>JAYKKI010000013.1:28591666-29837500 GCA_039881145.1 Druceiella hillmani | reverse complement strand
AGTTAGTCTTACATGTATACCACCATCGATAAAGTTATGTACAATAACATCTTTTCTCCCAAAGGTGGTACTGGTGTGAATTTAATGTATACGATTGAAGTTATACCTCTTGTCTGATTATAAGACAGTGAAATTGGTACACCATTCCCAGTATTGGTAGCGTTAGCTATTTTAATTCAATTTAAAGGTAGGTCAGGTTGTTTCCGACGCTAGAGAAAATGCGTATATCACATAAAAGAAGATCATTCACAAAATCAATAACATTATCTTAAATGAAAAGTTCATGCAAAAAGCGCGGAATAAATGGTAACATGAGCAACAATTTATTTATATAATTTGTCATAATATTAGATTAAAGTATTTTATATTCATCTTCTTTTATACAATTAATTCCACCAGGTAGTTCTATAGATTTAGACAGACAGTAGGAATAGAAATACTTATTGGTGAAATTGAAGTAAATTTTTGCCGGATTAAATTGGACTAAAAATATAATCCAAAAATTATTTATTTCAGTTCCATTACAGATTTTATTGTTATTAGAGGAAACATGATATTAATAAATTACAAGATGACAGGTGAAAAATTGATGAGCTCTGACTTCTGCAATACAAGGAAGTTTGTGAATATATAAACAATTAATATATAGTATCATCAAAAGGTTTTAGACGTTGAGAAAGGCACTAAAACCAAGTAAAAGACAATGTTAATAAACATTTTTGTAAATTATGTGCATATCCAAGGAAAAAACAAATATCATAGAGGTATCGAATAATCTACAAAAGCTTTCGATGACTCCAGGCTAACGAAAATTTAGGTTTACTACGTGTTCTTTTAATCCAAATTTGGTCATTTCCGAAAATATTGATAAAAATATGTAAGAAATAAAAAAGAAATAACCTGAAATAACTCTTATGTAAGTTACTGATTATGTTGATATGTCCAATATACCAACGAATCATTATGCTCATTAATAGTTCGGTTGTAAAGATTTGTATGAACTCAAATAAAATTAAAATAAGAGAAGATGTGGAAGCTATAAAATAAACGTTTTATGCTAATTCTCAGAATAATAATATTGGGACCTCTATGTGTTCCGTGTAATAAATATAGACAAATTTTCAAAAACCTTCACTTAACGAAAAGTCGAAAGAGTCATAAAAATACTTATAATCACAATTATGGTTTTATGGCTGAATTTTCCTTCCTGATTTTTATGGTGATTAACTAAGATGCATATGACAAAAAATCAGGATTGGGTCTGCGTCGTAAGACCGCTCAAATATATTCAATAAAAATTGCAGAAAGTAAATACCTGGAGGTTAAGCAATATTCATATAAAGGTGCATGGATTTGTTGAGTTTGATTGAGTTTCAGATATTTTATTGTATTGTATTTGATGTTAGTGAGCCAAATTATACGGAAAGGATGTCAATTAGAATTGACCAAATATGAAAGTAATGTCCATTAAAATAGCAAATTAATTAAAAAGTAAATTAGTTTTAACCTCTAAATTTCAGAAAAATATGTATAAGATCAACGATGTTTCTAGTGTACTGCATATATCGATGTATATGTGTTGCCAAATATTTAGTCATTTAAACTTTTGCAACTTACCAAAATGTTTGCAATTTATCACAGTCACTGATAAATTGCAAAAATACTGATAATAAAATTTATATTACTCACCTTGAAGACGAGAAACAAGGTAACTGTTTCAAAGTGTTAGCATAGCTGTCGTTTATTTTTTTTTATTTAATGTTTTTTGATATTTAAACGTCCATGTAAATGTCAAAAGCAAGTCTCCTGATTACGCAAAATAGTTTATCACATTTTTAGGCAATTATTCATGCACGTGTTATTTTTAATTGACAAAGCATTGCATAAATTTAAGAATTTATATTTTACGTAAAAATAATTAAATAAATAAATTTGGTTAGAACTGACTGACAATGAGAAAAAAAAGTATTTTACATCAAATTATTAGTCCCGTTAACCATCGTTGAACGACTTAAATACATGCTTTTCAATTCCGACCTATCAAAATCTTCTTGCAAACCAAGCTGTTTAAGATTCAGCAGAAATATGGTGCGAACAGAAACATGATGTAAGTTATATGAGGGGTTTGCACTATAAAGCTGTAACGCATACTCAGAAAAAAAATAAAACAATTGAACGATAAAGCGCAGAAACTTCTATTTGTTGGCTATTATAGAGTGACTAAAGGTTATGAATTGCACGATAAAACAAACCATGGCATTGAGAAGCAGAAAAAAAATTAATGTTATTTAAAAAATAACATTGAACAAAGTTGTAAATGTAAATTCATGGAATGGTTGTAACCCATGTGATAACAGCGATTCGAAAATTGACATATTGAAGAAACAAATACTAAGTCAAACTTCTGGGACATTTAATTATGAGGATATCCTAAAGAAGATTTCTACGTATCAGGTAGACTTGCCAAATATATTCCTGCAAGTAACGTTATGTTGAGAACGACAGTTAAAAAAGAGATATAAAAAAGATCTACTTTTTAAACCATACATGGAATTATCCGCGAAAAATTCTCCTACGTGGAATAAAGTAATGAACTCTGAATAAAACCCCTTAATTAAAAACACTACATGTCACTCACCAATCTGCCACAAAGATAAAGGGGAATACCTTGTAAGTGGGTATTTAAAACAAAAAACTTGTGCTGACGGCAATAAAGCAAAGTATAAATTTAATTGTAATTAATGATTATAAGCAATAAAACAGCGTTATAAAGAAACATACACACCAGGTTTCTATAAGGTACTTGATTGGCTTAGCTGTTAAACATAAAATACGAGTAGAATAGTTATATGCAGATTTAGCTCTTTTACTGGTGATATTGATTGTGAATTGTCCATATCATAGCCCCCATTACATTGAATGGAATTAAAACTAAATAAATTCATTAACGGTTTAAAACAAGCGAGTAAAAATCGAATATTGCATTATTTTAGTTATCAAAAAATATTGGAGTAAAGAAAACGAAAATAGACTCAGGTATCAATTATAAAAATAATAAAAGTGGTATATATATATATATATATATATATATATATATATACATATACATATATATATATATATATATATATATATATATATATATATATATATAATATGCCGACAGTATATGATGATAATTCATTACAATTTTTGGCAAAAAAAGTGATGCAAAGTATTTTAAAGAAAAATTGTTAAAATATCTTAACCCTCATGCAGAGAAATCACTGTTGATTGAACGAAATATATCAAAGAAGTTCTTCAATACTTAATATGACTGAATAATAAACAACGGAGTACTCCCGTAAATGCAGGCTGTATTCTCATAGCCACATAACGTAACACTTTACAAAATATTTCCTGCTAAGTGGTAATAGCGTGCTTAATCTGCAAAAGATAAGTAACAAGACGTGATACTATTTATACAATAAATATGTTTAGGAAGTAAAAAATATCTAAAATTAATACTCGAACAAAACTAAAACATAATTTGTACAGGTTAAGGATAGGATTATAATTAAAGCGGGTCTGAAGTTGACAGTACGAGACTCGTAGATACAATCCACTGGCAACGTAATATTTTTAATATATGCACCTTTTAACTCTGTATCTTTTCCTTCCTTTCTTTTTGATAATTTGTATAAAAAAGTTTCACATAATTTTACTTAAAATTGTTTCTTTTCATCTATTTTTCCACATTTCGTTTCACACTTTAGTAGTATTCAACTTTTTTCCTAGTCCAAAATCATTTGTATTATTTCCATATTTTTTTTATACAGGTCAACGATGTTTCGCATTATTCTAAAAAAATGTAATAATTTCCAATTCTTAGATTTTAATTTCAAACGATTTATGAATTCAATTATTACGTCATGAAAATAATCTACACTCACACACAAATACACACACACACACACACACACACACATATATATATATATATATATATATATAAATGTATATATATATATATATATATATATATATTTATATGTATATATATATATATATATATTTATATGTATATATTTTTAATTATATTCTTCGAAAGTTTTATAAACTTTATTCGGTACTTTTCAAAATATTATGACCTATAATGAACGTTTTAAGCGATTTTTCTAAGAGGTATATTCTACTTCGAACATATAATACGAATACGAATTACAATGATATAAAAATCAGCGGGAGGTTTTATTATCTTATTCTACTAGATAAACATCAACAAAGGTTATATTTTTTCATCAGGCCATTATTGGTTTATTTTATTTATTCTATTAATAATGCTTAATCACAAATATAGTTGCATTGTAATTTTTTGCAGACACAACAGATGACGTCACATGTATTGTAATTTTTTCTTTATATTACAATGCAGCCAATAAAAACTCAGTCATCACAAGACTTTATAAGTACTTTACAAAAGTCGAAAAAAAAATAAACAACCGGCATACAATTAACAATTAATGATTTTTGAATTTACTTTTGTTACTTTGTGCCAAATTTCTAGATTGTAGGTCAACAGCAAAGCAAGTCTCTGTCAGAATATGTGATATTTGGTATGCCATATGTATACTTTGTATTTAGTTAGAAGCTTTATAGGCTACGTTGTCATATTGTTGTATCAGTACTCTATGTATTGATTATGTTAAGTTCATAAATCCGGACGTTAATGAGATAAAGGTTTTTTTTACAGACAGGCATATAGAGGAAGTATAAGAATTTCGTTTCATTTTTTTCTTTTCGATGTACTCAAAAATAAAAATAGGAGCATCTTTGAATTTTTGGATGGCAGGTAATAATCAACGAAAGATTTATTGAAGATAATTCCTTTTATCTGTCTTTTCGCCCGTCATAGCAATTTTACTCTGATACTATTGGCACTATGTAGATGAAATTTGGATGGTAGGTATTTTCTAGGAATTGCTATACAATGAAATATAAAAAAATTGGAAATATGAAAAAATAATATTAAGGGTGGCACTCTATATATGTATCTGAGAGATGAAAAATCAAATCCATTGCATATAGATGTGTGAAGTATCGTTAGATAGGTTTTAAAAGAAAATTATGGAGGTTTTTAACAAATTTTTTATTTAAGTCCATAGTTGGTGAGATAGATAGAATAACTTTCCAACTAACTTGTGTAAAATTCTGAATAAATTAAGGTAGTAGAAATCGAAATAAATTTTAAGATTACAACGATAAATTTTAAGATTATAACGATAAATTTTAAGATTATAACAACTAAAACTGTAACAATGATTCTAAATTTGAAATATTATGAGATAATCACAATATATGGACATAATTTAATAGAATTGGAATGTAATCTTAATTGTACCCAAGTATAAATGAACCATTCCTAATTTTGTTTCCACACGTATTTAATGGGTTATTTTGTACATCTTTATACATACAGATTATTTAAGATAAATAACGTTTCACTAAGTAAAATGACACCACGGTAAACTTTTAATTCTGCAGTGTGGTAAAACAGGAACTGAAATAGTTGTGTGATAATTTTTTAGTATAAAAAACATAGTTTTAAAATATTCTGTAATAAAAAGAAAAAATAATGCCAGAATTCTTTTCTCTGTCTACTCAGTAAGGAATTTAGTAAAAGCTATTTGTGTAATTGAGTATAATATTTGAGTGTAAAAGTGTGGAATACTTTGTTCTGATATCTAATTAAAATGTTAATCATAGAATGAACACATAGAACGAAATATTCACTTACTATCTATTTGAGAAGCAAAAACATCAAAAGAGCTCCACGCTTTTTCAATCAAATATTATACTCAAGATCAAACCAGGTTTACACTAAAGTCCCTACTGAGTAGATGGAGAAAACAGGTTCGATAATTATTTGCGACTTTTTAGTGCAGTATTTTTGAAGTAAAACTTCTTTACGCACGCTTGACTTGGGGAGTAAGCTGGTGAATGCATGACGAGAGCGTTACGAAAAGTGTGATCGTTACGTTTCGTATATTACTGTAGGGACAAGAGAGAGAAGTGCGAGCACACATTTTCTTTCTCTCTTTCTCCCATAGCCAGTTATGTTTCGTATATCTAAGACACAGTGCAAGTCTATTGTTTGTATCACACTGTAGGAGCAAGAGAGAGCAGTGCGCGCGCACATTTTCTTTCTCTCTTCCTCTCATAGCCAGTGCATGAAATATACATATATATGCCAGTTTGCTAGCGTTACGTGAACGGTGGTTTTTTGATTATTTTGTAATTTCATTTCGTTCTTGAACAATTTTATAAATTATTATTTTGTTCAATACATTAAATATTCTACGTTTAAAGTGAATAAAATTGTAAATTAATTTTAAAGTTCATATTTTGTGAATTTGAAGTTTTACTTCAGTCGTGTGGTCTAAAGCACACTCGTTTTTTTTTAAAAAGCTTACTTGTTTGTTTTTTAAACCACTAATTTATTTTTATTTTTTTAATCTTTTATTTTTAAAGAATAAAAAAATATTTCTCTATTTTTATTACATTATGATATTTTCAACAGAAATACACACAAACGCTAAGTTTCATGATGATACAATAATTAGAAATGCATGAAATTGTGTTTTGCAGATTCCATTACATAGCATACAAATCGACCTAATGAAAGCTTCTTAAAAAGCGATACAATTTAATGAAACCAATAAAATATGCATGTTAATTTATTATAATTTAGCTTATATACATTTTCTAGAAAATATTAATGGATCGAATAACTTGATCACACAAGCAAATTCCAATTCAACAAGTAATAGTTAATTACAAAAGATAGTCTTTCAAGGTACACAAGTTTATATATAAGTTTATATATGATGTATGACATTTACCCTTGATTCCAATATTAAACATGTCGTTACTCTTATTGACTATAAGGGTAATATGAACAAAGGCCATTTGGGGGCATTAAAGTTCATACTGTTAGTACAAGAAAATATATTGATTGTCTGAAAATACAACCCGGATCACATTTTAAATCGTTCCGCCATCACTACTCTTGAATACTTGAAAAACGTAAAATTCATTAAGCGTAACGACGCATTATGTTCATTCGATTTTAAATTCATGTAAAACATTTCAAAAGAGAAAGCGTGAAAATGCGCACTTTTTGTTTAATTAGTTCAGAGCGATTTTCCAATAAATCTGAGCACGCCGGGATACATGTACTTTGTTATAATCATCAATATGAGTCAAAGAAACCTTTCTTAAAACTTTGCAATAAATTTTTCCCAATACTACCCATTTCATTTTATCAAATTATTATTAGTGATAATGCTCGGTTTTAAATATTGACTCGCTGTAACTTCTGTACGTCGATGTTTATTTACACGTTCTTCTGTTTGCCTTGTGACTCGCTGCGTGTTTGTCAATTTAAAACTTTGTATTTGCTCACACAACCGCTTGTGGCTAAATAACAATAAAAGGAGTTATGAACAGAAAACTCGTGGATCTCCTTGTACAGTTGTGATTGTTATTTGCTTGACATTCGTGAAATGAATTTAGTATTGTGTGTACACTCATTTGAATATTTGTAACATTAAGTAACTTTAACTAAAAATGCTTTAAATAAAAATATTGATTCCGATTAAACAAACTAAAAAAAAACTTGCGTAAAAATGGCCCAATTATCTGTCGTTTTGAAAATACGCATAGGTATATTTGAAAAGTTGATAAAAAGTTTTCCTACAGCCTTGACAAATAACGATGCTTAAACAAAATTCGTGATCAGCAGAAAAAATCATTAAGTTTAACGAGCATGAAGAAATGTGTGTTTGAAAATAGTTATAGTTTAAAACTAATATAGCTTCAGACGGTATTGTGACTTCCCATATTTATTTCCTACAAATTTTCTCTTGGGTATGGTTGGTTACCATACTTTACAACACAAAGAAAGAAATCCTATGGAGAAATTTATTTTCCGATTGCTAAATGGAAAATTTTTAAACCCTAATTAATTTGAACACTTGCACTTTATACATGGCAACTACTTGCATAAACGTAGTCATATTTTTATTGTATCGGAACTGAATTATATCGTAACTTCTCAATGTTAAATGTCAGTTAATCGCACAACCATTTGATAGCGGTAAATTTATTGAAAAGTATTACTGTTAAATGAATGAGGTAAATTTATTGAAATGTAAAACTGTTAAACTTTATTACGTTATACAACTGTAATATTTTCATAATTTGTGTTTAGGAAAAATTTGAGAACAAAAATGAGGTATATTGAAAAACTCTAAATCCCATTTTAGATTTTTGGGGGCCATAAAATGATTGTTAAGTAATGATAAATAACAGGCGCTAAGAAAATAAAATCTAAGCTATAAATCTTAGATCTTACAAATCTTATAAAATTTACCACGAAAATGCAAGAATAATATAAAGTGAATAGGGTTAGAGATAGCAGTCACCATAAAGTGATCTAGATAAATATTTAGGACATGGATTGCACATTTTCTAAAAATGCTCTAACTCAATGCCTAAGTTTCATAATCATATGTAATATAACCATATATCTCGTTTTTTATACATTTACGACTACGTATTCTTACATATTTATAACATTTTCTCTCATTTATGCCACAGTATAAACGTCAATTTAGCTGATGTATTAAAATGCAGGAATAACTTGTTTATCTACAAATGTTTAAAAACTGGTCAGTACTTCTTATACTATTAATAAATAGTATTACGGCAGAAACAAAATGTTAATACTATATCAAATTTTTCAATGTATACAAAAGTTATGGCGACAGAATTTTCCAATTAATGGGCAAATGCTACGAATTTTCCATAAAGCTTTGGTTTTATCATTCCCGCAAACATTAAATAGATTTGATTCTATAGAAGTGAAGCGAGTACTCTATTGGAGTTTGGTGAAGTAAAAATACTATTTTACGTACATGAATCGTAATGTTGGGATTAATTTATGTAGCCTGACATGCCCTTTATTATTACATGAGACGTAAAGACAGAGAAAGTAATACTGAAAAAGGAAAATAAACATTTTAGCTCGTTCACCGTAGTCCTCATCAGGTTGTAAATAGACCTGTCCTGCAGGCGTTTGCTCTTTTCGCTATCGATTTCCGTACCGAATGGACATCCCAATGCTTCATGCTTGCGTATTTCACGGCTTAATGTCTACGTGTTGCTTAATTCGAAGGCAGGCATCGCACAGTGCACGCCGACTTACGATTGTTCTCAGAATGGTGTTTTTTGTTTGATTGGAGGGTATACATGTAAAGCCACATGTACTTTCAGAGTGATTTCTTAATATTTAATGATCCCTTAATCGAATGTACGAGAAGCCAAATTGTACGTCTATAACATATCTTCTTGAGCATTGAGATGAGTGGAGCAGTAGGTATTGTGTTTATCAAGTATACGTGTAAAGCTACAAGTTATTTTCAGAAACATTTTTTTTATCTGATTGTTGGCCGACATCGATACTTATACGCAACTACCGAAGCATTATAATGGTAACCTTACTAAGTCATAGAATTATCATATCATATGAACATACGTCTCTAATCCCAAATGGAAACCAATTTTCAATGTCATTTTTAACGTAAAGAGAGGGGTCTTAAATTATTTCGTTAAACTATTTTATTAATCAAATTAAAAAATAATAAACTCACACATTTCGCGCACATAAAGAAAATATATTTAATGAAGTTATCTTCATTAATTGTAAACAAATCGCATTCTGATGCAATTCTGTTTAATATAAAACTTAATATCTGTAATTGAAGAATTTGGTTGTTAACATGTTATGCCCATGTAAGCGTGACAAGTTAATGGGTCGAAAGTTAATAGTTTTGGAAAGAAATAAGTAAACACCGTGTCTTCAACACGAGCTCATTTATTGAAAACATAGCTAATGCCAAAATCAATTCTATTATGTTAAATGAACAGTTCATTAGAACTTATAAGTGTTTCTCAAAAAACTAGTAATTGGCTTGTCTAAATTTACTTGCCATTAAGTATGACTTTATGGGTTAGCATTGTGTGTTGTATTTGTGAGCGAGTCAGAATCAGTTCGTATTGTAAGAGTTATAATGTGTTTATTTAATTAAGTATCAGTGGTTAAAACCTACAACTTCCTCAACTTAGTAACTACATACTCATAACTTAATTATTTAAATTTTGTTAAGCTCAATAGTTAATTAAAATTTTGTGACAATTTTATTTTTTGTACGAACATTATTTATTACAAATTTTTATTACAATTTTTTATATAATATTTGCTTTATAAATAAAATATTTTATTAAAAAAATCCGTTGCCGATATCAGTAGATCTAGTTAAGAAAAGAACGTTTAAAAATATGCAAATTAATATTTTTAATAACGGCCCGTCCCTGCAAATGGTACAGGGATAAAGAAAAATTATTTTCTTTACGGTGTAATATTTAATCTAAATGTAAAATGTTAAGCGATGATCCCTTAATTTCTGTTTTTACAGAGAGATACAGGCTGTCATTAGATTATAGCGACCGTTTTAGGAAGAGAAAGCGGCTTAGTTATTTCCTACGAAATATCACTTAATTGATGAAATGGTATTTGTTGTATTTTAATATTGCATGGCGTAGTCAAAAATATGGAACTCGGTTTTATTGCGCTTTCAGTTGTTTTGTAGATTGACCTGATAACTATTGGATGCGACATACTTGGGCAACTTTAACATGAAACATGTGCACTATTTTCGAAAAATTGAATATATCAGTTGCATATAGGTTATAGTCGCGAACGTACGATGCTACAAAATGCGAACTTGTGCAATCAATTGCTGCAGAAGTCTTAGCGGGACATCAAATTTAGAAAAAAACGGAACGAACTTTAAATTGTTAGTATATAACATTAATATTATGTTACTTACTTCAATGAATATAATTTTTATAAATTACTTGTAATCGAAGTTGACATGTAATTTACACGACATTTGTGAGGAGTGTAAACTACAAGCCCATGTTATATCGATAAAAAAATTTGCTGCTTTATTTTTTAATTTATTGCTGCTCCAAACGAAACGTTACTCGTCAAATATATATGTACATATATATATATATATATATATATATATATATATATATATATATATATGTAAATATATATGTGTATATATATATATATATATATATATATATATATGTGTGTGTGTGTGTGTGTGTGTGTGTGTAAACTTTGCATATTCAGTAGAAAGTTTCGTCAGTGCAATTATGAAAGGAAATATTAAAGTTAGTTATTGTTAAAAGGTAGTTTCAAAAACAATTTTGGCTTTTATAACTACATCAAACGTTAATTATTACTGGTTGTATTATTTTCATAGATTTTCATATGACCTAAATATAAAAACTAAATGGATAGAAGCTACTTTGTGACCAGAAAACTGGATAAACACAAAATAAAGCTGTATTTGCTCAAGGCATTTTAAGAAAAACTACTTTGACATAAGCAAAAATGGACGAAGAAGAATTTTGTTCAACGTAGTTTCTACGTTATTATTGCCGTAATTTGTAGGTAAATTTAATACATTTCTACTAGCATGGAAAAATACTCTTTAATTTAGAAGTAATTGAGCTTATGTAGATTAAATAATTATAAATAGATTCGTTGTGTTATAACATAACGTGAAATGCTTTTCAATTTGTACTTTGCTTAATTAAAATCATCGCTACATATATACAAATAATGGTAATAAAACATTGAATAATAGACCTTACATTACTCTGCTTATTTTTCACAGTCTCTTTCATAATTTATTAACTCTTAACTCTGAAACCGGTAAACGGCGATGTAGAATTGTTAATGAAATATATAGTTCATATTTTTTTTATTATGGTTAAATACATTTTTCTTATTTTAATTAATATATAACAAATTTGTTACATAACTTGCGTAACTAAGCTTGCGTAACCAAACCATCCTTCTTAATTTTAGATGTCGTTTGAATTTTTAAATGTTTGGTGTTGTTTCAATAACAATTTTTTTTAATTTTCAGTTCTACTTTTTCATTATCCACTGGATGATTTTATTTACTTGAATTATATTTTTATGATTTAGTTTTGCCCGCATATTGGAAACATTTCATTTCATATCAACCATACAAAAGTAGTCAGAAAGCTTCATTTCTTCAACCATAAGAATTAATCTGATGAAGATGATTTTTTTGATTTCGTATTTAATACGAAATAGCAGTAAATACAATATTATGCCCCTTCTAATGATTTTGTGTATTCATGTTAGTCTCGATAATTTTAAATTTGGTACAAAATTCATGATTATATATATATATATATATATATATATATATATATATATATATATATATATAATTTATTTACCATTACATAAGGAATAAAACAGCACTGATTGTTGTCGTTAATAAAATTGTATGTATAGCAAAATCGAGTTTGCAAACTGAATATTTTTTTAAATAAGTTACAGTATTCTAACAACGCGCACTTTTTGCAAAATATGTGTAAAATCAAGGAATCGCATAATTCATAATTACTAATGTCAGCGTGAACGACATTGTACATTTATGGTTTTAATATTAAACAAATTCAATACATTTTATTGCATTTCCATATTAAAAAAACACATTTTAAAAACCTCAATTATCAGCATTATGTGAACCTAAGTTATCTTAGGAGGAACTTAGGTTCCCAATAAGACCTATCACATAATTATGTGTATTAAGTGAAATTAAATTTTATGGTTATTACCCCCAAATGATAATTTAAAGGTTTTGGCTTAAATCTATATTTTAATTCTCAACACAATAATGTAGCCAAAATTAGGTTACAGGCCTTCTTAGATCTATTAAAATGAAAAATTGCAATAAAATAAAAAAGTATCTCAAATTGAAAATAAAAATTATTTTTCTTGCTACGACTAACTAATCTGTAACAAATAAACAAAGAAATTGATGCCACTTCTGGCTCACTTTGGCTGAGAAGCCATGTTGCCGGCGAATGTTCCAGTAACAACTAATGTACTTACGCGCAAGTCCAAGGTATGCAGGAGATAAAGGGCCAGTCACCCTTCCATGAGGGACCCGAGCCGCTATCAGACGAAGTTTAGTTGTAGCGTTACCGCCTTGGATCATGAAATGGTGATTTGCCAGAAAGGCCGTGATCATATAGCATACAAGTGTTGAGGCATGGCTACTTTGACTTTATACAAAAGACTCCCGTGCCATATCTTGTCAAAGCACATCGAGGAAAATGGAAACGGTCGCACAATTCTTCTTGGTCTCGGATGAGTGTACTATTTCATTAGCAAGTCCGTGAGCTTGTTTTATAGTAGCGTATTCATGGTGAATTCCAAACGGGTGGTCTGGTAAGAGATGCTTTTCATTAATTACTGGTAGTATGTATATCAAGAGTAGTGACTCGTATACCT
Source organism: Druceiella hillmani (assembly GCA_039881145.1). Classification (NCBI taxonomy): domain Eukaryota; kingdom Metazoa; phylum Arthropoda; class Insecta; order Lepidoptera; family Hepialidae; genus Druceiella; species Druceiella hillmani. Next base: position 29,824,041 of record JAYKKI010000013.1, on the reverse strand, counting down.
TCTAAGGGATTATCAGTAAGCTAACTGGTCTATAAGACTTCGGGTCATCCAGCAATTTGTCGGGTTTCCGAATTATAATTTTCCGAGCTACCCTCTATTGCGGTGGAAAGAATTTCAGCTTAGCATCAAGTCTTAGATTGATGTCAGAAAAATAGTTCCAGAATAAAGCAATTCCAGCGGAAGATGACTAGTGATCCGATCGTATATTGGTGATTTTTAGGGTCTATTTTTTGATGGCCCATGGTACCAGTTGTCTTGTGAAATGTACGTTATTTTCGTTATCGGTTGGAGCCGGTGTGGCTTTTTGGACAAATTCGTGCATTTCCTTCTCATGATCAGATGTGTTCTCTTTCGGGTGGGTTTAAAATACTGAAGACAGGTGTTTAGATAATGTTTCAGTTTTTTCAATGTCTATTTGGGCACATTATCCATTCTGAATTCTCAAGGGTGATGAAGTAGTCACAGGCTATTTAAATTTGTTCTTAGCCTTCCACAGATAATAGATTGAAGATGAAATTGTTTCCAATCCAACCAGGTAAGATGGAAAGATAGTATTGCGCTCTTCAGCTAGTGATTTTTTTAATTGTTTACCGATGTGGTTTGGACGTATCTTTACTTGCGGACTTTTTGTTTTTTGCCACCGTTTCCGGATTTTTATTTTTGAGACATTAATTTCAACGGTAGTTAGATATAGGGTAAGCACTCACTTTAAGTTTATGTAAAGCGGTAGAGTCTCAAGCTGCACGCTGTACCATCCCGGTGAAGAATTCTACCGCATCAGTGATATTGTCCATGAAATAAAATATCTGAAATGTGTCAAGTTTGTATTTTTATTACGCAGGATACATTTTCATTTTCTTTCCCCGAGCTTAACCAAAAGGTGCAGGGTGATGGGGGAGAGGTTAGTGGAAAGATTCAAGCAACTTTTACGGGGTACGTAGTTTTTGTTGATTTCTTTAATTATGCAGAAGTCGATGACGTCCGGTATTTTATTCGGATCTGTTGGCCAGTGTGTGGGTTTCACCGGTGGAGAGTTTATCTACATTATTCACTTGAACACATTTTAGAAGCTCATGTCTTCATGATAGTATCAGTCTAGAGCCCCAGAATGTTTGCCTAGCGTTGAAGTCTCCGCCAGCTATAAAATGGCGACTTAGACAGTTGAAGTATTCTTCGAAGTTTGCTTATTTAATACTGTGTCTTGCAGGAAAGTAGAGTAACGATGTAATTATTTCGCTGACTTTGTCAGGAACTTTAACCCTAGTAGCTTCTAGGTATTCTCGTTGAATATTATACATAATTAAAATCGCTGAACCTCAGTGTGCTTTCCCATCTGGGTGCACTGTGTGGTATCATATATATCCCCGTATCTTGAAATAACTTTTTGTGGTAAAATATGTTTCGGAAATCAGCAATACATCTATTTTATGAATTCTCAGGGAAAGCTTCAATTTCTCAGAGTCGTTTGGCAAATCAATTGCATTCCACACACATATTTTTAATGGTTGAAATTAAATGGCAGTTTTGACGTTAATTTGTTTAGTAGTTTTTTTACCACCAGTATTTGGTCTATAATTGTCTGCATAGTTTCATTCAACTTCAAGAGTTGCATATGCATTATTTTTATTTTGTATATCAGTATAGTTTCTATTAGGAAACTTATTCCTCACTATATTGACATACCTTTGAGCATCAATATTTAGTTGGTTGGATGTTGGAGATTCAACCGGCTCTTTTCTGGTTTTGCTTTGATGTGTGACTGTGTAGTTGATATTTTATAATTCCTTATATACCTTACAACCTTTATAATTTGCTGGATGATTACCATCGCAATGTACACTCTTGACATTTTCTGAGCGCTCTTTTTGGAGCGGTCACGGGTAAGATAAGAGAGCCCGCGCATTTTATACATTTAAGCTGCCAATAACGCGTGTCCATATTGCTGACAGTTGGTGCATTGAAGAATTTCACGTTTTCATCTGCGAACTTCAAAAGTGATGACACCTTTCAGCAAAGTCTTCACTTTTTGCGTTTTTATTTGTCGGCGCCTCATATTCAAAATTTTTATTGGTTTGTTATCAAGGTTCTCAAAAGATGCTTTTATTACATTCAATCCAGTAGTTGAATGTGGTGCAGAATTACTCTGAAGCCGCGTTCCTCTTTTGGTTGATATGTATAGAATTCAGTGGTCCTTTTCTTTAATTCTCTACATACCATTGTATCAGACTCTGTAGATTTCACCTAAATTTACTCGATCAGACTGGAGTACTTTTATTTCATAATCTCCTTTCGCAACCTCAGTTAACATGTTAATCATTAGTTGAGTTTTGCCGATTTTATCAATGAACATTGGTGGAGCCTTTTCTGGTTTCAGGTCTTGTTAGTTGGTTGTGGGTGGATCATTACGGAGTTATGCAAATTTATGACGTCAACGTCGACACTGGTGTTCAAGCTAGTAACTCGGTTTGCTTTGTTTCTGTGTTCGACGTATTTAATAGGGCTATCTCTTTGTCTTTTCTGGAAGTTGCGATCCAGTCTTGGTGATCACAGACGTTTGTATTGCTCACGTCTGAGAGAGAGCTTGATCTTGGTTTCTTGAGTAGGGCAGGGTGAAGAACCGGCTATCGGTGGGGTTTCACTTATTGCAGCAGATGTTGAATTTTTGAGTTGAGAGGGGTCTAAAGAATTATTTTTCATGTTGTTCCCGCGATTAGGGACGAAAAAATAATCGGATACGAGGTGACGCCCATTCCCGTATGAAGGCTCAATACATCAACACTTGCCAGGTCCACTGAAGTTGGCGCTAAGGACTGGTCATCCCACCAGTCATGCATCCTCTTGGCGCGTTTTCCACCTTAAGATTTGGAACAAATTTTTATTGAGGCTCTCTCGAGACCCGTTCCAAGATCACCGTTCTCGCGAAACATGACCACGAGGATACGGTTTGAGTTGGTCATTTACTACTAACTCTTTGTAGGCTGGTTAGGCCGGAGGTACCCACCGGGCAGTATCAGGTAGGGTTGGCCTGGGCTAGGTAGTAAGTCCTACGGACGCGAGTAACCTCACCCCCCGTTAGAAAATATCAAATAAATTGTATTTCACTCGTACCTCTGAGGAAATAAATATAAACTTTTCGATCCCTTTAGTTTTTATTTCTATTAATAGTAGGTCGAATTTGTTAATAGTTTAAGTTTTAATTAATAAAATTCTTAGTTTAAAAAATAATAGAAATATAAATAATAGAAATAAAAATAAAATAATATTGTCATCAAATTTGTTACTTTCGTCAAGTGCCTCACGAATTAAGTTGCAGATAAAAATATTATCGTAAATGATTTTATTAACGTTTATAAAAGTGGCTGAACATTTTTATATCAAATTTACGCTTTCTAAATGTCCATACATTTTACTCCGACGATGTTGTAGATGGCACAAATTAAAAAAAATGTTAACAGTTTTTTTTGTAATCCTCAATTACGAAGTTTTTTTCAAACTTGTAGTTGGCGCTGCTTACGTATTGCTTACATGATATCAATCAATATTTAAATGTGAATTATTTTGTAAACTAGACGGCTTGCATATAAGAAAATGGCTCGTCGGATTATGGATGATTACTACTTGCACAAGTGGTTAAAATGGCACGCTGACGGAAAATTCTATGCTATAAATGTATATATATATAAATATATATATATATATATATATATATATATATATATATATATATATATATATATATGTATATACCTACCTATATTTACATATATATATATAGCATGATACATTTATTCAGGTCAAAGGTATTTTGAGACGCAGACCTATATTATAGAAGAAAAACTCCGCCATATAAATGGCAAATATTTCTGTGACAAGGGCTGTATTTCCCGTATATATTCCACATATAGGCTGCTTGTGTTTTCCATATATATGAAATGTAACATTAGTTTTTCTGTGTTTAAATTACAAACACATTGAAAGATGAAGCGTTGTAAAAATTCTCGTCGAGAATCTCCTGAAATCGAATTTATTTCATTGAATATTGATGATAAGAGGAAACTAAGTGATAGATTAAGCGAAAAACGAGTAAAATTGGTCGGTGTTTTCGTGCGTGTGTGCGTTCATCTATGTGTTTGCGTTGCGAATAATTAATACAAATTAAATGATAATGGCTTTTTTGTCGATATTTATATTTATTTGTTACAAAATTTAGTTTAATAAGTCAGAAATAAGCTGTGTCAGAAAAAAACTAAGTTATTTCCGCAAAATTCTATTTTCTAACGTTCTGTTTATTTTTATGGAACACTAAAAATACTCAATAGTTTCATTTCTTTTTGAAATATTTAGTACATCGTCCTCAAATATTTTCATTCAAGATGAATTTGATTTTAGTTACAATGATTATACAAATGGGAACAATGAAACCATTATAGTTTTATCATACACTTGCCTTTCTCTCTCTCCATCGCCAGCTATCTTTGTACTTGTGACAGTTTTAGATATATATGCTGGAAATTAAATGAAACTACGTGATGTAGTATTATTTCTACTTTCTTTAAGTTCTTTACCACGACCTAGGTTTCGTTGCATTACAACATCTTCAGGATTATTTCATTAGCAAAGATCTTTGCTAATAGCCCACCTGAAGATGTAATATATAATATATAATAATATATATTATATATTACATCTATATATTACATTATATATTACATATAATATATTATATTACATAATATATATTATATATTACATTACAATGTAATATATAAGATGTAATATATTCAATATGCACTTTTTTTATGTGGAGAATTTAATTACAATGTCGTAAAGTAAAAAAAGTAAGCTTTTTTTAACGAACTTATCTATTGAATATGTTTGGCGTTAACTTTGTAGAAATTCATTATTCACAATTAAATGAAACTACGTGATGTAGTATTATTTCTACTTTCTTTAATTTCTTTACCACGACCTAACATCTTCAGGTGGGAGGGTCGTGGTAAAGAAATTAAAGAAAGTAGAAATAATACTACATCACGTAGTTTCATTTAATTGTGAATTTCTCTAAATAAAATGTGAGCTTACATCTTTTTTTGGACATTTTATCAGCGAGGTATTATTAATAATATGATATTAAGTTCCAATGTTCCCTGTTTCATTTTTAAACTTTTACAAAACCAAAACCAAATTGCTCAGCTTTAATATACTGTGCAATGTTTGTCGATCCCTTTATAATTTTTAATTTTTCATGAAATATCTGGAGAAATTTTATGTACTGTCATTTAATCAAAAATTTCAATAAAATCATTTTGGTTAATTTGCATTAAGACTCGCAATTATAGAATCCCGTGTTATGCGTGTACCGACATGCGTTTAACGCTTTAGTAATACGCTATTTTGTTTGTTGTAAACGTCCAGATTCAAATTCGTGGTCGTAATAATATACTGACATATTTTAAGGTATACAATAGACAGCGACCATTATTTTTGGAAATTATCTCATCTATTCATTCTACATTACCTCGTCTAAAATTTTTCCTTTTCTTTTTTAATTTTTCTCGAGACAATTTTTCACATTCAGATTTTGCTTCTTTATCGTTTTCCTCCTACTCAATATTGTCAAACCATTTAATCATCTTCATTTTCAAACACGCGCTACTAAAATCCTAGCTCACATTTATATAAATATATACATATATATATATATATATATATATGTATATATATATATATATATATATATATATATATATATATATGTATATATAATAAGACAAGCTCCGACTAATTGATCAACGCAGTGCTGGTATTATTGAAGGTAGAATTATGAGTTTTGAAAAATATAATAAATTTTTTACCTCTAAATACGGCATAAATCTATTAAACAATCAATTAAATACCTATTCATTGATTGTGAGAATTTAATACTGATAAATATAAAAGGGAGTGCCAAAGTATGTGTGAGAAAAGAATGTATGCAACTTTAAACCCGTCATGAAAAATTTACGAATCAAATAGTTAAACGCTTATAACAACCTTAATTAATTAACGACCAAAATCTCATTTAGGTTTCATATATAAAAAATAATGCCATGGAAAAAAGTTGTCATTTCATTAGAATGCACGTTTAGTTTTAAAAAAAATCGTCCAGGTAAAAATACTTATATGCGGAATTTCGATTCCCATACGGATGAAGTCGCGAGCGGTCGCTAGTGATCTTATATAACATAATTTTGACTATGATGATAGTAGTTATTTAATAAAACATTCTCCTTTTATTTATTCATCCCATACATCACGGTTTTGCAGATTCATCTGGAGCAATACAATTTGGTAACCCAAAAATTAAATTAAGTTTTGAACCAAGATTTCAATTGAATTAATGTCACTAGCCGTGATCTAATTAATAACTAAATAAACAGCACCCGACGAGTAACTGGAGTGGTCTAACGAAGGATGGCGCCTTAACAAAAGGTTCTCCACTACTTAAACATCCTTAACCTTCTTCTGCAGAGATCGTAAACCTTTCATGAAAATATTTTTCTTGTTAAAGGTCGATTTGTTTAGTTATATAACTTATTGGAACTATATAACCGTTGGTCGAGTTTATTTAAACTAGACTAAAAATTAGATATTTTTGAAAATTTCATCTCTTATCGATCTCGATCTCAATCGATTATCGATTGTTATTCTAAAAATAATCTCCAATTAAATTATATTTATATTGCCAAATATTTTTGAGTAGAATTTCATTGCTATCCTTTAATTTTTGGGTTTAATAAATGAAATATATATGGAATTTCCTTTTTTGTGTTGGAGCAATAAAATTTAAATAGTCCACTCAGCATAAGTTTCATTATATTTAAAACGATTTTACTATGTTATTGTCTTTTAGATATACGTCATGGTAATTTCCTTTTTTTATTTGAATTTATTAAAATTTTTGAAAACGAGCGTGTTTTTCATTCTCAATTTTTTTCCAATTTCCCTTAAATGACATTCGATATTTATAAACACTGGACTGAGAGTAAAAATTGTTACTAAATTCGCTTTCCAAGTTTAGTAAATATTTAGTTGAAATTATTTTAAATACTTTAAAATATAATAACAGACTCTTTAAAAACTATTGATTTTAATAACTGTTTATTAGGAAACCATTTAACTTTAAACCGATGTGGTTAAGAACTTAAAAATTTATGTGGAAGCTTATTAAAACTCATGGTTATTTATAGTAAGAATAAAACCTACTACTTCAGAATTTTTGAAATGACAAGTCCATGTGAGGTGTGAATGTGTGATATCAATTTACACGAAGTATCAGTTAGAAGGACGAGTTATTAGAATTCCAGAAATAACGTGGAATATATTTAATACCCACACCTTATGCCACTTCTGTAACCTTTAAAGTTAAAATTGTTTAAACTTAAAACTTATCGGAAAACTAAAGACATAATTTCCATACCCATCGTTTTTTAAACATTTCTTTTTTAACATAAAAAAATATTAATATTCGTCAATAGTTTAACGAAAATACTTTTTACCCTAAAATGTTCCAACTTTGATATGTACCTGTATTATATTAAATAGATTTTATTTTTCATTATTGAATACAAATACAATAATTCTCCATGAAATACTAAGTACAGATTTGACATTTTGAATACAATTAGTACAATTAATATTTCCAGAATATTTATTGACAATGAATAAATGTCTACGCAATCAATAAATTCTAGTTAACATTATTAGAGAGCGAATTTCGTTGAACTTATTTTAACATCTTTAGCTATTCTAATTCAATTTAAATCCGAAGTAAGATATCTAATTTCATCAAATTCTAAGAAGAATTTCTTGGCAAAGAAATGTTTCTGCTATCCGTAGCTTTTTACAATCTGAGAAATAACAGATATCTTAATCTTATAGCAATGTTTGAAAAAGTTTTGTTTTACGACTGATTTATTCTCATAACATTTTTACGCATAATACGGCCTATAATATATTATCTATTCGGACTAATTTTAGGCACTACTCGTAGATTTCGAACGAGATTTGCAATCGTGCAGATTAATAATTGTGAAATAATAATAATATTATTAATAACAAAATTACCTACTTATATTAAGTATAATAGTTTAACGTCTTCAAAACCATTTCAGAAGCATTTTGTAACGATTTGAGTTAAGTTTTCGTTAGTTCGCATAGGTCTTCATCGATTTATATATACATTTTTTAAAAAAATGCAGCTGGTCACCGCAAGTCGTATATATATATATATATATATATATATATATATATATATATATATTGATCTGAAACTTATTTTTCCTAATTACAAGCAAACAAAAGAGCACAACTAATGGAAGTTTCAAAACCGTACAGTGAAATAAAAATGTAATATTTATTTAATGGCATGAATATTCATCTCTTCATTTTAGTTACTATTTAAATATATGAATAACATATCGACAGAAAAATATTTTAATAAATTTTTTCTGTAAATGTTTTTACTTAAAACAACATTGTGTCTGCGTTGGATTACTACTGTCTCGGTGGTCATGCAACAAAAACTTCGTTTCTTTACATAACGCGTATGTTATTTTAAAATATTTCAATGCTTTAAAGGTAATCGTAACAAAAAATATAGTAAATATGTGTGTGTGTGTGTGTGTGTGTGTATGTGTGTGTGTGGGGGGGGTGTGGGTGTGGGTGTGGGTTTGGGTGTAGGTGTGGGTGTGCGTATGCGTGTGCGTGTGCGTGAGCGTGTGCGCGTGCGTGTGCGTGTGTGTGTGCGTGTGCGTGTGCGTGTGCGTGTGCGTGTGCGTGTGCGTGTGCGTGTGCGTGTGCGTGTGCGTGTGCGTGTGCGTGTGCGTATACAGATATCGAATATTTTTTTTCTCAAAAATAAATGACTTTTACCTCTTAATATTAAGTGAAGGAAAATACCCAACATTTAACTTGGATATCAAAACAAAGCAAGGCAAAGCACCCCACGCTTTTGCACTCAAATATATCATACTCAATAACAAACATGGCTTACTGATTGGACAGAGAAAACAGGTTCAATAATTATAATTTGCTTTTTATTGCAAAGACGTGTAATTTAGTTCGTATAATAATATATAGTAATAAAATACGATATCTTTCTTTAGATGTTGTTGCCTACTCTTACTCGGAATTACCTTTTCCTTGTGAATAAAAGTTAAACTGTATTTATATCCACGTTACACATTATGCGTAATCCAAATTTGATAAAGATCGGTTGCATGGCTGAGCCGTGACAGTGAGATGAATAAACAAAGTTACTTTCGTATTATTATTTTTATTAGGATGCAACTTTTCACTTGACTTCATTTGGTATTTCTTAATTTATCATTTTTTTTCGACAACATTATCTACAAGATTATTTTTATATTTAAATGATTTATTTTTCTTTATATTCAACCAATTTACTGGAAACTGCAGTAGAACTTATTTAAGAAGCGGTTCAAATAAAACTATACGAATATTATATGATTATTATAAGAAATATATTAAAGAATTATACAATAAAATTAAACGATAAATAAGATTTTTGCACCTCTGTTAAGGAATTGATAGTTATCAAATAGGATCGAGATAATACGATGATTTCAAAATGGCAGAACCAACAAATACAAAATCGTGTTTAGTTACCAAATTGTAGGTATAAATTAATTTATGACGGTGATATATTAGGTATTTTGACTTAGATAAAATTTACATTCACGAAACGTACTAAAGTGCCGTGAAAAATTGCTTAGAACAAAAAATATTAACAAACAATTATATGAAAAAAATTCACAATTTCTCTTTTTAATCATGGCTAATAAAAAATCAATATTCAAAGAACGCCAATGGTTGTTGACACCACTTACTCAGATGGTTCTCGTCCTTTCAGCCACCCCACCTTACATAAATAACTCGTTAGGATCCCGCAAATGTCTCTAAACACACGTCCGCTCCTTATCCTTCCCGCACCACCCTCTCCCCCGCCTCACACCCTCACTTTCCTTCTAAGCCCTCGCCCGTCCCATGGCCAATCTAAATGGTAATAGGGCAGAAAATTCGTCGACCAAGCTTAGTCGTGTTCGGAATAACACAGATTTGTCGTTGATTCTGGTATGTTCGGTATATCGGTTTATAAATAAATGGTTTTGTGTTAGCGGATGTAAGGGATGAGATTAAGAGGAGAAGCGTGGGGTTGAGTCGTGTGAAGAATTCAATCTAATTAGCCTAATTGAATGTGAGAGGTTGCTGCTTTATTTGAAAACTAGCTTTCAAAGTACGGTAAATGACATTTGTCATAGAAGATGTCAAAGAGATTTCAAAAGTTCGTATGTTTCGATATCTTTCAAGATCTTTACAAGCGTTATTGCTCTAAATGTGTCGTTTAGTAAGTACTTGATTGATTTAAAACGTATCAGGTTACGAAATATTTAGGTTTTAAACCATTTTATTATTAGAATTTTCATTCAAAAAGCTGCACGAATTGATTAAATACGTATGTGAACTCGGAAGCTTTTATACTTTTAGTTACTTTTTAAACCTAAATTTTTTTATCTCCAATATCTAGTTTTTATTTTCATCTCAAATCTATATGAAAATCAAATCTTTACGATAATCACTCAAATCTATATACGAAATCTTCAGAAAATATCTCACGTATTCGTCGGTTGTTCTGTTAGTCACAATCATTTTTCTCAGAATCCATTCGATGTAGAAACAAAAACGGTAAAGCATGTTAACTCGCATATATTTTAAGTTATTGCTCAAAAATCTTAACGTGTGTTTTTTTGAGACAGCAAATATAGAAATCAAATTTACATTGAATTTCGTCAGTCGTTGTGTAAAAAACATGTTTTAAAAAAAATTTTAAAAAATTCGGGAAATATTGTACGTCCAGTAAAAATATGATCGATGACATTTCCAAAATATTTTTTCCGCAATTTTATGTATTTGCTCTAATTTTATTTATATTTTTAACCCCTTCTTCATCTCTGTACTAAAATGCCCACAAAGGCATTTTTTCTTCACTATGACGTCTGGGATTTACAGGGACATACGAAATACGGATGGAAATATTCTTATCTGACATTAAATTTGAGGACAAAGTTTCAATCATAAAAATATGTTTCTTTATATTATTTCTAAATAAAGTTCAAAATTAAAAATGAAAAATTGCATAAAATTATCGCTAGGTTGAATTTTATATCGTAGTTTGGATCTGGTATCAAATGTTAAACTGTGTTTCCTTTCAGTTTCAAATTAAAGAGAAACACGTGACTTCAAAAGTTATTATCGTTTATGCAAGCACACGTACTCGTACTCGACCTAATACAAATGGAAGGCTCGTTCATTAGTGAAATGCTAATGGCTGCCGGCATGGATTAGTTTGCGAATTGAATGCCAGTAGGTACTTACTAATAAAGTTGCTACAAGACCAGTTTGAGTTCAACGGTTAGTGTTTCTAATGAAATACGGATTAATACAATTAGGAATATTTCATAATAGATATCTTTAATGACTGTAATTAAATATGTTTTCAATTTTACAAGATAAATTTTGCACACTCACCCGTTGAGAAATTCCTGCACGGAAAATAAAAAAAATCCTCAGGAGAAACCTCAAAAAATTTATTGCAGTACCAATTAACGAAGATCTGTATTTAATACAACAGAAAAATAAATTTATATATATGTATTATATATATATATATATATATATATATATATATATATATATATCGTGTTTACATACCTAGATTTATACCTAGATTAGATGGAAATTTTCAGTTAAAATATCGTTTTTGAATATAACTAAATTTACAAAACATTGTTGCAGTTAGAGAAATTACGCGATTACGTCAACTTGTCGCCTCTCTCCCTTTCACGTAAATGCCCACTCCCTCCCTTCTTCCCTCGACATATGATAGCCACATTTAACTTGACACCTACTCCAAAAAATTCTGAGCGTAGCATTGTTTTTTTAAATTAATTAGGTATATATCAATAAGATAAGCTTTATTTGGCTCCACCATAATGGCTGCTTTATGTGTTTAAATGTACCTCTAAATAGTTGCCTATCGCCTACTGATGTCCTAGTTGCTTCATGTTTTTGTGTGTACCTGCACATACGTAACTGCCTATCTACTTAATATCCTAGTTACTTGCCTATCCTAGTTACTATTACTTATAATATTCTAGTTCCATGTTAAAACTTTGGACACCAGGAGTGATCAATAGACCCGGAAAATCAATTTAAATGAACCCAAATACGATAAATTTATCCCTCATCGTTAACAAGTTATTGTCTCCGCTTACAACTCTATTATAATCTGGCCACCATTTACATTCAAATGACCCATCAAGACCAATCAAACGAGACCTAAAATCGACAATGTGCTGTTCATCATTCCTGAGTCTGTCATATAATTATATCAAATTAGATAATATAACTTTGGAGGCTATATGACATTGTTATATCATACATTCATATTTTAAATAAATTGGTGAAAAATATTCCATTTTTTGTTAATGGTTGTGTAACAGAGTGAACATATGCTATGGGAGTGATATCACTAAGGAATACATATATAAATACTAACATTTGTACCGTAGTTAATTGATTATTGCGGAACAATTAACAACTATATAAATGTTAAAATAAAAATATATTTTCTTATTTAATTGATTGTTTAAAAGTCAAAACCTGCAAGGTATAACAACAGTTAAGTTTACTCTAAAATTTAGTGACGGACCTCAATATATTTAGTCCGTATGATACTATGACATATGTTACATTAACTTCATTTTTCAAATAAAACATATATAAGTAGGTTTCTTTTTAAATGACTTCAGAAAAGAGGAAGTTCCCAATTTGATCCGTATATGCGTATCGACATATTTTTTTGGGCAATGGATGATATTTTTTAGGCAGATGTTTAATGATAAAGCGGGAAAGAAATGACATAATATGCTCAATTAGTAGTTTCACTCCCTTTTAGCTTGTTTAACTTGTTTTGATATAAGCAAGAAAGTAGCAAACAGTATGTTGGTTGGTAAATGTTAAATATGTGTACAAGACCATTCAAAGGAATAGAGCAAATAGGATATTAAGTGGACAGGGAGGTTAGGATGTACAAATATACATAAAAGCATGAAACAACCAGGATATTAGTAGGTAGGAAGGTAAATATGCCCAAGTATATAAGAAAGCATGAAGTAAATAGGACAATAAGTAGGTACGTATAGGTAAGTAAATAAAAGTTATGAAGCAAGAAAGTCTACGGTGAAAATAATAAGGGTAATATCATAGAAATATCTCTAAGTATATATATATACATATATATATATATATATATATATATTTATATTTATATATATGTGTGTGTGTGTGTGTGTGTTTGTGTGTATATGCATATATATGTAAGATATGAATGTATTCGTAGTGTCAAATGGAAAAATGCCAATTTCGAATTAAATAAAAGTTTTTAAGAAATAAAATGAACCGATTTCAAGTAATAACCGAATGGGATTCACACTTAAAGTAAGAAGTGATAAAAATACAAATTCTTGCTTGGAACTTTTGCAGTACAATGTTGTTTTCAAACATAAATATATTAACAAAATACTGCTACTGTAAGAGAATTTTTGAGTCGGTGTCAAGTGGAACGTGGCTCTGGTGTGTAGAGAGAAAGAGGACGGGAGTGGGTATGATGAGAGATAGATAGAGTGATGAGACTAGTGGGCACTGATTCCTAAAATATGAAAACCTAGAATTATTTTGTATACCAATTTATGTTCGAAAATGATACTGTGTTACCAAAGTTCTAAGTACTTCCATTTTTTTTCCAGTGAGGTCTTGGAATGAGCTGTATTGTGCTCAAGTGTTGATACGATAGTTTTGTAGTTTTGTGGATATGTCTAAATTATACATATCCATAAAACTACAAAACTATCGGTTAATTGAAAGAGCAAGAACTTCTTTGTGGTTTCTCTGAAAAATATAAAAAGAAACTAACCTACGTCGTTTTTGTGAGTTATTTTCTAGTAAACACGTTTTTGTTTCAATACTGTCTTAATTGTAATTAACTGTCAATATTTCTGTATCATAAACAGAATAGATAGAACTTTTTTAAATAAATCTCGCTTATCTTATTTTTGTACAAAATAGCAATTGATGGAACTAATTAGTCTAATGAAAAGTGATGAGTGAAATTTTTTCGTAAGCAACACTTAGAGAGAAAAAGTGTGATGTTTGAAAATATATGGGATGACATGCTCAATTCCTTCTAAGTCTTGAGAGGCGTTGATTGCTTTTAAGCGAAACTCACTCTATCCATGTTTACATATATTAGTATATATACATATGTAAATCAAATGTCTCTAGATGGCTGTTTATCTCTCAACATTATTCGATCTAATTTAGTTTTTGCGACGTATATTATTTAATTGTAGAAATGCATCGATAAGTACACAGTTTTGCATATATTGTAAATAAACTCGTTTAGTAAACGCAAAGTAGTACTACCTGACCGGCGTAAACCGTCCGAAACCCTATTGAATTCATTAAAGTATTCGCACATTAATTAATCCGTACATTGGAGACATCTAGTTTTCATGTTACGAATGCTATTGTCATATATTTTGCATCACTTAGACAAAATGGAACTTAAATCTGGTCGAAATATTTTTTTAAAAATTGTAAAATTAAATCATAAAAAATTGTTAAAATCAAAATAAGTTCAACTAATTTGACATGAAATATGTGACCATATTGAAAGGGAAATGTGTAGAACTTATGGACTCTGATTTTAACCCCTATTTTTCCAATATTGATTAAAAAAATATGTTTGTATATTGTTATTGTTCAATAGGTTTTTACAATCTGTCGAAAGATCATTTTTTTATTTACATATATGAAAAACAGTAATTTGTTGCCATTGTGGGGCATTAAGCTGTACAGTATATCTTTAAATATTGGCATGTTTAAGATTGCAGCCTCTGCCGCATATCGTAACTTAACACTATTCTAATTTAGTGCGTCTTGCGATAATTTTTGTTTTAGTCTAAGATTTGAATGTAGTTCGTTCATCAGTGACTGCCAGAATATTTGGGTGTTTCAGGATTCAGTCTCTATAGAATTTTGCACGTTTGATTATTTCTTCCCTGACTGCGGGTACTTTTACATGTTTAATCAGTTGCTCATTGATCACGAACCGTGGACCATCTCTTATGAACCAAAGTATTTAGTTTTGGAACCTATGCAAGATCTCTATATTTGAGTGGGAAGCAATTCCCCGTAGATAAATACCATAAGCCCATTCTGGTTTTAGGATAGCCTTGTAAAAGTGCAGTTTACTTTTTGATGTAAATTGGGACATTCTGCCAATTAGCTTGTACATTTTTCTTAATTGTAAGCCCAAATATTTGCACTTCGTTAATATGTGTTTTTGCCAGGTCAGTCATTTGTCCAGATGTATGCCCTGATATCGCACATTGTCTGCCTGTGATATTAGAATCTGTTTAAGATAGACCGGGGTACAACTCTCATTTCTAAGTGTGAATGTCACAACTTTGTTTCGCATACTTTGAATCCATATTCCTATAACCAGGCATCCACTTTGTCGAGGTTTTTTTTAAACATTTTTGCCACTTCTGGCCGCTTTGGCTAGTAAAGATTGTTTGTGAAAGTTGCCGACGACAATTGATTGATGTACATCAATCACAATTACAATGACAATTGATGTACTCACAAAGAAGTCCGTGGTATACAGGAGATAAAGTATAAGGCCAGTAACGCTTTCCTAAGGGACCTCAGTCGCTATCAGTTTAGTTGTTATGTTACTGCTTTTGACCATGAAATGGTGATTTATCAGAAAGACCTTGAACCTATAAGTGATGAAGTTATGCATGCTTTGACTTTATATAGAATAATCTCGTGCTATATCTTGTCAAGGGATTGCGATATATTGAGGAATGTTCATGACCATGTGGTCGCAAAGCACTTTTTAGTTTCGAATGAGTATAGTATTTCATTAACAAGCCTGCGAGCTTGTTCAATAATAGCGTGTTTATCAAGAAATCTAAACTGGTGGTCTGGTAACAGGTGATTTTCATTAATTACTGGTAGTACGTTTATCAAGAATAATAGGGATTGGCAAAAGATTTGGTCATGCAGCACTTTGTCCTGTTTCGGAATCATGATTACCTCAGCCACCTTTTATTATACTTCCATTTCAGATTCATCGAGTTATAGGTTGATGTCAGAAAAATTATTTCTGAATAAGGCAATTCCAGCAGAAGGCGACGTGTGATCAGGTCGTATTCTGGTGCTTTTTTAGAGTCCATTTTTTTATGCCCATAGTCACTGTTGTCTAGTGAAATCTATATCACATTAATTTTCCGTCGGAGCTGATGTGGCATCTTCGAGAAATTCGTACACTCGTTCTCTCGTTCAGTGTGCTCTTCCTCAGATGAGGTCTAAATACTTATAGTAGGTGTTCAGAGAAGATTTCGGCCATTTCAATATCTATTCGAGTCCATTTTCCATTTTGCATTCATAAGGGTGGTGAAGTAATCACAGGAATTTTAATCTTTTTTAAACTTCCACAGAGTATTTTGAAGATGAAGTGGCTTCCAGTCCAGCCAGGTTAGATTGAAAGTTGATGTTGCGCTCTTCAGCTAGTGATTTTTTTAATTGACTAGCCATGTGGGTCAGGGGTGTCTTCACTTGCAGACTTGTTGTTTACTGGCACTGCTTTTGGATTTTTATCTTTTGGGACACTAATTCCAACAGGTGATCAGCTATAGAGTAGGCACTTAGTTTATTATTATGTGGAGGAGTAGAGTTCCAAGCTGCATGCTGCACCGTATAAAGAATTAGATTTGATATTTCCCTGCGTTTTAAGAATTACTGATTGATCAAATGCTGTGTCGATAAGATGTCTGAAGACAACATCGTCGAGTGTCTGGCGGCAGCAAATAACCAGATCTTAACCAGCCTATGAAGAGATAGTAGTAAATGGCCAACGTAAACTGTCTCTTCGTGGCCATGTTTCGTGAGAACGGTGATCTTGGCTTCACCGCCCGAATTCAGAAGTAGAAAGCGTCAATAAAGACTTACTCAATAGCCTAAGGTAGAAAACTCCATAAGGTAAAATTACAGGCTTGCAGTTTCAGTGTCGACATCAAATAGATTTGCAGAACTCGACAGTGATCCGCAAGACTTCAAACTAGCAAAACCTCCACCAATATTCATTGGCAAAGTCAGCAATATTCAACTAATGATAAACTTGTTAACCGAGATTGCAAAAGGAGATTATGACATAAAAGTCCTCCAGTCTAATCGAGTCAAAATTCAGGTGCAATCTGAAGAGTCTTATACAACAATGTCTAGAAAATCAAAGAAAAGGGCCACTGAATTCTATACGTACCAGCCAAAAGAGGAAAGCAGCTTCAGAATTGTTCTGAAACACATTCACTCGAATACTGGATTGGACGAAATAAAATCAACTCTTGAGAAGAAACATTTAGAATATAGCGCACAGGCAAACAAAAAGCCCTCTTAACCTGTTATAGATATATAGACTATAAACCGAAAAATAACAATAAGGGCATATATAATGTGAAGACATTGCTGAATTGTATAATTATTGAAGGTGCCAGATCAGAATGCAAAATTTCTCAATACATCAACTGTCAGCAATATGATAAAAATTCTGCTTTCGGCGGCCTAAATGTGTAATAAGCGCGGGCGCTCAACTTACCCATTCAGAAAAAGTCAAGTTCACACCTTGCGATAGTAAATATTTAACAAATTATAAAGGTTATACAGTATATAAGGGATAACAAAAAGCCAACTACGTAGTTTCACATCAAAGGAAAGCTAGAAAATAGCCTGTTAAATCTGTAACATCTAACCAACTAAATACTAATGCTCAGATATGTGCTAATGTACCAAAGAATAAGTTTGGTACATAACCTGGTGAACAAAATAGTGATAATGCAGACGCCACACTCTTGAAGTTGAAAGAAACTATGCAGGCAATAACGAACCAAATGCTGGTGGTAAAAAACTATAAAACGAATTAATGTCAAAACTGCCATTAAATGAACGCCATTAAATATGTCTGTGGATGCAAATGGCTTGTCAAACCACTTTAAGGAGTGTAAACATTTTCTGAGAATTTTAAAATAGAGGTAATGCTAATTTCCCAAACACATTTTACCACCAAAAATTACTTCAAGATAACGGGACATATATTGTACCACACAATGCACCCAGAGAGAAAGCGATTTTAATCAAGTGTAATATTAAACATCATCAGTCTGTGCTACAAGCATTAAAGTTCCTGACCAAGTCAGCGAAATAACTGTATCAGTATTATTTATTATGTACTGAGACATAGTATTAAAGAAGCAAACTTCGAAAAATACTTACACTCTCTAGATCTAGCCTAATCCTGCCTCTAGGACGTGAGCTTTTAAAATGAATTCAAGTAAGAAACATAGATGTTCTCTCCGTGGGTCATCACACAATGGCCTATTGATCTGTCCAACATACGGACGTCATCGACTTCTGCATAATTAAAGGAATCAACAAAAGTTATGTATTCTACAAACGATATTTGACCCTTTTCTCTAACTTCTCTTCAGTTATTCTGCAATTATTAATTGAGCTGGTTAAGGAACGAATGCATAATAAAAAGGAAGTGAACACACTTCAGACACATTATCGAAAGATAAATAAACCTATTAAATACGAATAGAACTCATATTGGTTATATATATATATATATATATATATAAATATATATATATATGTATATATATATATATATATATATATATACATATATTATACATATATATATATATATACATATATATGTATATATATATATATATATATATATATATATATATATATATATATATATATATATATATGCATACTAATTCTCTTATTAGTAAGAAATTCATCATATCGTTGTATAAATATAAAGCCTATTATGCAAATATAACTAAAAAAAACCGACTCCAAAAACGATTATTTTATACAGCACGATGTTTTTTGAGTTGTACTAATTATTCTTAATTTTTTTAATCAAATCAAAAGTACTTTAAACTGTAATACTTCTGAGGCCTGCACACGTCCGACGCTTTGTTTTGCCTTTTGCTTTTGAACGCCAATTAGAAGTTAAAAGAAATTAAAACGTACCTTCTTATTCTACATTCTTAAAACACTGTCCAAAAATATATCGCATTCATTACATATGTATGTTGGTCTTTTCCGCCTGTCCTAGCGACGCATCACAATTGTTTTTTCCAAACTTGCATTACGCTCTAGCTTTATGTTACACTTTTATATAACCTGTGGAAATTATGCAAACATGGCATTTATATATAGAAGCTTAAAAGTATTCATCAACCAAATATAGATAGCAGAGGGACAATCAAGCGAGATTAATATGATTCCGTTGGAACTTTTTGGATACGGAACTTTGAACATATGCATGTAAAATAATTCCTCAGCTATCAAAATCTAAATCACTATCAAAACCTTCACTTATGTGCAATAAGTTTCTTTGGGTAATGTAAATTTATTTCAATTTTTTTGTATTTGCAAAAATATAAAAAATATAGTAAACAAATAAACTCATTCAAATTCACCCAAACAAAAGAGTAAACCTTTCAAAACCTTTTGAATCGATATTCGTAACACCTTTGTCAATATCCCCTTGCACTTCGACAAATATCCCTTTAATACGATATCAATAACGGTATCAAGCAATGGTGAAAGTTACAAATCGTCACATCCGTTTTGAATAACCGGATTTGGTTACCGTTTGTTATTGACAACTCGGCTTCCGGTCACAGGGTCAATTCGGGGTCCATTTCCGCTTGATCGCGACTTGATTTGTATCGTTTGCCCTCAATTTTCCCGCTCATTATTTCCTTGATCGTTGGTGCGTGAATGAGATTTGTCATTGTGAAGAAATGAGTTGCGAGGGACTTTCAATTTGTTGATTGAACGGTGCCGGATGATTGGATTGAAAATTCGAATTAATTTGTAAGCCATTCGCTTCAGGAAAATCGTACCATGAAATGAAAAGATATGGATCAATTTCGAGTGGAACCTAAGAGAATAGGTGTTCTCTACTGACTAATAAATATGTAACAGTTTTTTTTGTATCAGCTTTGATTTTAAAATCATGTAAGATTTAATTAGTTCTAATGGTATGCACCAGTTCATCTGTGTATGAAAAAAATCAAATTATAAAATTGTCGGTCAGCAAACACTAGCTGAACTTAAACCGTCGTAGCGTATTTTCAGTTACCATCTCCTCTCGGTAATTCTTGCTTACCGTCCCCTTTTCCTAATATCTATTTATCGAAAATGCCTTCACTACTATCGACACAAATTTGGGACATATAATTTTGCATCGAATTTGAAAAAAGAAAGTTTAGCTTAATTTAATACTCGTTTGGTCTTGTTTTCTATAATATCAGTATCTGAATAGAAATTTAAAATTATCATACTACCGTTTACAGAATACTTGTTAATAGGTATATTAAAATATTGTGAATACAAGTACTTTTATAGATGACTTCGTCTTGTTATACTCGTATACTGAAAAAATTAAGCCACGACTTGCATAATAGCATCATTTATCTGGGTACAAATTAACTGATTAAATTGAATAAAATACCTTCATCACCAGCTAATGGAATACATTCGAAAACTATATTTACGTAATACCAGCAAAGCACTTATATTGTTAAAATTTGCAAACACAATATTTTTTTAGTGATTTTATTTTTTGTCGTAAAGTTAGTGGATTATAGAAGATGTTATAAAAACCTGTAATATTAACAATGCAGAAAAACACTCGGATGGTTTCGGATACATTCAAGCATGTGTAAAAATATTAAATATTTTAGTGCATACATGTTCGTATGGCTACCATTATTACGCGAAAATATGTACTTTCGCGCGAAATATAAGACCACATATATAGAACTAATATTCTTAGAATATTTCGGTCCTTTATTCCGAACAATGAAAAGAAAATTTTTAAAAAAAAATTTTAATTTTGGTAAAATCATTTTATAACATTTCTTATTTAGAATAAATTGACGGATCACTCCAATAATGAGAATCATGAAAAAAATGTCATGTCAATACTGTGCAGTTCACCAACTGGTCTTACTAGTATATGTATGTATATATATATATATATATATATATATATATATATATATATATATATACATACATATACTAGTAAAACCAGTTGATTGAAGGTATGATTCTTTTTGTCATAAATATATATATATATATATATTTATGACAAAAAAATTTGATTTATTTTTAATTTCAAAATTTGAAGTCGATTATCTCGGTAAAGGAGGAGATTTTTCCTATTCATAAAAATGTTTATGTTTAGAATGATAAGACGTTTCAACCCTGTGAACAAATGTCATAAGAAAAAATAAATCCCGACATGTTTTTTGGCAAAGTCGCAATAACATTTTATTCTTGTGTTTTATTGGTAGATTTGTGAAATATTTTGTACGCTTGACCTCATAATCAACAAACTGTCTACGATCATTGTACGTCATTCACTTTCCTTTAGTTACATATGAGAGATATCCCCATAAATTTTTCTCTTTCGGTAACTATTCCATATTAATTGATTTATAAAGTACTAAAATGATAGAATGTTTAAAATAGTCATAATCTCTTTTTGTTCGAAGTACTCAAAAGAAAACGCTAAAGATATTGATTAAAGTCTCACAAACATAAAATGTTGTCCATTAGTCTAATGGTTTAAATGCTAATCTATGCAGTGGATATTTAAAATTGTATTAATTGGAACGCTATGACAGAGGACGTATATACAGAGGACAGAGGGCGATAATTCAATTTTGAGTCTTATAGTCCGTTAGTGCTTCATAATCCCTTCCAATGAAAATCTTAATTTGTTTGGCAAATACAATACGTTAGTTACATGTTGTCACCATACTAAGAATAAGAAGTTGGGATAAAAAGGGAGAAGTGATCTTTTATACTTTTATAGAAGGTGAAATTGTTATCTATTTTATGCATAGAATGATATCAATATTTATTTATTTATCTATTTATCTACTTTAATGTATCTAATTGATACATATGGCGGATTTATTGCTACAAGAGTAATCTCTTACAGCCAACCACAACACCAGTCCAGCCCCGTTCGACGAACGGCCGGGAATCGAACCCGGGTCGCCGCGGTGCGTCGCATGACGTCAAATAAGAGTTTGGACGAAAGATATATAGAAGAAATCTGCGTTGGAAATATTGACAATATAAGTGCTTTGCTGTTTACTTGGAGTAACTAGAGTATTTATGAAAAGTAATTGTAAAAAATGTTACAATTATAATGTCACATAAAACACACAATGCGGGGGTTTTGGCAATGTAAGGAGAAAACTACTAATTTTTTTTAAAACTTACCTGACCGATCATTATTTTAAAGTTATATGTAGACCAGACATCACAAATTGAGAAACCCTTACTTGATTTTTCATCATTTCTTGAATGGTTATGTGCCTATATAGTAACATAATTTTCCAAAGCCAGTGTTATACAAAGTATAACTCAAATTTAACAAAAATTAGTAGAAACAATGTTTTTTATTACAACGCTGCGTAAAAAATATTGTCATAGATATTACTAAAGAGACTGGTTTCTTACTAGTATCTTCAACGAAACTTACTACAACAGAGTCACTGAACACTCCTGCAAAAAGTTAAGATACCTCAGTTAATTATCCTTTTCTATTTTATTTTTCCGAACAAGGGAAATTATAAAAAATCGTTTCTACTTATGCGTTTCATTGATATTCATGTATTTCAATGTAATTTTATCCTGAAAGAAAAACATAATAATCTTCATTTTCTTAAAAATTGCAAGTATATTGAGCGATTGAATAGAAAATAATTCCATCTTGTACGTTTTCCAAAATAACTTGTTTTAAAATAGGTGTTTGAAAAATAAAAAATATATTATTTTTATCATTTCAATATTAATTTAAACTGTTCAAAACATGAGTTTTCTATTTATTAAAACGTTTCTCAATCACTTAGCGGTTATAGAAATCATACCTTCAATCATAAAAATTTTTCAGCAAAATTTTAATAACCTCCGTAAAAAGTAACGTTCTCAACTAATACATGCACTATTCATTGTTTTGAACGAAACTCAAACTGACGTAATTCAATTCACCTCTGCAAACTTTGCGCGATCTGTTCGTTTCAAATTCAAATTAGATTTCTAGAGGCCGACTGAGTGGGAATTTGAAGGACGGACTTGTGTATAATTCCTTTATTCGGTGTTAATTTCTGTGATATTATATGACAGTTAAAGGCGGTAATAAATATTTGTTGAAATTTAAAGAAAAATACCGATGTACCTAAGTCGTTATTAATTTGTGATCATACTATATGCTGGTTTTTTTTAATCTAAATTTTGCGAAAAATTAATATTGCATTGCATATTGAAAAAAAAATAGATATATATATATATATATATATATATATATATATATATACCACATAACTTTAAATGGCTTGAAGATTATATATCTTGTGTGTGACTGTTGGTCCTCTACGAAGTCAAATAGTTAACGACCTGTACTGAATGAATATTTACAAGTGAGGCACTTCGTTGACCACTGCACCCACTACATCCATTCCATAAGTTTATACAAATAATTAGTATCTTTATTTGGCTCCAATATTCCAATTTAGTCGATTTAGGTCAATGTGATTGTGATGTCAACGATTTGCACGCGTAAGAGATAACAAAAAATATTGAAAGGAAAGAATTCTTTATTTCTTTTATTCAATTATCTACTTTAATATATCGATACTTATGGCAGTCTTATCGCTATTTTTTTTTTTATTATTATTATTGTAATCTGTCATTTGAGACATTCAGCAATTGGTGCGTATGTTAGCATGTCTTGTACTGAGTTCGTCCTTTTGAACTCATTTCATTTTACCCCTATATAAGGTCTTGGGGAAGTTTTTTCTTAAGCCTTCTGGGTGCCGTTATTGGGTTCATCAGGTTTATAGCCAGTGGATTGGGATGATTAGCGATTCGGTCTCTGTATGTCTTTATCACCTCTGAGATTTCTTCTTGGACCAATTTTATGCCAAGCTCCAAATGGAGTCTGTTGTTTGTGACATACCAGGGTGCACCAGCTATCATTCTAAGCGTTTTTGATTGAAACCTTTGTAGTATTTCAATATTTGATTTTGCCGCGGTTCCCCACAGCTGTAGGCCATAAGTCCATATAGGCTTGATCGTGCATTTATAAATTAATAGTTTATTTTCGAGCGACAATTGAGAGTTTTTGTTAAGGAGCCAGTACATGTTTCGCACTTTTTGGCCCGCTGCACATCGTTTGGTCAGGATGTGTTTGGACCATGTCAGACGTCTGTCGAGATACACGCCAAGGTATTTCGCGTAATCGGCTTGCGGTAACTGTACTCCATTTAGGTTTACTGCCGGACACGTATCTCGTTTGGTAGTAAAAGTAACTTGTATTGATTTGATTTCGTTAACTTTGATTCGCCAATCTTGCAGCCACTGTGATATTTGGTCAAGGCTTGTTTGGAGTTTTTGTGAGGCTATGTCTGGTCGGTGGTCTGCTGCGAGAATTGCTGTGTCATCAGCAAAAGTGCCCGTAACAAGACCTTCTGTGACTGGGAGGTCAGCTGTGTAGAGCAGGTACAGTATTGGGTCCATAACGCTTCCCTGGGGAACTCCTGCTTGGATCGGATAGAGAGACGTAGTTTCAGTTCCCTGTTTAACGTAGAAGTGTCTGTTGTGTAGATATGATCTGATGAAGTTGTAGTAATTTAGGGGTAGGTTCTTTTTAATTTTAAACAGCAGTCCCTCGCGCCATACCCGATCAAATGCCTGGGATATGTCCAAGAAAAATGCAGAACTATATTGGTTTGACTCAAAGGCATTATGGATATTTTTGACCAATCGATGGACCTGCTCAATGGTTCCATGTCTCTGACGAAAGCCAAACTGGTGATTAGGCAGTAGATTATTATCATAGATATGTGGCATTAATCTTCGCAGAAATAAAATTTCCATAACCTTGGAAGTAATTGGTAGCAAGCTAATAGGTCTGTAAGATTTCACATCAGCAGCATTTTTGCCAGGCTTGAAGACCATTATTATTTGAGCCACTTTCCACTGGGGAGGAATCGAACACGTACGTACGATTGCATTGTACAGGATTGTGAGGAATGAAATTCCTTCCTCTGGGAGCTCTCTTAGAATTTTGGCAGTTATTAGGTCATAGCTAGGTGCCTTGTTGATATCAAGTGTATCAATAACAGCTTTTATTTCTCTCTTAGTGAAATTCGAAATAGGGGGATCGAGTTGGTGGCATTGATTCAGAAAAGTTGACACTTCTTGCATTTTGGGGGAATTTATTTCGGGGTTTGGTACAAAGACGCGTTTTAAGTGTTCGGCGAATGTAACTGCTTTTTCCGCTTCACTGGCTGCCCATTCATTGTTCTCTTTGCGTAGAGGGGGTTGGTTTAAGACTGGACGTTTCATATTTTTTTTGACTTTCCACAGTGAGTAATCAGTAGCCGATGTCACGTCTAGACTTTTTAAGAAGGATTGTATTCCTTCGTTCTTGTTATCGCTAAGTGCTGATTTTAGCTTAGTTTGTAAGTAGTTTAGATGTTTTTTATCTGATGCATGTCGAGACTGTTGCCATTTTTTTCTAGCACTACGTTTTTCAGTCAGGAGTTCACGAATAGACAGAGGACATTCGAGTTTACGGTTTGTGTCTGTAAGTGTTGGGGTAGCAGCCCAGGCAGACCTTTGTACACAATAGTTGAGGTGTTCAACAGCTTCCATTATGTTCTCTTCGGTTTTCATAGGTAGTGACTCGTCCAGGCATTGAGCCATTAATTGCCTAAAGAGATCCCAGTCAGTTTTGCGTATGTGCAGCTTACATGGTTTTGGAGCTAATGTGATGGACCTTTTGAGGGTCATATCTACAGGTGAATGATCAGAAGACAAATCTAGGCTAGTTCTACTTGTTATAAAGCTGCTAGGGAATCCTTTGGTTATGAAGAAATATATCACATCTGGTATTTTTCTTCTATCAGTGGGCCAGTAAGTGGGTTGCCCAGGCGAGACAACACTAAGATTTAGTTTGTCAATTGACATTTTTAGTTGCCGTCCCTTTGTTGTTACTGTACGCGAGCCCCAGTAATGATGTTTCGCATTATAATCTCCACCAGCAACGAATCGGTGGCCCAGTGTGGCGAGAAACCTTACATAATCTGCTTCCTTAAGTTTATGTTTCGGTGGGCTGTAGACAGCCGATATTACAAAAGATCCTACCCAGTCTTCGATTCGCACATTTGTTGCTTGGATCTCTTCAGTACAATATTGTACTGTTTCGTAATGCTTAATATTATTTTTTATAATTATTGTACTCCCCCCATGTGCAGTTCCAGCATTGTGTGGTAAGTCTTATAGTTTTGTATTTGGAAATAACTCTTTTTTGTAAAGTGGGTTTCAGAGACTAGCAAGATATCAATATTATGTGTCTGCAAATACGATTGAACCTCAAGGGTGTGTTGTGACAGCCCATTGGCATTCCATAGAGCTATTTTTAAGCAATCTATTTTGAGAGATTCGTCGTGAGTGCTATTATTAGGTTTGTCAATGTAGTCAATTGCTGCATCACTTGTTTCATTAAGTCCATTATTTCATGCATATCATTTGTACGTATGTCGCTATTTTGTGGAAGTTGATGTCCTTTGGTTAATACGTCTCTATATGTTTGTCGTATGGTATTCTGAGAGTTCCCTTTATGAGCCGTTAGTGTTTCTTGTTCATGACTTTCTGTTTTATCAAACTGATTTTTATTCCTGGATCTACGATCTGGTGCTTTTGGGAATTTCAGATTTTGAAGCTCACGATAGACTCCACAGCCTTTGTAATTTGCAGGATGGTTACCATCGCAGAGTATACACTTGACTTGGTCGGACCTAGTTTTCCTTGGGCAGTCAATGGAGAGGTGGTCACCAGCGCATTTGATACACTTAGGTTGTCGGCGACAATAAGCTTTGGTATGTCCATATTGTTGACATTTCGCACACTGTGGGATTTCCCGTTTTGATCGTGGAGGTTCAAAGGATACCATACACTGCATTAGGCTTTTAACTTCATATATGCGCTTGTTGTTGTCATTCGGTAATAATTCAATAATGAACATGGGCAATGGCTTCTTTGTGGTTCTTTGTTTGATATTCCAAACGTTTATGCAGCTGTAGTCCATATCATTTAATGCTTCTTTGATGTCATCAGGGTTAGTAGATGGATGCATATTTTTAAGCACAGCTTTGAACGCTCGATCCTGTTTAGGCTTATAAGTAAAAAACTCAGTCTGTTTTTGTTCCAATTGTTTGACGATAATTCTGTATGTATCGGCAGATTTGGTCTGGATTTTGACTTGATCATTGTGGAGGACCTTCAAAGCGTACATATTTGGAGCATGTTCATTAAGCATGTTAAGTAGAGGTCGGACATTACCCACTTTGTCAACAAATATTGGAGGTGGTTTTGTTGTCTTTTCTACAGTAGTGGAGTTGTCTACTTGGGTTTCTTCTTCTGCTAGTTGAGTAAAACTATTTTTTGTTGGTATCGGTTGAGTTTGAGATAGCCAGTATGTATCCAGTTTTGTTTGTTTTTGTGTTCCAACATTTTCCGGGCTTGAGTGAGGTCTTTTCTTACCGGTGACTTCCTTCCAGTCATCTTCCTTATTTGTACTTGGTTCTTGGTCAGTAGTTTGTTTTGGGTAGGTTGTGGTTGGATAGTTACCCAGAGAATGTGTTCTAGGTCGACTTTCAAATATTACATTATGGCTTATCTGCTGTGGTTGGTTTTTATTAATCTTGGTGGAGTTTTCATTTTTATTATTATTATTTTTATTATTGATTGGATCACTCATTTTTGTTCCCACGAGTATAGGACGATAATACGGTCGCTACCTAGGGTGACGCCTATTCCAGGTAGAGGGCTACATAGATCGACGAGTCGCCTGTTTCGTCGAGTTTGGTCGCTAGTGACTGATCTGTCCTTTCAGCCAAAGAGTCCTGTTGGCACGTACCACACCTTAGGATTTAGGGGTTTTTTATAGAGGTGGCCTTCCTCACGGTCCAAGTGGCGAAGCTCAGACCCCCGTTCCTGCGAGACATGACCACAGGATTACGGTCTGGGGCAGCTCGTTTGAGCTACACACTGGTTTTTAATTCAGGGTTGTCTCCCCTAGCTGTATACTAGGTTAAAGCGCCTAGGGCTCGCTTTCGCCCATCATACTTTGCTACTGCAGTCCGGGAGTAGATGGAATGTGCGGGATCCTAAGGACTGTAGCATTGCCCAGGAGGGACGACTCACTGGTATAGTAGTGAGCCTACCCCCAGCCCGCCACGGCGGTCTGAGGGCAGCGTGGACGTGTATGATGAACTTGTTGGTGACACATAAAACCCAACTCCGCACATTTGGGTGTATGTTCCGGTTTTTGCTCAGCATTTTATAGGTGAGTGTCTTACAGCAAGACAAGCACCACCAAGACCTACATCAACCTCCCCTCCCTATGACGCTATGACGGTAATATCTTATAGCCAACCGTAACACTAGTCCAGTCCGCTCGATGAACAACCAGGAATCGAACCCGGGTCCCTACAGTGCGCACCGACATAAACCGTATCCTTTGCAAGTAGCCCAACACACCATGGTGACGAAATGTTTTGTAGCAACGTGATCATTACCGTTTATTGACTGATTTTTTTTTCCACACTTTGTCAACTTCAGGTCACGGTACCAATATAATAAGCAACTTTATGTATTAGTTGCTAAAATTCCTTGATTTATTTATTGTTTTGTATTTCTATGTTACAATCATCTAATATTATATTTATTTGAATGATTATTGTACTCTAATGGTATTATAGTAGGTTTAACTAGTAGAAACTACCTTTGAGAAATAATATATGTGATAATAATCAAAAGCTTTGAAATATAAATGTAATTGGATAATTGGAATAGTTGATTATTGTTGTAATCGTAAATAACAATAATACTGGCGTCTGGTTAGAAAAAACGGGGCAATAATCCTCATCAATTTGTTTAAAAATAACAATATCTACCATCAAAAGTAGTTGCAATGAAGTTCCTGTAATATTAATATGAAAACATATTTTTAACGATAGAAATAATTGCAATAACTTTTAAGATTAAAATTCCTTGATTAATTAAAATGTAATCCTCACAACTGTTTCCAAGTCCGTAATTTATGAACTTCTTATTCGAAATTAAATAAAATTCTTAATAAATCAAAAAGCTAGAAACTAATCGTTCCGAGCCAATCAGGAATGATGAAATCGGATCACCACGAAGATTATAAAATTGACATTACTACCATTTTTATTGCCATTTTTTACCGACCGTTCGAAACATTGGTATCTTCACAATTAAATGAAACTACGTGATGTATTATTATTTCTGCTTTCTTTAATTTCTTCACCACCACCTAGGTTTCATTGTATTATTGTATGTTGTTTCGTTGTATATCTTTGCTAATAGCCCACCTAAAGATGTTGTAATACAACGAAATCTAGGTCGTGGTAAAGAAATTAAAGAAAGTAGAAGTAATACTACATCACGTAGCTTCATTTAATTGTGAATAATGAATTTCTACAAAATTAACGCCAAACGTATTCAATATTGTCATCTTCCTTAAATTGCTACAATTATCCAAAGATCGCATTTATATCACAACATATATAATACAATGCCTCTGTAACATTCCCTATACGTATCATACAATACTTATGTGAACATAAACTTGCAAGTTGTCTCGTGAACCACCCGTGCTGTAGGTGTGTTGAGCGCAATTGTTAGTCCTCTATGAAATTATAACGACGCAGAAAATTAAGCTTTACAAGTTGAAGGCGTGTCTATTCATTCAAATATTTCATAAATTCAAACCAATGTTGAAACTACAATATTTTCCGTTTTTAAAATTCCTTGTATTTATGATAATGTATTTTTTAAATTTTTTACGGAAAAATTAAAAGTGTGAAATAGTATGATTAGTTGACTCTAGAATCAAGAAAATGTTTACAGAAATATACCGCACCCCCATCTTTCTCGGAAACGGTTAAAATGAAAATATAACAACAGCGTAATTAAAAGTACATACATAATGTTTACTGGAAAACTATTGCTCTGATGGTAAATTATATAGTTTTTGTAAAATTCGCAATATTTCATACCTGTGAGAAATGTAGTAGGTAATGTATTAATATGGCTATAAATAATATTGATATTTGCAAATATGAATAGAAATATTATTCACTTTTAAATATTTACATGTATTTGAATGTGTACAGCACACTGCGAGTTATATTCGTATTTGACATATTTTTTTAATACGGCAACCTAATCTTTCTGAAACGTATAACTCTATTAACAAAAGGGAGACAAATATTTTTATAATCATCTCAAAATTTCATCAACATAAGGCAATTTATTGACCTTGTGTCACAGAGACACAAGGTCAATAAATTACTTTATTATTATAAAGTGGCTTTTTACAGGCGTCGGAGTGTCGCGCATATAATTTTATACAAAATTTAAATTTATCTTAAGTCAATCATTTGGGCGACGATCAAAAATTACATTTCAATATTTGGCATGCCATAAAATACTATTTATGGTATTGCCAAAGACATATGTGGGGGTCCAAGCGGGTGCGGTGGAGGAGTGTCTACATGTAACTGAATCGAGACTCACTTATTAGTTAGGAGCAAGTCTACCGTAACGTACTCAAATCAGTGAATCATATGGAAATTTAAAAAAAAATAAAAAACTGGAGACAGTGCTAGTTTAAATATAGTTTATAATTAAAATAAGACAATCTTCACCGATAACTTTGGCGTCAAAAAAAATTTTTGGCGACAGGTGCCAAAAGTTTCAAAGTTTTCAATGCCATTCGAAGTTAAATGTTCAGAGAATGAATTTTAATCAAACTGTGTATAATATTAAACTTTATGAATGGTTTATCATACAATTGACCTTTACTGGTCTTGTTTAATATTCAAATATTAATTGTAACAAAAATTCTACCATGGCATAAGGAAATATTCCTAATTAAAAATGGAAATTTAATGACATGTTAAAATAACCCGAAATAAGAAGATATTTTGGAAAATATTTTTAAAAAGAAAAGTAAAATTTCGAAAGTGGGTGAGGGTTATTTATTATACATTCTGTAGTAATTTATTCTATATTCTATAATAACTGTTTATTATAATAATAGGATATGTTAGACTCGAATTATTAACCTAATTGTTTTTCTCATCATAAATTATTAAATGATATCAAAATAACCCCGGTTTAAGGTAGTAATTATGAAAAGACATTGAAAAATGTGAAAGAAGGGAAGCTACCTGCAAGCTGCAATAAAAGTCGAACTTGAATATTTGGATACCTAATAAGGAGTTGACCGTATTTTAGATACACTATGCAAATGTTTGAAGTTATAGTTCTTTAGGCGCGTTATGAAAAAATGATGAAAGTGAAATTTTAAGATTCGTCACACAAAAGTTACAGTATGAAGTTGCAGCGGTTGCAGTCTCGAAACAAAAGCTATTAGCACCATCGTCGCCTCTGTTCACTGTTTTCATATTCATAGTATTTATCCACATGTTTCTAGTGTCTACATTCACACAAGTGTTTTAGTTTCATGTAAGTGCGATTTATATATGTGCTGATAAATTATATTCAGTAGTGATTTAAATTCAATATTTGGATTAATATATTTATTATTCGTAAATATTAGTGAAAAATTGTGTTTATAGACTTTTTCAAGTGCTCCAATATAATTGAGGTTATCTATCCGTATGTATTATTTAATGTTGCCAAAGAAGTATAACTTCTCACGCGCGTACATAAGTACATGCAGCGTTTTTTTATATATAGGTACTATCGAAAATACTATCATCAGAATCGAAAAACATCATTTTGGTTACTAAATAAAATACTCTTTTTCGAAAAATATAATTAATTGTGATGTAAATTGAATAAATTGAAAACGGTTTTATTTATTTTCGTATCAATCATTTTTTTATATACTGGTTTACTTTTGGTTAGGGAGGAATTTAAAAAACCCATTAAGAATCGGAAACATGTAGTGAAAAGAATTAAAAAATATGTTTTTTTATTCTTGATTAAGGGGCCGATTTTCAATTAAAATTCATTCAATAACCAAATGGTAAACCAGTATACTCTGGAAAAAGGGATCTTTAACAATACTGATATACATATTTCTGCATCATTAGTACATCAATACAAATGACCCATAATTGGAAATATAAATAATATTTTTCCGTTCAAATAACTCCTTAAAAACCAAACATATCGTCACTTCACCAGTATATAGGACTTAGCAATTACTTATCAGCCACAACGCGGTACTGTATTGGCAAGCCCTTTGAAAACGGGCCGCCGACTTAAATTTTCATGTTACTGCCAATGAAATAGAGCGAAATGAAGAGGGTCTGCAACCCCTCTCAATAAAACCTCATAATATATACCCCAAACCTACCTTAGGGAACCCTTGACGATTTGTTTTATTATCAATGGAATATTTAATCAAAAAAGTGTGCTTACAGTTCATCATTTCTAAACAAAATTAACATAATTTTTCAATTACTTACATATGTATATTATTGAGTTAAACTTGTGTATGCGCCGTCACGGATTTTATACAAAAGCGAACTATGGCTTAAATATTTCTATTGAAAAATAACATTTCTAAAATTTAAAAATTCTCTGTCTTTCTGAAATATTATTTCAGAAATTATACAAAATATATTATACAAAATTAACAAAATGGAAGTGTGAAATACAGTATATGCAGATATTACAGACGTTTTACTGGTTAAGCAATTCAATGTACCGTTGAAAACGGTATTCTTGTATTCTACTTTCATTCAATCAAGTTAAGAAGCGACAGGAAGTTGTTTTTATTCAACTTCCTGTCGCTTCTTAACTTGATTATTTCCCGCATACATGCCGATTACTAATAACATTAGCAATTTATTTATATACCTGATTTGAGTACGTCACTGCTCCTAACTAATAAGTAAGTCTCGATTCAGTTACATGTAGACACTCCTCCAACGCTCCCGCTTGGACCCCCACATATGTCTTTGGCAATACCATAAATAGTATCTTATGGCATGCCAAATATTGAAATGTAATTTTTAATCGTCGCCCAAATGAATGACCTAAGAGAAATTGAAATTTGGTATAAAATTGTTTGCGCGACACTTCGACGCCCATAAAGAACCACTTTATAAAAATAACGTAATTTATTGACCTTGTGTCTCTGTGAGACAAGGCCAATAAATTGCCTTATGTTGATGAAATTTACACACAGATGATTATAAACATATTTTTCTTCCTTTTCTTAATAGAGTTATACTTTTCGGAAAGATTAGGTTGCCGTATTTAACATATGTCAAATATGAATATAACTCGCAGTGTGAGTATGCTGTACACATTCAAATACATATAAATATTGAAAGTGAAAAATATTTCTATTCATATATGCAAATATCAATATTATTTATAGCCATGTTAATACATTACCTACTACATTTCTCACAGGCATAAAATATTGCGAATTTTACAAAAACTATGGGATTTACCATCAGTACAATAGTTTTCCAGTAAACATTATGTACTTTTTATTACGCTGTTTTCATGTTTTCATTTTTAACGTTTCCGAGATCGAGGGGGTGCTGTATATTTTTGTGAACATTTTCAACAATGTCTATAGAAATATTTTACGTAAAATTCTAAAATGCTTATAATTACAATTTTCTTTTTCTTTTGATATTCTATACGAATAATAAAAAAAAAAAAAAAAATATATATATATATATATAATAATAATAACGCTTTATTGTCTCTAAGGTTACATTAGTTCTTACATAGGATGGATCCCCCTTTTAAGTTCAATACTTGTGTTAGGAGGGTCCGCTCTTTATAACAAAACCACTTTACAAATTAAGACAAGAAGCAAAAAATACAAGGCATGCAAATAGATTTAAATCCATAATTCATAGTATGTGTGAGAGTATGTGTGTGTGTGTATTTGTGTGTGTGTGCATTTGTGTGTATGTGTGTGTGATTGTGTTTACTTGAATAAAAGTGCTTCGGTTTCCGCATATGTTAAAGATTTTAACCAATTTATAATTACTATTTTGCATTTATTTCGTGTCAAGGGATATATAGTTAAGATTTTATTTATTGAGTTATATAATTGTGACGACTTATACGTGTATTGCATTCGTGCAAATGAAGACTTGGCTGTGCTGCAGCGATTAAGTGTTTTCTACGTCTTTTTAACAGTGTTGGATAAAACTTTAGGGACCTATGTATGCTTAGAACAGTGTTTAGTACATAGAGCTTCCTTACCGTTAAAACATCACTCAGAGAGTACAGCTCATTTGTAGGAAAACGGTACGGTTTAAAATGGATTACTTTAAGTAGGGCCCTCTGTGCCCTTTCCAGTTCTAAAAATTTTATCTTAGATGCACCTCCCCAGATTGGTATGCAATAACTCAAAACCGATTGAGCTAAGGAAATATAAATTTGAGTTAGAAGTGTTTTTGTAGCTATATATCCAAGTGTCTTGAAAACCCATATTAGTTTTCTTATCCGTCCCATCAATATCTCTACGTGTGAATGCCATGACAATCTCTGATCCATTATGGCTCCTAAATATTTATTAGTTTCCACCTTCGAAATAATGGTGCATTGGCAGTTTGTAGTGTAGCTCTCATTACAAGTGTGTATCTTTATTTCGAAATTTTTATTAGGCTGAGTAGTTATATTTTTTGTGAAACACATGTAATTAGTTTTATTTTTGTTTAAGGTAAGTAAGTTAGAATTAAGCCATCGAAATCATTGTAAGACCTTTTTCTGCAGATATACGAGTATTTTCCCAAGTGTCGCCCGTAAAAACTAATACAGTATCATCGGCATATGAAAAAATATGTCCGTCTCTGAATTTCATTTCGCAAAGTTGATTTATATATATTAGAAATAGCGTGGGGCCGAGAACACTTCCTTGTGGAACACCAAAACCTACGCTCGTCTCTTCGCTTAGGGTATCACCCACTCTAACACTCTGCTTCCTTTCGCTCAGATAGTTTTTAAAAAGATCTAAAGGGATTCCTCGTATGCCTATGCTTTCAAGCCTTTGCAAAAGGATGGAAGCAGAGACGCTATCAAATGCTTTCTGCAGGTCTAGTAGTACCGCGAGGCATTTCCTACCTTTATCGATTTGTTTGGTTATTACAGTAGTCAAAGCAGCCACTGCATCTTCTGTTGAAAAACCTGATCTGAAGCCGAATTGAGATTTAGAAATTATATCAAATGAGTTCAGGTAATTGATTAGCTTTTTATTAATCAGTTTTTCAAGGAATTAGGAAATCGCAGGTAAAATGGAAATTGGCCTATAATTATTAATGTCATCTCTGCTTCCACCCTTATGTATCGGCGTGATAATGGTTTTTTTTAAATTCTTTAGGAAACACACCTTGATTAAAGCAAAGGTTGGCTAAATGTGTGTTAATAGGTACTACTAATGTACTGGCCATTTTAAGAAATTTTGTCGGACTACTATCTACACCAGGGGCACTGTCTGTTTTCAGGCTTATTAATATTGACTGCACTTCTATGGGGTCAGTTTCAAGGAGCACAAACGATGAAACAGGTCTCTGGCTATCTGTGTAGAGATCCTGATGTGATGTTGAAGATTGTGCAATGATGTCTTCTGCTAATGATTTTCCGACGTTGGCAAAAAAGTTATTAATTAAATTAACTGATTTACTTGGTGTGGATTCTAGTTTTAACAGTTCATTATTAGAAGTTTTAGTTTTATTATGGTTGGTAACAATATTAATAATATTCCAAAGTTTTTTAGGATATTTACCGGCATTTTCTAGTTGTTGTTTCTGGCCAATTTAGTGGCGAGATGATTAGGATCAGTACAGGTCAGTAAGTCCTGTAAGTCTTTATTTTATATATATATATATACATATATATGTATACAAAAGATTAGGTATTTTATCAGCTCCAATATTGAATGTTATCTATCAAAATATAGAAAAGCGGCTTGTTCAAATAGACTGCAGGATGGACACGTGAACGGTATTAAAAAGATTCTGTTTTTTCCCATTTGAGGTGTAGAATCCCAAAAATTATCAAAATCATTTAATATGGCACAAAGAAAATTGAACTAAATACCTAAACAAAATGAGAATATTAGAGCAAACTAATCGTGTTAAATACCTCACGATTTGAGTTTGTAATATTCCCAGTTAGACTAGAAAAACGGGCAGGATCTCTGTAAACTAACATTAGAAGCCCTAAGTGCAAAGCAGTAAAAACAAAATTAGTTATTTCTACGAACGACTACTACCAGCAAAAAGTAGATCAAAAATAGCTGTATAACCTTTTTTATGATTAATTTTATACATTATATATTTAACAAATTGGTTATTTCTAAACCAAACACTGGCATTCTAATAAAAATTTAAGTTTAAGTACAAATTGAAATTACGCCAATGATTGGATTGTGCCTGGTTGTTCCAGAAAAATTATTCAGATATAACATTTATATCATCATTATATATAAAATATTATTTAACATTCTCGCCTCAGCCTGAAAATACACATGAACTTAAACTGGTGAGTGCGAGAAGGCAAAGTATTCTAACTTATCGTCAGTAGTCAGGCATCTTTTAGCGTTCGTTCGCACTCATTCTCAAAGTAATGTAAAGTGCACATCATTGGCGCAATTTGATTCTTTAGGATTTTACTTTTTTATATTTTTGGTCATAATTCGACTTGATTATTTTATTTCCCAAGATTCCATAATATCATTCGATATCTTGTGACAATGCCTTTCAAACTATATTTATTTTTATAAAACGTGCGCAATATTTAATATGTAAAAATATATAAAGCAACTTGGAACTTTTCTGCTGAATTAATTTTGTTTATTTTAGAAATTAACAGATAATAGAGTGAAACAAAAATAATGGTATACGCTTGTGATTTTATTTAAATTTATACCAACAATTTATTACCACCTTCCCCTTGCAGTATCCGAAACTCATTTCCCTCTTGTATTGTGTGTTTAACTGTCACGAAACACAACAGAAATTAACATCAACTGAAGGATTTATAGACAAATCCACCCTTTCAATTCCCGCCCTGTTGGTCTTGACAAATCTAATTTGAATTTGAAACGAACAAGTCGCTGCAAAGTTTGAAGAGAGTGAACCAAATTATGTCAGTTTGAATATCGTTCAAAACAGATCAATGCACAGTGAGTATTGTATATATTAACTGGAAGTGCTATTGTGTAAGCCAGTAATTCAAATTTACTGCAAATGTGTATTATAATATCTGTATAGCTTATCTGTATACGCTTCAAGATGAGCTTTTTGTTACGTAAACATTATTCACGTTTTTATAATTTTAATACTCTTTATAATTATAACACTTCCAAAAATATTAATGAAATTTTAAATGACTCTTAGCCACGTTTTTTTTGTTGTGTAAATTTCCGTAAACTATTTAAAAAAATGACTTATTTATTTCTCAAATGATAAAAAAGCTGTAATTTTTTACAATTTTTGCAAGCAAGGATTGTGAAAAATGGCATTGAAATAAAAAAGCTATTACGTTTTTTTTCGGAAGGATATCAGTGAATAGTGCTCTATATTCTTTAGCAGTTAGGTTCTAGCTATTGTTTACTAGAAACTGGTTAAATCAAACTCCGTTAACCTGTCGAACAATTATCTTAGAATTATAAATATATTGGTAATAATGAGGGATGTTTTGGGTGCAAAATAATGGATAAAGGTTTAAAGTAATGCAAACTTCATTCTTTACGCTTGTATTAGCCCTTATTGATTCGCATGACATAATTCTGTGAGTATTATTACTACTTTGTTAAAATTCTATTTGCAAAATCGTCTAACCAAATTTAAAGAATCTGCCTATGTCAATAATATTTATGGATATAAAAATGAATCTTACATTAATGAAACTAATAATGTAATTATTATTATTATTCATTTTTACTATTTTTTTCTTTTCTTGAATTTTTCTCCTTATTTATATCCAAATAAACTAATTTTGTCATTATTGTTTTTCAAAATAGAGATGTCAAAGTTACTTAAATTCATATCAACAAATTTCAATGAGTAAAAAACAGATTTTTGGTTATTCATAATTTTTGCAAGTATGTTCGATTTTCCACCTCTCATATTTATATTTTTTAAAAATTAAAATTGTTCATACGAATAAATAATTCAACAATATTACACACCGCACGCCTTTATACAAAATATTTTTTCCTTAATATTCATTTTTAGAAACAAAGACTCAATTCAGACCTCGAACATGATACCGCGTTCACGAAAGGTTAAATTAAATAAAAAGTTAATTTTAATAATAGCTTATCAGACGTAGTCCATAAGGCAAATATAAATTCAATAATTTTCTTATTATGCAGCAATACGCTCCCATATTACACAATACTTGCGTGAACATAAACCTACGATAACCCGTCTGTCGCGGGACGCGTCGATGCTCTGAGTGTACGTCATGTAGATAATAGCTTGTACTACATAATCTCGCGTGCGATAGTGGTACACGCCATTAATCACATGGCGATGTATATATCATATACATCTTACGATCATATAGTTAACAGCATGTACTACGATCGCACGCATACGTCACCTATGTGACGGCAATAAATTTATACAAGTCTTATATACTTTAAAAAAGCTGTTGTGAGTGTAACGTGTTTAATAGAATTAATTATTTCATGTATTGACACTAATCTTAAATTTTTAAATTTTAGTTGGGTCATATTCGACGATATTTATAGCTTCTACACATTTTTGCCCATTTTTTATTGTGAGAGTTAGTAGGTGTGCATAAACACATGCCCACAATATAAATGATAAATAAAATTAGAAAGAGTTTCTTAAAGTCTTGTTCAGGTACACACTTGCAAGTTTTTTTTTAAAATACGAGTTTACGAACACAAATATTCGGTCAAAAACAATTGTTACTAGAAACATCAACTAGCATCTAGTAGTGTATTTCACATCATTATATTATAGCTTTGATGTAGATCTAGGTAGAGAATACTGGTCGATTTTATTTGACTTTCGTTGGAATTTCACAACATAATGATTTAATGCTTTGTGCTTCGATTGATTTATTAGGCAAATAAGTGAAACACGGTTCGGTCGTCAAACCTATAAATGAAATATCCAATTTGCTTAAGAATACTTTGCTTTGTGCCTATAAACTTAAGTGTAGAAGAAAAAGGAAATAAAAATGCAAAGCAAACTGTTTTCAATTGATTGAAACTAAAAAAAAAATAAATGCAACTGTGACAAAAATTCTCGGTCTTCCACTTTCTCTTATTTTCAGAAATATTCGATCAAAAGCATTTCACACATATTACAATGTATCTACACAAGAAAGTTACTGGAAAAATAAGTGAATTTTTTATGATACTTATGTACTTTGAAATATTAACTAGCATGAGATGAAAACAAAAATGTTTAGAGTTGGCCAGAAACATTGAGATATTAAAAAACTCAGTGGTTTTAACAATGAAATGATTGGTTTTTATATTTTTTTTAAACTACCGAGGTACTATTATTTTTTTAAATGTTTGTGACAACTTTAAAGTTGTTCGTTTGCAATAAAATAAATTCAATCAATCAAAAAATTAGAAGTAACAGTGACTTCTAGTCTTCTAGTCTCTGTCGCCCTGAGACAAGCCGAAGACAGGGTAGAAAGATACGAATACAACAGATAAGCTACTTGATAAGGCATTTCCCGAGGGATATGACCTGCAGTAATGAAGATATGACGAAGCAGAAAAGTAGTAAAAAACTGCATGCGTATTTTATATTTTAGATTATAATTTATTTTGGTTTTACTGCATTTAATTGAAAATTGTATTTAATTTTGCATTTAATTAAATTTGTTGAGAGAAAAAAATAAAAGTTGTAATTTTTATTTAAACGGCAATTATTGCTTAAATTAATTTTAAAAATTACTTAAATAACTTTCCTATTCCTGACCTCAAGTAACTATAATTGAGTATATGATTTTTTGGGTATAAATCCCGAGTTAGATTGTTAATGTTTTTCCTTTTTTGTTTATGTATTTTTTCTTTATAATATATTACATATATCCACTGAGTTTACGTTAATTTTTGTATTTTTAGTATTCATTTTCAAAACTAACACCTAGTCAAAATTCAAAACTAATACAATCGTAGATTTATTTCGTACCTTACAAGTAGCAGTTATTTCAAACTGATACCTGTTACCATTTTGTATAATGAAGGAATTATATGGGAAGAAACAATAATGTGTTTTCCTAAAACATATATGAAAATTATTAGGTTGAAAATTCACAAAGCTTAAAAATACACAATTAAATGATACTACGTGATGTAGTATTATTTCTACTTTCTTTACCACGACCTAGGTTTCGTTGTATTACAACATCTTCAGGTGGGATATTAGCAAAAATTCTATTCATTCTATTTCAAATTCAAAATTCAAAATCTATCTTTGCTAATATCCCACTTGAAGATGTAATATAATGAAACCTAGGTCGTGGTAAAGAAATTAAAGAAAGTAGAAATAATACATAATACATACAGTGATATACATAGTCACGTAGTTTCATTTAATTTTGAATAATGAATTTCTAAAAAATTAACGCCAAATATATTCAATACTTAAAAATACACTTAACTTTATAGATTGATAGGATAGAGATAACCTACTTCTAAATTAACTTGTTTAATAAATAGATTTTTAAAAGTAATTTTAGGTACGCCAATGAAATTCCTACTGGATTTTGTGAGTATGTATTTATGTATTTTTTTCCTCTTCAATATCTTAAGTATTAGCGAACAGCAGGACTTATCCAAAAATAAACTTACTTTTAAGTCAATTCTGCCCCTCTTTTATGATCATATAAACCGACTTAGACCTATTTCGAAATCAAAATCCTGAGGTATTGTTATTTCTACTTTTTTAATTTTTAAGAGACGCATTTTATTTTATAAATGTATTAACATTTATTTTCAGTATCTCCAAATAAGTATATAAATAAACAAATTTGAAATATTTATTATTCGGTTAATTGATTTTAATTTTAAGCCGTCAAACTAAAAGTATAAAAATAATTTTTCCGCCTTTGTGTGTTTCTTGTTCTCTGTTCGCGTCTAGCCGAATTATTTAATATTTATTCATAGGATTTCAAAAATAAATTATTAGAATATTTTTGAG
Organism: Druceiella hillmani; assembly: GCA_039881145.1. Lineage (NCBI taxonomy): Eukaryota > Metazoa > Arthropoda > Insecta > Lepidoptera > Hepialidae > Druceiella > Druceiella hillmani. The sequence continues at coordinate 29,782,504 of JAYKKI010000013.1, read as the reverse complement.
GTATGTCATTGTTTAACTACCCCATTATTATGTTGACAATTCATATCAAATACACAAGTCAATCTAAGGGAGACAGGAATTAAATTGCAAATTTCCTTAAAATAACACTCAATATATTATTATTGGTATTCAGTACTCTAAAAACTTGCTCATGAACGAATATGAAAAGGAAAATGTTTTCGCGAAATAAAAATCTAAAACCAATAACATTCTTCTTTTCAATCGAAGAATTTAACTTATATTTAAATCTACGCGTATTATGTTATAGATTTAAATTTTTCTCTTCATCTATGTAAATACGGGCAAGTTTCTAATAAACATGTCAGCGTGGATAGACTCAATGAAATAGCGGTGATATTTCCAGACGCCTTATGGGACTTGAAGTGAGTCGAGAGATATTTCGAATATGAATCGAGAGATATTTCGAATATGAGTCGAGAGATATTTCGTATATGAAAGTGTACAAAAATAAAGTATTTTTTTTAAATAGCATCAGAGACCAATCGGTTATTTTTCTTTAGCTTGACGATAGGCCGGGAATCGAACCCGGATGCCTTCGGTGCGCCGTGCCATCGAAAGCCGTATGCCTTATGATTTCTAACGATCCGTTTCTACTAGCTGTTTTCCGTGTGTTATTTCATATAACAGACGGAAAGCAAAGTACATGGGAAATAAACTCCCAGTTTTTTTTGCTAGAATACAGATCGGAAACCAAAACAATCGTGTGGAAATGAATTTAGTAGAAAGGTAGTATAGGTAAACCTACTGCAATTTTTAAGTGATTTATTTTGAATAACGAAAACCTCATTAAACCCGGTTTGCCAGTTTTTATGTGATGCCCGCCTAAACTTTTGATTGCAGAAGGTTTCACTAATATATTTAAAACATATTTAATGTATATAAATATACATATATATATATATATATATATATATATATATATATATATATATATATATATATCCTGTTGTATGAAATCTTATGAAAATGTTTATATACAGATATTCAAATTTCATGTCATACAGATGCAATGATCCAGATGCGCTATCCTTTCTTGCTATCTTACCCTCCTACCTCCTAACCCTAGCTATAAATCCTAGTCAATCATAGGCGTGAACCAGAAAATTATTTTATTTAGAGTGCCATTTTTCAAGAGAACCTGCATATAAAATTTAATCATAAATAGTTTCTTCTCATAGGAAACTAGATCCTCTGCAATAGAATTTACTCTAAATTTAGAGAAATGATTTAATATTTTATAATTTTGTTTAAGTAGTTTCTAAAATTACTGTAAAGTTTAACTTGATTTACCCTATAATTCAATAAAGTTTGGGGTAAATATACTGGTTTTTTCTTATTTCCATAACTTTTATCTCTTTTGCAGTCATTGCATAAAATAAAATATAGCCTATATTAGAACACAGTGTATTATCTATCCGTCAAGGGAAGGATTTTTAAAATCGATTTGTCATTTTTTAAAATTACTTTGAACTAATAAACTCATCAATTTTGCATATGTATTTATTAAAATTTTATATATATGTGCACGTATTTATGTATGGATAACAATTTATTCTAACATTGGTGATTACATTTTTTGATGATTTGATTTCAAACTTGATTCCAAAAGAGATCTTGCATAGTTTTGTGTTGATTTTTGAAAAGGGCTAAATCAAGCAAAAGCAAATGCTCTAAAAAGTTGCAAACAATTCATAACTTCTGCACTTTTTGTTTTGCAAAATAATTCTTAAATTTAAAAATTTTTAATACAAAATTAATGGCTTTCAACTCCAGTGCCATTTCAAAAGTGGTACATCATCCCCAAAGCATCCAACAATCTGAGATAAAATGAAGATTTTAAAAAAGGAACAATCTATTCATGGGGAGACTTTAACTCAATAAAAATAGGATAAAATCGAGGAATAAAACATTTATTTAATCAATCTCAGTAATAACAATAAATTCCGTTTCTAGCAGTGTTTTTTAGTTATTATCATGCCAGCTATGAATTAGGATTTTTTTAATTCTACGAAAGGTGATTACAAAATTTAGACAGTATATAAGAATATCTAAAATATGTTTCACCTGAATAAACTTACCTTTTATTAAAATATTAAATATAGATTTAGCATATATTTCAAAAATCACAAAAAATTATTTTTCTGGTAGATGTACGATGATTCCACATATTATTTTGTTCCTCATCATTTTGTGTGACCTAATTTGTTTGAAATAATACATTAATTTTAGTAAAAATTTAGGTTATTTTGCACATATTTTTTCCTTTTGTCTTGCTTAATGAATTTTATTTTTGATTTTAACACTCCGCTACATGATATTAATTTATGAAAAATAATACACCGCCAAAACATTTTATAAAATGTGTCAAATTATTGTTAGGTTATCCAATCCGTAAAAATAATAGATGAAATCTAAAATAATATTGAATCCATTTTCTGTATAAAATCTTGAAACTAAACGTTTTATGAGAACAAAGAAAAATATATTTTCAATTTAATATTGAGATTTGAACTTGGCAACTAGTTCTCATTTAGAAGATATACTAGAATTTTAGAAATATAAAACGCTTTTCAAGTTCAAATAATAATATTAAATTTAAAATATGTTAATTTTTTTTATTTTTAAATAAATTAATTATAAACTAGATATAGAAAATGAATTTGGCCAAGTTTTAATTTTCAATTATTTTTGTTGCTGGGTGATAAATGTGATGAGAGCTTGGCACATTTTTACATAAACTTTTAACTTGGTTTAATCTGACTGAACTGTTTTTTAAAAATAATGTGATATAGATATGTGGCAGTGTTAAAGGCCACGCTAAATTTCATACTACAAAACTATAGGCTTAAGTTAACATTTTGTAATTGTCCATGTACTGGCTTCGTTCAGAAATTATGAGATGATAGACTGCTGAATAGATACTTTGTAATCAATCTTATCACTAAGGGTGGAATCGAAATGATAAGAATATTTTTAGTTCTAAATAATTTAGAACACAATTATATTTAAATCTTTATAAAGTAACGGCAAATTCAACTATCAGATCTTTATATAGACTTAAACATCTTTTTTTATTTTCCTGTTATGTACATTCAACTACACTATCTATATTCAAATCGTTAAGGCGCTAGGTAGACAGGAAATTGTCGATAGGTTTAAATTATTCCTGAGTGAGTCAGTTAGTAACCAAATCTAAGATTTTTGAAGTTTCATACCTCAATAACATTAAATAAATAAATTTAGGGAATCTTCGTAATATTATCTAGTTTCTTATATCAGGGAAGTACTAAATCTGAATTTCGATCATTACTTTGTTTAATAATATGGATTAAAGTGGCTTAAAATGGTTAATGTAAATAGAGCATGGCATACGTGCGGCTAGTTTGGCGGAATTAGATAAATTTGTCCTTTAAAAATAGATACATATACCTTAATCAAAGTTAATTATTCAAGTATTTGTAACTCTTCTATATCATTACAGCATATAATATACCCGTAATACAAATAAGTATGATATAATATATAATAGTTTTTGATGAAATATTTTTAAAAGGCGTCAAAAGAATAACCTTGTATAAGAATTTTCCAGATTTTGCCAATGTGTTTACATGGTCTAAAATACAGCGTTTGCTGAACTATTCTTCCAATATGTTTTAGACTTATCATACTTATGCCATTTAAACTTGACTGTATCCATCCTGGGTGGTAGATAAATCCTTACAAGTAAAATATGGTTACTAACTTTCATCATCCATAATCAATTTATTTATTATATACGAGTACTCTAACATACTAACAAACAATATGTTACTTTTCGAGTATCATAGTAATGATTTTCGATATATCATTCAAATTTTTAAAACATTTCTAAAACGTGAAATAATTTGACATACACAAACAATAAAAACACAAACAAAATACATTACAATATAATAATTACTACACAATGAACCTAAAATACAAAATGTACATTAATATGTAAAATAAATTAATATTTCACCGAAAGAAATACACCATACTGCACCGATTTCGGCATTTGATCGGCATTCATTTTCTTCGACTCGAAATTTTTTTTTCTGGAGGTACCACAAATACAGTTGATAATCCTTCCCTAAGGGCCTTTGGTGAGAAATATGTGCATAGATCATCCCATACAATACTTTTTAATACGTCGAACTAAATACTGTAAAACACAAAAGAATAATAAATACCTTAATATATATATATATATATATATATATATATATATATATATATATATATATATATATATATATATATATATATATAATTTCTCTTGTAACAAAATCAGGACTTCACGTCCTGATTTTTATGAAAGTAAAACTAACGGGCCATCCCATATTACAACCAACTACTTTACTTAACGTTTCGGCGTAAGACAAGGGATAATAATTTATTCATAATTAGATAAATAATTCATAACTGTGAAAACACCCTGCCGGGAATCAAACCTTTAGCTTTTTATACGGGCGCAACTATTTTAACCACTTCGCTACTAATTATTATACGTAAAGCCTAAGTGCATATAAATAATGACGATACATATATTGTTTAATAATATTATGGGTATAATAAATGAGTTTTATAAGTGCATTTCAACTCTTTGTATATATATATATATATATATATATATATATATATATATATATATATATATATATATATATATACGTCTGTGTATGTATTTGTATAAACTATCAATTGGTTTATTTATAAATGTTCCCTTGAAATAGAACGGAATATAAATCCCTCTACTATTTTCGATACGTTATGTGATATTTATGCAGATATCTCTCTGATTCGTGAATGTTATTTTATGAAACATAGTGTGGGTATAGAATATAATGCTAATTATTACATAAATATATTTTTATATTTCGAGGCGATTCATAACTTCTGCGGGATACAATTTGGTGTTTTTATTAACAATATATACATTTTTAGCAAAGATTTTTTTGTATACAGCTAAGAAGTAATATTTAACCAGATTTAATTCCAAACGCCAATTGATTACCTCAAATCGCAAGGAATTAAAAAAAAGTTGAAGCAAATAAAGAGCACAGTATAAAAAACAGAATGACAGAGCTGGCGACGATTTCACAATTCTGTTTCTGGAATATAATAGTTGATATTTTTTAACCTTCCGTTTTGCTTGCGTACGGTAACCCTACCACCAAGAATAGTTTGGATGTTTGTAACTTAATCAGGCCTAAATATTATTTCATAAAACTTACTGTTAATGAGGAATACAATTCAATTTAATTCAGAGAGATATTCTTTGGATTTCGAAGCAATTCACAACTTCTGTGGAATACGATTTGGTGTTTTTATTACACAATAAAAGTGTGTCAATACACGGGGTAACGCATCCAGCAAACCTATTGCTTATCCTGAGAAATAAAAACTTGCAGGTAAATTTCGCCGCCTTAAGTGAAAATCCGTGCGAGTAAAGTCGCGTAAAGAACTAATAGGTACTAATATATCTACATAAATGTTGGTAGATTGAGGCAACACATATGTTATTGATACAACAAAGTCTAGTTGAATAATCAATATGAATAATATAAATAATAAATTATTCAGAGCCAAATCATCAGAAATAAACGACGTCATTCCTTGGGTTTAGGAGCATACAAACTTACACGTAATAAATATTATATTTTATGTTCAGATGGGAACTAAAAGAAATAAGAAATTAATTTCTCAATAAAGATGAAAACCCCCATAATTCCTGGATTGATAGTTTATTTCCTTTGAAGAAAAGATGCAGTACCGATATAGTGAAAATATTTCAATTTCATTTTTGGGCATAGATTAGAGATAATGCAGGAAGGAAATCATAGACCAGCATTGAGTAACTAGAGTATTTAAGCTTTAACAAATAAACACATCGACAAAGTGCTAAACGATTTTCTTGAAATGTTTTGAATTAGATTTAAATTGATATAATTTACAGAACTGGGCTGTCAAAACTAAGCTGCGAGTCGTTCGATTAAAATTGAAATTAAATTTTGCATGCAAACGGATGTTCCAGCGGGAGTCTGAGCTTTATTGTCTTCTGTATTCACTATGCTGTAGCACATGGCCACACAAAAAAAGGGGCGAGGCTATGTCAAGAGACACGGCCGTTATTTAACGTGGAACGACTATATCAGCAAGTCGTTTTTATTGTAATAGATTGAAATAAAAATGAGACATTGACTGTGTACTAGACTTATGCATGGCTCAATAGGCTGGAGCTCTTGTTTACCTTTATTAGGACTATAGGCCATTCAGTCGGATCAATTCTGGGCCGCTTGGTACGGGTGCGGCTCCTGGACATGCCTCAGTCATGCGAGCTCTCGTAGTTTTCGGGGACCGTTCAGTCAAGGTGACTGGCCGTGATCGGGGTCCATCGGCTACCTCCCTTCTCTTTCTAGCCACATTGGGGTTAATATAGGGTATAGCTATAGAGTCGTTAAATGGGAATCGGTCGCAATTCTTAACCGACAACTATTCTATGACTACCATATGAGGTAGTCATAGAATATGAATCGTAACCAAATTTGTTCTGTAGACAATTTCATTAAAGGTATATTTAAAAGTAACGGACATGGATATTTTTGTCTGCATAACAAGTTCGTTGGCGGTTCCCATTTGAATTCGTGACAATATGTAACCCTTTTTTCTATGTGTGTGCTTGCCTGCATTGTTCTTTGTATATCAACTGCAGAGATCCAGAATTTTTAAATTTAATTAATGGTGATTTTTCCATATTTTGTATATACATAATGTATGTATATATATACAAAAATGTATGTATATACATAAAAATGTATGTATATACATACACACACATCGATCATTTCATCGATCATGGCTTGGAAACAAAATGTATGTATATACATACACACACAAACACACACACACACACGTGTGTGTGTGTGTGTGCGTCTGTGTGTGTGAGTGCGCGTGTGTGTGTGCGTGCGTTCGTGCGAACGTGCGTGCGAGCGTACGTGCATGTGTCTGTCAGTATGTGTGTGTCTGTGTCCGCGTCTGTGTCTGTGCGCGCGCTTGTGTGTGTCTGCTTGCCTGTCTGTTTGTATGTGTATGTATGTGTCTGTGTGTGTGTGTTTGTGTGTGCTTTCCTATTTGTCTGTATGTATTTGTATGCGTATGTGCGTGAGTGTGTGTGTATGAGTGTGCGTGTGTGTGTATGTCTATGTGTGTGTCTCTGTGTTTTTAAATTAGAAATTATTGCAAAATGTATTGACTTGATGACGTGTATTGAATATTACATTTTTCTATCTGAAGTTCCCATTTATATTTCTCCTATGTTTGGTAACTTAAATATATTTACTGTATATAAAAAATAAACAACATCACAATACTAGGTGTAAATCGTGCGGCGTCATGTGGTGGTATAAAAACGAGAGCTAATTGCTCAAACTGCACTGTTTAAACCGAGAATCAAATCTCGTGGCCTGTTAATAGAAAAGCCGGAAAAGCAATAACTGATCTAAAGAATTTTGACAATATCAATTTTAAAATGAATCTCAGCCATCAATTTGACAATGATCAAGTAATAACAGATAAATATTTTAACGAAGTATTATTTGATAAAAAGTAAGACTCTTGTTTGATGCGAACAACGAATATATATTTAAAATAATTGGTAGATAATAGCTATTGACTTTTATTACTTTAAATTAAAAATTATTAATGTTAAAAATTGCGACTGAAAGAGTTAATTTTTTATCAAAGGAAACTAGGCTAACTTGATATTAAAAATGAGAGTTAGAAATTTAAATACAATTTAGTTTACTTATATTCATATTTTAGCAAACAAAAAATACTGTTATAGTAAAACCATAAAATAATTACATAAATTCGAAATAAATAAAGTTGATCATTACTGTGCCCCGATATTATCATATCTTAAATATAGTAATATAATTGACGTAAAATTCATGGTTTTCTTATTAATTTCCGAATAAATTAAACTAATCACACCACAGCAACAATGTCCTCTCATCTGCTAATGGTTTTCGTCTCATTCGGTTTGACCGCCGCATGTTAGTTGATTACGTAATGAGCGAATCGTGAAGCAAAACGAACATAAACCGCGTGGTGCCAGTGAGAGAGATCCATATAAGTCTTTCAGATACGTAGCCTGGATATAGATAAAAATATATGCTTTCAGACGCCACTTTTTGGAATCTTGGATTTACTAATTGATAAGTTATCTTTCATATTTTTTCCGCACGCGATATGGGACCCTAAAAATCAAAGTTAATTTCACGATTAAATGCAACTACGTGATGTAGTATTATTTCTACTTTCTTTAAGTTCTTTACCACTACCTAGGTTTCGTTGTACTACAACATCTTCAGGTGAGCTATTAGCAAAGATATCTCTTAAATCTTTGCTAATAGCCCACCTGAAGATGTTGTAATGCAACGAAACCTAGGTCGTGGTAAAGAACTTAAAGAAAGTAGATATAATACTACATCACGTAGTTTCATTTAATTATGAATAATGAATTTCTACAAAATTAACGCCAAATATATTCAATAAAAGTTAATTTCGTTACTTAGTGGATAATGAAGTTGTAAGTAAAAACATTCTGGCATCGATCGATAATGGATAATAATTAAATAAGATAGTGAAGTAAAATTTATTCCTAGGTATATCTATTTTGTTTATTAAATACACCGTCTAATTTTCTGCATTTATGAATTTTGATGCAATTTAAAGTATTGAACATAATTACTCTATTATCTTAGAAAGTTGTAATGCAGCGACATCAAGTTATGTTTTAAATTAATTTAGCTGTAACGATATTTGTGCGACAAATGAGAAAAATAATTGTAGAAGGTGACCTGCTTTTGGTTTACGTTGCCTAATTCGCTGGCGCTACAAAAATGATTCATAATGGAATTATATCTTTTAAACAAATTTATTTTAAAGCTTTTCATTGGTTTTTTCCTCATTTGAATAAAATTATTTAACTTAATATACACACACACACACACACATATATGTATATATATATATATATATATGTATATTTATATATATATATATATATATATATATATATATATATATATATATATATATATATATATATATATGTATATATGTCACTTAGTTTTTACGATATTTATGTACTAAATATAAAAAAAACATGTTTTTCAACACATGTTTTTTATATCAAAAAAGGACAAGATAGCAATAAATATACGATCAAAAAATCGAAGCGGGTATTTGCGGCTACTTTAATTATATTAATTTAAAGCATTTTACTTATTAGGAATTTTAGCTTCTTATTATAACGATATTTCAGAAAGGTAAACACAAAAGATAAACAAGGTCAGGCGTCTGTTGAAACATTCATCTGCTAGGGCTAATTTTAATTTTAAACGAACGAGTCGCGTCGAAGTTTCGACAGACAAATGAAAACATGGCGATTTAGTTTTTATTTCAAAAAACATTGCAAAATATCCCTTTCATTTTAATTCCGACCATACGTAAAATATGGGAGCAATTATCTGTTTCCTTTGATTTAGATGTTTGTAAGGTTGACGTTGTAAGCATAAACGTTCATGAAGGACTTGGCATTAGTTGCTGGTTATACTATTTACTTAATAAAGTGAAAATAGATATTTTTTTAAGCAACAATTAAATTCAGATTATGTGCGAAATTATAATTAAGTAAATATATAAAAATACATAGTTCAATAAAATTTTGAAAACTATGAATCAATGCAGTGTTTCAGTCTCTTTATAAGTTTATTTCTATACTTGAAGAAGGTTGGAAGAATATCAAAATAAAAAAAATATGGGTATATTTTTCACAGCTTTAGACTTGGGCATAATTAAACACACTTGTTGGTTTGTGAGTTGAAACGTAGTCTTGATTAAATATTATATATTCAGGTAAGAAGGTAACTAATATTTTAAGAAGAAGGTAACTTAAAAAATATATGTATCATGCAGTATTCCATCAGAAAGCATTTACAACTTGACGCTTTCAATCGTTATTCAATATAAAATCTATATATTATTGTCGTAGATATAGTTTTTTTCGTAGCCTGCTGTTGTCGTAGTTTTCTCAATTTAGAATCGTATGTTCCTTAATTTAGAGATTTCTTTCCAGGTGATGAGCGCTGTTCCGGATTTTGATATTTTCGTGTGCTCGCCTGACAAGCTCAAGAATTCATTTCTGGATTTTTTTCTATGCTTCACAATCTACCAGCGGCATTTATATTATTCGTCGGTCATTATCTTTATTTTGTGATTGACATCTATATGATATAAAATTAAGTTATCTAACTTTTTAGTTTCAACCTTGGGTTGGCTCAGGTTTTAATAAATAAAAATAATATAAATAAATTACTTCTAAATAAGGTTTTCTAACTCAAGGTCGTACTATATTTTGCCTCTTAACTTTTAATCCGTGACAAATGTATTAATTTTAAAAGTATGAAAATATAATTTTGTTGTTTCTTTCTTTTCAGGGTTTAGCACAAGAATTCTTTATTCGATTAACAAAAAACTCACATCACTTGGCTTATTTAGATTGACATGTTTTATATAATAATATTTTAAACGTGTAAATTATAAAAAAAAAGTTTAACTGCAGAAAATTACAGTTCACTGAGTGCAATTTTAAATTATATTTTATAGTTGTGGAAATCACGAAAATATAAAAGTAATCGATTTATTAAGGCAATGATATTAAGTTTATTAATAAAGTAAAACAAACTAAAATGCTGCAGTTGCGTCAAAACAAGTTTTGAAAGAATTATACAAAACGACGAAATCTGCAAAAGAGTTCCAGGATGTGCTTAAGCTGATTATCAAATATTATTATAAACACTTTTATATCATAGGGTTCGGCTTCTTAATTTTGTACTCTATGAATAATAATTGAAGCAAAAATCCTTTCTTACAACAAAAAATAAAACAATATAAAGAAATTGCTACTTTTTCCTAAACAAAGCCGGAAAAGAGCAGATATTGGTACATTTTAATATAGAAAAACTGATCCATTTTTGTTACAAATAAGAAAGGTGTATCTCAACATAGGGCGTTACGTTAATCGCCCTCGTTAATCATCACTTTCCAACCAATGTTTTCCTAAATATTGTTTCCACATTCCAATCTCAATCCGAATGTTTATTTATCCCAGCCAAATTTTCTATATAATTTACATACTTCTTGTCTGTGAGAAGTTTGTATCTTATTCGAATAACAAGCTTGTCTTGTTTGCAGAATACGTATTGAAGTTCCATATCATTTTTAGGGTTTCAAAGTCAATTACGTGAAGGTTCATTTTAGGATATGTGAGATTGACGTTTTTCTTTCATGTGCCTTCTTCGAAACAAAATCAGGTAAATACTTTAAAATTAAATTAAATAATGAATAGTGTTTTCAATTATAATTAAAAATCAGCATAAACAGTTTGTACGGAAGAATTAAAAAAGCACTCTAACACACTTTTTAAAGGACAAAAATAGTAAAAGCATTCATTTAAATTTTTTTCGAGCATATTTCATAACTAAGTTCCTTATAAGGAATGACCACGGAACACCCATATTGCTTGTTGTAAAGACGTCTTTGATCAATTATTTCATGTTGCTTTTCTGACGTTTATTATTGAATAACGCACTTAAATCTATGAACATATGTCGACATAATTTATGCAAAAATGCTAGTACTAGATTAATTATGGAAAAATGTTCGTAGATTGTGTAAACCTCTCTATAACATAATTCTTCCTCATGAATCTTCTCCTCGTCGTAGGTTGGCATTCATTATGGCTACCCTAATTTTGGATGTACCATACCGTTTTCTCACGCCTGCATAACGACATTTCTTCCTTCGATACTTATTCTTCCTTGGATTTTACCTTGCATGATAAGTCTTAACACGAAATATTTTTCGCCATGTTAAATGTGCAAGATACTGTAATTGCCTGGTTTTAATTATACAAATGATTTTCATGTCTTCGTCTATTCTTCTTAAGACTTTGATGGTTATTATTCTGTCCATTTATAATATTTTAGGATTTTTCTGTATAATCACACCTCAAAAAGTTCTAGTTTTTTGGTGGTTATCGTCTTAGCTGTCGCTACTTTTACTCTGGAAAAGAAAGTTGTGAAGATGAAAAGGAGAGTTATGAATTTTGCAATTTTGTTTTATGTTTGTGAAGGTGTAAGACACGTATCACTTTACTAAATTAATTCGTGTTTTTGCTATTTTCACTATTATTTCGTTGGCACATTCCTTGGAAGAAATAATCATCGTGCCAAGGTGCATCGAGAAATATTATCTACATCTATATTTTTTGCCGTTTATTGTAAGTTTATGTAATTTCCGTTATTTGATTATTACGTATTTGGTTTTTTATATTCAGGGATAAACCGTGTCTCTCACTACCTTTAGCCATAAATTTGTGTAGATCTTCAACATTTCTGCAAGCATGACTCTATCGTCCACATATATATTGTTATTTATTGATATTCTAATTACCTTAATTCCTGCTGTTTCTTCTTCTAAAAATTTTTCTATTTTTTTTCTGTATATGAATTGAAGGGTGTTGGAAGTAGAATACATTTTTGTCTTACTTTTTTTTTGTTTCCGTTTCTTCTGATATCTTTTGTCCAATGTATATTGCTGCCTTTTGGTTAAAGTAGAAATTTGAAATGATCTCCGTGATTCTCCGTGATTAAAAGGTTTGTCTTTAAAGATGTTCATTAATTCCTCATGTTGGACCTTATCAAATGCTTTATTATAGCCAATAAAATATTTATGTACACCCTGTTTTATATCTATACATTTCTGAACTAACACGTTAAAGATAATTGGAGCTTATTATATGTCCGGTATCTTCCGAATATGAACTGAGTTCCACTTATATCCATATTTAGTTTTTTGGTAGATTAATTTATGTTTTATTTCTGAAAGTAGCTTTAGTGTATGTGAAACCAAAGTTATATTGTGACGATCGGTGCCTTTTTGGCAATTGGTTTATTATAAACCCTTTTTTTCTTACATTGTCATTTCTAAAAAAATCAAGATAAGTTTTTTGGAAATTTTGATACAACCCTTAATATTCATTTTCTTAATATCATATATATCCTGATATCAAAAGCTCAAACTAGTTAAACCAAATTTTAAATGATATTTGTTCTGTCTATACTTATAAGAAGTTGATGCCAATCATTTGTATTTTATATTTTACTAATATTTTCCCTTTACCTTCATTACACCTTTTTACAATTTTTTTCTAAGAGAATATAAGGTTGACAAATACTAACTCGTCATTTTACTTTACATATCTTAGCACATGTGGTAGTCAAATAGAATAATTTAACATCTTTCCGAAAGCTAAAGTTGTTCTTCTATTAGAATACCAGAATATAAGAGTAGCTCTGTAAAACAATGCAAACTTATCCTTAGACTTGGTTTAACAAGGCCTTTTAATTCTTTGTTCCAACTAAATTCATTGTTCGATAATTCGCCTGCAAGTAACTCCAGCAAATTATCAGGGAGCTCCTCCGAGGAGAGCAAACAATGTTTGCTGTGTCATTATAGGACACACCTTTACCCAATATTGTGCATATATTGCGTAATGCTTTGCTCGTTTTTTGTCAAAAACAGAATTCTCGAAGTGTCAACATTCTAAACTATATTTTCTCTATGAAAACTGTTTTCTATACATACCTTTTCAGAGATAATCTAAAATTTTCGATAATATTTTAAAAATGACTGGACGAAATCGAGTTATTATTTGTGGACAAGAAATATTATAAAATATATTTATAATTATAACATTGTATAACAGATAACCAAGCAACGAGATAAAACAATTCCGTTCGATTTTTGGTAATAAAATTTAATTTTGAAGCACTGGCAGAGGCAAGACGGCGCAGCCGAGACAAAAGCAGACATTTGGACCGAGGCCATCTGGCTAGCCGCTACGTTTCTACACTGTTTAATAGACGAGGAGACTATCTCCATTATTCATTTAAAAAATTAAATTTACTTTGATCTTTGATAAAAGTCTTGTACCAGTTACTTTTTCTATATTCATACTAATTGCTTCCAAATAATTATACTTTGGAGGTAATTAGTATGAATACAGAAAAAGTGAGTTAATTTGTATATTTTCAGATGAGTTAATTTGTTAATATAAAGAATGAAAAAATGGAAAAATGTGTAAAACGAAGTAATTCCCAATAGCGAAATAAGAAGAAATGTTTCTTGATATAATGTTTCTGTTATGAGAACGATTATAATGATTCAGCACAGACAGTTTTAAAAATCAAAAAATAATATAGAACACGCACTAGGAAGGTTTTGTATATTTACATGTAGCATTTTAAACACTTATGGACGGTTCTCAGATTTTGGCTATATAGCGACTGGATTATTTTTTAAGAACTTGTTCTTCATATCTGTTATATGATGTTGGTCGCTGGCCAGTATCATATGTTAGTAAGCCAGTGTAATATATTAACATTTATATATTTCATTACTTTTTTCTTCATTTCATTAACAGTATGGGATATAAATTAAAAGAGTGTGTTCTAAGGATTACAAAACTTTCTTTGTACGAATTTCATTTAAGGTAGTTGATCACCATTACTACTAAAGTTGAAATTAAGAAAAAACGTCGTTAAGCGGGGTTTAATAAAGTTTACCTAACAAATATGGCGATAGTATTAAACCTCATACTTTTTAAGAAATTACTATATTTTTAGGCTTTAAAAATATAATAAATAATATAAACTTATTTAAAATAATTTTAATATTTTAAACAATTTTATAGAAATACATTTCTTTAAGAGTTTATGGAAATATATGCAAAAATATGGAAATATATGCAACCCTAGTTACATTCTATTTGTATATAACATATTTTTTATAGATATTTTTTCACTTTAAATCATGTTATTAGGACATTATGCAATCTCATACAGTTGTGTTTATCAAAGAAATAGAATTTTTCGCACAGATATGTCCGTCTTGAATTAATTGCATATTTGTTTCAAGAAAGATTCTGAAATTAACAAACTAACTCTAGAATATTACTTGAGACAAATTTTTATTTTCAAACTAAATCTGGATATAAATTTGAAAATAATAAATCAAACGAAACCTTATTTTGACGGATAATGGCATATCTAAAATTTTCCTCTGTTTACTGCCGTGTATATTTACATGGATATATAATTTATTTCTAATAAAGATTAATCATTGTATTTAGCATGAGAATTTTTTTCTACTTCAGACAATTTTATGTGCCATTAATTGTATAATCGATTTTATTTACGTAACTTTTTATAAGTAAACTGCGTTATTGTAATTAGTTCAAGAATTTTGAAGATAATTATTAAAAATAAATGATCAGTTGCTGCACATATTTCCACTTGTTTGCTTCTGTTGTAATCGCATTTAAACATTTTTGATAGTTTTAATTCCGAACAACTATCTAAAAATATTTAATACGTTTCCCCCTAAGTAGAGCTTTTTATCAGTGAAGCCGCATATTAGGAAGCAGCATCTAGAATCCTATAACACTGGCCCTTTGTTCCTTGCCAACATGATTATTTCAATTCACGACGTGGAATAATGCATAAATACTTGGATAAGTAATTTTAGCAGAACATATTCTGAATATGTTAATGCTAATAAACATTTATTTGAAAATAATTTAGGTAAATTTGAATTGAATTAATGCTTTTTTAAACGAAATACACTTAGTGGTGCTGAAATTGCGCTGAAGGCAAAAATTTCACATTTGGTGACTTAGTGATATGATGTTAATTTCTGAAGATTTTTAAATAGTTACATCACTACGTAAGGTGAGAAATAATATATATATATATATATATATATATATATATATATATATATATATATATATATATATATATATATATATATATATATATATATATATATATATGTTCACCGTATTTTTACGTCAGAGAAAAATATAGCATGCTCAATATTTTACTTGTGAAAAATTAATACTTATAAATAGTTTAATACAGTATTTACTGTGCAAGTACTTATAATGTTTTTTTTTTCTAGTTAAAGATGGTCACAAATTTTTGAATTAGTACAAAATATTGAATGGGTTCCCAATTAACTTCTCACGTTCAAGAATACATTTTTAATTAGTCTCATAGAAAGAATTAATTTTGAATGTATGATAATTATAACATGTTTATAATTATGATACATTCAAAATGAATTCTTTCGTAGAAGTTGTGTTTGAATGGACGTGAATTCAATTGGGCATTCCTCTTAATTAACAGATATTAAAAATTAATTGCTTCACTCAGTTCAATAAAAGTTTTAATACAAACGTAAAACCAACTCGATTGTGATCAAGAATCTAAAGGGAACAATTTGAAATTATTGAAATTCTTGAATTTACTTTTTCGGCGACAATAGCCACCGAAACAGAATAGGTTTCTAACTTTTCGAATGGACGAAATATATCTTTAGTTGATTTCTGAGCTACTCATAGCTTGCAACTTTATAAAGTCGCCATTGATCCCAAATTTCTAACTTAATCAACAGATTTCAGAAGATCACTTTGACTAATTTTAGATGACTTTCGGACGCAAACATCATTACCCCTCTTTTTCTTTTTCTGAGCTCATTTTTAATTTATTTCAGCACTCGTGAAAAATAAATTTCGCAAATCGCGGGCTATTATACGCTTTAAACTTTTGCGGTTTACATTCCCACAATGCATTAATCACAAAGGAACGATTGTAGATTTTACATTATAATATGCATTATAATTGTAGCTTATTTAATGCAACTAGTGGAACAATTCAGAAATTATTTCAAATAATAAATGAAGCACTTATTCCGGCTCTCTCTGTTAGTTAGAATATTATTACTTCACTTGTATATTTTATATAGGTACTCATAATCACTGGTGATTATAATAACCTGAGTACCTGAAAATCATACTCTTACTCAAGGATCTTCGACAAATAAATTGTCCATCTCTTAATAGCATTGCAATTCATAATAAGATCGAATGGGTAGCAATAACATAGAATTAAGAGATTAATTAATAGTGCAACCTAATAAATAGGAAAACTTGTCGCATTTACATTTATAAAATGCTAGTATATTCAGACAGTTCATCATCCGTGTTGTGATGGTCCAAATAGTGATAGAACTGGCGGAGAGAATAATTATGAACAATTAAATATTAATTCGTTTCCATATCATCTATATACATAAATACAGCAATGTATTATTTACGCACTTCACGATATATACATATATACTCGGCATGTTAAGTATGTATTTATTTACAAAGTACTTAGAAACGCAAACGCAATTATAAACACTCTTCTTACTAAGATTGTGAAAGCAATTAATTATGAAACAAATATTTCTTATATTTAATGTTTACTAAACTAAGTTGAGTTGCAATGAACTAAGTAAATATTATATATTAGACTTTATTTAGCTAAAGAACTGTATTTTTTTCGCTAATATCTATAATAAAACAAAAAGGAAAGTTCCTTAATGTACAGGTAAAATTATAATATTGAGATTTTTTACGATTAAATGCTTAAAGTATACTGTCGTTATTGTGCCCACGAGATAAATAAAAAGAGATTTTAAAAAATAAGTTCGCGTTTTTAACTCAATACATATAAAAGTACTAAAAATATATTCTTTTTCATAAGTGCAATATTTGACACGGTAATTGGAAATAGAGTGTCAATAAATTACAACTAGTTAACGATTTATCAACTAATCTCTGTTGTTATTTTCAGCCAATATCGGTACTTTGCAAATTTTTTTTTTCATTTTCGTCTTTTACTATAATGTTGAAATGGTATTTCCTTATTTACACATTAGTTTCACATCCTTCACTTTTAAAATATTTGCTTATTACAAAGATTATAAAATTGGAGGTCAAATTTGGTTTAGAAATATAACCATTGTATTAAAACTTGTAGATATCGATCTAGTTTGCAAAAAGTTTTTTTTCATTTTCGTCTTTTAACATTGTTCAGATAATATTAGAGAAAGCCATGTATCTTTTAAAAAAAAAGTGTTTAAAATGGTATTTCCTTATTTGCACATTAGTTTCAAACACCTCACTTTTAAAACATTTGCTTATTACAGATATTATAAAATTGAAGGTCAAATTTGGTTTAGATACATAACCATTATATTAAACTTGTAGAGATATCGGTCTACTTTGTAAATTTTTTTTTTCATTTTCGTCTTTTACCGTTGTTCAGATAATGTTAGAGAAAGCAATGTATCCTTCGAAAAATATAAAAGTGTTCGAAATCATTAGTTTCAAATACTTCACATTTGAAATATTTGCTTATTACAGAGATTTAAAACTGAATTTAAAGATCAAAATTGGTTTAGAATCATGACTATTATATTAAACTTGTAGAGTATGTATGTGTGATCACTTTTTTACTTTAATATTACTATTGGTTTGATGTTATTAATGATTTTCCGCATTTTTCTTTGATATTAAAAGGACTAGTGAATTATACAATTCTGAAACTTCTGTTGTAAAAAATGTAAAATCATGTTTTAAGACGTAGCTTGCATTTTGATTGATCAAAATCAGATGAAAGTTTTAAGATATGAATTGATTTAGAAATTGAAATAATTTAAATTGAATACAAGGCGTTGTGAACACGGGCCGCTAAGAGTCCGTATTGCTACTTTGCGCGCTCGCGTATGAAAGCGCCTGAGCCCTTCCTCTCACTCATATAGTGATAATGGGTTGTGAGATGTAATATATGTTTTCACGTTTACGCCAGGTTATTGTGTATATAGTTTATTACATTTCCTCGTGGGACAGATTGTTGATTATTTGTGATTAATTTAACTCTGTTCACTGTAGTATATTTATATGTTGAATGCCAACATCGTTTGAAAAATAGTGATTCTTCAATTTTCAAATTTCTGTGTTCACTTCTTCGTAAAAATATTTCACAATCCCGAGTAAAATATTAATCTACTCAATCTTATATTGGTATTACTGCCCAAAGGCTTACTTTGGGACAGCTTTTCAGTGACGACAAATGAATCACAATACCAAACTTTCATCAAATGAAGCGTGGATTTGAAAACTGGAGTTGGCAGGGAACCTAAGTCTATATTAGTCAGTGATTCCTCAATTTTAAGTCAATCTGTTATTTAAATCTATGAACAGGCTAGCACCTGTTTATTCTTCTGTAAAAAAGTGACTAAAAACATATAGTCAAAATCCAGCCGTAATCTTTATGTAACTAAGATGAATCGTGAAAAGAGCAATTGCGTAAATATAAAAAACTTTTCTCACGTAAAACCAAAATCGACGCGAGCGATACCGTAGACAAATAAAAGTTTCATTTTTGAAAAATTAGAGGGACTTGGGGATATGTTACCTTTAACATTTTGAAATTTAATATTTTGAAAACGGGTTTAAAGTAAAAAAAAACCTCTCAAGCACGAGTGAAACTCGCACTCCGAGAATTCCGTACACATTTAGGTATTTGTAAACATTTAACGGTACATCATGTTCCTATTAAATTATTTACAAAACTTTAATTTCTCACAACGAAAATTTGTTGCCTACCGTATCTCTCACAGGCGCAAATTTAACAAATATTTTTTAAGTCATATAACTACAAATTAACAATTCTTCACTTTTTCCTTTACTTGTGGTATGAGACCTTACTCTATGCCAAATATTTTGATTCTAAGTTAAAGGAAAGTTCTCTATAAGTTTTTATTTATTTGCGAGTGTCAAAATATTTGTCATAAATGGTCCTATTTCTTTATCGCGTTCACTTAAAAGCTTGATTTTGTACAGCGGCAGCGTGTTCCTGAAAAAGGGTCTTGATAGATAGACATAGAGACGGACGGACAACGCAATTATCTTATATAGGTTCCTTTTTTCTTATTGAGGTATGGAACCCTAAAAATAATACGCAATAAGTCGCATAAAAATATAACATTTATTTGAAAACAAAACAAGTCACAAAGTTTATTTGTTTCATTATCCTTACGTCAAATATCGTATAAATTCGTTTGAATATAAAGCAATCAACGATAGTTCTTTAATATTCGAAACCGGTTCATTATAGTTATATCATTCTAACCCATTATAAAATTAAAGCGTAGCTTATGTGGTTTAAATATGTTGCGCGTCGAAATGTTGAGCATATTCCTGGAATTTTTATACGTCAGACGTATATGTAATCACAATGAAGGTTTACGTATTTTTTCCTTCCAAATTTCGTGATTCACTGTAGTAAAATAATGGGGTCAACATTTATAACATTATTTGCTGTGATTTTAAGTTAATATAAAATTATAGTATATGGTTTGATAATATTGTGAGTATAATAAAAGGACTTTCATAAGTGTTCTCATCTCTTCGAATACATATTTGTACCAACCATATTTTAACTATCAAATTTATGTATTCACAAATGTTCTCTTTTGAAGTGGAATGTAATATATATCGCTCTGCTATCTTAGATACATCATGTGATATTAATGAAGATTTCTCTCTGATTTGTGTAGGGAATAAAAATATGAGTCTTCTAATCAACTTGAATAAATCCCAGCAGTCAAAACGACCTTCCCAATATTTTTTTTTGAACTTAAGTTAGTAAATAGATAAAAAAGTATGTAAAATTTGTTACTCTAGCATTTTTGCAAGCCTGACTAATATAAACCTAATTTACTTCCATGACTTGTAGTAGTCATTTGTATAATGAATATTTTATCTCTCACGAAGCATTTGTAGTTGTTTTATTAAAATCGTATATCAGAAATATTTCATACCTTGTTTCTATTTGGCTTATTCATATGCTCGCCAAGACTCGATAAAAATAGACTCGATAAAGCATGAGCACGTGAACACAACCGATTCTTCTCGCATTTGGTCTCCGGTGCTTGCTACGATGATGGTTTTTATGAGTGAATACTCATGAAAGAGTTATAAATAAATGAAATTTACCCAGTGAGAGTCGGGCTGACATATTTACCGTATATATATAGAATTCTTTAATAAATAGTACTAAATGAAATTTAAGTGTTCTTGATTATCAAATGTTTCGTTTTTGAATACTCCGTTTGCGTATTTCATTACAAAAACAAATCTAATATAAACAAAATGTTTTTGTATTTCTCTGTTTTCATGAAAATGTTTCCAAAGTAAGTTCCATAATATAGCTATATATACAATGCTAGGATCAACTTAGTTTTGATTTTAAATAATGGATTGACATAAAACCCTAGATTAAATTAATTTTCTTTCTGTTACAGTATAGACAGTCGAATACAGAAGAACCTAATAATTTTCCTGTATGGAACTGTATAACAACGATATTCTTTGAACAGTACCTGGCGTATTTTTAGACATAATACATATTTCTATTAAATTCCGTAAGATTCTATCAAAGGTGCAGGAAAAACTAATTAAAATCCGCGCGAAAGAAGTAGTTGATATAAATTATAAATAAATAATAAAAATGTATTATACTAAGCAATACATAATTTGCAAGTCAACTTTGCAATTGATTATTTTTTGATAAACGAGTCATCGATTACCACAATATATGTAATTAGTTTACCTAGTAAAATATAATAAATATGGAATGGAAGGCTGAGCAAGTAGAGAAAAAATCTATGAGATATATTAAACTGGTTCGAAAATAGTAAGGAGTTTTTTTTTGTATAAGCTAAGAAGTAATACTTAACCAGACTTAATGCCAAATGCCAATTAATTACTTCAAATTACAAGGAATTAAAAAAATAAATTGAATTAAATAAAGAGCACAGTATAAAAAAAGAATGACAGAGCTGGCGACGATTTCACAATTCTGTACTGGAATTTATTAGCTGATATTTTTTTACCACCCGTTTCGCACGCGTAGATAGCTATCACCAATAATAGTTTGTATGTTTGTAACTCAATCACGCCTAAATATTATTTCATGAAACTTACTGTCAATATGGAATAAAATTCAATTTAATATTCTTAGAGAAATTTTTTTGCATTTCAAAATGTTTCATAGATTATGTGGTATAGAATTTGGTGTTTTTATTAAACAATAAAACTGTGTCACACAGGGTAGCGTATGCAGAAAACCTATCGCTTCTCTCGAGAAATAAAAACTTCACCGCCTGAAGTGAAAATTCGTGCAAATGAAGTCGCGTAAAGAATTAATAGGTACTAATATATCTACATAAATTTTGGTAGATTGAAACAACACAAACATTATTGACACACCAAAATATAGTTGAATAATCAATATGAATAATATAAATAATAATTAATTCAATGAAATAAGCGACATAATTTCTAGGGTTTATGAGTATTCTAACATTTTCGCAATATATGTTATATTTTATGTTTAAAATATGAATGAAAAGAAATAAGGAATTAATATCTTAATACCCTCCAATTAATCGGCTGATAAATAATTTCTTTTGTTAACAGTACTGATATATTGAAAATTATTCAATTTAATTTTTTGGCATAGATTAGGTGCCAGAAGATTTTTTCTTTTAATAAAAGTTCCTCAAGATCAACATCGAGTAGCTAAAGCTTTTAAGCTTTCTCAAATTAACATATTCACAGAGCTCTAAATGACATTCACAAAACTGTTTTGAATTAAATTCAAATTGATATAATTTACTTGATTGGGCTGTCCAAACTTAGCCGCCAGGCGTTCGTTTAAAATTGAAATTAAATTTCGTATTTGGACGGATGTTCCAGCGGGAGTCTGACCTGTATGAGTTTCTGTATTTCGAAAGTTTTTATAACACCTACAAAATTTTTAAGGCATGGAAAAATTATTCAAATGAGTGTCAAAAAAGAGCAATACAGCATCTTTCACATGGCTATGAAACAAATCATTGTGATTTCATTTAGAATCTTAATATTTTATACGTATACTGTAAATTTAACACTCCGAAAATAAATTGTATCCAACTCCTTCCATATTGTTACAAGTGTGAAGTTTGTTAAATATGTTGAAATAAATATAGGTTAGCCATAGATTCTTATTATGGGAATCGATCGCCAGTCTCATTCGATCACGCTATGATTACTGTATGAGATAGTTATAGAATAGGAATCGCTACCGAATTTGTTTTGAAGGCAATTTCACGTAAAGTTATATGCCAATGTTAATGCATATTGATATATTTGTCTACAAAACAATTTCCTATTTGAATAGGTGGCAATATGTGACTCTTTTTGCACATGGGACTATCGTTGATCTGTTGCATTGAATTTTATTATTTGCAAAGATCCTGATTTTTTTTTAATTTTAAGGTGTTTTTTTATACCTTTAATGATCATGGCCTCCGAGCAGATTATTTGTTTTATGGTAAATTATGTTTCCAATAGTATAAAATAATGTAAACATCTGGTTTTACTTATTTTAGTTCATTTCAACGTTTCTGAATACACATTTTTCGTAATCTTTCTTAAGGGATTCAAAATACATTTTTTCTCCACCTTCGCAATAAAGCCTGAATAATAATTACATTACAGTTGAACATTCTCAAATAAATGATCTAGCGTTCTTAAACGGGAAATTATTGCGAAGTGTATTATCTTGGTGACGTGTGTTGAATATTATTTATCCGTATCTGAAGTTTCCATTTATGTTCCTACTATATTTGTTAGCTTAAATATATTCATTGCAGAAAAAAATAAGCAACATCACAACATTAGGTATAAAACGTGAAATATCGGCGTCATGTGGTGGTGTAAAAACATGAGCTAATTGCTCAAAGTGCACTGTTTGAACCGACAATCAAATTTTGAGACATATCAATAGAAACGCCGAGAAGAATTAAATTACATAGTGATCATAATCATCATGGATAGATAAATTTCAACAATAAAGGCTCTCATTCTGATTGATACAAATCTCAGTTATCTATTTGACAATGAAGTTAGGCGCTGCAGAAAATTCACTGTATGAGTTGTTATCGAAAGAGATAAATATCTTAACGAAGTTGTGTTTGAAAAAAAACAAGACTATTACTTAAAGGGAAAAAATTAAAAGATATTTATTCAGGTTTTTATAAAGTTATGCTAAAAATCCGTGCTTTACACCTTCCACAGTGCCGTGTGAGCATTTTCTGAAAAATGGGCAGAATAATAAATGATCGACTCGATCGATCGATAAATAGGCATAATCTTTTCCGATCGTAATTTAAAATAATTGATAGATACGACTGAAAGAGTTAATTTTTTTTAATTTTAGATACTAAATGTTAGCGGAGGAAGTACTTGGATAAATAGTCAGAGTTAGTAATTTATTTATAATTTAGTTTGTTTATATACACATGTCAGCAAAGGAGAGAGTACTAATAAACGAATAAAACACTGTAATATATTCAAAATAAGTAAGGTTCATTATGGCCATACCCCAATATTCCTATGAAATATATTAATGGACAATAATTGACATAAAATTCAGTTTTTTTTTATTCCGGAACAGATTAAATTAATTACACCACAGCAGCAATGTTCTTTCATCTGCTAATGGTTTTCGTCTCATTCAATTTGACCGCCGCCCGCTAGCTGACTACGTGATGAGCGAATTGTAAAGTAAAACAAACATAAACCGCGTAGTGCCGGTGAGCGAGACCCATATACGTCTTTCGGGCACATAGCCTGGATGTAGGTACAAATATGGATGTAGGTCTCCACCCCACGGAATCTCGGACTTACTCAAATAATATATACAGTTATCTTACAAGGGTTCCGTTATTCCTTTCGCGATATGAGATCAAAAAAATCAAAGTTAATTTCGTTGCTAGGTAGATAATAATGTCGTAAGTGAAAAATTTGAGGCATTGATCGATAATGGATAATAGAAGGCCCTAAATAAGGTAGTGAGGTAAATTTTATTCCTATGACAAAAGTTTTATAGATATAATCTACCGCGTTTATGAAATGCAAAATTTGGTTGTATTATATTGTAAATATTGATGCGATTTAAAGTATCGCAAATAATTAGGATGTTTATCCAAGAAAGTTGCATAAAAAATCGAAGTAAACTTTTTTTAAATAACCGTAAAGCAAGGAAATGAAAATGTAATTTTATTAATGTTTTACAACTCTTGACAGTAAAGTTACAAAAATTTTGTATGTAATTTAAATAAACTTAATCTGTTACGGTTTCTATTTCAATTAATAGGTTGAGGAGATATTGGAAATTATGCGGTGCGGCGGTCGATGCATATCGTCAAAAAAATTATGAACTTTAATTGCAATTTTGATTAAAAATAGAGGCGGATTTATTAGTTGAAAACCTAATAATTCATCGTATGTAACATACTTCAACTAATATCAAAATTTAAAAAGTAATACAGGCATAACGAACTTACGTATTCTTAACGGTTGTGTTCTAGTGTTTTTTCATAGTTTCATATTTTCCAAAAAGTTTATTTAAATAATCTATATATATATATATATATATATATACATATATATATATATATATATATATATATATATACATATATATATATACTTAATTTGTACGATATTTACGTACAAAAGATAAAAAAGTAATAAAAAGATAAGTTTTTTAACACATACTTTTACAGCAAAAAAAATGTATGAGATATGAATAAATTCACGACTAAAATAAACCCTTCGAAGCGGGTATTAGCTGCTAATTTGTATAATTAAAGAATTTTACGTACTAAGAATTTTAGCTGCTCATTATTACGATATTTCAGAACGGTAAATACAGAAGCTAAACTAGGTCAGGCATCTGTTAAAATATTTGTCCGAATGCTAAGGCTAATTTTAATTTTAAACGAACGAGTTGCGTCTTAGTTTGGACAGACCAATGAAAATATAGCGATTTCATTTTAATCCCAAAAGATCGCAGAATACCTCTTTGATTTTAATCTCGACCATGCGTAAAATATGGGAGCAATTATCTTTTTTCTCTGATTTACATGTTTGTAAGGTTGACGTTGTAAGCATAAAAGTTCGTAAGGGATGTGGAATTAGTTGCCGGTTAAATCGACCCGACCCGACCGATTTTTGAGCATCACATAAGTTCAGTAAGTAAATAAGTAAATTTAGAAAGATACGTTTTTTAAAGCAATTTTTAAAACTAGGAATGTGGTGTTTCAATCTCATTATAATGCACTATTTTTCAGTCGCTTTATAAGAGTACACCTATACACTCGGGCTAAAAGAAAAAAAAAACAAAATAAAAATTCATACAATTTGTGTACCTCCAGATGTATAGTAATTATCTCTACATATTATTCACAACATTAGACTTGGACCTGATTAAGCACACTTGTTAGCTTCTGAGATGAAATTTGGCCTTGATTAAAGATTATATATTGAGGTAAGACTTATGTTTTAGTCCTCAAGAAATATTATGCAATGTACAACCTTATGCTTTTCAATCGTTAACCTACCATACCCTATATATATATATATATATATATATATATATATACCCTATGTATATTGTTGTCGTACTTGTAGTTTGTCGTAGCCTTTTGTTGTCATAATTTCCTCAGTTTGAGTCACATATCGCTCAATTTAGAGTTTTACTCCCAGGTGATGAGCACTGTCCCGGATTTTGATATTTTTTTGTGCTCGACTGACTAGCTCAAAAATTAAATTGGTGATTTCATTTCTATAATTCTGCAGTCATTACCTTTATTTTGTGATTGATATGTTCGTAATGTATTAACTTATACAATTTTTTTTCGTTTCAACCTTGAGTTGACTCACAAATAGTATGTTTATGTTTATTTGTGAGATATAAATAAATTCTAAATAATTTTTTTTTAATTCAAGGTCGTACTATATTTTGTTTCTTAACTTTTAACCTGTGACAAATGTATTAATTTTACAAGGATGAAAATTTCGTTTGCTTATTTCTATCTTTTTCGGGTTTAGCACAAGAACTCTTTACCTGATTGGCACAAAACTCACCATCATATGACTTATCCAGGTGAACATGTGGTATAATAAATTATCGAACGCATAGGTTAAGAGAAAAAAAGTATTTTAAGTGCAGGAAGTTGAGGTTCACTGAGCTCATTTTTAAGTTATATTTTAAACTATTATAGCTATTTCAAAATAATATATGAAATTGTGGACATCGTGAAAATATAAAAGTGACCGATGTATTAAGTTAATCTAATTACGCTCTATAAATCAGTTAAACAAAACTAAAACTGCTACAGTCGCGTCAAAATAAATTTTGAAAGAATTATACACAACGACGTAATTTGCAAAATAGTTCAGGATGTAGGTAAGATAAATATCGAAGATTGTTTGTTTTACGAATTTTTATGTTAAAAGGTTCGGTTTCTTTGTTCTGTGATCTACTAAAGAGAATAAATAACTTAATCGTTGAGAATACAGTTTATAACTTAACCAAAAATCCTTTTTAGACCAAAGAATAAAATAAAATAAAGTAATTCTCTCTTTTTTCCCACAGAAAGTCGGAACAGGTAGATAATATAACATTACAATATAGAAAAATTGATCCATTGTCGTTATAAAATAAGAAATGTGTAGCTCAATACAGGAGTTACGTTAATCGCCCTCGTTAATCATCGCTTCCCAATGAATGTTTCAATAAACATTTTCTCCACATTCACATCGCAATTCGAATGTTTGTTCAATCAAATCAAGAATTTGTATCTTATTCGAATAGCAAGCGTGTCCTGTATATTAAATATGTTTTGAAATCCCATATCCTTTTTAGGTTTTCATAGTCAACCGGAAGGAGGTTTGTTTTAGGATATGTGAAAATGTCATTTTTGTTTCACGCGCATAAACAAAATATTTAAAAGTGAAATTAAATATTGAGTATTTTCAATTGTAATTGTAATATAGAATAAACAGTTTGTACAAAATTAAAAAAAAAAACATTTTGAAACACTTTGTAAGTATAACGACAAAAATAGTGAAAGCATTCGTTTAAATGTTTTTCGAGCCTGTCTCATTACTAATTTCGTTTTAAAGAATGACCTCGGACGCTTTCACGCCATTTTTCTTATTGTAAGATGTCTTTGTTCAGTTGTTTTATGTCGCTATCCCGAAGTTTATTACTGAATAAAGTACTTAAATCTTTAAAGTTATGTCTATATAATTTATGGAAGAAATGTAAGCACTAGACTGATCTATAGAAAAATGTTTATAGATTGTGTAAGCCTGTCCAGAATAAACTTCTTCTTCAAGCATTCTCTTCATCGTCGGAGGTTGGCTACTCTAAGCTTGGATGCAGTCGCTCTACGTTTCTTCCATCAGAATTTCTCATGCCTTAAATTTTTCCTTGCATGACTAATCTTGACATAGTATAAGTTTATCCTCGTGTTATATATAAATGTGTATATATATATATATATATATATATATATATATATATATATATATATTAGTTTCTTGGAGGTTGCCGACTTAACTGTCCTTACTTCTATTCTATAAAGATGAGAGTTGTGGAATACCTAAAGCGAGTTGTGAAGACTTTGCAACTTTGCTTTTTGTTTGTGAAGATATAGCGTAGTTGTGACGTGCTTTTGCTATTTTCACTTTTGTTTCGTTGGCGCTTTCGTTGGAAGAGTTAGTCATTGTGTATTGTATCAATGTACCTTACATTGATAAACATTACCGACTTTTCTATTTTTTCCGTTATTTATTAGGTTCATGATATTTACGTTATTTTTTGAGATTATGTAATTGTTTTTTTTATATTCAGACATAAGCCGTGTCTCTCTCTAGATTTAGCTACTCTTGTCATAAATTTCTATAGATCTTCAGTATTTCAGCTAGCATAACTGTATCGTCGCATATCTATTGTTATTTATTGATATTCCATTACATTAATTCCGGTTATTTTCCTTCTAGAGCCTTTTAACATTTTTTTGTGTGCTTGCCCTGAAGGGTGTTGATAATAGAAAACATCTTTGTCTTACTGCCTTTCTTGTTTCCAGTTTTTCTCTTCAATGTATATTGTTACCCTTTGGTTAAAGTACAAGTTTGAAATTATCATTATGTCTTCATGGTCAAGATGTGTGTCTTTAAGGATGTCCATTAATTCATTAATTCATTGTTTTATTGTAGCCAATAAAAAATGTATATACATTCATTTTGATATTGATGGATCTCTCCACTAGCATTTGAAGATAATTGGGGTATTCATGTACTCCAACTTACCAATAAAAAATGAAATTCATTCATATCCATGTCCAGTTTTTGGTGCATTTGTTTGTCTTATTTTTGGAAATAGCTTTAATGTATGTATTACTAAGTTGATACTATGATGATCGGTGCACATTTTATTTTTACATGATGGTTTCTAAAAAAATCAATGTAGGTTTTATAATAATTCTAACACAACCATTAATATTTATTTATTATTAATGTTTAGTAAAAATGAAAGAAATATGAAATGTAATGTACAGCATACAGCTAATTTCAAAACTTAAAATGTTACATTCGTCTCAACATACTGATAAAAAAGCTCAAACTAGTCAAACCAAATTTTAAACGATTTTTATTTTTATTTCTGTGATACCTTGTAAGAAGTTGGTACCGATCGTTTGTATTTTATATTTTCAGGAAGTTCAAGTTTTTTTCTTTGAACTTTTGGAACCAATGTTTACTGTGTCAATGAAGGATACAACTTTACCCAATATTGTGCATGTATTGGGTATTTCTTTGGTCGCTTTTTGCATAGCCTTTCAGAAATGTTTTAAAACTATCTATAATATTCTAAAACTGCCTGGATAAAATAGCCTATTATTTGTTGCCAACGAAGTATTGTAATATATATAACTTAACAATGTACAACAAACAACTAAACAACGAGATAATAAAACAATTCCGCTCGATCGTTGGTAATAAACGGTAATTTTGAAGCACTGGCAGAGACAAGACGGCGCAGTAGAGTGACAAAAGCAGACATTTGGACCGAGGCCATCTGGCTGTTTGCTACGCTACTGCACTGTATAATACAAGAGAGGACTATCTCACTTGATCAATTAAATAATTCAATTTAATTTGATCCTTTTCTTAATAAAAAAGTATTTAAATATATGATGAAAAAATTACGTATTGTGCTATGGAGGTAGTTAGTATGAATACAGAAAAGTGAGTTAATTTGTATATCTGCAGTTGAGTAAATTTATTAATACAAAGAATGAACAGTTGGAAAAAGTTTAAAGCGAAACAATTTACAAGTAGTATAAAGAAAAATCAAGAAAAGTTATCGAAATTAACCACGATATATGAAAATGTGTTAAAAAGGAGTAGAAGTTTATGTATTTACATGTAGCATTTTAATATTTATGGCCGGTTCTCAGATTTTGGCTACAACGCCACTATTAGTACTTGTTCTTCATATATGTTACAGATGTTGGTAGCCGGCCAGTATCACATATTAGTAAGCCAGTATAATATATTAGCATTCATATATTTCATGACTTTTTTCTTCACTTCATTAACAGTGTGGGACATGAATCGAAACAGTGGGTTCTAAGGATTACCAAACCTTTTTTGTAGTATTTAAGGTAGTTTTATATGTATTGCTGAAATTATTGTCCACAAAAGCACGTGCCAATCCTTCTAAAGTCAAAATTAAGAAAAAATATCATTAATAGAAATTTGCCCAAAGTTGACATAACAAATATGGTGATTAAATGTTTTGAAGGAAATAAAATAATTTTATATTTCTAAAAATGTAGTAAACCATGTAAATTTGTTGAAAAATAACATTAATATTTTAAATTATTATATAGAAAAATATATCTTTAACAGTTCACAGAAATAATCGAAACCCTATTAGTACAAATTGTATTCGTACTTAATAGATTTTTTAAAAACATGTTTTTATTATGAATCATGTTATTAGAACAATTAAGCAAATTTAGTTTTGTTACGTTTCCAAAGAAGCTGAATTTTTCACATGGATGTATTCGTCTTGAATTGAGTCTCAGATAAGGTTCTGAATTTAGCAAACTAACTCCAGAATCGTACTTTTTTGATAGCAGTTAAACATCCAAACAACCATATACTAACAACTATCTGAAAATATTTAATGCATTTCCCTCAAAATCACTTTTATTGGTGAAGCCGCATATTAAGAAAGCCGCGTTTAGGATCTTATAAGGCTGGCCCTTTGTTCCTTGTTAACATGATTATTTCAATTCACGACGTGGAATAATGCATAAATACTCTCTGATACGTCATTTTATCAGAATACATTTTGAATATGTTAGGCTAATAAACATTCATTTGCAAGTAATTTAGGTTAATTTGAGTTGAAATAATATTTTTTTAAAGAAAAAAACTTAGTTCTGCCAAAATTGTCCTTATGGTAAAAATTTCACATTCAGTGACTTAATGATGTGATGTTAATTTCTGAAAATTTTGCAATAGATACATCTCTACCATTTTTTGTATAAACCGTCACCATATTCTAAAGTAGTTTTTAATATCATAAGAAAATCTCTACTTTGACAGATTTTACTAGTGACCTTTTTTTAAAATGTACGTTTTTTTCTTTAGAAAATAAAAAAACAACACAAGATTCATATAATAGCAGAAGCTAAGAATAAACATAAAAATCGCTCATTGCTAAATAACCACTCCACTATATGTCAAATGTTATGTGATTTAGTGGAATAGTTTTGAACGAAAGTGATTTATAAATAATGAAAATCATAAACTCTTAACTATTGATTTTTGCGAAACTAATGTTTTTTTGACGATTTATCAAGATGTTCTCTACTTAAACTACCTAAAAAAAATTTTGAACCACTGAAAATGGGCCGCTTTGTATATTAGAAGTTTTAATGAAATGCTGGTGTTTTTTTTAGATTTTTCTAATACGTTAGTAAAAAATTAGAAGAGGTGAGAGATATTATACAATATTTGAAAGTTTAACATTTCAAAAATTTACCTTAAAAATCAAAACCGGCCAAGTGCGAGTTTGGCTTTTACAACGGGGTTCCGTACCTCGTTTGAATTCCAATTACTTTATTTGTCATAAGTAATCACTAACGCAGGCTTCATAGCCAGGCAAATATTTAATAATATCTGATATAATTTAGCAGTGGGGACACATTTATTATTCTGAACACGATATCAGATTGATTGCCATAGTTTACCTACAACTTCTTGTTTTGGTTTCCATAATTTTAGATATATTACTTTCGGGAGCAAGCAGTGAATATATGTTTAGCATGCTTTTCACTATATCTCCTGAGATATAGTTATTTAAAACAATACCCCATATTATATAAGGAATTTTATTTTTTCGGGTAGTTTATTCGCCCTCTCCCTAAAATTTCAACATAAATGTTTTTGAATGTGTACTACTAACTACTGATATATATGCGGGTTAATATGTTTTATAACTTTGCCAAATTTCTATTTTATACGCGAAGTTGTTTAGCACGCAGAGATAGTGTGACGAAATTATAACATCCCCTAAAATGAGCCTAGGTTAAACAGGTTTAACATTTTAATGTTTTAAAATCTGAGTTGATAGTTACAAATTTTTAGGGTTAATGAGGTAATCAAGTTTACACTAGAATAAAACTCGTAGTGGAATTTCATTATCAGCATTTCAAATTTCAACATGGTGAAAACTCAATGAATGTCTAAATAAAAGAATGTCATGGTTATAAATCTCACCTCAATTTTTTATTCAACAACAATATTACATATACATTATGGCTTGCTTGAAAACCGAGCAATTTTCAAAATTATTGGAGACGGCCAGTCACCAAGGATGAGTAAAAAGGATATAGAGGAAATAGTAAAATTATCCAATGTACCATAAACGCATCAGAGAAACGTTCTTGTAAAATCACACAAAGGCTTTAAAAGATATTTTCAATAAGTCTAAATAATAACGTCTGACAAAATCTCTGGAAAAATTACTAGTTCCAAATAACGTCTACGAATATTTATTTGACTAATGTCTTGAAAAAAAATGCCCATAAACGAAGGTGAAAGTCAAAATGGCAAGTTTTTAGAGTTCAATAGCCAAGCTAGCTTACTTAGCGGTTTTACTTAGTTTATTTCTATGTAGTTTTACTTGCTAGCAATTAATGTGAAAAGCTTCAATTGGTTAGGCATGGTATTATATTTTATGGAGCATGATAATCGTCGACGAACTTATGACGTGTAGTCTGTAAAAATTTCCGAAAAACTATTTAGGATTGATTGAAAACAACTGCAAAATAATTGTATATTTTCCAACATACGTTTATTTCATCTGCAAAATATTTACTGGGCAATACATTTGTGCTTATAAAGTGAGAAATAATTTATATATCAATGCGTGAAAAGAAAACTTTGTACCAATTTTTACGCACATTGCGTAATCGGAGTGGTGAGAAATTTGGCATAGTTATAATTTATATGGAGGAGTGCAGTAAGCTAAAATTTATATATATTTAATTACACATATTCTTATACTAATACGTTACACAAAAACTTCGTACCCCATTTTAAGCATTTTGTGCGCGTGTGGGGTATGAGATTTGGCATAGTTAAAATTTATATGGTTTTTTTAACAGTTACTAACATTAAGTTTGAAATTTCATGGGTATTGCAGGGTATTAATGCAAACAACACACGTTATTGGCGTGTGTGTACACGCTCTCAGATGATGAATAGAACAAAATTCCAAAAAAATTATATGCAATGATTATATACACAAGTACACTCTTTGATAAAAAAACCTCAAAAACGTTCAAATTTAAAAATTTAATGAATTACGGTCGAATTTCTACCACTGTGTCGCCACTACCATTATATAAATATTCATCATGTTTTTACGTCTGAGAAAAATATAGAATGGTAAATATTTTCCTTGTGAAAAATTAATATTAATTAATAGTTTAACACAGTATTTTTGTACATACTTAAATGTTTATAAGTACGGAAATGCGTATGACACTCTCGTAGTATAAGTTCTGCTCGTAACTGTTAGGTTTTTTTCTAATTTGAGATGTTCATAAGTTTTTGATTAAGCATAAAATATTCAATGGGTTCCGGAATAACTTCTCATATTCTAGAAGATATTTTTCAATCAGACTCACTTGAACATATTTCGACTACTAATACTTCTCATATTTTGTTATGAAAATAACAGTTGAGACATGATCGTGTTCGATTTGCAGTATAGGTGTAAATATTAGAAAATTACATAAAAAAGATTAAACATTTTATAAAACATGTTTATAAGTATCACACAATCAAAATTAATTCTTTCGCAGAAGTTGTGTTTGAATGGACGTGAATTCCATTGCGCATTCTTCCTAACTAACAAATGAAAACTGAAGATGTAAATGTCCTACGCAATTTTTCATTTGTAAGTAGTCACAAGTAGTTTTATTTTTATTTTCAATATTGCAACCGGAATATTTAACCAAACGTTTTAATGATATTCCATATAATAATTGTTTCCTTAGTTTAGATACAGTGGTTGACTACAGTAGTTTAGTTACAGTTAGCTACAGTTTTAAAGAAAGTTCACTTATAATATGTATGTAATTTCTCCGGCTCATACTTTATTAATTGCTACACAGACGACCTTTATAAACATAACATTAACAGTAGTTTAAGTCAATAGAGTACACTCTGGTTAATTAAAACTGTTTTAATTAAATCCACATAAAATAACATGCGGTACAAGAAGTGTGTAACAACTAGTGTGTAAGAATAAAGACTCGTAGCCTAAGTTAGATTAATGTGCTAGTACGCCTACCAAATTCGAAGCTATGTACTGAGTGTGTTTAAACAAAATGAAATTATGAACTAAGATTTCTTCAATAAATAAAGTATATTAAACTTTTCATTGAATTAAAGAACTCTCGTTCATATTTTACATTTGAGATATGCAACGAGTCAATTTAACATTATATATAATTTTCTTATTAAATTTTAACAGTATATCTTATAAATTTAAATTTTTCTTTGTGTAAATTTGGAAAAAGCTTTGGTAAAAATATCAGTATGCTGATTATTTATGTGAACATAGTTCAAACTAATAATTTTTATGTAATATTTTTCTTTGATAAAATTGTATTTATTATCTATGTATTTCCAATGCTTGTAAAAATCACGGTTTTTTGATTATATTAATTGCACTTTGATTGTCAATGTTAATGCACACATAATTTTGTTTGAACTCACTAATACCACTCAGTAGTTGTTTTAACCACATAGCTTATTTGGTGGTTACACAGGCAGCCATAAATTCTGCCTCAGTTAAGGCTACTGTTTGTTGACGTTGAGTTTAATTGGGTGAGTAACTGTCGGTCGTTTGTACAATTAGCATCACAAAATTTATAGGTGAACCAGCTTTTAAGTCAAAGTTTGTTTTAAGTTCATTCTCTACTCCCATTATTATAGATTTATCTTTACAGAGAAACCAACCATCATCAACATATAGACACAGGTAACATATTACATCATGATGTTTTTCAATATAAATACATTGATCTGCTTCGCTTTTTGTAAAACCAAATTTGTCTAATACTACATAGAATTTTATGTTGCAGCGCCTGGGAGCTTGTTCTAACTCGTAAAGGAATTTAATAAGTTTGCGTAGAAGGCTAGGTTTGCGGTCCAAGTCCTCAGGTAAACTCATTATTGTCTCCTCCTTTAGTTCGCTATAAAGGAAGGCAGCGGTAATCTTAAATTGGATTATGTGTAATTTTTCATAAGCTGCTATTAAAATTAATAAAGTATGGAATCATACCTGACTGTCAGTCCAAATGTTTCATTATAATCAATAGCTTGTGTTTGTGTGTGTCTCCTTGCATAAAGTCAAGACTTGTTAGTTCAAACTAACGGAGGAAAAAGTGGATGAACTAACGGAAACTTGTTGGGTCATCCTTGATGCAAAAAATCCAATTGCAGCCAAATACCTTTGCACCCGGAAGCTTTTCTATTAATGTCCACGTTCCAATGCGATGATGTACTTCTAGGTGATTCTAGGTACTTCTAGACATCTTTCATTTTTTAAAGTCAGCTGATGAGACTGCTTCATTATAGTTCAGAGGGATAGAGATCGTTGAACTTTCAACAGTGTACAGAAGTCCTTCTTCATTTAACTTAGCAGATATTTCCTTTCTAAATCTTAGTTATGTTTTATTGAGGTGGTGTTACAACCATTATATTTAGTACATACATTCTTCCAGAAGTGTCTTGATCAGAGTAATACTCATTGGCAGTAATATTTGCGGTGCTTGATATATCATTGCAGTTGTCATTTTCATTGTCACTTACTGATTCTGATTAACTTCTTGAGTTGGAGAGATTTACAGGAATATAATCTCTTTTGACTGTAGACTCCAGAAAAACAGCATACTTGCTCTTGACAACTATTCTAGATGGAGAAATTATAAAACTATAGCCTTTAGTACTTTTAAAGTATCCAATAAATCGACTTTCTATGCCTATTTCTCCCTTTTTTTCTTCCCTGAACTGGGGAATAACGAAATTAAATTAAGGAAACTATTGTTCAATATACAAATTAGTTAAAGTTTTAAATTAATTTATGTCTACGGAATCAGAAAAGTTTCATTTCATTGAACTATTTTTTATTGAATATCAAAACTACGAGAATTAGCAGATGTAAAATACCTGAAACATAAATTATTTTAAAAGATGCTACATTGCACATATATAATTATGCTAGCCGTATAAATTTATACATAGAAAAGTATCATGTTAAATGCATAAAAATTAATTAGCATTCTGTTTCCGTATAAAATATATTTTGTGATAAATGTAAAACTTGTAGTCCGAATAAATATGCACTGAAAATATTTGTCACAATCGCTTCAGTTTTGAAAAATCACTTCCTCGAAAAAAAACGCAGAAATATAGTTATTTATGAGACTTTCATTGACAAAGCAAATAAAGTTTCTTTTATGTATCGTCGAGTTGTTTTCTATAACCTAGTTAATATATGGATATTATCGAAGTTACAGAAAATGAATTTATCTATACAAAATGACGTTTAACCATAAATAAGCCGTGTTTTATTATCGGTGCTACTATACGTAAAATAAATGCAGACAGTCAAAACTCTCTCGAGTATCAATTTCTACATTATTCAAGAATCTACTCTATGATTGGAAATATATATATATATATATATATATATATATATATATATATATATATATATGTATATAAATATATATATTTACATATATATGGATTTTGCTTGAAATTATAAAGGATATCCTCTTACATTTGATCCCTATGTGAAGTGGAAATGAAGTAAGAAAAATATTATACCTCAGTATTTTTTTAAGCTTTTTCTCAAAAAATGTGTTTTCAATGAAATGTGTTTTCTTTAAAATATTGCTTTCGATTATATTTTCGAATAAGCAAAAAAATAATTTCAAGCACAAATGCATGACGGAAATTGTTTACCAATTACCAGCTAATAGTATAATATTGTATCAATGTCTACAAGCTGAACGAAAAAAAGCTTTCAAAAACAATTATAATAAATTTTAAAATTAGTTCTAATATGTTATCCGCATTTATAATCGTACATTTATAAATTTATCTAAGGCCCAACTTTTAAATGAAGTCGTGGCTTGTTAAAGATGTATTAAATAATCGTTACAGCTATGTGTATTTCTAATTGAGATGAGAATATCAATAATCAAAGAATAACTGGTTCTGTTATAAGTATGAAGGTCACAAATTTTTTCGATCATCATAACGGTAATTTCAAATGCAGATATAATAGCTCGCTATGGTCTCTTTACTCATTATCAAAATTTGAAAATAATGACATTAAAATCGTTGCCCATTTTACAAAAAGTATAGTTAACAAATGAAAAGTCGGGGTGACAGTCCTTTTGAAACCCATTTGCTCGTATATATATATATATATATATATATATATATATATATATATATATATATATATATATATATATTATATAATTAGCTGGGTAGGTTTCATTAAAATTTTAAATGTAATTTCAAATAAATAAAATTGTCAATACCTTAATTTGAGGTAACCATTATAGAAAACATATTTCCTGTGAGAGTTATCTCAAAGCGTAAAGCTGAAATAAAATTAATTATAAAGCAAACATCTACGGCATAAATGTAATTAGAATTTGCAACAAAATTGATTGATTGATTAAGTGTGTTAAAACAAAGAAACTTATTTTTGCAATTACTTTTTCAGTTAAATTCGCGGCTATGTTTAATTATTTCTATTACGATGTATACATTTTTTTAACAATTTGTTTTCAAAATATCAATATGAAAATGTGTTTAAACGTTTAATTTTGTTTTTCTATGTAATATTAAATCGATACGAATATACTACAATTGAAAGACCCGCGCTGAATATATTCTTATCAACTTCTTATTTAGGTTAATTTTTTCTAAGACTTATCCCATTTCTCTACTTTTATAAATCCAAGAGAAATTGGGTTTAAAATTCACAAGTCACAGCGCGTTTTTAATGACGAAGACTCGGCTAGCGTATTAACATAGTGGGAAGAAACATAAGAAAAAACATGGACCCAAGATTCGTTAATCGAATACGAGTATTTGGAATGGGTGTTTGAGACCTCGTATTTTTCTCGATGGTGGTTACTTGTGTATCTTTATTGAGAGATCTATATTAATGTAAGCTTGTGTTGTATTAAGTTGACCGTTTTGTACTAAGTTGAACATCACATATTTTTGTATCATAAAAAGGCATTTCGTGGGTAATAAAGCAGAGAAAAATTTCAGTCGGACACTTTCTACCCATCTGTCTATTCTATTGTCGCAAATTTCATTTTTCCAAAATAAAATATATTGAGATTGCTCTTAAAAAATT
The DNA here is from genome assembly GCA_039881145.1 of Druceiella hillmani. NCBI lineage: Eukaryota > Metazoa > Arthropoda > Insecta > Lepidoptera > Hepialidae > Druceiella > Druceiella hillmani. The sequence continues at coordinate 29,743,559 of JAYKKI010000013.1, read as the reverse complement.
ATAGATTGAAGATGTTTAAAAAAAAATGCGGATGATCTTTTAAGATTAGTGACGGAATACTTCAGTAAACTTTGCATCGTCATAAACTAGTAGGTGACTTAAAGACGTCCAGTGACTTAAAGACAATCATGAGCATACGATAAACTTAAAAAAATGATTCGAAAAATATCAGATATGTGAACTCCATTCACATTATGAAAATGATTTGCAAATTTCCCTAGAGCAAAATACAGAAAAAGTAAAAATAATAAACAAAACACTGTAATTTAATTTCGATTTATAGACCAAAGAAATGAAGGATTGCAGGGTCAGTAATTATTTTGAGATCAGAATGTGAAGTCATCATCATCACATTATTTAATATTACATGATGATACTTTCACAAATAATATTCTTTTGTCGTGTCTTTTATTCCATTCATTGACGATAAAAGGGGAATATTAAAAAAAACGGTTTTATATACAGATTTTACATGAAGGTTTTATATATAGATTTTACATGAAGGTTTTAATATAAAACAGAAATAAAGACATTCAGCAACAAATTAATTACGTTCATTAAGTAAGTTTGGTACCTAAGCTTATGTATTTGATGCTTGGAATTGTTATATACGAAATGCAGATGAAACTAAGTACAGTTACATAACGTGATTGTAAGCAAGTGGATTAAAATGAAAACTCTGTTTCATCCAAAATTTCAAAGAACTGTTAATAAAAACATATAAAAGATACACATCAGTAACTTATGTAAATGAAGAATGTATGGTATTTTTCTCGATAAAATACCTAGATTTTACACAATTTTTAGATAATAAGAATATAAGAAGTGTCGCTTAAAATACACCCACGCGCACACGTTCACATGTTTGCACGCACGTACAAACGCACGCACATACACATAGTGAATATGCCAAAAATCATGAATGCACACATAGTGAATATACACAGAAGTGATTATGCACAGTAGTGAATATACACATTAATAATATTTTTCATCACAGCACACATAGTGAATATGCACAGTAGTAATAATTGTCCAGTAAATTTTTAGTATTGCAATATTTTCATAATTTTAATTTTACTTCTTTCAGAGATGGGACGAGAATAGCATCGCTCGATCTATTTTATATGGAATTTTGAAATCTTTATAAATTCTTATTTTGATATATTAAATGATAAAATTTGTCCTAAAAATTATCACGTAACAATTTTAGAGTAATAACTACTAACATATATGCGGGTTAACATACATTATCTTTATAGCAATTTAAAATTTCCATACCAAAAATCTCTCTAAAAATATTTGTGGACATTTTAGTAATATTTCTATTGGGAGTAAAATTTAATACTTTTTTCATACTTTTTTAATACTTTTTTTTACTCTATAATATTTCCTTTATCAGTCTTGTAGCTGCCCCATTTTTTACCATCATTGAATATATTTCCTGTAACATTACGTTCTGTTCAACAAACCTGGGTAGCATCTGATTCAGCTAAATAGAATATTCAAAATCTAACATCATGTCTAACTGACGACGAGCCTACTTTGTGATACTAATAGAGAAACTGACTTTGAAACTACTGAAAATATCCAATAAAAGAAGAACATAGTGGTAACTCAAGTCATAGACCTCAATGCTATGACAAAAGAAACCAGTGTAAAAGTAGAAATAATATTACATCACGTAGTTTCATTTAATTGTGAAAATCCATCAATATTAGAAATGCAATATTTTATATTATTCAAGGACGATGCAAGAAGCTATCACATGGTTTATTTCCTGAAGTACAAAAGTAAATTACTTGAATATTTAAGAAGTATAACGATATAGCGAAAAGTAGATTTCAACATTTAATGCACGTATTACAATGAGCGTAAATACATGAATTATAATATTATGCATTTTATTAGAAAGTACAAGGATAAGTGATATGTGTATAGCCTGCTATCCTGATAGCCGTGAATCGCGCATCGTGGGTACACACCATTAATGGTGCTATTTATTTACTAATTTGTCCAAAAAAAAAACGTTTATGTATCAACCTGTTAACTTGGTTTTGAAAATAAACCAAAACTTACATGATGGCAGAATTTCATGGTCAAAATGTAACGTTCCTCTTTTAAAGAGGAAAGCGAAGATAAGAGGTAATGGAAAAATGATGTTATTCCAGAATGAAAATTAAAAAGTACAGAATGAATAATCTAAATATAAATATAAAAACACCTAAATTGAAAATAGTTTCAAGAGATGTAAGGCTTGGTGGGAATAGGGCAGCAAAGTACGGACCGAATATCACACAGATTAATGTAAGCGAAATCGAAAAAAAAAACAACGGCTTACCTCTTCTCCACAACAAAATCAAGTATTACTTTAAGAATTTTGTCAGCTGATTGCATGCGAAGTATAGAGGACCATTATGACACATACTATCTCTCTTGATGGAATTGGAAAAATTTTTTTTGGAAACTTCAAAATTGGGAAATCAACTGTTATTAAGGAATATATATAATTATACGAAATTATTAACGACTCACCCCAGTTTCGCATGGATACATTGCAGTGGCGATAAACATATTTGCTAAAATTTTTATTTCACGTCATATTAAGGGTTTTTCACCCAGGTTCCAAAATTATTCATACCAACATTTCCTACGTGCATCATTAACTTATATGAACAAGATTTTTTGGTTTGTGTATTTTTAAATTTTATATTCCTAATCTTGAACCTAATCTTAATTAAGGAAAATATAATATTGTAACAAAATTTAGCGAATTTTTTGCCTAAAAGTCGATGCTCTCATGCATGGACTTAAACTTGGGTCTATGTTTTTTCTTATGCTTATACTCTGTGATATTGCCTATAAATATGTGGTTTATATTCTAAAACCATACATAAAAAAGCTCGTTAAGTAATAAGAAGATACCGTACATATGACTTCCACTTTACAAACCCCAGTTTCACTCGCACAACTGAAAATAAATATTCACTCAATGCCACATGATTCAACACTGGATCAATGTAATGTAATTTTGGTATAAATATATAATGAAAATCATGAATTTAATATTAAAGAAGAAAAAAATTCAACAAACTTTCAGTAAATGTCTACCTTCAACCCTACAATTACGTATCCTTAAATGAATGACAAAAACGTCCAATAATAAAGTAAGACCTCTCTGTTTTTTCTTTCCACGACCATTTATCACTTACACCTGTCTACTACGCACCTCTCTCCCTCTTGGCCTATTTTTCCGTCAAGCGGAGATTGGATGTAAAAATTGTAAGACAAAACGAATTTTCAACGGTAGAGATTTTGCCAATATGAAGACCTTAGTTGGCGTCTTGGTAATATTCATATAGGAAACGTACTAGAGCACAGATTTGATACTTTTTAGATCGTGACCGTCTCTAATTTGTATATATTAATTAATTAATTAATGTTATCTAAGAACCAATAATTTTTGATACAAAATAATGAGACTTCAAACTTATTTATTTTCTTGATATATGGCAATTTCCTAACGTATGACCATTTCTATTATGTTGACTAGAACAAGAACAGATTCCCGAAAGAAGGTGAATTCTGAAAATTATATTTTTATTATTAATTGCATTACGTAATTTTTTCCGTTAGTAAAGAAAATAAAGAATATAAATGTCAGCCACGGTTGTTGAAGGAATTATTTTAATTGGATGTACTCCATCAGTAAGTGCTCATTGCTCGGTGCCCATTGTCCTCATTCCTAAACTTTAATTACATATGTAAAAAACGTATAGATGGAGTTTAATAAATATTTTAAAGCAAATTTATGAATATTACATTGCATTAATAAATTAAAAAGATTTCGGCAAAGAAATTAATTGACTGAGGCCTGCGAAAATATTCAGTAATTTTTAAAGAGTAAAAAATATCAATATAATCCGTTTAATTCAAATACTATTAACTATTTAAACATTTATATGTACGTAAATGTATATGAATTCCTCACCATTACAGGGTTTTACTCATATTTGACTCATTTATTGTTATGATTTTTTTGAAGTGTTAAAATAATTGTAAATTCGTATTTTTCCCGTATGACTGTGCGTTTGCAAATTTGTTGGAACATCGGTTTTATCTCTTTTTTATACAATATTAGCATATTTTCATATAAAATTGGTAAAGTGTTATGTACTATTCACTGGCCAGGAAATATACTTTTAGGCTTGCAACATCTACATCATAGAACTCAAAAAAAGTTTCATAAACTATTAATATATCTTTGAATCGTTACTGGAATAAATTAAAAACCGGCAGTTTTCTTACATATATTTACATAATTCTTTATAACTTTACAATTGCTTAAACATTATTTAGTCGATATGCTACCTTCTATAGCGAAAACCATACTAGGTCCATTAAAATATACGACTAAATAATTGTACCACAAATAGTTGATATTTTTTATTAAATTGAAGAAAAATATTGACCTTATTTCAATGGTAATTTAGTTTATTTCAGTTATCAAATAATTTAGTTTATTTCAGTTATCATATATGTGTTGAAACAAGAATAGTAGATAGAGTAGAATCGGTCACACTTTTCTGTGCCAATCATTAAACCGTGAATAAATTCGATAAAAGAATTGAAGTTCCATTAAAACTTTACTCGAAATCGACAAGTTATTCTTCAAAATGTCATTGGGATTAATCATTATTTTTCTGTTGGTTTACCATGTGACCATGTCTATAAATTAAATGTAATTTTCTCTGTACCTAACTCGTCGCTAAAACGATAAATATCAGAAGATTATCCAGCGCCACCAAGCATAGTAATAATATTCAGTAAATTTGCACGCAAAATTCAAACTCAGTCTACCCTTGTCTAACAAAGCTATACAAGGACTTTTTGGAGTAAAAATATTAAATTATTGGTCATTTTTACATTCAACATAGTTAAGAGTGTTTATCCACTGTGTCGATTTTATCGGTTTAATATAAATTTGGGATTATTTATGCATATAATAAAATTGTAAATTCATAGTAAATTCTGTATACAGAAATTCTGTACTTGAAAAAGGTTATTGATATAGCGTATGGAATGATAATAGAAGCCGAAAAGCCTTTTTTAGAATTGTTGTCTATCTGTCTGTATGTTACTTTGTGTCTCAATTACACAAAATTTACTGGAGGTAAAATTTATTGGAGGTTGATGAAATTTGGTATGATAATAGTTTATAACAAAAAACGACAAAGGAGACAAATTTTTTTTTCTTATTCAGAATTTCACGCGAGTGAATTTGTGGAGCATAGCTAGTATATGAATAAAATTAGTGGTTTGTTGTATATTAAGTACCAAATATAACAAAATGTAAATATATTTGACGAAATGTAAATAAACAGTACGTGGAACCAATAAAAAATGTATTTCAAATAATTTTTTTAAATGAACATAATTACCCATCTAAATAGGCGATTTCAGTTCTAGAAAGTCTTTTAACATGTACGAAGAAATTTAATATCGGTGTACAGGTAAGATCTTATAATCAAATATCAGAGCGAACATGCTTTGAATATTTCAGTTATGATATTACCTCACAAATTTCTGTACTTATGGTAATTGGCAGAAAATATAATTCCCATCAGTATTATTTCAAAATTATTTTGGAACCGGGCTGTGAAGAAATTAAGCAAAATTCTTATTTGCAGTAGTGGTCGGTGATTATGAATCTATAATCTATAATCAAAAATCTATAATCGAATGATCTGCCTATGGGGAAATCTGATTATTATTAGAACGTAAATAATAAATTATAATTTAATTTTATGATCGACAATAAAATTAGTAAGTGAATTGTTCTCTAACTGAGTCTAAGTTAATTGGTATTCATTTAATCAAACCCCTCATTTATCACAATTTATTCAGTAGTTTATGTGTAAATAAAGAATAGAATAATATCACATACTCAGTGAATTTGTATGGTTTAGTTCACTTTTTTTGGCAAGGTGTATTCCAAGAAATGTCCGCTGTAATTTACATGTTCGTGTTTATACGTTATACCGATAATAATTGGTAATCTATTGGATTTAACTACATATTTCTTTCTGTAATGTAGCATGAGATTATCTTCTTGCCAAATTACACTTTGACATTTCGAATTCGATAACATTATGTCTACCGTAAGGTGTTCTGAAATTTCATATTTCATTTCACAATAATATCATGTTATATTCATTCAATTGTTTCACGATTCTACACTAATTTATTGAATCTAAATCATATTCGTTTTAAAATCTGTTATCTACTACCTACCTGGACATATGTCCTTGGTGTTTTTTGCACATATGCACAGTCATAATTATATGTGCCAAACAATATCCTTATCTGATAACTGTGTTACTGATTGTTTTATTCTTGATAATGACGTTGTTGAGTATTTTACGTAATAAGGTTTAACTGGTACTCTGCATATATGAAACTTAAAATTCTCTTGGATTCTAGGTACTTTCTATTTTGAAATTTGATCTCTGAAAGTGTGAAAAAAATTAGAAACATGATAATTTGTTTTTAAGAATTTCAGTGTCTCTTTTTTTCAGGGATTTGTGTGCTTCGATTGAACCCATTAGGCTCGTAATTTATACTTGTTGTATTACCTAATAGTGTACCTAATATGGTATGGTACTTGTTGTATTACCTAATATGTACAATAGTTATGTAATTTACTTTCACATAACTATTATACCTACACTAGAATGGAATTTGTACTAAAATATAAACTAACTTACTACGAGCTCATCTATACTCTACTCAGAAATAAATAATAGACACAATACAACAAGATATAATGTATTTTGGGTTTTAGAATATTTCATTGAAACGACATTATATACACAGAATATAATAACATTTTAACAGACTCCATATAGTATTAATATTACAGAATAGGCTAAATAATGTAAAATTTAATGGTTAACATGCTGTTAGGTTATCAACTAATTAATTAAACATTACGGTGATGTTATCAAAACATAATATACGACAAAGTCTTTGGCTGCGTTGGTAATCAATAGCTAGATTTATTCTCGAGGAAGGTTTAGGTGTAAAATTATCACTTATATCTATATCGTTTTAATAAATATTTTAGATTTTACAAGAGTGTTAACGAATACATACGATTAAATTTCTGCCTTGCAATAAATGGGGAACATATTTTATACTTATTATTCAATATTTTCTTTTCAATAAATTGGATCAAGAGTAAAGTTTTCATAAAAAATAATGATTTTCGTCAAATAAATTATGTAAAACTGATCCCTTTAATGAACATCACTTAGAATAAAGTGATGTCATTGACGTTATTCCCCCTGTCGGCCTGATATTTCTCCAGTAATAGATTATTATATTTTTTACACATGTGAACAAAGTAGTTGTCTTATACAATAAAACAATAAAAATGAACCAGAGTTTTGTTAAATTTTCATTGACATCGTAATCATTTTTATAATGGACATTTTAAAATTATTGAGTACAGAAACCCGTTAGAAGAACAACTCCGGAATATAAAAACAACATGCAAATTATTGTAATAATATCTATAAAAATAAATCGTAAGAATTTATTTTAAACTATTTATTAACATATAATATATAGTAATAATACGTACTTTATTGTATCCAAATGTAAATTATTACAAAAAATATATATAAAATAAGCTCTGGGCAAAAAGTGAACTTTCGTCAAATTGAATTTTTACTGTTTAGTTTCATTTGAAAGTAACCTAACTTAAGCCATATTTTATGAATTATAAGTACCGCTCACGAAATAATTTGTTTAAAATTTATTTTAAAACAAGTTTGTAATAAGAAATATGAAGTCTTACCAGATAAATTCTGTTTTAACATAGTAACATTATAAATGATACAGTAACATTACAATATACAATTTGACAGTTTTTCAAATAAATTTTTTTACGAAATAAATCTGCTAGTTGCATTTGTAATAATTAAAAACTTTATATATTTTAACTTTTTTTAATTCAAAAAAATTACCGGAAAAATCATTTTCGCTGACCTGCAATCATGTATAATTTTTATTAAATTTGCAAGTGATTCTCGCAATATTGAATTATTGTTATTGTGGTATGATTATCACAGTATCCATACTGGAACTTCGAATAACTTCCATCTTAATTTTGTATTAGCAGTGGCAGTGATAAACATTTGATCTGGATATCTTGTTGATGTGGATTCGCACGAAGGCAAAAAACAATGATTTATAGACTTTCATTTTCAAAAAATAAATGGTGAATTTGAATGGGATGTCTCCATTTTGTCCACTTGCAGTATGAAAAATGTGCGTTTGATTTAAGAAATACTGACAACATTAACATGAAATTGTTTTTTATACGAAACATCAATGAAACTAGAACCGAAAATGCCATCCTAGTTGTTCGTGTTTCACGGCAAAATATTGGAAACACCAGTTTTCACTACGCGATAACTAATAATTGTTCATTTTTATGATTAACAATAACTATGTTAGATATAATTCTAAAGAATAAAAAGAAAAATTAATATATTTTCTCCATTTTTGAAATAATATTATTAAATAACAATAATGTTTACAAAGTAAGTAGAACATGGTTCTCACTTCTAAGTAGTTCTTAAATTGTAGAAATATACTTAACCTGGGGCATATTTCCTATATCTGTTATCGCCGTGTATGCCTTCACTATTATTTTATTTCGTACATAATCTGGTCAGATCACCAATTAACGGTGCGCACGACATGTTTACTAATTATGCTACGTTTCCACTTTTGTTAGTTTAGTCCCGGTGGAATTATTAAATTTAAATGCTTCACTTGAAAATGTCATATACAAGAAGACATTTTTGATAATTATTTCTATTGTATTTCGGCTGCTTCCCATATAGAGACCATGCAAGTCACTAATTTGACACTTAAATTAAACTCGGAAAATTTGAAGCGAAGAGTGTTTAAAATAAAATATCTAAAATAATAGATCGGTAACACCGTGAATATTTCCTCCAAGGCAAAGCAAGCTAAGTAAAACAGAGATAACGTCAAGAATCGTCAGAGGAAAAGAAAGTTGTAGCGTATTGGAAGGCCAATAATTAAATATTTATTACAGAGAGTGAAAGAGTAAATCACGAGAATCGTTTGTTTAAATGAACAGGTAAGTTTTGTCGAATTTCATGGGAAAAATATTTCATTGCATATTATATATATATATATATATATATATATATATATATATATATATATATATATATATATATATACACACACACAACTTGCTTACGTTAAATAATGTAGACTGTAGGTAAAACTATTAAAGCTCGTTGCATCGTGGATCCTTTTTAAACAGATATTCACTCAGTGATTTTTTTAAGATTTTTTCTATATTTAATTTAATAGTTTCGTCACGCTAAATTGCGTAAGAGATAAATAGTGATGATTAAAAGATGTTTACACGTAGTTGCGGAAGAGGGGGACAAAACCCAATCAGTTAAAAAATTTAAAAAAACAGGTATTAAATCTATATACTATATAAAAAGAACAGGAATATATGGATATTCCTGTTCTAGTTCCTCTTACCAAAAATTACAATAAATAAGAAATTAAAACAATAACACATTTTGATATAGTTTATATTCATTGACATATTGCCTGGAGAAGAGTGTAATTTAAAAATTGGGCAAGCAAATTGGGGATGATCAGTCTGTTATGTATGGTGAGTCACAATATATATGTATACAAAACAAAGTGAGCCGTCACGGGACGCCTGGCAGATGTGAAATATCGTGTTCGTACAAGTAATATGCATAAAAGACAAGATTATTACAGGAACTAAATATAGCATAATGAAAAAATAAAGTATTACAAATTTCTTACAGAAAATGGTTACTTTATTTAATAAACATTTATTTACAATTAATACAAAAATAATAAAGCACAGGTTATGTATACCGTAGTAAATAGCAGCGTCGAACTGAGTGAAGAGGGGGTCGCGTAGTCGCTTGCGCATGGCGACGCGTCGCCATACCGTACACTCTACTATACATATAGACTATATACATACATTAGTATAGCGTGGCGACCCGTCGCCACGGCAAGCGTCGCCACGCCAACGATCCGGTTTATACCTGCGCCTATAGATGTTTCACATCAAAAGAAAAGGACAATGAAAAATGTGGAAAATAATGAGATATTGAAAATATGTGATCAAATTGTATTTAACAAATATGCAGGTGAAATTAAAATGAAAATTGATAGGAGTCAGGTCCGAACTTCAAAGAATTCACACTTACATTCGTAAGTTATCTAAATTTTGATACAACACATATAATTTTAAATTTTTTCATTTAAAGAGAGTGGGTGTAAGACTTACTTATTCATGCTATATTTGAATACTATAGAGGATTGTGGTGACTAAAAACTTATGGTTTTATTGTTTATAAGTTACAAACTATCGCAGTTAAACGTCATCTTTTTATTTATTTCTTGACTAAATTTCTTGTACTTTTCTTCTAATTCATAGTAATTTTTATTGTTATTATTAATATAATTTTGATTTTCATTTTGCTTTATAACGTTTACCTAATTATTTTTTTTAGCTATTTTTGACAGTTTCCCTTTCGTAACAGAACATTTATAATAATATATAAGACGAAACGTACATAAAAGTGAACAGTAATATTTCGTCATTAAACATATCTATAATAAAACGTGTTGCAAATTTACATATTTTTTATAGAGGAGTTTTATACACGACCTAACCTTTTATATGTGGAGATTGGACTTATATTAACGTTGATTAAATTTCCTAAAACGATTAAAGAAATAAATAAATAAAGATATAAATATATATATATATATATATATATATATATATATATATATGCACGATTGGATATCAAATCTATGCATTCACCGTTTATGGAGAAACAATCATAAAATAAAAATTTTATTAAAAAATCAATGAAGAAAACTTTTCTAAGATTTAGTTGATTATATTTCAATACACATATAATTAACGAAGAACTCCGGATGAAAATAAAACAAAGTAATTTATGAGAAAATGGAAAACGTGCATGTGTCGTAGAATTTATGATTCACGAAGACAATTCAAGAAGGAAAAAAATTATGTAGCAACCGTAAGTTTAAAATTTATGCAAAATATACTAGAGACACACACTAATACAAAACATTTAATGCAACTAAGGATTTATCGTTCAGGTACGAATGATCTGAAAACAGGCAAATCGACATTTTACATGTATCATGACGACACTGCCAACTAGGAAGCAAATGAGTTGAGTTTCATGTTATTGGTTTATATCAGAATTGTATTGAACTACTTAACAACCATTTATATCTATTTTCCGATAGTTGCTTACACTAAGCTTTGGAATTTATGACAATATCGACCGATTCCTATTCTATGGTTCTATAAACACCTAATATTAATACCAGCATATTTAATATACTTCATGCCTGTAATGATACAAAAATAGATTAATGTGCCAAAAGACTTTTCAGTATTTAGCTTTTAGCTTGTACCTATAATTTTGAGGCTCGTTTTGAGTAAGTGATATTGAGTGCCAAGTAAAAAGACGACAATAAGAGATGATGTGTTACTATATTTTTAATGTTAATGTAGTACATAAAGTCTGACGTTATGTACGCGTACGTTTTATATTAAATATTTTCACACGGTCTATATATATCGTGTAACCACAGAGGCATATCGCGTAATGAAAACGAAAGCTAATCCAGATCAAATTCCCTATGGAATATTCCTCCACACACGAAATTTAATTTGAATTTTAAACGTGTGTGTCGCGACTAGGAATGGACAGAGCAATTAAATTATATCAATTTGGATTTAGTTCAAAACAGGTCGATTAATGTCGCTCAGAGCTTTGTGAATTTGTTAATGTGTGAATTCGCAACATTTTCTCTAATGTTGTTTGATTCCAACGTTATACCTAGTTTTTATATAAAATTAAATTCAAATACTTTCACTATTTTAGAACTATGTGTTTTTATAAAAAGAAGGTATTTATCAATTGAGAACGTGGGTGAACTTCATTTAGTTAAAAAACTATTTATTTGCATTGTTACATATATTATACCAACTCAGTATAGGCCTGAGGAATTATGTAGCTTATTTTTAATAACTTTGTTGTGAATTAATTATTATTTTCATTATTCACCTTGACTGCCGAACTTAGTTTTGGTGTCTTAAATACATATGTCCTATTTCGACATTTTATTTATTTTCTTACAAGTTTTTCAGCAACTTCACCACGTGGATTTTCCGAGACACATAAACAGTAGGTGTAGTTTAAACCATACTCCGTATATTGACGTGCCCTAATACAAAGTTTTATTATAAAATAAAAACACCAAGTTTTATCCCACGAATGTTATACTTCGCTTCTAAGTACAAAATAATTTCTATATATTAATGTAAATTATGATCTATACCAATTTATATGAAATAATATGCAAATGTTTATGCGTGGTAGCAAACACGCAAACTATATAACACAGGGAATACAAACAATATTAACTAAGCTATTCCTGCATAGAATTCTGAAATCCTTTCCAATTATGTCATTATGTTTTTGTACGGGTATATTCCGATTTTTTATGAATATTGTATTTAATGGGTATATAACAATATATTTCCTCGCTTGCTTATAATCTTCAAAACATATAAATAGCACTCATAATTCTATTTTTATTACGTATTTATTTTATTAAAAAATAAAAGTAATTCCTATCATTGTGGTAATGAAACGCATAGGTGTTGAATTATTCTTGTCTCTTATTCTATTAGTAATAGGATGCTTGATTAATTAGATATTTTTGAATGAAAAAATCCGGATAAATAGTTAACGCTATTAGTATCACAGCCAAATGTAAAAGAGGAAGTGCAATGGACGAATTGAGGATTATATATCCTCTACCGCACTATTTAGGAAGGGGCGACATTAACATAACCCAAAATATTCAACAATAGGTATATCAAAAAGCGATCGACTGCGAGATGGATCTGCAAGTTAGATATTACTAAATAATATTTGTTTTTCATTGTTCATTTATTTATTTACTAGTTATGTTCACTACTTTTTTCCTACAGACTTAATTAAGTATGAACAGAAATTAAGTATGAACATATATAAATAATGAGTTAAGGATTTGCTGCTGCATCATAGATTGCACCTCACGGAATTTCATCAAAAACATTTTCATAATTGAAACTTCTGCCAATTAATATTAATTATTGCAACTCAGCTGAGACGCAATCTTCGTACGTCAAATATGTTCGGAATAAATTAATTTTTAAAGCTCATGTTATTTCTTTGCGTGTTCAAATAAATTGAGCCACTATTCAGGTGCGTCAAGTACCTAAGCACCTAGAATTATGTTTAAAGAATGCATATTTTCAATGCATATTTTCCATAATTCCTTTCTTGCATTTTCATAAATTCCTTTCTTGCATATTGTTTATATTTCTCAGGAATGAATAGAGAGTGCTCATGTATTTTTTGGCATATTTCAGGAGGCACCGTATTCTTTTAAGGCGAGGTCTTCTGTTAAACTCGGGATGCTTTCTAAGAGTAAATAAGTCACGCAGTTTGTTATTTTTTTTAACAACTCCATATAAACTTATAAAAGCTTTCTTACACAGTTTCATTTTATTAGTTTGTTTTAAAATAAAAAGTGAATGGTGTTTTGCTTCGAGCGCCATATTCTTTTCAAAAATATCTCTGTTTACTTGTAACTTTCAGTGCATTAGAGAATATATATATACTGCTGATCTTTCGTAAAAGAAACACTAATTGTTGTTAAAATACAAAACTCCTTATCATACTGATTAAAATTTGTAACACATTGGTTCTTCCAGATACAATAAATTTATAAGTGTTAGTATTATCAGCCTGATTGCTATGAAATAGATCTAAATTTATTACCAAAAAACTAACATAAATTTGCAACTTTCTGTGGCGGATCTTGGTTTTGTAATTTTACCTATTCCGTAATTTTGGAATTTTTAATAATATTTCTTTGTATGTTACCGGATTATGCATTTTCTTATTTCTTGCCTCTAACTTTCTTTTTTACTTGAAGGCATTTTTCAAAAGGAAAACCATATCTTCAATGTTGCGTTAGTTGTGAATTTAAAAACTAACGGACACAGAAAAAAGTAAACAAGCGATTTAAAATGTAAAATTTTTACGAATATAAATGTCACCTTTGAATTCCGCTACACTCACAGCCATGACTGCCAATACCATCTACTAATATATACAAGAACCACTTAAGTTAGTGACTTGTCCATAATTAAATGAAATACCGTGATGTAGTATTATTTCTACTTTTTCTCTTGCAAAGATCTTTGCTAATAACCCACCTGAAGATGTTGTAATACAACGAAACCTAGATCGTGGTAAAGAACTTAAAGAAAGTAGAAATAATACTACATCACGTACATACTTGAATAATTTTAAATAACTAAATGTTATTTCAATATTATTAAATAACTTAAACACTGCACTATAATGAAACTTAAAAGCTGATGCAACTTCTATCTGTGTCTTACGATATTCTAAAACAGTTTATTATTTAAATGGTTTAAATTTAACAACACAAAAATAGTGTCTAAAAGATACTATTGTTATGTTGTTATTGTTATATCAAAATTATTGTTATGTTGCAATATCAAAATTTGAAGTGTTTAGTTTTAATATTTTCGCGCAGGAGCGCACAAATATTAAAACTAAACACTTCAAATTTTGATATTCTAGGTCAAGCGTCTTTGGAATATTCGCCTGAATGCTAAAGCTAGTTTGTATTTTAAACAAATACGTCATGTCTAAGTTCGGGCAGTCCATTTATATTATATTAATTTCAATTTAATTCAAAACAGATCGTTGAAAGTCCTTGGAAGTTTAAGTTTTTGTTAAGGTATCAGAACTTGAAAGCTCATCAAACTTAGTTTTATTATTTTTCGTGGAATTATATTTTACTTAACCTATTTGAGAAAGTACTTACTCAAAAAATGTTAAAGTAATTTCTTTATAATGGTATACTCATCAGTACTAGTATAAGTGTATACTCATCAGTACACGAGAGTAATTAAAAAATTATTTGCTTTATTAGCATTGCCGTTGTGGGTATAAAGTTACACTAATTTATTAGTCGTCGTTTATAATCAATAATTTGAAACAAGTGAAAGTGGAACAAATGTATGGGGAACAGATAAGCTCATTATAAGTACGTGTTTCTAATTTTGTAAATATATATAAATTCAGAGTTTGATGTAAAATTTTCAAGAGATAACTTGAAACTTAAGTAGTCCTTTAGCCTTTTGGTAATAAAATGCACTCATGTTTTAGAGGAAAATTAAAAAAAATCGTACAATATAATATCGAATTTTATCTTATTATCCATAGTTTTCTAACGCTAGCTTTGAAAGTTGAATTCGGTCCATTTGTTTGCTTGTAAGGAAACATTTTCGTGGGGTTAATGATTACATATTCAGATAAAAAAGTAACTAATGTATTAAGTCACTCAACCACTTACATTGTACAGCGTTCTATGTGGTCAGAGAGTTTATAGCACTTTATGCTTCTCAATCTTGATTCAATACTTTAACACCTCTCGATCACTGGCGCTATTTTCTGTGGTGATGTGCACTGTACCTGATTTGGATCTAGTTTTACCCGTGATTGATTGATATGCACAGAAATGTGATTGTGAAATTTTTTAATTGTTTACAATTTATTTCGGTATCGTCCTAATTTAATAGTCGTTACCTTCATTCTATGGTTGACTTCATTACCGTAGTGTTTTGTATTTGTGACGTATAATTAACTTATTTAACTTTTTAGTTTCAACCGTGAGTTTCAAAAACTGCTTCCAAACAAGGCCTGTGAATTTATTACGGTACAAGGTAAAGTTTAATAATGTATAATCTGATAAAAATACAAATTTCATAATAAGGAGAATACTCTTTCCCTGTCTATTTATTTATTTTTAAAGTTTGACACAAAATCATTTTATCTGATTCACACAAAACTCACCATCACGTAGTTTATCCAGAAGAAATGGCGTTTGTAGCACCTTTTAAATACGCGTAAGTAAAGAAAAAAAAATGTTAAAGTGAAAGGAGTTCAAGTGTATAGACTGCATTTTTAAGTTAAACTTTTAAATTTTTGCATCTACCTTGAAACAAAGTTCGATTATTTTGTAGACAATTAAAATTATTTATCAACAATGCGGTTGTCCGTTATTCCAACAATAATAGCAATATATTGATTATTATTTCAATTCACCTCATTTCCCTTCTCAAAATGGTATCATAGGAGAATATTTGATTTACAAAAACTAATCCGTAACAGTTGCTTCAAAATAACGCTTAATAACTTATACGAGACGACGATATCTACAAAACAGTTCTGTGATATTTGTTAGCTAATTATAAGATGTTACTTGTAATAGTTTTTATGTCACGAAATTGTTCAGTTTTGTACTCAACTAGAGTGCAAAATAAAAAATTTAACGGTCGAAAACACGATTAACAAATTAGTCAAATATCATTTTTAGATAAAAAAATTACCAAAATGCAGAATATATCGCTTTTTCTCCAATAACGGCTAGGTATAACTAGCATTTTGTTTTAATATTAGAAAAAATTAATCAATTTTTGTGATCTAATAATTAATATCTCTCAATAGAAGCAAATGTGTCTCACTCCCTGGTCGATAGGTTACTAAATATTTTATCCAATTTCCAACGTCAATCCGAATGTTTTTTTCAATCAAATAAATTCCATTCCTCTTATTTCCAGATCGCAGTTGCAAAAGAGTGATACATTTGTCACGTGTGAGAATAAATTTCTTGAAGTGTATCATAATTTTATGTCGTGTAGTAATATTAAATTTATTCAATTGTTTTGTTATCATTGTTGGAACGTGTAATGTTTCCTTAAATGCATGTAATTTTTTTAATAAATAAATAAATCAAGTTAGACAAACAAATAACTTTTCTCTAAATTGTTTATTCTGCATTATGTTTATAATTCAAATTACTCGTTATTTCCTTTCATTTTACGCAATGCTTACGCAATGACTTTCGATAGGGTTCATAAGAAATGTCATTGGTGGTTGGGTAATTTTATGCCGTGGAAAAGTAAAGAATTTCAAAATGATTAAATACAGCAAAAGGATGATGACCACGTGAATGTCGATTATTAGTCATTAAGAACGAGAGTTAAAAAAAAATTGGGCACATTTGACTGTCTCGACCTTCGAGTTGTTTCATTAAACGTTTTTATTTTTTTTTTCAATTACAAGCAGAAGGTCAAAGCTTCCTTCATTGCATTTTTAGAAGTTATGCTGGAATCCATAATAACAGGGTATACCTTCACCCGTCGTACATACATTGCTCGTTGATTAGCTAACGTTCCGTTTTAAAGACTTTTAAAGAATTTTGGCTTTTTTTTTAATGCAACACTCATCGTGCACCCTATTTTAGATAACCTAAAACTTTCTCCAATACACCAAAAATAGTTTGAGAAATTTACGGGTTTGTTTATTGCCAACCTGATACGTAAATAAATACTTATCATTACAACATTCTATAATAGACGCTTAAGCAACGAGACAGTAAAACAAATTCGTACCATAGACGGGGTGATAAAATGTCATTTTGAACAACTTGCAAACAAGATGGCACAGCAAAGCAACTGACGCAGATATTAGGATCGAGGCCATATATCTGGCTGTTGTACCGCTACACTGTCCAACAACTGAGAGAACCAACACACTTATTTAATTAAATTATTTAATTTTGATCCTTTTCTTAATTAAAAATAATGTAGCATTCTGTGACGGTAATAGCACGAATAGAGCAAAAGTGAGTCAGTTTGTTTAAACAACGAATGATTAGTCAGAAAAATGTATAAAACAATAAAATAAAATACAAACAAAAACGATTAAAAACTACTAAAATGAAGCACAAACTGTTATAGAAATGTTAAAGGCGAGTAGAATTCACATTAAAAGTGTTCCATACATATTTACACTTAACTTTTTAAATATTTATGGGTGTACCTCCGATCTTGGTTATTATACGACTGGTCTGTTTGTTTAAGTACTTGTTCTTCATCTTTGTCATTTTGTGTCGGTCGCCTGCCCCTATCGTTTCTACTATAAGTGCTTAGTCGCAAATAATTGAGTCAGCTCCTCTTTCTTCAATTCATTCTAATTTATATTGTCCAGCATTTGACAATACTCAAATTCAGCAAATGGCATAAACTCTTGCTTTCTAATTTTTAGTGTTCACTATAGTACTGAGTATAAAACAACTTATCTGTAAATTGATTTCAATTAAAAAATGTTTACATTAATTTTAAAGTTGAGACCAAAACTTGCGATGAAGACAAAGTTTTAACTGCAAGTGGATTAGGTTTTGATGGTAAGTATTTGCAGAAATAGCATGGTCCAGGAAATCTTACAATTTCTTAATTTACATTTATTCACATCACGCAAACTTTGATATTTTTTTAATACGCAAGTCAACAAAAGTTGTTTTGGAAAACCGTACACCGAAATGCAAAAACTACGAAGCTAGAAAAATTTATCTTGTTTCATCTATCCTTACAAGTGAAGTATATAATTATTTGTTCCCGTAATTGAACTTGTGGATTCTTTAGCGGGCTGTTTTTGTTTTTTTATTCCAAAAAAACTTATCGTCCCAAGAAGTCTTCATGTTATTAATATTCTGTATCGAATACAAATTTTGATTTTCCAAAACTGTAACATATTCAAGAAAAGATGTAAAACGTTTGACCTTTTTCTGACCGTATCTTATTATGATTATATTATTTTTGATAAATGACACTATTTATTTTTAAAAGTCTGAAAACACATGTGTATTACGTGTATCTGCTTTTTTGAAGAGGCTATGCCCTGATTTTAGTAGGAGAGTTGGTAAACATTTTTAGGTAGGTATTTGAGACACCGTCAAAACGTGATCAATACTTCTTTTATAATACAAAAACGCAGACGTGGATGAAGAATAGTGGAGCTTAAACAACACTTAAATTTAAAAAAAAGTGAATTTTTTTTAAAAACATATTTGAAGCACGTTGAAATTTTAATAGAATAATATTCATGATTAATCAATTAAGTTTTCGTGAAACATTTTAGCTGCCATGTGGTAGAAAATGTTCAACATGAGTGCGAGTGAGCAGCGCTATAGGTAAGTTGTAGTGTGATGGAGAACGTATATCGGCAGCTGTCTCAGTCAAAAATGCTGTGGTGCGATTGGCTCCAGCCAGCTCTTTGACTATTTCTTTTGGGGCTTCGTATCTTAAAGGTAAAACACGATATTACTCATGTGTGAGTATTCCTGTCGGTCTGTATATCACAAATATTATTCTTAGAAACCATTCGACGTAGAAACTTAAGATTTACTATAATAAAAACGTGTAATATTTAAATATATATATATATATATATATATATATATATATATATATATATATACATATATATATATATATATATTTCAATGTTTTTTTAATTTTATTTTAATATATGTGAAAGTGAAGAAAAGAGAGATTCTCAAAAATATTTTTTTTTAAATTTCGTATTAAATTATTTTATAAATATTGTTGAAAATTATCGCGATGACCCAAGACACAATCGCAAAAATTACCAACGCGAAAGCCAATTTACCACCACTGTCCATTTCATAAAACTACAAGAAGACACAAAAAGCCAGTATTTCAAAATCGTTTTATTTTACATTTTTTTCTGTAAACTACTTCAAATGATTACTTATCTATTCCAGTATTTGAAAGAGAAATATTAACAGAAAAACAATTGCTTAACATTTTATCAATTCCTTGCATGCTTCCATTGCGTTAGCATTTAATTATTTTCAATGATTTTAATTCTAAAAAACTATCAAAAATATTTAAAGCGTTTTCCTAAAGCTTTAGAGGCTTTCATCAGCAACCCTGCATATTACGGAAGCAGCATCTAGAGTCCCACGAGGCTGGCCCTTCGTTCTTTACCGACATTATTACTTAAATTCACGATGTAGCGTAATGCATAAATTAACACGGGTAAGTTCGTACTGCAACGGTATTTACCCGTTAAATGAAATAAATAGTGATTGGGAAAGATTTTAAATAATTTATTAATGAAACAGGTCTTCCACGTGAAGACCTGCTCCTGCTTCTTCGAGTGGAAGACCTGATCTAGTAACAAAGTCCTAGTCGAGCCATAAAATAGCTGTACAAAAAGTGATCAAATAATTTTTTCTATTTTTTTCTAAAAACGTTTTTTTAAGTTTTAAATCGCACTTGTCTGAAAACTTTGGAGAATGTTGCATACTCAGTATCACAGTTTGAATAAAAAAAATGTAAAAGTCCGCTAAGTGCGAGTCTGGCTCGCGCACTGACGATTCCGTAACTAGTTTGAAGTGTAAATTCTTTATTTATCCTAAGTCATCGCTTATTTGGACTGTCTAGCACGATACATATTTAATAATTATGTGATGTAGTTAAGTAGTAGCATCATATGCATTATTGTGAATGTCTTAAAAACTATGACTTTCAGAATCATTATTGTAGTTATCTTATAACTTATGCGTATGCTTTTTAAAACCCTATTTTTTCTTAATTTTAGGTTCAATACTTTTGAAAATAAAGAGTGTAAAATATTTTGCACATTTTTAGTGTATGCCTGAAAATACATTTCCTATAATTATGAAAAAATTAAAAACTAGCAATTTTATTATTTTGACAAATTTCTAACTATTCCCTAGAAATAATGCGATGATAGACTGACAAAGGGAGGTGGTCTAATAGCAGTTTCGTTTTTATTTTTGAGTTACTCTGCCGTCAAAGTAGTAAAATTGTATGTAAACTTCCTTTAAAATATCTAACTACTCTTATATGCGGAGATTTATATATTGAAACCTATTTAAATTAATTTTTTTTCATCAACATTTTTATATATATATAATATATCAATCAACATTTATATATATATAATATATATATATATATATATTTGTATATGTATATATATAGATATATATTGAGAATCTCATGTGCAGCATTTTTGTTCATGTTAGAAACTGTGAAAAATGGACGGATTGATGTAAACCCTAACGAAATTACAACAACCTCTCTGATTGATATTACTTTAAACAGTTCAAAAAAATTTAATACTTTATAATCAGAATAAATAATTTCAAACCTTGTTTAAATTGTGAAACTGTTTATGAGCTAACGAAGTTTCCATTAAAATGAAAACATATGCTTTTATAAAAGTAGGTCACGGTTACTGGTAATCCATTTTCTATTAAAGAATGAATGCCATAAAATAACGCCATAAATAAAGATAAGGTCATGAAGATTTAGTGCCACCAAGCGCAATGTTTCAACTTTCAAGTGTTCCACTTTATCTTTGTATTTGTTAGTTTTGCACTATCGGAGATTACTGAACGACATTTTCTATGATTCACACATATATTATTTAAAAGATTAAAATTACTGTAATTATATAAAATTAACGTTTCATTACCGATTTGTTGAAATTTATAAATATTTGCGTAAGTAGATTTTATTTCTACAGATTTAGTGGTACCTAACATTATTTAGCGCAATTTTCGATTGATTTAATTTATCATCCTATTTCTTAATTTACGCGATCAGATATCATGAGCGCCATTTTCAAAAATTCATGCACATTGGCCTCGTCTCGTTCAAAGTCATTGAGGCTAATGAGACAAAATAAATTACCTATCATTTAATTCTTCATTCACTAGTACGTATAAATGATACTTACTGAGACACAAAATAATGACAGCACTCAATTCTGATAGTTAATATTTTCAAGTTTTAATATTACGATACTGGTATTTACATAATTACTAATATTCTCCACTATACATTTAATGCTATGCCGAAAGCTTATAATTGATTGATTTCATGCTTAGTCGTGATACCAAATAAATTTATCATTGTACAAAAAGCCAATAGGCCTTTCACACCTTTTTGGTATAACAATAAACACAGTTGATGCACTTTCGTTGCATCAACTGTGTCATACAAATCGTTGCAAATTATTTTATTTTCACTAATATTACGGTGATCCGGTGATTAGCACAGAAATATCAAATGCAGGCATCGTTGTGTAAACAGCCGCTAGGTCTTATTTGCTTATCTGATACGGAAATAAACATTTGATGCATTAAAGAGTCAATTGGTTTTATTATAATAATATACAAATTAGAATCGTATACTACGAAATTAAGTTAAATTACTTTATTTACTAGTACTGCGTATGCGGCGATTATAGGAGCAAAATGGCGTGAACGGATGTCAATGACAACAACATCACACAAGCGCATCAGCGGTCACCTGTTTTTAATGTTTTATAATTGGTTGTCAAATTTAATTTTTTGTTTTCCACTGCAAATTCCATTAAAAATAAAAAGTAGACGAAAATATTGGGATATAAACTGTATTTTTTTTCAATATGTATAAATTTTGCATAATTTTTTTCTTCTTACCGTGGTTAGCCCATTCGGAACGTATTTCTTTGGAATATAATTGAAGATGGCAAGTTAGGAAGCATGATTGATAGGGATTGTAAAAAAGAATACAATATAGAGGTATCAGAGGAATGTCTTTAGTTCATATATTTTATATACTGCAAAACAATGTGAAAAATAAGGTTCAAAAAAGTAGCAAAAAACAATTTTACGGGCACAAAATATATCAATATTTCACCGATGCCATGCATTATTTATTCCTAAGCTACAGCTTGCAACTTAACAGCTATGGGTACACTCTCCAACGTACAGACATACTCTGTAAGTTTATACTGGATTGATAAGTTTTTAAATAAAATTTTACCTTCGATTTTATAATCTTCGGAATAAGCAGACATTTTGAAACCGAAATACTTGAAATTATTATTAAACTAGTAAAAGAACATTTCGAATACTTTATACATACATGAAAAGGATTCGAGATTACGTAGTATATTGTGTGAGGAATTTGACAAAGATTAAAATGAACATAGTAATTTTGCTAAGATAAGGTAGATCAATACATAGCTCGGCTATCTATGCTTATCTGATGTAGATTAGAAATAACAACAGAGATTAGTACAACAGTGACCATAAGCTAGTTGCAATTTTTAGGTACTATATTTATAATAACGATATTAAATGTAAAACTTACGAAAGAAGACATGTTTTAAATTGTACTGTCTATTGAGCTTAAAACATGAACTTGTTTTTTAAACCTGTTTTTGTTCACTTCGTGGATATAAGTATAATTTTATACATTTAAAGTTATTTGTAAAAAAATCCCATAATTTTAGTTTTACTTGTATTGTAACCAATTTTTCATTTGTAGATCTCAGCGAAACAAAAATTTAACGAAAAATATTTTTTAACTATATAAACTACTAATATATGATGCTTTCTTACTTTATTCCATCTCTGAAGTAAATATTAAATAAAATTAAAAAAGGATTAAATTTAATAATGACGTATAATTTATTACTAACACAGGCCTAGTAAGTAGAGTGTATGTAATTGCGTTTGCATTTCTAAGTATTTGCTACGTAAATACAAACCCAACACACCGTGAATACATGTATGTTTTTTTTTCAAATACATAAGTGATTGGTTGTCATACTCATACACACGATATCGAACGAAATAATGTATAATTCTATATATCTTTCATGTCTCGCAACCTAAATGTTAAAAATTTATCATTTTTTTTACGGAATGAAAATAGATCGACGATTCTTCTTTATATTATAAATTATAGGGACGTTCCCATGGTGAAATAAACTTTATATATTTTTTAAATTATATTTGTGAAATAAGAATGACCAATCATATGAACATCATTGACATAAATCCGTGTAAGTATTGTGGTAATGCGGCTCATCCTTAGAAGAATTTATAAAATACGCACCTGAGAAATTATTTCGTTAAAACAATTTTATAAATCTATTAACTCTATCTAACTCAACACTATCTACTCGATCTCAATATGAAAAGTAATATAATAAATAGAAAAGCACTTTATTTGGTAAAATTCCGTGAGTTGGATTACGTAAATCAAAATACTCAGATTAATTGACATTCTAATTATCACAGAAGATAGAAATATTTATTGTATTTATATTTTAAAAGAACTTCTAAATACCGCACTAGTTTTAAATATTGTATAATCTACAATTATATTATGCCTTCTGGCCTAAGAGTAATTCATTCTGTGAATATAAACCTATCTCCTCGTAGCTTTCAGCATTAATACAAAAGGTTTCATCTACATCGCTTTGCGCGCACCGTGAATTATAGCTTGCTGTTTGCGAAATTTCTTTTTCGCCGACTGTAGAAAAAATTAAGGGGATATCTAAATATAAGAAGAGAATGAGAAGGAAAGAAGGGAGTAATAAAAATAAAGGTGGAAAAATTATAACATTTGTCCGAAGTAAATTCGCCGTCTTAGATTGGAATTTTGTTGATTTGATTGGTAATCGCGATCAAGGGCGATTTGTTAAATTGCAGGCTGGAGTTTGGGAATAAATAATTTTGTCCTATCTATCAAATACAATTCTACTAAGTTACTTAACCATTTTATTGCCGTTTTTCTCCAAAGACTTATTTTTGGTGAGCTTTTCAATGAAAATAAATAATTCACAACACCAAACTTTCATCAAATGAGGTGTTAAGTACTGCTGTTTTTTCTAGGTCGTCTTTAGATAGAATATCCACAAATATGCTAGAAAAAGCTACTTAATAAAAGTGAAAAATTACTAACGTTGTTTATAAGGAAGCACGTGATTTGTCAATAGAAAATTATGCGAACAAAGCCACCATATAACGAACATTGGACGATATAAATATAAACACGCTTTATACTTATGGGGTTTAACAATAAGGAAAAATTTATAATTTTAAATTTAAAATATGTCCGAAACTACGAAACTTATTCAAAATTTCGTTCATAGAAAAATAAGCAGGCAATATGCTTATTGATGAAAGGAAAAAATTACTCATTCACAAAATGATGAGCAAGATTTCTGTATCTGACTAAGATAATGCATGAAGGAATGTAAGTAAACCCTGTTATGTTTCAATACCGAAATCAACCCAAGCGAAACCATGTGAAAAAGTTGAATAAAAGTTTTAAATCTATGGTTGAAAAATGAAAGGAAGATGACGACTTATCACTTATGATTTTGAAATGTTATATTTCACAAAGAAAGCTTAAAAATAAAATGTATTCAATGAATCTCATCATGAATGTATTCATGGTATTGAGATCCATTGAATTTCCGAAAAACGAAATATGTTTTCATTTTAGATGTACGTATTTTTTTATTTATTTAAATACGGGTGACAAAAAAAATTTTAACATTTTGATACGTATTCAGACGCTTTGTTATCAAAATAGGTTATATACATAAAATTCCGTTATAATAGTTATATAGTAGGTTATTTAATACCTGAAAGTAATAACATGAAGTTCGAAAGTGTTATAACAGTTAAGATTGATATTGGTCCCGTTTGTACAGAGATTGATTAGTTAGAATATAAGTTTATAATTAAATTGATGGCTTTATTATATACGCACTTTAAGAATGTCTTTCTAGTTTAAACCTTATCACGTCTCATACTGAGAAGGGGCAAATAAAGGTAATGAATAGATATATATCTTTCGTAATAATTTATTGTTTTTCATGTCATTATGTTCAATTTTTAAAGTGCTTTCATTATAAAATTTAAAATATTTTGAAAGTTAGGGTACAAAATTATTTATGTCCAAAAATTTTTTTTTTATTTTCCATCCAGCAAGACGATGTGTTACCTGAAGAGATAGGGAATCGAATATCCTTTACTCGCCGATTAAAGCATTTAGACTAGAGGAAAATGTAATACATACGATTACATATAAAAATGGAGACTCCGTGTCACTCGCCGATATTTTCGCTTGGTGCAATCCAACGATTGAATCGGTTATTGGATTACATAAGATCATTGAAACAAGCATTGCATCACACGAACCAAAAAAATAACTTTAATTGTGTTGGATATGTGCGCATAATGAAAACAGGCACGTGTGCACGCGCGTTTATGTGCGCACGCGCACTCTTTTTTATATGTGTGTACATGTGTACAAAAATATATATATATGTATTTGTATGTGTGTCTGTGTGTAGGTGTGTGTAAATATACATAGAATTCTATAAGAATTAATTTTTTACAGAAATTCATGCAAAACCGTAGTGTGATTTTCAAATTATAGTGATATGATAAAAAATGTTATCGCAGTCGACTTTATGCTCTCTATTAAAAGAGAATGTCAAAAACATGGTGAGAATATCTCATTAAGTTACTAATAATCTCTTATATTTATTAAATATATCTTTTATATAAATTATATAACAGATTAATAAATACTGTGGAGAAGTAAATATTAGGTGGATACCTTCTATGTGGATTTCTTTTCATCTTAACAAAGATTGAAAACATTTAAATTCTAGAATTTAATTCCCAAGGAGGGATAAAATTAAATATTTACAGATTTATTACATATGTTAACACCGTTGTACTTAGTTACATGGGAACGTATTAAATGTAAGTATTAAATGGTTGGAATACATACTTATTTACTTACTAGATATTTTAAGCATACATGGAAGAATTTAAAATTCATAAAATTCATAGACAATAAAAGTAACGAGTTATGAACCAAATTCTTTTGCATTTTGTCTTTAATCTGGTGTTCGAGTGGATAAACTATATAATATCTTATTTATGTAGTTCAAGGATTGTGTTTTTCTTTCAATTATTTCTTTTGATATGATTTTAAAATAAGAGAAAAAATAATTCAAAGTGCAAATAAACATACTATAGTATCGTGGAATTTTTTTACAAGTATATACTAAAGCCATACAGTTGTATCAATGTTCACGAGATGGACGAATTGTTAGCGTAACTAAAGTGAAATTCATACATATTTTACACACTTTTATTAAAATATTATTTTGCTGGCGTAAATTTTATTAAGTCGTCTCTCTCTCTCTTTTTCCTAAGTTCGCCTCTTAATTTACTTCTGCGCTCGGTAGATAAATTTCACTAATCAGGAGCTATGCTAATGCAAAGCTATGTAAAACTATGTAAAGCTATGTAAAACTTTTGCTTTATTTGCTGGAAACTTTGGAAGGAGAATTAGTATTTACATAATGGTTTTGATCACAAAGAAAAAATTATATATCTCTGACCAGTAGGTCTATTATAATAGTAGACTATACAATGCCTAATCGACGACACTATTGTGATATTGTAATTTTTTCAAGTACCTGCAAAACATCTTGGACTGTCAACCGTAGGATTCCATACAATACAAATAATAGTAATTATAGTTAGAAAGTTCCCTAACGTAATACTCAAGATAAATAATCACTTTGGAACAGTAAAGAATAGTAATTTTTCAGATGAACCAAGATAAAAACATTAAATTCGTCACGCAAAAATAAATATCTGTAATTAAATATAGTTTCGTTCCGATGTTATATATTTGAATTTATTATAATTTTTAAATACATTTTTCTAAGGTATTTCAATATATATATATATATGTACATATATATATATATATATATATATATATATATATATATGTACATATATATATATATATATATATATATATATATATATATATATATATATATATATATGCAGTAAATGTCCTTCGTTCCTTTTAACGTTGAACTATAAAGAGAAAGGAAGACTCAAATTCAAAAACCAACAAATACTAAAGTAGTTAACACCCATCATATCCTTCAAGACATACTGGAAAAAATCCCTTGAAAGTTCAAGATTAATGACGGATACTATTTGGTTGACATTTTTTAAGCTGCGTAATTTAAAATGTCCAGTGCATTATTACATTTTAATAAACTTCTATTATCCCATGTCACCCTTTATTTATTAACTTTTGAAAAGAGTAATTGTGATTATTTACCTGTGGCTGTATGTGAGACGTATATAATGAATATTTGGAATTTATAGAGAATACAGAATAGTATACTTATTGTAAATCTAGGAGCAACACGGTAACCGGGAATAGATGTTGGACAAAGTAAGACGCTATTCATTGGCATTAAAGGAATAAATTATTTGGAATTTTGTTTTAACGGCAATTAATTATTTTTAAGTCAAGGAATAATGTTTTTCTTTGTCCGACACTTATTCCCCGACATCGTGTATAGACAATTCTTCTATATTTGGTCTTTAATCTTGAGTTGAACTTACAATTGAAATGAACTTATTTTTTGCTGTAGTTTTCAACTGACATTAGATAAAAAACTTGACAGAGTGATCATTTGACAGTTTATGTTGTATAAAAGTTACAAATGTTTTAAATAGTTTAAATTTGCATACAAATTATCGTTTGTATGAAAAGACTTTGTTCAGGTATTTCTTCTGATAAATTACTGTAATAATATTTTATTTGATAATACATTATTTTTTATGCGGATGAAATTCTGGAAGTGGTATTTTTTACTTAAAGTTTATTTAAAATACTTTGTTTTCTAAAATTTCATCTAACCCAGGGATTATAGAGAACCGAGGATAATTTTGTTTTAAATACTTTAACATTTAATAAATAAGTTATGAAAATGGAATATTATAAAAATATTTATAATTGTGTATGGTCCACCACAATATACATTATAGTTTTCCTTGTATGATTAAAACAATCGACTTCAAATAACCATTTAATAAGGAATGCATTGAAACGCACAAAACAAAAGAAATGCGACTCGTTCGTTCCAAATTCAAGGTAGATTTGCTGAAGCCAAAAGAATGGAAATTTAAAGGGTGGGTTTGTCTGTAAATTCTTTAGTTGATGTTTATTTATGTTGCGTTCTGTGATAGGTAATCATGATGAGATAGGTAATCATCATGATGAGGTAATCATGGTGATACATGAGAGAAATTAGTTTCGAATGCTGCAAGACATTAGTAATAAATTATTTGTCAAAATTTAAATGACTAGTTACTAATAAAAAATTAAATTACCTATATATTCTCTGTTCCAAAAATAATAAGAACATGCATAACCTTAAATAGAGCGGAGATTACCGGAGATACCTTGCATGCTTAGCAATAGAGGACTCCATTTTACCAAAATTTAAAAATTTTTAAACTTCATCCCGGTTGAATATGAAATACCACTTCCCAAAAGTCTAAAAATCTCATTGTATTCATGTCTTATGTCTTAAACCCACTCATATATATATATATATATATATATATATATATATATATATATATATGTATATATACATATATACATACATATATATATATATATATATATATATACATATATATATATATATATATATATATATATATATATATATATATATATATATTATAGATAGATAGAGAGAAAGAGAGAGATGGAGATGACTAACCGGAATGTTATGTGACACTAGAATGCCCATCAAACTCAAAGGTCGAGTTTACAAGCAAGCAGTAGAACCGTTGTTGTACGAATCGGAATGCTGGACGATGAGAAAGGTGGATGAACAAAAGATGCACGTCACAGAAATTAAAATGCTGTATTGGGCTGGGGGAGTTACTGATCGATAATTGTTTAACTTCTTAAAACATATTTGCGAGTTACGGAGCTGGCAAACAAATTATGAAACACATTTATTTATGGCTTTAATCTTAAAATTAATTGCATTTAATTTCGGCACTAAAATGTGTTTTTGTTCTTGTATCACAAAATATTACTTGTATCATAAAATATGTTTTTCTACCATTTCAGACTATTTTGTACAAAAATATCATTACAATTATTCATTTAGACTAGCCAAACAGCATTCGCGATCATAAGATGTGGTCTGTCATTCGCAATTGTTCTAAAATTAACGATTTGTAATTTTTTTCCTATTGGCAATCGTCAGTGTTGCCGTCATCTTTCTAGGATTATCACAATGATCCAACTATTCTAATCACCTATGACGTTCATATTTCAAAGATAATAAAATGTTGCTTTTCTCGACATTTGCAATTTCATGATTTAGTAAGTTACGTACGTTAGTCACCTCTGTTGCTAGTGTACACACGACATAAGGTATGGCGGCATCTCAACGGTTGAGAATTTGTTAATTTGGTATAAACTTTTTGGTAAAAGAAATACATAGAATATAATATGGTCTTTTATGATATTTTTGTCCCCAACATTTTATGTTTCTCTGAGTTTCAAATTTTATATTCAAGGAATTTCACTTTTCCAATTTCATCTTTTTACAATTAAATGAAACTACGTGATGTAGTATTATTTCTACTATCTTTAATTTCTTTACCACGACCTAGGTTTCGTTGTATTACAACATCTTCAGGTGGGATATTAGCAAAGATATGAATCTTTGCTAATATCCCACCTGAAGATGTTGTAATACAACGAAACCTAGGTCGTGGTAAAGAAATTAAAGATAGTAGAAATAATACTATATCACGTAGTTTCATTTAATTGTGAATAATGAATTTCTACAAAATTAACGCCAAATATATTCAATATTCATCTTTTTACTTATTTTAACAAAATAGGTAGAAGTGTTATTTCAAGTAAGCACCGATCGCGCATATTACTTTTTTGGATCGTACGATTTTATGGAAGAGAGTGTCATATTCTTCATTTATAAAAACATTATGTTCATAATTTTTATTTCAAGTGATTTTTTAAAATTTTAAAATGCCAATAAGAAAATAATCTGCAACACGTTATTTTTTATTGAATATGACAAACTTGCCAAGTTTATTCTAATATTAAACTGCAATAAATGTTTGTGAAAATCGGACATAAAACTATTAATATCAAAACACACCCAAGAAACAAATAATGTAACAGTTTTTTAGCAAATAACAAACAAAGCTACTTATCATATTGATATGATGACGAAAAGTTGAGAAATGAAGAAAATATTTTTGATTAACACAACAAAATATTTCAAACACCTCAATGTTATCTTTTAACTAAATGTTGCTCCATGTTACTAAGAATAATAGCATTACATTTTTTATTACCATTTATTTACTTTTTTTTTATTAAAAAAAATTTAAACTATTTTTAAGTTGTAACTTAACGTATCTTAACATTGTTTCTATCTAGCTCTGATACGTGGCGCTAAACTTGTATTAAGTTAATAGTGTATACAGAAGTACAGAAGTTTAGGTCTATTTGAATATGAATAATCATATTATCGACGAGTGATACTAATGAACTTATTTTAATTCAATATTTAAAAAAAATATAATTGCAAGAAACAATGCTGACTTTGTTCGTGTGTGATATGTGACAAATTTATTGTGTAATACATGACAAATTGATTTTTCTTTTCGGAAACGCTATTTCGATTGGCGTTTTGATTAAAATTTAATTTTTATTCAGGGTTATTTTTATTCTCCATTTTTTGGTATAGCTGAAAAAGGTAAAAATATTCTAAATAGCTAGAAATGAAATGTACCAAAAAGTCTACAAAATTAAAGCGAACTAGGTAGGGGCGATTGGCAAAAATTCGGTAAGAGCATTAGGAGCATGTGGAAACATAACGACTCCGAAGCGCGATATCTCATTATTTAGAGGTTGCGGATGGGAACGAAGTTCACTGAGATGTTGTTCAAGTTCACTCGGTATAAATTTACTTTTTTAAGAGTTTTTAACCAATCACCTATTTACCAATAACGTTACAATTTGTTTAAAAAAATACATTTAAAAAATTAATAGTAGTACCGAGCAGAGATGTAAGCAAAAGCTAGTTTTTAAGGAGAACACCATCAAATTAGTATTCTTGTTTTAAAACTATATTTTTATTATTAATATAACATAAGAATCTTTTCATATATTTATTCATTTAAGTAAAGAAGAAAAAAATACAAGCCACGAAAAATATCTCAAAAATTTTATATTTTACATAAACTTGTGTTCTGATATTTCCCCCAAGAAAAAGAAAACATCGTAAAGATAATCAAGACATAAATTTAAATATAAAATAAAATGATTTTAACCGCTCGAAAAGTAATTAATTAACCATACAAAATTCAGGATTAAAGATGAAATATTAATTTGCCCTAAATATAATAATTTGAAGATGAAAGCAAATTTAAAATATAACAAATAAAAATTGTCAGTGTTATTTTTTTCATCAGTTAAGAAAATCAAATACATCTTCATAAAATCATAGATCCAAAAAAGTTACATATGAAATTGACACTTATAGTAAAACTTCTATACTTTGTATCTACAACATTAAAGAGATGAAAATGGAGAAGTGAAATCAGTGTAATCCTCTTGATAAAAAATTATATACTGAGAAAAATATCAAATTTTCTTAATACAAAAATTTAAATAATATATTAAATTTATTTGGACATAGAATTAAATACTCATAAAACACATTTTTCGCTCATAAAATTTTGTTCTAACAAAGACAAAATTTGGTAGACACAGAATTTGGTACCTATATAGACATAACATTCCGCGTATAAAAATATAATACTTATTAGAATACGTATTAATTTATATGCATTTGTCCACCAAGAATTAGCACCAAGTTTGCGAATTCTCAACAGTTGTATAAATAAGTAACTCATGTAGATCATCTAAAAGCTGACAAAATGAGATACCGTATCAGTTACTGTATAAGGTCATATGTAACTCAACAACGTAGGTGGCTAACGTACGTAAGTTATATATCAGGAAACTAATAAATATTTTATTGGTGAAGTATACGTTCACAGCAAACTGAATGTCTTTAAAAGGAAATCAACATAACGTGATGTTTTGTTGTAATAGTTATTCTGTTAAATAATTATTTGATATTTTTTTACATGTTGATTGTACATCCTGAACATTCTTGAACAATCAATAACTTTGTAATATCAATATAAAATAATTGCAAGTAACAGATCACGTCTTATGAATTGCGAGTGTTGATTGACTAATTTAAATTAATACTCTTAATCACATTTCTACACAAAATACAATTTACTCTTCTGATACAAATACGAAAACTTATTTTTGAGGGTAGAAATAATTGTCAATTAATTAAATATTTTATATATCTGGGGCAGTAATTGCCTTATCGTGCCTTTACGTGCGCCTCCTAACTATTCACAGTGTTACGGATAAGAATCGAAATAGGCATAGCTAACTGCTAACCTTCACTATTTGGAGCATCACCTTCGAGGAATTAAATATGCTTCGTAATTTTTTTATCTACTTGGTGGTTTACAAATGTTTTATTAAAAAACTATAATTTAATTGATATTAATGATTTGTTACGACCCTAAAATTTAATCGGAGTTAAATTATTGCCATTTTCATTGTTAATTACTAATAGTTAAACTACTGTGATCATTCCTAGATTACCACGGTTATCAAACTTTTGCAATTATCTCACGAAACATAAAGTACAGTGTTTCTCTAACAGTCTTTACACATATCATAATATACTTACGTGAACATAAACTTTCAAATTTTCACGCGAACCGTCGCGCTGCCGACGTGTTCATTGTGACTGCTGGTCCTCCACGAAGTCACGTAGTTAACGGCGTGTACTGAATTGAACTTTACGAATGATGTATTTCGATGAGACTCTGCACCTCTACATCCATTTATTCCACAAATTCATACATATGTGGGCATCTCATCATCATCAACTATCTCATGTACAAAAATGTATATAAAAATATGCCCAATAACACGTACAATAAAGGTATGCGTTAAAATAATGTCATTTATCAAATTTCTACGTAATGATTTTTATTTGATGTTTTCTCTGTTAAGTCATCTTATCGATAATTTTGTCTATAAAATTAATTGGGATTAATTAATATTGTTAAATGCAATTTTGTACTTATAGAAACTTAGACATTTCTTCTTTTAGAGTTCCGTAGCAAACTCAGGAATGTTATAATTTGGTACCTGTATCATATAACTCTAGCTATGCCATTTTTCTATATTTTGCGATTATGTTTTGCAAGTTCATGATTGTAGTTAATGTAAAGACAGCATTTTCTTTCGCCCAAAGTAGGCGAAAGAAATTCCTATGAATTGAGATATCAGTGAGTAGGATTTATAAAATGCCATTAAAAATATTCCTTAAAATTTTTAGCTATATTTATTATTACTCCATGTTTCTGTCTTTTTTTCATTGGTTCTTTTTAAGAGCATGAGTAAAACTATAATACATTAGACTTTAACAATTATTCGAACTGAAAATTACGTGCTTATATTTTGTATTATTGTACTATACATCTTGCACTATTGTGCTGCCCGCAAAGTCTAAAGTTACGTTGACCAAAAAGCAGGCAAAAAAAAGAAACGAAACACATTTTCCCTGGTACACTGTCTGTTCATTGTAAAGTATTTCGAATGAGTAAGCATCGGTGGAAATTTAGACACGAGGATATAAATTTACGATTAGATAGTCTAGACAGGTTAATGACAGGTTAAGACTTATTGCGGCGACCACGGGGGTCAGTTATTAGATTAGGCTAACGTTAAGGCTTGACACGTGGTCAATTCCCTAATGTTTTCACGAAACGTTATCTACGAGTACGTTATAATAACGTATTTTTACACATAGTAAAACCACAATTGAACTTTTACAAGAGGTTAGCTGTTGGTACATAAATGTATATCGTCATGAAAGCTGCTTCGACTGTAACCCTAGAGTCTTAACGAGAGTTTGATTGTGGGTGTCTCAAAACTAGCGATTCTAAATATAACTTAGTTTGTAATTTTTGTATGGTTGCTGAAAAAACTAGCTTGAGTTGCGCGAGTAGGAGAAATCGTTTTCCATAAAGATGCATTAGAAAAAGTAGGAGGAGCATAACACGACGCAATAAAATTCGGCATCATTCCACTTCATCCTTATGAATGCCTACCTGTTCATAAAACTGTCATAAAGAAATTCTGATTGAAGAAAAGGGAGCAGTAGATACGAAAGTGTTAGCAACCCCAGAGAAGGTGGAAATTCTTCACGATGACCTCGATACCGATACAAAGCACCTGATGATAAAAAAACATGACACATCCAAAACTTGCGTCATGTTTTTTTAATGTTAAACTTGATTTCGTATTCAATCCCTATTCCTCAAAGAAAAGAGAATTTATTTATATGGCCATAGGTAAACTTAAAGTCAAATAACTTTGCAAAATTGCAGAATTTGCTCAACTAAATAAAGTCAGCTTGTAGCTGCATGCCCAGTCATAGAATACATGCCCAGTCATAGGCTTAAAACAAAACTATGAAAAATTATAAGATAGTAGTTTTAAAGATTAAAAATGGAACCTATATTAAAGTTATTCCTGAAACAAAGCAATTCAATCAGATCTAAGATGGCGGTCACGCCATGTGCAAACTGGTCATAATAGAATAAAACAATACAACCTTTGAACTAAATACGTTTGCACACGCTTCACGAACATTGTGGGGATTAGTCTGTAATGGCGTTAGAAGCTAAGGTCACTGAACTGAGGATGAGAAACTTTTTTACATAAATTATCTTGAGCTGCTAGCAGCATTCATAGGTCTTAAAATGTTTGCATCCTAAAACACTGTAAAATCTTATTAAGAATTGACAACACGACAGCCATAGTCTATGGTTTGCAAATGGGCGACACTACCTTTCCACACTTAAATAGCTCAATAATCAATCTACGCAAATGGCGTAAAAGCAGACAATTGTGAGTGTACATTAAGGTGCGTCTTATATTAGTTTTAAGGAATATAGTATTGTAGATAAGGAATCGAGGCGTTCAAAGTCTGAAATTGAATGATGGTTATGTGATATGGTTTTCGAGACAAAAGCGTTGGTGTCCCTGAAATTGACCTTTTTGCAAATAGTTTAATGCTAAATGTCAAAACTATGTGTCATGGATTCCAAACCCAAATGCTTAGATCGTCGATGTTTTATTCTAAAATGCAATGGGAAATTTTCTATGTTTTCCTCAATTTTCAATTTTAAAAAGCGTCAAATGAATTCATCTCCAACACAATTCGCTTTGCCTTTTCATGTTTGTAATACTTAAATAGGGTACTCCAGAAAATTAAAAGTCAAAGGGCATTATTGTAGTCTCACACAGTAACACAAAGTTGCAAAACATTGATCATTACCAAAAGAAAGCTTCACCATGCACAAGACATGCATGCACCCCAAAGGTCTCTGACGGAGGTCTTAACATCGAATTCATTATTCATTATTAGATTGAAACGCTAACTTCTCCACCTTTGTCCGGTTTTACAAGAGGCCAATTAATTTTATATAATCTTAAAGACATTTTATCGATAAAAATATCTAACTTATAACTTGCATTTATGTAAAATCCGTGAGGGTGAGTAAACCTCTTATTTCTGTCATCATTTTGTGTCGAAATAATGAACTGTAAATATACTTTTCAACTCAAATATTCCATTCACAATAAAATAATTCGTCAAGGGGTTTTCTAAGGTTATTTTTGTGTATATATTATAAGATTTTCTTGAGAAGGGATGCAGACCCTCTTGACCTCACTCCATCTTATTGGCAGTGGCGCGAAGATTTAATTGGACTGTTCGTTTTTCACGGGCTTGCCAATAAAATATTGTATTATGACTGAAAAATAGTTGCTAAATTTTGAATGCAGGAAATGTGATATATATGGTTTTTATAAGGTTATTTCAATGAATATATATCATTTATAATTCTTATTATTGTTTGTATTACCATGGTAATATTGTAGAAAAATCCACGTAAATTTGAGTCTTTTAAAGATCCACTTGTATAGATTATATACTAGAAGAATGACTATTGACACAAAGAAGCCGTGTTTAATTTGCCTAATTTATATTACAATTAAATATTTCTTTGAAAAATGCATATTTTGGATATACTATCTAAAATAGTATTTTTTTTATTTTGTTGATAATACTATGAACGGCATATAAACAATTTAATTTAATAAAATCATTAAATTTATGTATATTTAATTAGACTATTTAAATATATGCAGATGAATAAGCCTCAAAACTATATAAAATATCTAAGAAAAGTAACTGTGGAAAATTTCTAAGAAAAGTAACTGTGGAAAAGAGAAAAATGGACTGACACGTAAATGACGTTATAAATCTTCCATTCTTTTAAGTTGCGAGCCATAAAATTATTAATATAGTTAAATATGGCCCAATCACAATTTAATTAACTAATCGTACTATATATTCACACTTTTAATTAGTTTCTAAATTTCTGAGTAAAAAAAAAGTTGTGTGATCTCGGTATACCAATGTAGGATGCTCTAAGCATGAAGCAGCAAAGAATCAGTCACAATCAGGAATTAAAACGAAAGATTTATATTGGCAGAAAATAAATCTTAATAGCTATCGACGATATTGTTACTATTCATTTTATATATAATTAATTTGGTCTTGTTGAACCGACCACTGTCATTTTAATCTAAATTTAAAATTTGTTACTAATTAAAACTTTGATCAATAAATTTTCCAGATAAATAATTGATGTCTGATAATCTATATTATCTTTGGATATAAAACGTCATTAAATATGCTATATTTGTGCTAAATTTCTGTTTCCAAAATTATATAATTAAAGCACCGTAAGATGTGAACATTTAATTACGAGGTACCGTCTTTATTCCATTTTGTATTCCATTTCTTCTTTGCAGACAAAAAAAACTAAAAATATGCTGAATAAGTGGCAGAAAATAGGAAGTGCTTGGTAAACTCAGACAAAGTTAATTTCAGACAATGTTCCCCTTTCAGTTTGTCGTGAACAACACAACTGCTTCAAAAAATAATACAAAACATTATATTGTTCTATATATAATACTATTTTCTCGGGGATTTTTAGGCTGAATAACCTTTAAGTTAGTATAAGAGTAAGGAAATATAGAAAACAACATGGATTCTTTATGAACGGAAATTGCTGGTGGCGCATCCCATTATTAAAAAGTATACGAAATTCAGGAAGGAAGAGTATACGAATCAGGAAGACGCCCAATTGGCAATATGTCACAATACTCTGATGATTCGCTTTCATCATCACTATGATGAAAGCGAATCATCAGAGTATTGTGACATATTGCCAATTGGACCTCTTCCTTCGTTTACACCTGTTTTAGTATTCATTCTTAATAATTCTAACTGATTCTCACACTTGTTCTATTTGATGGTTTAAATTTCGATTTTTTTCAAATCATCGTTTTATAAGTCGACTTCATTATTTCATTTCCGAAGACATCGTCATTTTATTTTTGTCCTGTAATATATTTGTTTTGTACAACGCACAAAAACGTAATAAGTTTCACTTTTAACGTGGATTTTTTGGCAAACAAATTTTGGAGTTAATTCCGTTAATTTACAATTGCTGTGTTAATTCTGCTAATTTTAGGAATTAAAAAGTAGTATAATCAAGTAATAAAAACGATGTACCCGGTTGATCTTATTTAAATTTCAACTAAAAATTTATTTCCACCTTCATCTCGCAATATGCGAAACTCATTTCCCTTGTGTATTGTATGTTTAACTGTCACGAAACACAACAGAAATTAACATCAACTGAAGGATTTATAGACAACTCCACCCTTTCAATTCCCGCCCTGTCGGTCTCAACAAATCTAATTTGAATTTGAAACGAACAAGTCGCCGCAAAGTTTGAAGAGACTGAATCAAATTATGTCAGTTTGAATTTCGTTCAAAACAGATCAGTGTACAGCGAGTGCTGCATACATTAGTTGGGAGCGTTGCTACGTAAGAGATGTTAACGAGAATAGTAGATATGGTTGCTACAACTACGTATCATCATGTCCTTATAGACGCCTCAAGTAAAGCTTCTTGTCATATATTTACGTATACCTAATTTAATTAATTTGGATATTTTTTCTTTATATTCCATATTATTTGCACTACTTTAATTTTTTAAAACTCTTTTATGTAAGAATACAAGTCGCACTATGATAGTTCCATACACGCCTAGGTATATATTAAGACTCACGTTCATATGACTATAATACGCAGTACAGTACTATTCTAATTTTAAATTTCTTGTAAAAGATTAATATATTTCAGGAAATTAATTTACTATGATATTTAACTCTTAAACAATCAACAAAACTGCAATGCTTATGACTGAAATATGAAGATACTATGAAACAGGTTATGAAAATGAAGACGCTGTTAACAATTATTCGGCAGTATGTATCTGAATACTTTTGTATATTTTTCATAATGAACTATGTCCAAGTTATTAAATTTCCTTTGTTATTCAAAGAATTTGAGTGGGTAAAAAATAATTTTACTTATTGCTACTTCTTTTGCAAGTTTATTCTATTTTCAATTTATGTTCACATTATATTTTTTTTCACAGCAAGGAAAAAATTATTGAAACGAATAAACTATTTAATAATATTACAAACTGTATGTCTTGATACAAAATATCTTTCACTAGTTTTAAGATGAAATATTTTTCCTAATATTCCATATTATTTATATTTTTCAAATTTGATCATTGCTATCTTAGGTTCTTTCATAAACTAGATCAATTTCATTTTGTAAAGCTTCCTTATGTAAGAATAGAACTATTTAAAAATATTAATATTAATTTTAGCGTGTAAATACTTTGTTTATTGTGTTTCACATCCTTAAAATTATTTAAATTTAGAATAGTTTTCCGGCAAAGTTTTCGGTAAACTTCTAGCAAGATTAGATTTACATAATTTGGATAATAGTATAATTAAATTGTTTGGACGTTTTTAAATATATTTATAAAATTAACTCTCATAAAATTCTGAAGAAAATTGTTTGAAATCACAATGATCATTGATATTTTCCCAGATAAATAAAATGAACACAAAAAACGTTCGAGTCCTCTATTTCCTTTTCCGCCGGGTTTAAATTCGTGGAATACATCTGCCTACGATATTTCAATCTACCTGCATATACATTTTTAATTTTAGCTACTGGCGAATAGTGAAACCAAGTTATGTATCTCTTAGGAGCTATGAAGAGAGTTTAAGATGTTTAATCTAAGAAGCAAAAATAAGACATAGTCAAGAGAAACAAACAGACAGAAACGAAAGAGGATGTGTGTGCCTGACTTTTGTCAATGTCAGTGGTGATTCACGTGTATTAATTAAACAAATTACTTATCCCTTATTGACTTAAGCGAATGAATATAAGTGATACGCGAATTTTTTGGCTGAAACATCGTAATTTGTGCGATTTGGAAAATTGCCTTTTTATAGTTTTATGTGTTTTCTCTTTTTATATATAAATAACAAAATGAGTACTGAAATAAACCGTTCTGACTTCCATAAAATAGACATGGTTTTATGATTAATGGCTTGTGTTGATGGAAAGATATACATAATACATAAAAAAATAAATCTTTATTCATGTGTGATTTGACCGTTTCTCGAATTGTCCTTTACTTAAAGGCGCTGGAAATTATGGCACATTGTTTTAGTAATAAATTATGAATGACGAAGTATTTTGTGAATGACAAAGTCTTGTCATATTAAGAATTACAAGATACACTTTTACAACTTAGTCGAAGAGTTATTAGTACATCCTTTTTTCTCTATTCTAACTTAGATTCAGCTTTATATGCAAATTGCAAATATGAAGTTTTGAATACTTGGTCAATACACAATTTAGGTACGAATTATAAATTGATATAAATGACTCACAAAATTCATCGATTTCCTTCCCTGGTCCGAATTATTTCGACATATCCGTAAATCGTAATAACTCCTAACACAAATCATTGTAATAGACTTTACTTGTAATTAAAAAAATAAATAAAGGTGTACAAACAAGTACAAGTTAACGCATAATTTAATCCGATTAA
Organism: Druceiella hillmani; assembly: GCA_039881145.1. NCBI lineage: Eukaryota > Metazoa > Arthropoda > Insecta > Lepidoptera > Hepialidae > Druceiella > Druceiella hillmani. Next base: position 29,702,552 of record JAYKKI010000013.1, on the reverse strand, counting down.
TGCTCGCGTCGATAGAATGAATATAGCGTAAGACAAAAGTTTATCATTTTAATGCGTTAGTTATGCAAGACAATTACCGAAATTTGAACCATTAAATGAAAATCAAAATGATGTTTTAGTTTGATAAAATAAGTACTGATAAAGAATTACAGAATTTAAGCAAATAATATAATCAATAAAGACATGTCATTGGGGCTTCTTATAAATGTTTAATGGAAAATAAACTTTCTGTAATTATTTGTAAGTCCGTTCTCTCTTTTTTGTCCACATGAATTTCGAAAACCACTGAACGGATTTGGATTTTGTTTTTAATCTTAATTGAGGTTTTTATCAATTATTTTTAAGAATAAAAAGTACAAAATTCTATAGACACATATTTTCATGTTCATTAAAGTTTTATTTATTTTTAAAAACGCTAAGACTTATTATTACCACCGAATTACCTAATGTAATTAATATTGTAGAGGCCCGAAAGTTGAGGCATCTAAATATTCTTTATATTCTATATATTAAAAGGAACATATACTACGCAGAGTTGTATCTTGTTATTTTTACTGTCATCTAGCTTTTCTTAAAATAATTCATGAATAGTTTCATCTTTTACAATATCCTGTTGCATTCCCGAGATCTCTAGGATCGTTGTGATTTAATCTACCCTAAAACCCAGTATACAAATTAATGGACGACAATTAACGTATGAATAATTATACAATTTAGCCGCCCCGATCTTTAAATTAGTATATTCTAATATTTTTATGCAGCGGGTATAGCACGACTATGCAATATATAAGGTACGGCCGGCTGGCTGAGTAAACCGATTAGATAATCTAGTGCCGTCCACTCTCTACGGTTAGTTCGCATCTAATACCATTGGCGATTAATGTGCTTTTCGCAACATTCAAGGTAGCTTTCATTAATACCAGGTCCAGTTACTCACAACACTCAGCTCCTAAGCTAAGAAAAGCCCAACAGGAATTTGCAGTACCATTACTAGGTAATTCCTATGTACAGATCATCTATTTGGTAGTTCGTTGCCGTCTGTGTTACATCTCTTCCTAAGAGGGATGAAGGTTGGCTCCTTTAGGGGATTATCGAGCATTAAATATTCATACATCACCCTATAGTTATTCGATAAGGCATATTCACAATTGTGTTACAATATATCTAGATATAACATTTACTCTATCATTGGCGGCTTGTAAAAGGTTATAACTAGATTTCAGTTCCTGAAAATGACATACCGAAAACTATGATCATCTCGCTATTTAGATTATAAGAATTGCCATACAATACATTAAGGCCGCGTAATATGAACCAAACTTTTTAAAACGACCTTGATTTCACGTACGATTATTTGAATAACATCCCGGTTTAAAAAAAAACTCTTAACAGACTCATTTTTAAAATTCTTTGTCAGATTTAACTAATACAGGGTACTTTTCAAAATGCGTTCATATCACGTAGTTCAATATCGATAGCGCTCATCTCATTGCCGATATGTCAATGTTAAACGTTTTAATTAAGAATAAAAACCAATATTCACTTGAAAGTGTATGAGTTTTGGTTTTGGTAAGATTAGAGTTAAATTTTGTGCTAGGTGGATACTTCACAGTTTTATCAAAGTCCTATAACACGATTGCATTACTGCTTTTACTGAAGCAAAATTTCAACCGAGTGCAATCAAATAACGTTTAACATCGTGGTAAGTAAAAAATGCTAAACATACTGGTACTCAGGAAGTGTATTCCCTAATGAATAGTTGGCACAAACGTATAAAAAGGTCAAAATGCTAGGAAGAAATAACAAATGTAGCAGAATGGTACCTAAATATTGCTTTTCAAGGAAATTAGAAAAGCCTGTGGAATTGAACCATCTACTGAAATATTCTACTTTGTTCATTATACCAATCATATAATTTCTACTTCGTACCTTGCGTTGGTTTTTATTCCCGAAAATTGAGGATTTTCTTTGTGTCATTAATTTCATGAGTATAAATGAAACTATGGTTGTTTTCCTAACGTCTGTGGAAGACACACATAACTAAGCGTGGATTCAATACTTTACTCGAAGTTCTTGTAAGTAGACGTACGTTTATTTATTGTAATGAAAACTATTCCAAATGCTGGTCAGCTCTTCTAGACAGGCATTTCAAAGCAGGTACGAATATTAGTAAATAAGCGACAAAGAAGTAAAAGAGAAGTAGTAAAGAACTGCATGTGTGGTTTATCTCTGCACAATCTATGATTTACTCGATAGTTTAAAATGGCTACTTTACGATTAGCACTTATCATTATTTAAACCGTATAATATACAAGAGCATTATAGCCTTTAGTGCGATGAAGAAATTATATTGAAAAAAAAAACAATTCATATTTTCCCACAAAATATGAGAAAATGTTCAGATATGAAGTTAAACATTTTTAGAGAGACACTTTATTTCATATGTGCACAGAAGGCAAAATGGTTCCAATAGAAATTTTTTTATAAATTTATTTTTAAATATCATTTTTGATCCTTAGACTAAACTCCTAATGGAATTTGAAAGTGGTTATTTTTCCACTTTAATATACTAAGAAAATATAAACACAAAAGGAACTAATGAGTTAAGCGATGATGACCTCGCGGTCTACACAGAATGAATAAGAGTTATAAATAACGAGAAAAAAAAGGAAGTTGGTTGATATTAAATCACCAAAACGTGACCAGCAAATGATAAACAAAAAATGTGATAATACTAAACCTGCTATGCAGTCACAACCAAAACAAATGCAAAAACTACGGCTTATCATGATAATCGGCGTTGAAAATATTAATGAATTAACTGCATTAATAAAACGAACAATCAGTAGTGATTATTCGCAAACTAAATTAATAAACAATATAGTTAGTTAAATAAATATTTCGAATAATTATGCATATTGAGCTTTGAGTAACGAATTGAAAAAAAACATGAAAATTCATGGCATTTTTACGAAAACAAAGAAGATATATATATATATATATATATATATGTGTGTGTGTGTGTGTGTGTGTGTGTGTGTATATATATATATATATATATATATATATATATACATATAAAATTCACGCTACAGCTAAATCAAATGAATTGAAAAACCAAGGAGGCATTAAATATGTTTATTGTTGCATTTAAGAAGAATATGGACATAAATAAAATACACAGCATTATAAAAGTTTGTAATGCGGTCATTGCTGTCGAACCAATTAAAAGCAATAAATTAATACCGCAGTGCAAAACTTGCTAATCATTTGGCCATATTAAAAATTATTCTAACAAGGCACATAGATGTGATGCGCTGGACATCATCTCAAGACAACTGTGAAAAATCAATCAAATTTAAACTAAACTACTAAACTAAAACAAAAAAGATATGCAACCAAACTTCTGTCACTGTGGGAAAAATCACACTGCCAACTATCAAAGATGTGAAGTGATTAAAGAACTTCAAAACCTGCTACCAAACAACCTATTCAAAAACTTGATACCAAAAATGAAACTAAACAACGGGAAAAAACAAATAAAATGATGAGAATATTCACTTTGAATGAGGCCACTCAGATTGAGATAACAAAACTACAAAATCCCGAAAGAACACACAGCTAAATTGTTTCTGATACTGTCCCTGTAACTAAGCAAACACCAAGTAATGATAATATGTTATTAGAAATTACTGAAATGCTAAATCAAAACCTGTGACTCAATAAAATTGAGAGTAGAAGTAGAGTCTCTGGAAACTAACAACGACTTCCCTACGAATTATGGAATGGAATGCCTGTGGATTGCTACAGCTTCAATATAAACTGCAAACAATCGTATGCACAGAAAACATTGCCATATATCTTGTATCAGAAACACATTTTAGTAAAGAGTGGTTTATTATATTCAAAAACTCCTCAACCAATCATTCAATTCATCCTGCTAACACAGCTCTTGGAGGTAGTGCTGTTATCAGAAACTGTATCAAACATTTTGAAAACCATTTCCAAGCTAAAAATGTAGTGTTTGAGATAACTAAATAAAAACTCAGAGTAAGTGAAATATATTGCCCACCTAGATACAATATTTATAAAAATGAATATATTACACTCTCCAAAAAATTAAATTGTCGCTTCATCAATGGAGGTGACTTCAATACTAAGCACACCCACTGGGGCTCAAGACTAATCACTATTAAAGGACGAGAATTATTCAGGGCTGGTGTTAGTTATGGATACGTATTTATATCAATTGGCAAATTAACGTATTGGCTCACAGATCCTAATAAAACTCCAGACCTGGTAGACTTTTTTGGTAATAAAAATGTATCAGCAAATTATATTAAAATTGAAGAGGGACTTGACATGAACTCTGATCATTATCCAGTTTACCTAACAGTGATAAAATTATTATGAAAAAACAAAAACTTAGTTTCAGTAAAAAATAAATAGATTGGAATTATTTTAGTTACTTATTAGAAAATGACATCGACCTGATAGTGCCGATAAAGACTATTGATCAATTGGAAAACATTAAATTCCTTTACCACAATTATTCAGGAAGCTACTTGGGATAGTACGAAGGTTATTAAAAGAAAATTAAAAGGTGTTAATTATCCAAAATAAATTAGAGATTTAATATAAAAAAGAAAACTTAGAGGAAAGTGGCATCAATTATGAAACCCATATGATAAAACTTTACTTAACAGAACTACTAGACATCTAACTACAGAAATTAAAAATACCAATCAACAAGTTTCTAACAGTATTTACTGCAGATAACAGCACTGAGTACTCACTTTGGAAAGCTATAAAATCAACCCCTATCAAAAAAGACTGGTGCAAAATGGGCTCGTAATAATTTAGAAAAAACAAATGTGTTTGTTCAACATCTTGAAGCAAGATTTTACACAAATGAGAGAGATGATGCTCTGCCACCAATTTGTTGACAGGATTCTATTAGTTACCCCTAAGGAAGTTGTTGATGAAATTAAAAATGACCTCAACGCAAAGAAAGCATCTGGATTTGATCTAGTTACAGGTGTGACATTTAAAAGATATCAAAGAAAAGCTTTGGTTAAATTAACTACTCTAATCGATCTACTAAAAACTACGTACTACGTACCAGATGTGTGGAAAACAGCTAAATTTATTATGATACCAAAACCTGACAAAAATCTAAGTGAAGTTGTATAATACCGACCCGTCCCACTCTTACCTATAATGTCAATGCTATTTGAGAAACAGATGTTAAAGCGTCTCAAACCTATTCTTGAACAAAGAAACCAGATATCATCTCATCCATCACTCGACAATCGTTTCAGAAATCATCACTCGACAATGGATCAAGTATATCGTTTTATTGGCGTTATTGAAAAAGTGTTAGAAAACAAAAATACATGTTTTCTTGCCTTTTTTTGTAGCGCAGGCATTTGGCATGAAGGCTTACTAAACAAATTAAGATAATTTAATAAGATAATTTCTGATCACTTCTATCAAATCTTAAATTCTTATCTAGTCAACACTTTTATGTTAAATATGAAGGCTCGTATTCAAACTTGAAGCTGATTAAGGCTGGGGTAGCGTTCTAGGCCCAATTTTGTATTTACTATACATTAATGATGTTCCAACAACATTATATAATACAACAGCCACTTTCGCAGATGATATGGCTGTAATTGCAGTGGGAGAAACTATGGGAGGTTCAACTAGAAAATTGCAATCTGCTCTCAAATAAGTAGCTATTTGGGCTAAAATATGGGCCATTACATTAAACGAATCCAAATCGACACATATAAATTTTACAAATAATAAAATAGCACAATAAATAGTCTTAATTAATGGCACTCAACTACTATATGTCAGCACCGCTAAATATCTTGATACGATTCTTGACGCCAAGCTTCGGTGGAAAGAACATACTAAAAAGACACGCGATGCGCTCAACAAGTTCAGAAAAATGTATTGGTTGCTTAATCGTAATTCTGAGCTTTCAACATACAACAAGCTTATTTTGTATGCTCTACGCCCAGTTTGGATACAGTTGTGGGGCTGCGCCAGTAATTCTAACATCCAAGTGATACAAAAATCCTAAAAACGTGCTGAAGTGTGTTGTTACCGCGCCTTAATATGTCCGTAACGGACACCTCCATCGCGATCATAAAATTGAGTTGGTAGATGATATAAGTAGCTTTGCTAGTTCTCACCAAAAAATACTTCAAAACTATATTAACTTAGAAGCGTCGTAGTCGAACACACACCGGATTTCGTCTTTTACTTATTATGCTTGAGGATGTCAACAGTTGCGCTGGCTAATTCCTCATCAATGACTATCTCAAGGATCTCTCAGGTTTCCACGAAATTAATATTAATAGAATAGGTTATAGGCGTAGTAGTCCAAGCTCAAAAATAGTTCAGTAATTAAAAATTATGAAAGTTGTCAAAGAAAATAACCTACAAACATGCAAATGTTGAATTATTAATATCGAAGTAAAAGGAGGTAAAATAGCTTCAAATAATTATTTAATGTTAATTGAAAAGTTAACCTGCTATGAAAATGATATCACTTAGAGAGTTGCTATCAAGATTTACCTTCAACATAAAGAACTATGAAATTATATTGACAGTAGCAAGACTATCGATTTGAAAAACGACTTACTTATAGGTTTAATAGGGAAGGTTGTTTTAAAAGGAGCAGGAAAAATAAAACTGTTGAAAAATAAAATTGCACGTCTGGTCAATGTCTGGTTCAATAATTGTTAGCAAAATCTTCAATAATTTTGAATATAACAAAGCATGCCAGAACGGAATAGAGGTGGGAATAATACAAAACACAAAACCTGGCCTTTTCGAAATCTGTTTGGAAAGAGAAAGTGTGTCCCGGTAAACCAGCCAGTGCAAGTGTTATTCGAATATACTTGGTACTTTCGAAGACTCTTGTAATAAGTTCCAGCCGTCTAGAGAACACTGCGAGTATAATATGGAAGGTACGTTTACGAACAAGTTCTCTCAAATCGAACCGCATATAAACCGAAGATTTGTCCAATAATATGGACATATTTCAACATCACGCTGAGATCAGTGAATAAACAGATGGGTTCCAAAACAATCCCAGAATAGGCGCCTGTGTTATAAGGAAAGTTTGTTTAACTTCACACCATTTAACTATCAAGAAACAATGAGTTCGGCCTTACTAGAAGTAAAACTAAATCCCCGTATAAAACAGTAGTAAATAGATGGGCCGCTTGAGACTACAACTGCGGGTAGAACTGATATCATATTACATCTAAGTTATCCAAGTAAATACTTACACGGTAACAATGAATTAAACATTTACACGCTTAGTGAATACGATTTGTAAAAAAAATAAAGAACTCGGATTGTGTTCACGTCCAGTAAATGAGTACACATTCCTCAAGTAATAAGCTGTTTTCTTTTAATTAAGGCCCTGTCTACTTCCGAAGCAAATTTCGTGACAACCTGTTAGGCCATAAAAGAGGCGAAATGATTGAAGGGGTTGCTGTGTGATCTAAGTGAGCTAAATTAAAAGCTCTGTATTTACACATAAGGAACTAAATTTCCATATATCTAATTAAAATGGTGAGTTTAGTATTTGAATCGATTAATTACCAAAGGGAATAACTGACGCATCCCTTACTTTACAAGAGGGACAAAAACTGTTTATTATAAAATTTTCGTTGGAAAATATAACAAATTTTTATCAAACAAGTAGTAAATATAATTATAAACGTATCAGTCCAGAGGTTTTGGACTCTGTCTCTTTTGGAAAATACTAAACTAATTCAAGGTTGCTAGACTTATTCTTTTTGGTACCTAAACAAAGTTTTAAAAAGAAATAAAAAAATATATGTTTAAAGAACATTTTATTAACATTTGAGCCAATTTTCTATTACGTTTTTATAGTAGTCGTTATGTTTAGCTGGAATGTATTACATGGTATGCTTAAGGTCTTCTATTCTATTAGTTTTTATGGTCACAGGCTCATCATAAGTTTTCTACAGTGAAAGTGTCACTGTTTGTGTTTTTTTCTTAAATCAAATATATTTGTTCTAACAACATGGTTATTACACAACCTTTCATGTTTAAGGAGTACTCAAATTCCATAAATTTAGGTAACAAAAATTGTTGCTTGTCGAAACGTGGAATCCTTTTTGATTGACTCTCCAAAGAGATAGTATCACGCTTGTAAAATTTGCCCCAACAGTTTTTAAAGTCTAGAATGTCATCAGTGTTAATCATACATACTGTGAATTTCTGATGGGCATTGCATATTATTTCACATACTTCCTTTGGCAGATAATACCTGTCTCTTCTTCTAAAAACCTTTTTTACTGGGCCAAAAGACCGATCGTTTGGTAGAAATGAGTATCCTCTGACTGGGAAGCGGTGTACAATTTCATTGAATCGCCCTGTGTCTACCAAAGCCTGGTATACACTAATCATCATGTGAATCCGGTTTTGGCCTCCACATCCATCTGTGAAAATGTATAACCTTTTGATTTCATTTGGAACTTCCTCTTAGATGTACTTCAGTAAAAATGTGCATGTTTCATTAGGCCCCTTCATTGCAACACCTTCATGGAAAGAATCTACTTTCTTGAGTTCCTAAATTATTTATACAAATTGGATACAATGATAACTGACGATAGCAGAATATCTCTTAAAGTAGTATGCAGGGTAGTGATATATTTTGCATGTTATCAAAAGTCAAGCCTAAGACATTCTCTTCTTTTTCGCACATTTGTTCTACTTCACGGATACTTTCATAGAATTTAGCTGCTCGTTTCTTATGAACAGTTAATTCGGCTTTTCCTGACTTGATAGCCCGTTTCCTTAGGTCAGTTGAATTTACTCTGATTGTGAGACATTCGCACTTACAACAGGCATCGGCTTGAGATCGACCTAAGTGTAGATCAAACTGCTTTTTAAATATTTTGTAATAAAATTACAGTTTTATTTGAAGTGTAAGCTCTTGAACACGGTAAACATCTTATTAATATTAAAGTCGACTGAAAGATAATTATATTCTTTTGAAGAGGAATGTGACTGCTTGACTGGAAATGACTCAATATTATTTTTGACCTGAAGTATGAGATCCGCAGGAATAGTATATTTGGTTATGTTGCTTATCCCTTAGATCACGAGATAATTTTCCCTCTTGAAGTAATTTCTGAAGTCAGAGCTTTGTTCCTTATGGAGTAAATGCACATAAATAACTTTTCGCACACACATGATAAGATATTATCATCACGTACCTATAAAAAATATTTAAATGAGCATTTTCTTGGTTTAACAGGCATTTGAAGGCATGGTCGTCTTTATTTAATATTATTGGGTTGAAGAAGGCTTTGAAGAAAAATGTCTTGTTCGTTTTTTATCGTTTTTGTACCGAGACTACACATTCATGAAATGCTTGGATTTGAGATTCTTTACTGATTTTTGTATAACAGTTCAGATTACAACATGACGTAATTACACCGAGATTCTTTGCTGAAATAGTCTTGCCTCTAGTATTACGACCACGTTTAATTTGTTGCTTTTTTGTTTCCTTTATTACACCTTTCTTTCGCTTCGAATTTAAAACAGTATAGGGATAACATTTTCAACCTCAGAATTACACATTTTTAATAATAAATCACGCCATAACAAAAACTAACTTCACACTTGAGTTATTTTGACTTTGACATTTTATTTGTCATAACCAGTAGTGTTGTCAGTATAGTTATGAAAAGGAATAAGTCATTGACTTATTTCTCTTTGTAAATAAACTAAAAACAGGAATGCTTATATTAGATTGTTGCATGAACTGACCTATTTCCTTTGCTGATTACTATGCAAGATCTTTATAAAATGAATCGAACTACATTAATATTGTTATACCAAAAAAATGCTGACTTATTCCTTTTGGTAATTAACCGATTCATTTTTAATGCTAATTTTGTGTCCTCTCATAGACAAAAGACTTTTGAGCATTGAATATATTTGTTCTGAAAATGACCATTGTAGCTGATGCAATGGTCGGGCTACTGTGTATTCATAACCCCTGGCATAGAAAGCAGCTGCAGCGGCACAACGTATTTGAGTAGAATTTAAAAGACGATACAAAAATCCACCAATCAGTTCAAAAAATCGCTTCAAATCAATAATTCGATACCACAATAGAACCAAGTGTTGATCGAATAAATTCCTTCAATCCAGCAAAGTATATGCGAGGTACTGACTATTGCCTGCCGTCTGTAGAGTATTATTTCAATGTTTTTAATGTAAGTAAAACATACTGTCTTTTTCACAAAATTTGACTTTAACACTTTCGTAGGTCGAATAAGAGGTAGACGTTTGAACAATTTTAACTCTAGAACTATTTTACAAATAATTCTTAAAAAATTGTGTACAAGATTTGCATAACTAATGGAAATTACGTAATTAATAAGACATACGTAATAAATAAGAATACGTAATTAATAAAAATTTCGTATTTTGGACTCTATAGTATCAATTCAAAATACGAAATTTAATTTTAATACGAATTTACGAGAATTGTAGTTAATTAAAAACTTGTATTTTTATTATGTATAACTTACATTTTTTTTATAGATAAGCGTAATTATTAATTTACTGTTTATATACGGATCATTTGTAATGTACACACTAGATTCAAGGTACTTATTTAATCGATACATTTTCTCAAAAAGGCGGTTCAAATTTAACAAATAATTATACAAATAAAGTACATTCATTAATTTATTTTAACTTAAACATTAAATATATCTTTAAAGAACGGTTTTATCACTCTTGAGTGATTATGGAAATGTAGCACACATTTCCATCCATCTTGAAATGCTGATCATGAAACATGAAAAGTTATTTAATCTGAATTTATTACACTTTAGAAAATGTATTTTCCGCGCTAAGATCACATTTCAACTGTATATTAATACATATTCTTAGCCTAATTTTTAATATTTTGATGAATCCTTAGAGTGCGTATTCTTTTTGTTATAAATTTAATTATCTAGGTGCCCAACGCAGTATAAGGTGGATCACACTCTGAACCCTTTCTGACTTATTTTTCGTAAATATAATATAAAATACTAAAAGCAGCGAAGAAGCTTCACTGAATTTAAGAAAACTTAATTTGAATTATCTTTCCAATGAATTCTATATAATAAATATATTTTACTTTGTTACCTTTGTAATTTTTGCTAAGTCTATTGCAGTTCTCCATAATACCAAGTATTCAGTATGTAATATTTCAGTTGTAAGTGATGTTTAGTTTATCTAGCAAATAATTTTCCTAATAAATTTGCGTATATTTAGTCCATGATTTCCAAATTGTTAGCTTTCAAATGTTTTTTTTACATATTTAATTAATAAAACAAATCTTGTAATATAAAACTAATGTTTAACATATTTGATTGATTTATACAACTCGAAACTACTAAAGATATCGACATAAAGATTATAGATAGCAATTCTGGCAACAACTTAAACTAAGTCGTGATTCATCGTTACATCACAAACTCTTCTAAAGTGAGTGGTGATGATTATGAAGGCTTTGAAATTTGCGAAGTTAGTCTATATACTTAGTCCATACTAGTATATTTCATGTAAAAAAAATATGGATTCAAATACGTTGGAATCTAGAAACCTCTTCTGTCAGTATCCAATAATTTTTTTAGACGCTATCCACATTTTTTATTATATTCTTTAGAAGGTCACATGTGATGTGTAGCCAAACTATTTCCATAGGATGTCATACATAATAGCAGAACCCTTTATTACCGAAAGCTTTTATCACGAAATTCTATAGGCCATAATATGTCTACCCTTAAATCCCTATATCTACCCTTAAAAAATATATATGTTCTTACTTCATAACGATTTTTTTATAACATATTTAAACAAATCAAAAAATTCACGCGCACAAAGTCGTGTGTATAGGTAGTACATAATTAAATGTTGTCTAGAAATATCGACAGTTAATTTTGCAGTTGGTCACTTTTTGATACATGAGTCATTAATTATCACAATGCAAGTAATTAGTTTAGCTCCTGTAATATAATAAATAGAGACGGTATGAAAATGCTTCCAAAATGGCAGCTAAACAAAGTAATTTGTTTTATATGTACGAATAAAAAAGGAAATAGAAACGGTTCTTTATTTCAATTTATTTCGATTAAAGTATTATAGATTAAATATGTTTTTGTCCATTTAAAACCAATTCAAAATATAAGCAAAACTAAATAAAAAGCACAACAGATAATAAGTAAACAGGAAAACATAGCATTGGCAACGATTTCACTGGAACTAGTTAATACTTTTTGTACCTGCTTTTTCACTAGCATGGAACACTAACACCAAGAATAGTTTGCATGTTTGTTGTTCAAATACGTGTAAACATTTAAATAACTTTTTTTTTTAAATTCCATGTGGATGTAGCTCATTATTGAAGTCTAATATATAGAGCAAATGTTGAATGGTATCAAATTCAACTACGTTAATGTACAATATGTATTTGACCATTCGACATTAAATCAATCTTCATGTACCAAATTATTTTCTTCCATCGTATACCGAAAGTCAATTAAAAAAATTCAGTAGTTTAGTCACAGAAATAGTTTCAAGTGTTTATAATTTCAAATATGACGTATGTTATTTCAAACACGTCTTGTTGTTTTGCCCGCCGTTGCTGTTTTGCTAGTAGTAACATATGCATTGCAAATTATATCTACGTTTTGTTTATATTAAAGTGCTATTTAATTTTTTCGATTTTTTTTTATTCTTGGCGTAATTATTTATTTCACTATTAGAGTATTTATAACAACTAGTACTGAGTGGATTTAAAATTAATACGAAAGGTCAAATCAATATTTTATACGTGTACACATGCGTGTGTTTTGTGTGAGCGCGCGCTCGTGTGTGTGTGTGTGTATTTATGAGTGTGTGTGCGTGTGTACGTGTGTGCATGCATGCGTACATACGTGCGTTTGTGTGCGAATGTGCGTGTATGCATGCGTGCGTGCATGCATGCATGCGCGCGCACAGGCGTGTATGCGTGTGCGCACGTGTGTGTGCGTGTGTGCGTGCGTGTATGTGTATGTATATACCCACATATATTACATATAGTACATTCATGTATATACTAGCTCTTTCAGGCAACTCTGATCGCTAAGAATTTCTTTAGATTTAGATTTAACATCGCAGCTCATCTTTTATCACAGTGAAGTATTTTTTCTATTGCGATATTTCGTAAAATTATATTTTATTGTAATAGTAATATAATAAAATATTAAGTAGAAGTAGGTGCTAAAGATATATATTCTAAGATAGGTTTTAATTGGTTCTATTCACATTAATTTACTTTAATGACTCTGAGTACTCTAAATCTTTAGTATCGTTTCTAAATAAATTGAAGGTACGTATTTTTCCCGTATTTAGAATGAAACCTGAGAAAAAACTATAATATTACCCATTTAATTCCAAGATTTAAAACTAAATAACTTAACAGTTGCTCAATTGTAAATTATAGTGAAATATATTAACATCTTACAAAATTTGAAAATTGTTTATCACTGCTGAGTGTCTCTCTTCATAAAATTATGTTTCCCTGTCTAAAGTTTCCAATAATGTTTGATAGTTCAGCTATATTTATTAACGAGAAAAGAATTAACCAAAATAATAATATAACTCACAAAATGTAAAGTACACACAAGATTCGGTGATGTCCAAGAACGAATTGCTCAAGCAAAACTAATAGATCCAAAGGATAAATCTCATGGATTATAAAATAAAATTGTGAAGAAATCAAGAACTCACCTAAAGAAAATAAGTGTAAGAGTAAAAGTAACTAATGGCTAACATCATCAAGTGTAAATAAATGTTTAAATGAAGAATCTCACTCTGATAAAGTTAGTCGCTCCAGAAAATATAACAGCTTCATGTGCGTTATTGTTTTTATAATTTTAGATATATATTGTAACGATATATTGCTTGAGAGGAAACAAGGCACACTTGTTTGGTGGAAATAATGAAAATATATTTATCCAAAACTTAAACTTCTGTATACTACCGTCTCCTCAGTGTAACGTGAACTTTTTAATAACAAAGGATACCAATAATAAAGGATCATTGTAGCAGACTAAAGCGTGAAAAATATTCTAGCATAATTGTCACTCGTAATTTCAAATAGTTAAAAGATTTTAGTTAGTAATTATTATTAGTTTGAATATAAAATTGCTAATGTTAAATGTGCTAATTTGTTTAAAGTTTGTAATGCAATGTTACCGTAGAAGGTACACAGCAATAAGAACATATTTAAATATAATTTAAGTGTATTTGTACTCTTATGTTAATACACAGAATTGTGTAATAAAACAATAAAAGGATTTAATTAGACACATTGGAGTTAATAAGACTAATTACGGGTACACTATAAACTTGTGATTCGTTGAATAAAGTATATAATTGATTTTTTTTAATTTCAAAAAATGTTTGAATAGCTAACTAATTCTGCCATACAGCTATAGCTTTTCATATTTTAATGGTTTTCTTATTCTATTTAACCGCTGCCTGTCGGTCGACTGTGTGATAAGCGAAATGTAAAGAAAAGCGGACATGAACCATGCTTGCAAGCCGGATCTACGTAGATTCACTGAATATGTATTAGTGTATAAATAAAAAAAGATCGACGTATATCTAGATATATTCTCGGACTCACTCGTCTCTGAGTAACCTTATAATGGATTCATTTGTTTAAGTTTTGAGGTTGAGACTCAAAAAATCAAAGTAAATTTCGGTACTTTATGGAAAATTGGGTCGCACGTCTATATATATATATATATGTCTATATATATATATATATATATATATATATATATATGTATTTATAAAATATTGCAAAACCGTTAGATGATGCATAATAGGAAGCAGACACTCGATGAGGTAATCTCATGGCGAATGTTTTCTAATTGCAATCTGCTACGTTTATAAAAGCAGCATCTTTCCTTTTGTTTTCCTGTCTGTTCTCTTCTAACTCAACGAGTGTTGGATAAATTTTGGTGAACTTTACAGCATCGGAAATAATGAGACTCTTTATACCGAAAAGTTAAAACCCAACAACATTAATTTACATTCTAAATTAATTTAGCTGAAACGATATTTGTGCGGTCAGTTGGGGAAAGATCTATGGATGGTAACGTGATTTTGTTTAAGCTGCCTAATTCGTCCAAGATAAAATGAATTGATTTATGGTAACGTTATTACTTTTTCGTAGTTTTATTTTATAACGTTTTCAAAGCAGTAACAAGCTGTAGTAAAGTGGTTTTTTGGTATTTTGTAAACTACAATAAGTTTTTTTTATATAACAGTAAAGCAAGGACGTTTCAATATAATCTTGTGAATATGTCATTAAAGGGTTAATAGAGAAATATCAAAACTTAATTTTATGCAGTATTCCACCTTAATTAATAATGTAAGGTGATATTAACAAATTTCGAAAATTGCATCTAGATTGCTCTCGAATACAAATAAGCATTATGCGGTACGGCGGATGGATTAATGTATGTATTAAAAAAACTTTAAAGATAAGTTGACTTTTTAATTCTATGTCAACGAATAACGTAAACGGAACAATAAAATGAAAATAGAATACCAACATAACTTATATCCGAGCCGATAATTATTTTTTGACAAATTGACTTACCAAAGATGAATTGAATTCCTTATGACGAAAGTTAAGTATATTATGTACTATATAGTATATATAGTATATTATTAAAAAAACCATGCCAATTCATTAGTACTGACTCATACGTTATCCGAATAAATAATGTTTCCTCAAAGCATGAAGTTACTTTTTTCTTACTCTGTGAGGACATAAGGGTAGCTCTGTCAGATAATGCAACCTTAATCAGGAATATTTTATAAAAAGGTTTTTTAATCTTTCTAAAAAGCATTCACGTACACACAAATACGTGTTGCTTCGATCCATTTTCTCTTTAGAGTGAATTCATGGAGCAAAAACTCTTTAAACTCTGTACATAAACTTTTCATATTTTATTCGTTATTTAATCATGGAAACTCGATCGCTAATTGAAACATCAGTTGAGATTTTAACTCAATATTAATAAGTGATGTAAATATTACAATAAAACAAAAATAAAATGCAACACAACTTGCATTTAAGCCAAGTTGCGGTTAAATTTAACCATTATGATTTTTTTAACAAGTTGACTTACCAAATATCGATTGAATTTTGTGTGACTAAAGTTAAGTATATTACGAGTTTGCCAATAAAAAACTATCCATGTCAATTAATTCATAATAAGTTATTGAAACAAAAAATGTTTCCTTATACATGAAATAAGTTAATTATTACCCTGTAAGAATATAAAGGTAACTCTGTAAGATAATGCAAACTTAACTTGGAATATTTTCAAAAAGCTTTTTAATCTTTCCAAATTTATTGTCGTAGGTCGAATTGAATAAAGATTAACGAAAAAGTAAAAAAAAATTTTTGAGTTTTTGTCAGCAATGCTTGACGTTTTCATAAGGGAGTACAATTTTGGCTATCCTTGTACATATATTGCATATTACTTCGTTTGATTTTCTCTTTAAACTAAATTAATGGAACAAGAGTACTTCAAATTCTGTTAATCAAATTTTCATAATTCGGTCGTTATTTTCTCATCGAAACTCGATGGCTAACTGAACTGAAAATCAGACGCCGTGTTCTTTCATATCCTACCAGAGTTATTCGAGAAGTTTAAATAATGTTCCCGAAGTCACTGTACATAGAAGTGGTTTCTTAGTTGCCATCCTAATAATTCGTTGTATGTTATTATAAATCAATAAATATAAAAAAAGTGGTATTAGAATATTACGATTTTTTAATGTTTCTTTTGTTAATTCGATAAATTCTGATTTAATGCATTACTATTATCTTAAAATTTTAGCTGGTTACTACAACGATATTTCTGCACAGATGCGCAGAATAGTAAATATAGAAACCAATCAAGTCAGAAGTCCGTCCCGACAATTGTCCGAATGCTAATTCTAATATTAATTTTAAACGATGAATTCGCAACGAAGTTAGGACAGCCTGCTTAAATGAAATCGATTTTCTTTTAATTCAAAACAGATCATTGAAGGTTATTAGAAGCTTTAAGATTTGATTAAGGTGTTGGAACTTAAAAATTTTTCGAATTTAGTTCATGAAAATTTTGTTTATTACGGTTATTATGTTTCGTGACATTATTTGTAGCATGCATTTTTTATTTTGTACGTCTGGTATGACTGGCAGTAAAAAGTTATAATAATGACATTTTATCTTATTGAGTTATTATATCGTTTTTTAACACAATTTTTAGAGGTAGCTTAATTATGTTAATATCACATATTCCTATCGCCTGGATATAAACATCAAATTTTTTTTGGTTTGTTTCAAAGTGAGGAAAAGGCGTAATACTTAAAAAAATTCAAAACAATTTCAATCTCGTATCTCGCAAAAGTATTTGAAAAACAATGCAAAACGATTTCAATGATGAGATTGGATAGATATTTAAAATATAGAGGTAAACATCTAATTTCTTTGCTTTGCATGCTTGTCAGCTTGGTGTCATTTAGTTAGGCGTTATAGGCATAAATTTTCATAAGACGACCGAAGTTGTCAGTTGTACCATTCGCTCAATAAAATGAAAATGGGTCAATTTTAGGGCTACAGATATACTTAGTTCATTTACGAATTTATAATTAAGTAGATAGAAATTAATTATTAATGCGTACGGTAATATGAAATAATAAATCAACTCATACATCGCAGAATTCTTCGTATATTTTTACGTTGTCAACAATATCCCCGCACGTTATTTTAACGTAGCTATAATAGTTTAAAAGTTTAACTAGAAATACACTTGGTAAAATTCGAATCCCTTCATTTCAATAATTTTTTCCCTTAATCAACGCATTTCAAAAATATATAATATTTTCCTTGTCTATCCGAATAATGTAAGCTATAGGTTGATGAGTATTATTCTTTACTTGTTATCAAATACACAAATAATTTTTGGGTTAGATCCTAAAAGAAAGAAAGAAATAGATCCTAAAAGAAAGATGTATAATGATGAGTATAGAAGTAAACTATAGTACAATTTAGCAATAAAACTAAAACAAAATGCTTTAGTTTTATGTGTATTAGCTGCATCAAAATAAAACGAATATAATTACGAAAATTGTTATGTTGCAAGATTTGGCTGTGTAGTTCTCCACTGGATTAAAACACAAAATAGATAATTTAACCATTAAGATTAGAGTTCACAAATTAATTAAAAACCACTTTTACATGAAAAATTAAACACATTACTGTAACTCCCTTTTCTTCCTTATAGAGCCGACAGTATCACCTAGCACCTTGTATTAAAATATATTATTTCAATACAAGAAAAATGGACCAGTTTTTATTACACACTTATGTGTGTAACCCAATACAAATATGTATCTTAATTATTCCTCATCGTTTTCTGTTGAATAATTTAGTAAATATTCTTCTGTTTCCAATCTCAATCCGAATTACTCCATTAAAATTTAATTTTCTTGTTACTTCTCTTGTTTACTTCTTCAGTATCAGAAGTTTATATTTCAATAAAGTAGCAAGCATATCATGCATATTAAATATGTTTTAAAATCCCATATAATTTTTAGGTAAGCTTCGAATCCATACAGTTTCAACGCATACATCTGTATATTTACCTATCGTTCATAGAATCTCAGTTTTAACTATTTTCCATCTACAGGTGTAAAACTTTATATAAGGTTCTCCACCTTTGTTCAGATACGTATAAAAATATAGTAACACTTGTCGAAAATCATTGCGTAAGCAATGACTTCAATGAAATGAAAACAAAGAATGAGTATTGTGGATTATAATCGTAATCTAGAATAAACAATTTAAACAAAATTTATTCTCGTTTGCCAATATTTGTTTACATATTTATTTATAGTTAAGAAAAAATTACATTTGTTACATATTACACCATGATTACAAAACAATTAAATAAATTCTTCAAAACAATTAAATAATTTTTTTCTAAAACACTTCAAGAAGTTTTTTCTCACTCATTATAAACACATAGTTCAATTGCGATAGAATTTTAAAATATTTAAAATGAAAAAGATGATGACTCAGATCGTAAGGTAAGAAAAAGAGATTTTGAAATAACTTAAAGCACAAAATGAATCAATTTGACTATAGGAGAAAATTCTTAAATTGAACTTCCCTTATATGCAATACATGGTAACCCAACATACCCAAAACAAAATTTGTAGAAAATTTAAAAGCGTACTATCCAACGTACTATACAAATATTGAAGGAACGTTTTTTGGACACGTTTCGACACCAGGCTGTATTTAGTTTCAAGTTGACTAAAAATAATGGAACTAGTTTTTGCCTTGCTTTGAATTAAAGTCGTATATACTAAATTATTTGAAGTAACACATCGAAAGTATCTTGTATAGTGCAACGTAAATCAAAGCCTTCTGAAGTTTTGCTACATCCGCCAAATAACCACGAGAATTTTGATGTGAATCGAATTTAAATTCCAGATTGGTTGCTTCGATACGTCAGCATAAGAGTGTCCCACCAACCTTTGAAATAAATCGTAGACGGCTGTTAACGGTCTACTCGAGAATGGCATAGATGTCACGCTGCAGCAATTTACAACTGGAAAAATCTTCATTTTTTTACGTAGAGACGGCTGTGTGAAGTTTTAACCGAATTACTTGTACTGCTTTTATTTACTAGTATAGCAAATTGAGATTAATTCTAATAGTGTGAAATAAGAATCAATATCCACCCAATTATGTATTGTTTTCTTTCAACAAAATATAAAGAGAATAAACGTAACAATTGTGAAGAGAATCCGGCTTCGCCAAAACGAGTTAATAAAAAGTCATTACTTATACGATAAAAAGTTCTCTATTGTGATAAATAGCAGATGATGTACGCAAGGTACAGGTGTTACCCGAGTAATTTTCCATCATGAACGATAAGGGGCAGTTAATGTGAAATATAAGCCATTTTAAACATACATTATTGGTGAAATTTTTGGGAATTTGATGATTGTCAACCGCTTGAAATACGTTTAGGTGTTTCAACTCACACCTGACATAAAGCTAGAATAATTTGAAAATTATGTTTACGAAACAAACTTAACCCTGTTATTGACAAGCTTAACACAAAGAGCAGCTTCCTTGAAAAGTTGACATATCCGACAATAAATTGGACATAATTTTAAACTCTACATTCTGGTCAAAGAAAACGTGCATTAACGAATAAACATTTCTGAACTTGATTAACCGAACTGTAATGTGCTCTAGGTATACTAATGTTAGATTATCAAAATATGTGTATTTTTAAAGGAAAACTGAGGGACTTCTCCTTGAACACGTTGACTGAGCGTTACGATACCGTTTTTTCAAGGAGGACATGACCGAATTAGTTTCTACGCGTCGGTAAATTATTAAACGTGCATACATAATGCTGTGACGCGACTGGTAATGCGCAGCAATGGCATGCTTTCTCTCACCCTTCACTTTGTAGCATAATGAGTACAAAATATTACTCTTAATGTGGTGCTATCGGTCGATGTTAGTGTAACCGTGTAGCGATGCCACCGTCCTTACGTAAGTGAGAACATACATCACCTATTTATATGAGTAGTTCACTCTGTTACAACACTTTAAATCCCAATCTTCTCAAAATATAGATCCTTGTACCAGCTAAAAATTTTCTAAGGGAGACTATATGATTCTTTATTATATTCAATCTGAAATAGATTGGAGCAATTTGTACTTAACTGATAATATATTCATAGCTGTTCACTTTTTTGAGATCTGGTTTATTCCTGTATCAATACATGTGTTCATTTGTAAGTGTTAAGACCTGTAAAGTTCAGTATTTATATATAGGATTAGCAATAAATTCAGCTATTACGATATTGAGGGAGTGGTAATCGATGTAATAAAATACTTTTTGTCAAATTGCGATCAATATGTAGAAATTGAAGGTACTAATTTGAAACGATCTTTTATAAATTTGCCAATGCTTTGAGAATCTATACTGGGTCTGTTTTTGTTACTTGTATACATAATGTCCTTACATACGCAATTGGCATTTTGTTGAACTGTAAATTTTCATTTCAGATATTTGGCGTTTGGTTCATAATTTCAAATTCAAATTTATTTCAAATATAAGCTCATGTATTCGTGTTTTGAATTTAATGATTCATTTTTTTTAACGTCATGTGTTTCTTTTCGAGATCGTTCTATGGACAATATGGAAAACTTAAAATATCGCCTTATTTACGAATACGAGTTCCACCGTGGCATCATTGCTGCAGAAACACCTCAAAGAATTAATGACGTATATGGAGCAGCTACTGCAACAAAAAACTCGGTACGTTTTTGGTTCCAACGGTTTCGAATTTCTGGAAATTTTGACCTAGAGAACAAGCCCCGTGGACGATCGTAGATCCAAGTTAATAACGAAGAATTAAAAGTGATCGTGGAAGCGGATTGATCGCAAACTACATCAGAATTAGCTGCAGTCTTCGGTGTAAGTGACAAAATATTTTTGAGTCACTTAAGAAAAAATAAAAATTTATTTTTGAAAATAAATATTTTTGACTTACTCATATATATTCACTATCTTGTAGGTTAAGCTCAGCTAAGTTAGCAGTTAGAAAAATTGCCAACGTGCGAGTCGAACTCGCATACGAAGGGTTCCGTAGCATCAAACAATATTAAACTTACAAGTTTGAATTTTTCAATGACACTGTGAAAAACAAAAGCACTGTTGCGATCGGTACCAAAAATATCTTATACCTCGAAAACTACATAACATATATTTTTCAGACGAACTTTCGTTGAAAGTTTATTTTTAGTTCTACTACCTTAATTTTTTTCAAAATTTTGCATACCTTAGGTAAAAATTAGAGAGAAGACACACTTTTTGAGATTTTAGATACTTAAATAAAAAAGTTATTTTGAAAATGTTTCAATAACTATTTAATTATTTGTTTTTCAATAATTATGTAATGACGCCTATATGCACTGGATTTTTTTCATCCCTTAGATATATGTGTAGTGTACCACCCCTAATAAGTTTTTTTTTCATAATTCTACTATTTCGTTAAATAGCGGTTCGTAGAAGGCACCTACCATCCAAATTGTTTTGTATAGTGCCAATAGTCTCCGAGTAATATGAACCGACAGATGGCTAGGACGATATTATAAGGGTTCCGTTTTCACCATTTTGCTACGTCGCTGTATCTGTTACCTGCCTAATAACACTATTTAATTATTTTGGCACATTTTTTTTGCTCTGAAACCAAACTATATTTTTCTTGTTCATTTGATAGTGTACAATCAGAATCTGAATTCATTTCGAATAAGAATCGTTATTCGTTCAGATCGGGGTTATGAGAAAAATGAAATAGACATTTTACAAACAATATATTAAATATTTACTTTACTTTTTCCCTTAATTTACATAATCTTGTATTTGTTTAATTTCCTTTTATGAAAGTAGTTTGAATTATCACGTAAACATTTCTAACAATATTCTGCAAGCATAGTCCATTTTTCTTGATAACGTTTTTCTATTATAATTAATATCTTGAAGACATCTTTCCCCGCGTTCCTCATTAACTACACCTAAATTAGGAGGAAATAAATCTAAGTAGGAATGAAGAAAATTTAATTTTCAGCGACATGTTACAACCTAAAGCCCGAAAATCTGTAAGAAGATTTGATACAAGTTGTTCATAGTCGGGTAATTTGGTGTTACCCAAAAAATTTTTTACAACTTTAACAAACGAAAAGTTGTGCATTTTTTTGCAATGAAATTCAATTTGGTGACAAAATTTGGATCCCTCATAAACCTTCTTATGTCTGACTACAAAAATGTCTTCTTTTATTTTTACATCATTAAGTAAGTACTTTTAAGATAACGAAAACCTTTCATCATCATTATCCATGGCTTTCACAAAATTTTTCGTCAAGTTCAATTTTATATGAAGAGGTGGAAATAAAATATTCTCTGGTTCGACGAGACAAATATTGGACACACATTTTTTAATAGTCAGTTATTTTCATTCACTCTTTTTGGGTGTAGAATTTGTCTCGAGCTCTGTTGTCCCACTCACAAATAAAGCAACTAAATTTTGTGTAACCGCCTTGCACGCCTCGTAACATCCCAAGAACTTTTAATTCAATCCATATGGATTGATTCTTCATCCAGGAATGTTCCGTGTGGTGTATTTTTGTAGCAAATGTTTGAGGTTTTCATAGGTTTCTTTAACATGAACTCCGTGTGACTGAAATTCATTTCCGTTATATAATAAAACCGCTTTCATATTTACTTTTGGCAAAAATATAAGTAGTCTCCATTGGGCAGGTGAGCACATAGAAAAAATTTTGTCCCGAGCCTGTGTACATTTTTACAAGAGACTAGATGATTTTCCTTTTCAAAGAAATCTGCTACACTGCTACGCTGTTTTCGGTAAATGTTAAATGTAATGGCTCTTGTGTTTGGATGCTGTAAATTCCATTGGGTTATACTAGAAGCTAAACGCTCTGATTTTGTAAGATAATGAATCAGATTTTTAGTTTAGTTTGGGTTATCAAATGCGGTGCTGTGGTTGACGGGTCGTAGTCAGCGTTGTCAAGATCAGTATTGTCAGAAGCAAAAATATTATCATCATTTTCCAAATCACGACTACCGCAAGAAGTTGACGGTTCTTCAGAAGTCGTGGCCGTTGAGAATCGCAGTGGACGTACATCATTAGGAACTGGCTTTGACACAGACGACACGTCCGGGTATTTCATAATATTTTTTTTTTAAATTACTGTAATGAAGGCTAGACTTCATTCCAGTAATTTTCGTTAAATAGAAATAACAATCATTTACGTGATTCTACTTTCCTTACCATATAGTTGAGATGGCAAAAGACATTGATGGGTAAGTAACTTGAATCCATCCTGTAAGGTAATATCTTGAATACAACAAATTTGGACTACAAGAATTATTTAAAATTTCTTCAGCACTGAATCTAAAGTATAAACGATATTTTCTCAACAGTCGTAACGAAAACTTCTTCGAATTTGAGTGCGGGGTAAAGTTTACACACTTTTTTGTTTTACACCTTTTTTTTGTTTTGTTTAAACAAAATAAATCTGACGCTATTATACACTTTCTAGACATTATTTTAATCGATTGAATTCAAAAACAAAGCAACAAGGTGAGATGAGTATTAGTTAATAACCTAAACGCAAAGTGTTAAAAAATAGTCAAAAATGTATGATGCTTTACTTAATCAAAGTAACAGCTCTCATAGCTATTAATAAAAATGTAAGTAGTTTAAGACAATATATCCAAGGCATGATTAAATAATAATGAGACACGACATACGACGTTTAAACATAAAGAAATCCATTTTTAAAATTAAATCTGAAAATTTTTAGGTATTTTTTTTCAAATATCAAATTATCCCAATCGGACCTGATAGAATTTTTTTAAAGATCTTTCAAAGGATATTATTATTATTAAGGATATTATTATTATTAAAATGTATAAGTTTCATTCCAGTGCAAAAACTGTAGTTAACTAGTTAATTAGGTAGCTGACAGACGCAGTGATAAGCAGATTATTTTATTTTGCTTATTTCTGTAGCACCCGGCTGTATGGTAGTATGCTGTGGGGCACTGCTGTCGATATTAAAACCATGTTTGTTCTGTAAAAGAAAACAGTCCGGATTATATGAAATACGAAATATCGAAAACCATTAAAGAGGCAAATATTCTGACTTTATCCTTGATATATATGTATGAAAACCCACTTAATGCTGAAAAAAATTTAAAAGATCTGATACGTATAAATTTAACAAAAAGAAAATTAAATTTATAATGATAAATAACTTACAAGTCTTTCATAAGCTTTTTGGGTTTTTTAACAAAATACCTGAGGACAAGACAGACCTTCCCATAGCGAAATTTAAAACGCATTTTAAGCACGTACTTAGAGCGCTAAGGATTTTGTTGATGACAAAAGTATATGCAGGTCATTAGATAACATATAATGCATAAAGTCCTGAATAAGAAGGAATAATTGATTTATTTGTGAATATAGAGACTATAAAGGTGTTTAATCATAATGATTAGAAGTCAGAGATTAAAATGATTAAATTGTGACATGTCAAAAGAGACTTAAATAATCCTCCACAGTTAAAAAAAGAACATAAATTTAAACCGGCAGTTAATTTCCAATATTAACCGCAAATACTAATATCATTACCGTTAAAACAGTTGCGATTCGTCAATGTTTACTGGATATTTGCTTTGCTCCGAACTATAGTGAAAAGTCAAATAAAAAACTTCAAACGGCGTCACAGATTAAAAGCCAACGAGCTGGTCGTAGCATTCGTAATTTACCTATCGTGTGTGGTTCGGCGGTGCCTGAAGCTTTTGCTAAGTACTTCTGGTCGGTGTACAGTCCAAACGTTCGTAGTTTCTTCGGCGTCTTGCTTCCGTTCCACTGATGATAGATTAGTGATAGCGCCATTTGCTTGTTTCTAAGCTGGAGTTAATTTTTGTTGACCCAACTTACCCGGTACAACGTTCAAGACCTTTTCCAAAATAACAATAAAAGGATGTGAATATAATAGAAATTAAAACTTTAAAGTAGTTTTATGAAAAAGAAAAAACAATATAAAAATATCTTGTAAATATAAATAAAAAAATAGTAAACGCATTCACATAATTGATTTTCGGGCGTGTTTCATGCGTAAGTCTGTTTTAGGAAATGACCCACGGGATTTTCTTACTGCCTATTTTAAGATGTCTTTGGTAAATTTTTATACCGAAATCCGGGTATTTAATATTGGGTACATTACTAAAAATTGTTGAAGACATATTGAAATAATATATTGAGAAGATCTACATACACATATCCAGATTATATAATCCTGCCCGTAATAAACACATTGTGTTTTAACAAAAACACTCACCATTAATATTTAATATAAATGAAAAATATGTATATATATTGTCATATATATATATATATATATATATATATATATATATATATATATATATATATATATATATATATATATTGCAACTCGCTCAACAATTTTCTTTGTATTTATTACTTTGTATCTGGAATACACTATTAATTATCTGTCACTAGTAAACAACACTATACACTACATATACACAATAATCCACACTGATTTTTATCACACAAGATACTTGCTAACCCTAAGTACCCATTTACCTACTTTATTACGTATTACTCAATTAATAAAAACAACAATATACACACAATTCTTTTCAAACCTAGCAACAACAAATACACTCACAACTCAATTAACACATAAACTTGCTTCTCGAATTAATATAATTGAAATACATTACACCTTTCTAAAAATAATCAATTTGGAAAACTTATACATACATGGATAGCTCCCTACAATTTGTGAATGAAATAGACTCATTAAAAATTGCACAATCAATTGAATGTAGCATTGAGAATTATGTAAAGAATATAGATGTACAAGAATCTAATTTTACACTAATCACACAAAATATACGTAGCGTATATAAAAATATTGACGACCTACAAATATCTTTAAGTAATTTTAAATTTGAAGTAGACTTGATGCTGTTGAGCGAATGTAGACTTAGTCAATACAAACCTATCCCTGGTATTTATAACTATACGTCATACTACACTCAAAATGTCTTAAATCAAAATGACGGCGTAGTTGCTTATGTTAATAATACTCACATAACAGATGTAAAGGAAATATCACTTGATCATGCTTCTTGTCTCCAAATTAAATTCCATAATTACATAGTTTTAGCAATCTATCGTTCACCCTCAAACATAAACGCAAATAAGTTTATTGCATCTCTTAATGCCCATTTAGAACAAATAAAATCACATAGAAATATCATCATTACGGGTTATATAAACATAAATTTAATACTCTACCAGATTGAAAAATCACATGACAGGCTAAATCGATTAAATTACCTAACAATGCTCGCTACACATGGACTTCTTCCAGGGCATACACTACCCACTAGAAATGAAAATTGTTTAGACTATTATATATTAAAACTAGAAAATACTACTATGCCAGCTAAAAAAGAATATCACGAATAAAACAAAAGTTGCCGTAAATTTAGATAATTCACTGGCTACCCTAAAAAATAAAGACTTACACGACTTACTGACCTGTACTGATCCTAATCATCTCGCCACTAAATTGGTAGATACTGTAAGAGATTGTCTGTTAAAAAATACTATTACGACATTAATTCCAAGGAAAAACAGGGTCCAAAAACCTTGGATAACTCCTGGGATTTTAAAGTGTATCCGTAATAGAAATCATTTACAGAAAAAGGCTGAATCTGATCCAGAAAATGAGATTCTTAAAATCACTTACAGACGATACCGAAACTATTGTAATAACCTTAGCAAACAACTAAAACACAACTTCCAGAAACAACAACTAGAAAATGCCGGTAAATATCCTAAAAAACTTTGGAATACTATTAATAATGTTGCCAACCGTAATAAAACTAAAACTTCTAATAATGAACTGTTAAAACTGGAATCCACACCAAGTAAATCAGTTAATTTAATTAATAACTTTTTTGCCAACGTCGGAAAATCATTAGCAAAAGACATCATTGCACAATCTTCAACATCACATCAGGATCTCTACACAGATAGCCAGAGACCTGTTTCATCGTTTGTGATCCTTGAAACTGACCCCATTGAAGTGCAGTCAATATTAATAAGCCTGAAAACAGACAGTGCCCCTGGTGTAGATATTATTCCGACAAAATTTCTTAAAATGGCCAGTACATTAGTAGTACCTATTATCACACATTTAGCCAACCTTTGCTTTAATCAAGGTGTGTTTCCTAAAGAATTTAAAAAAGCCATTATCACGCCGATACATAAGGGTGGAAGCAGAGATGACATTAATAATTATAGGCCAATTTCCATTTTACCTGCGATTTCCAAAATCCTTGAAAAACTGATTAATAAAAGGCTAATCAATTACCTGAACTCATTTGATATAATTTCTAAACCTCAATTCGGCTTCAGATCAGGTTTTTCAACAGAAGATGCAGTGGCTGCTTTGACTACTGTAATAACCAAACAAATCGATAAAGGTAGGAAATGCCTCGCGGTACTACTAGACCTGCAGAAAGCATTTGATAGCGTCTCTGCTTCCATCCTTTTGCAAAGGCTTGAAAGCATAGGCATACGAGGAATCCCTTTAGATCTTTTTAAAAACTATCTGAGCGAAAGGAAGCAGAGTGTTAGAGTGGGTGATACCCAGAGCGAAGAGACGAGCGTAGGTTTTGGTGTTCCACAAGGAAGTGTTCTCGGCCCCACGCTATTTCTAATATATATAAATCAACTTTGCGAAATGAAATTCAGAGACGGACATATTTTTTCATATGCCGATGATACTGTACTAGTTTTTACGGGCGACACTTGGGAAAATACTCGTATATCTGCAGAAAAAGGTCTTACAATGATTTCGATGGCTTAATTCTAACTTACTTACCTTAAACAAAAATAAAACTAATTACATGTGTTTCACAAAAAATATAACTACTCAGTCTAATAAAAATTTCGAAATAAAGATACACACTTGTAATAAGAGCTACACTACAAACTGCCAATGCACCATTATTTCGAAGGTGGAAACTAATAAATATTTAGGAGCCATAATGGATCAGAGATTGTCATGGCATTCACACGTAGAGATATTGATGGGACGGATAAGAAAACTAATATGGGTTTTCAAAACACTTAGATATATAGCTACAAAAACACTTCTAACTCAAATTTATATTTCCTTATCTCAATCGGTTTTGAGTTATTGCATACCAATTTGGGGAGGTGCATCTAAGATAAAATTTTTAGAACTGGAAAGGGCACAGAGGGCCCTACTTAAAGTAATCCATTTTAAACCGTACCGTTTCCCTACAAATGAGCTGTACTCTCTGAGTGATGTTTTAACGGTAAGGAAGCTCTATGTACTAAACACTGTTCTAAGCATACATAGGTCCCTAAAGTTTGATCCAACACTGTTAAAAATACGTAGGAAACACTTAATCGCTGCAGTGAGCACAGCCAAGTCTTCATTTGCACGAATGCAATACACGTATAAGTCGTCATAATTATATAACTCAATAAATAAAATCTTAACTATATGTCCCTTGACACGAAATAAATGCAAAATAGTAATTATAAATTGGTTAAAATCTTTAACATATGCGGAAACCGAAGCACTTTTATTCAAGTAAACACAATCACACACACATACACACAAATACATACACACACACACTCTCATACATACTCACTATGAATTATGGATTTAAGTCTATTTGCATGCCTTGTATTTTTTGCTTCTTGTCTTAATTTGTAAAGTGGTTTTGTTATAAAGAGCGGACCCTCCTAACACAAGTATTGAACTTAAAAGGGGGATCCATCCTATGTAAGAACTAATGTAACCTTAGAGACAATAAAGCATTATTATTATTATTATTATATATATATATATATATATATATATATATATATATATATATATATAAAAGCGTGCCTTCTTACGATACAGCCAAGCACTGGTTCCAAAGATTCAAAAAAGGGAATTTTGACCTGTCGGTTAAACGCCATCCAAAGCGACCTCCTACAACTGATGAAGAAAAATTTAAAAGCCTTATTAAAACAGAATTCAGATTAAGGTTACGTTGTTTGGTAGAGCTATTTTCATGTTCCTGCACTGCAATTTAAAACAACTTCATACTTTGAGAAAAAAGTAGAAATTCCGTTTAGCTACCACATGAGCTAGCACTTTTTCAACTTCAGAAGAGAGCTAATGTGTGCTTCGAGCTACTGAGTTCCCATCGTACCAATGGGAAGCTATAGTATCCGGTTACAGGAGATAAACATTGGGTGGCTTATTTGAATTTTTCAGCGTAAACAATAGTAGCTGGGAGCTGGAGAAAAGGTGTACCTAGACCAAAATATAATATTGGACAAAAGATACTTTTGAGTGCATTGTGAGATATAGAGTTATTAATTGGAAATTTCTTCAAGCTAACAGTTTAATTACAGCTAAAATTTATTTATGCTCCTTTATATACAGTACCCTCCAGATCTGTCGCCATCTAATTACCACCTGTTTCGTTCTTTGTCTAATCATTTACGTGATAAAAAATTAAAAGAGGAAAGTCATGTCCAAATCGGACTTCACCGATTTTTCAGTGAAATGCTCAGATTCTTCAAAGATGAAATTTTAGCTCTGCCTACACTTTGACGAAGTATTAAATACAGATGGTCCTTATGTAATTAAAAATTGATTTTTAGCTACATGAAAAAAGTTGAAAAGTTCGTGTACAGAAATTATTGTACATATCTGTTATATATATATATATATATATATATATATATATATACACATACACACACACACACACATACACACACACATATATATATATATATATATATATGTGTGTGTGTGTGTGTGTGTGTGTACAATTTATTATTTTTCTGAATATAAGTACCGAGGTAAAAAGGTCATTCCGGTCAAACCGAATTTAAACTTTATCCTTTGTGTTTGTATTCCCTATGAGAATTTAGTGCAGATAATTGGTAGAACTTATAACATAATTTCCTCAAATAAAATACAAGGTTGGCAAATTATAAACTAGCCATCCCAGTTCATCTGTATTAGTTTATACGGTAGTCAAACAGAATATTGCCACTTCTTCCCGAAAGTATGACAATGTTTTTCTATTGCAGCATCAGAACCCAGCTAGATAATACTAATTTAATTTGGGATCAAATTTCAATAAGAGCTGGTATTTTTTTGCTAATTTAATATGTCATATATAGTAGACATAAAAATTGCCTTTTTAATTCTTTGAAAGAAATTCTCGGTTCTGTAGTTCACATTTATATTGTGTATATATTACACGTTGCGCGCCAAACGGAATTCGGATTCGTTGCACTCTTAACACATTAGATAGATTTAAAAACATTCTATAACAATCCAGAAATAGCTTGGAAGAAGTGGCGGGTATATTTGTTGCGAGTCTAATATTATAATAAATATTTATCATTGTGACAATACATCAAAGAAAAGAAAGCAAGGAGACAAAAATATAATCCCGCCCGATCGTTGGTAATGAAATGTAATTTTGAACTACTCGCAGAAATAAAGCGGCGCAGCAGAGCGACTAAAGCATATATTTGAACCGAAGCTATACGGCTAGCCGGTACGCTGTTACACAGTCTGATGCACGAGGGGACTATCTTACATTATCAATTAAATTATTTAATTTAATTAGATATTTGTTTAATGAAAATCTTCCAATATATGGTCAAGAAATAATTTATTGTGCCATGAAGGTAGTTAGTACGAACACAGAAAAAGTGAGTTAATTTATATGTTTTATAAATGAGTCCGTTTATACAAGGGACGAAATGTTATAAAAAATTCGTAAAAGAGAATGATTTACAACATAAATATGAACAAAAGTTAAGGAAACCAATCGAAACTAAGCACAAATAGCTGTAAAAACGAATCGAGTGTAGTAGAATCAAGGTTTAGTTCACAATTATATGTAACATTTTAAAAAATTGCATTACATGGTATTCCAATTAAAGTATTTACTAACATTAATAATATTTCATTGTGTAAATACATTGTGTTTTTTATATATTTTCCAGGCGTAAAAAAAATTATTCGATACTTTTTTATTATTCAATACATTTTAACGACAAGGCTGTTAGGTGTTAAAGTTTCATATTTTAAGGAGCTGCCATTTCAGAATATACTGTTTCAAGTTTTGCATTGAACTTGAAAGATCTTTTCAATATTTATTTTAGTATAGAATATGAATATTAATGTGAAAACACAAAGTTTATTCTACAGTAAATACTCTATTGCTTGAATAAAAAGTAATCTATATATTCATTTAAATCACAAACTTTCTTAGTAAGAAATTTTAAGTAAATCATTGGTTTAAGCGTGATTGGGTAACTAACATCCGCACACATACTTTTCATGGTATCTGCATTCAACGCAAGCAAACCAGCGAGAAACATGCAGCTTATATATTATTTCACCAGATGAATTATATGCATACAAAATTAGTGATTTGTTAATTGACTGTGGAATAGTCAGATAATAAGTCAAGTCGGATAACAAGTCGACTGACTTTGACTCAACTCGATAAGTAGTGCTACATATGTGCTTGAAATTTATTTCTAGTTTATCTCAGGGACCTAATTAATAATAATAAGGGTAATATTATCTAATTAACCTATTTAATAATCTTTTAATAGCTCGTGAAATATTGTATAAGCCTCTAATTTAATAGCAATTATCTTTACTCTGTGTTTGATTGATCTACTATGTATTGGATAAAACTTACCCAATATTTTAGTTTCTATCGCAAGTTAATTAGGACTTAAATGTCATGCCTCAAAGTGATAGATATACCAAAATATATGTGAAATATACTACCAATAAAATGAGAGACCAAACATTATTCAATAATGCAAATAAAGTAAATCTGACTTTCACCGTTTGATAGATTCGTACACTTTTTCCTTTTTTTTTACTTCAACTAATTTGATATGATTTTTATTGTAAATATTGAATGCGGTTATTTATATTTAAACTATATGCTGTTTGCTGTGTATGTAATTGGATTGGGAATTTCGCTACATTTGTGTACATCCAGAATTTGTATTCAAACAATTTTATAAGACGTGTCGTTACAGCATTTCTATAGTACACGTGTTATAAAGAAGGTAAGGAATTATTAAAATCTTACTATATGTATATGAACGGTAAGTAAAAGTTTTCCTCAAAATTCGAGTGTAATACATAACAACAATATGTACTGTTGCAAAAAATAAAAGTGAAAAACAAATTTACTTGTATGTTGGGTTTCCATTGGTCTGAAATTTAATCTCTAATATTAGTTGAGTTCCTATAAAGGAAAACTGATATTTTTTTAATATGCAGATTAATACAGGTTATATTCAGCACAATTTATCACTACTCTGTGAAACCATACTGTAATCAACTTCTATCTTGTTTTACATTTTTCCTCATAATTGGAATAAAAAAGTATAAAAAGGTACAAAGGTAAAATTAAATAAAAAGAATTCCAGTATTCTCAATTGAATATACGTTACCGTTCTCTTTATTAGTTGTATATCAGAAAATCTTATCGGCTTAATGTGATAAGTATTTAAACATTGCAACTGACGTATTTGCGCAAAATACAAATTTGTTTTGCATATCAACATTTTGAATAAAAATATTTGGGAAAAGAAAATAATCAGTCCGAATTTTTGAGATGAATATGGAATTAGCCAAATTTGGACAAGAAAAAGTTTTGATTTTTGTGCGCCAGAAGCGTTATGACTCTATTCCTATTTAGTCGACTATATTTTTAAGTTCCTCTTGGGACTTACCAGGTATTCAGGATTTGCTTATTCCTTATATTCTCGATGACGTAAACCTAATAATATGCAAGAAAACATACACAACTTGATTTTAACTGTAAATAATAAAAATATATAATATTAAAACGATGATTTGAAATATGTATTTTATGACACTTTTGTACGCTAGGCACCTTCTAAAAAAGAGCTGGCTTTAATATTTGTAGCAATTTTTCTTGCTCTTTAATTTTAATGGTGCCCGTTGTTGTTATCCTAAAAGCTATTGATATCATCGACGATATTGTAAAAAACTATTTTCCGACAATTACACCATCTATTTTAAAGATAAAAAAACGCCAGTGCACCACTGTGTATCCACAATCTGAAGAAGCTATATCTTGCTTTTTTTAGGGTTATGTATCTCAAAAATTACTCATGTATCAGTATGCTTGTTTCATAATATCGTTTTTCTTATAAACTGACGTAGACACTTAAATGCATGGTGCATTTTAAGTTTCTACGTCGGTAATGACAACGCTTAATATATTATTTTAAATATATTTTTTTCTTTGCATTACTAGTGACTGATATGGTTTAAAAGAGTTAGTTGTGATTTACAATTTTAGTCTATATCCCCAAAAATTCCCTTACCATTTTTTTTCTGAAATAAGTATAACATATTTTTAAAAGTATTGCTAAAAATATTCACAGAAAATAAGTTCACAGTTGTAAAAATTATTAAAGAAACAGTAGTACTAGAAATTTGCTTAAAGTTTACCAAAAACCTGTAGCGATAATTTGAAATGTAATAATTGTTCAGGAATTAATGATACTATCACGCCTGTAAAATAAAACTAATCAATATAAACTTAATAAAATATAATATAATATTTGTAATTAGTTAAATGGATATGTGTGTACTTAAATGTTTGCAAAAGTAAATGTAAACCTAGTAGTACACTTTCTATTCCTACTTCAACAATATGCTTTTCTTTTTAATATTATGGGAATGATTTAACAATCTCATAAAGTTCTATTAGGTTGCCAATTAAATTGAATATCTATATAATTTTTTCCACAGATGCAACTACCTTCAAAATAATTTTTTCCCACTGCAATCTTATTTCAGATAAATATTTATTTTTAAATTTCAAATTCTAGCCGGACATTTTTTAATAATATTTTTGCATCGAAAATATTAAAGCAGAAAAAAATTCGTGTTGGGGGATAATGTTAGATTGAAATTTATCTCCTCCTGACTTTTTTCGTTTGTATCCTCTAATGTATTCATTTAATTATCAGGTAGATTTTTTCGAAAGTTGACATTAATACACGTATGCATATTCAATGAACTTTAAATAAGTTTTCAAAGCCTGTTGTATTGAAATTGCATTTAAATATTTTGGATAATTTCAATTCCACACAACTACTTAAATATTTAAATGCACTTTCCTCACAGTAGAGGCTTTTATCGGTGAATCCGCTTACTACGGAAGCCGCATCTCGAGTCCCATAAGGCTGGCCCTTTGTTCTTTACCGACATGATTACTTCAATTCACGACGGGAATAATGAATAAATTAACTTGGGTACGTCCATATTGTGCTCGTCGAATGAATAAGGAGCGCTTGTGAATGATGTGAAATAATTTATTACTGGAGCAAGTCTTAAGATGGAAAATTGAGCAAGAACTATATAAAAAGGACTAAAATATGATTTTTCTGCATTTTTTTCAGAAACGGGACATAAGTTTTAAGTCGCCTTTATGAAAGTTTTGCGGAACATCATGCATTTAGTTACATACATGACCTAAGCCATTTAAAAAAAACAATTATGAACGCAAGATAAATCATAAATTTTAAAAACGACTATAAGTTCATTGAAAGATTTATTAAAAATGTGTGTGTACATGATAGAGTAGTGAGTAGTGTGAAAATAAAATCGACCAAGCACGTATCGAACCACACATAAAATAGGATAAGATAATTGCTTACTATTTTGAAAATGATGTAATTGGCAAAAATGTTGGTAGGTATCTAAAGTTCTGACACAAATTTTTTAAAAATTCCCCTCACTAACCTAGAATATTTTAAAATTTCATCAATTTATAAGTGAAAAATTACGAAAGGGGAAAAATGTCCAGACATTACACAATAGCAGTATGTTTAATATTTCTTCAAGTGCAAAACTGGCTCGCGCATCGACGGTTTTAAATGAAACTTATTAATTTATCAAAAGTCAATAATGATATGAATTTTCTAGCCCAACAAATACGTAATCATATGTAATACGATTAAATAAAAAGGACATACATGAAAATCTCAAAACTATGACATCAAGAATAATTGTTATAGCTCTCCCGTAACCTTTGTGTGGACTTCCAAAATCCGTTTTTTTCATAATTTTAGGTTCAGTATACCGTGAATATCTCAAAACTATGACATCTAGAATCATTGTTATAACTTTCCTGCAATTTTTGTGTGGATTTTCAAAACCCGTTTTCTTCATAATTTTAGGTTCAGTATACCGTGAATATCTCAAAACTATGACATCTAGAATCATTGTTATAGCTTTCCTGCACCTTTTGTGTGAACTTTCCAAACCCGTTTTTTATAATTTTAGGTTCAACCGTTTTAGATACGAAGGGGAAATATATTTTTGCGTATACTTCAGGGTATCTCTTACGATATATTGTCTAAAATTATAAAATATTTTCAAGTTCCGTCAAACGGCGACTGAATTTTAAAAATGTTCCTCGAGCACTTAATATTACTCATAAAAATTTCGGTATAAAAAAGTTTGATTTTTTACACCGAAATTTTTATGAGTAATATTAAGTGCTCGAGGAACATTTTTCATAATTTTTCAGATCATTAATTTGATTTACCTTATTTTATGCCAAAATTTCTAGTTTCTGCGACAAGCAATTTTTGAGAAAAATTATTAGGTTGTGACAGACGGACAGTCTTTCCTTTTTTGGAGTGAAACATTAAAATAGTAAAAGGAACAAAAAATCCATTTTAAAATATTCAGTTTAAAATCTAGATGAAAACTTGGGTATGGAAGTTCCGAATAAAAATTTGTGCCTCACCTTAGATGTATTGGGATATACAGCAAATTTTTTAAAACATTTATGATGTATGAGTTTTGCAGCTGATACACCAAACATAAAGGAATTCCCACTGTCTACAAAAACGTTCACTAAATCTGCTCGAATTTTATAGTGAAACATGATGTCATAGGTGCAGTATAATTCGCTGCAATAAGAATAAATTTTTAATTATTGAATATATTTGGCGTTAATTTTGTAGAAATTCATTATTCACAAATAAATGAACCTACGTGATGTAGTATTATTTCTACTTTCTTTAATTTCTTTACCACGACCTAGGTTTCGTTGTATTACAACATCTTCAGGTGGGATATTAGCAAAGATATCTTTGCTAATATCCCACCTGAAGATGTTATATTACATACAACGAAACCTAGGTCTAGGTAGGTAGGTATTAGATACAACGAAACCTAGGTCGTGGTAAAGAAATTAAAGAAAGTAGAAATAATAATACATCACGTAGTTTCATTTATTTATGAATCAATTTTTAATAAAAATCATTCGAAAAGACGCATTACAAAGTATGAAATATACGGAGAAATTAGTATAGGTAAAAAATAAAAGGATCCAATGTAAAAGGTATCAGAAGAAAGTGTCGAACATAGGTTAAAATCAAGCAAGAAGGCATAGAAAAACGTTTTTTTGTGAATATACTTAATAATAACTAAAAAATCCGTTAGAAAATAATTTTTCAACAAATTTTTTGCAGGTATTTTTAGCTCAAGCCTTAAAAATACTTACAAATAAAGGATTCAGGTCAACATGACAAGTTTTTCAATTTAGATATTATCTCTAAGGTACAAAATATTCTTATACTATTAAGTAACTATATTTCAATTGCCTACGCTCAGGAACACGTTTAAGAAGACACTTCTAAGTAAATATCTTCCTAAAATAATAATATTTTTTCAATTATGCACTCTTAGAGATAAGTTTACGAAAACAGATCTTAAGTACATCCCTTCTTAAACGAAGCCTGGCCAAAAAAACATTTTTCAATTACACACGTAAGAATTAAATCTAGTAATTTTAATGTTATACTCTTTTGAATACTGCAAAATATACATGAAGATAACAACAAAGATATATTTATGTTTATCCTGTAGCATAATTGTAAAATATGAAAAAACATTTTAAATGAAATAAGACATATTTTTTTTAATAATGAGGTAATTCATATTAATTTCGTTCGCCCAAGTTGTGCATGAATGAGTAAAAACACGCAATTAAATTCAACTGGAATCTTACTTCTCACCAATATTTATAAAAAATTAATTATTTGGCTTAATTACGTCAAAAATTAAAAGTACACATAAAATAATCCCGATTGTGATCAGCAAATACAATCAATATCGAAGCCATATAAAATTTTGAAATTAGAATCACTTTTAAAATTTTTCTATGGCAATATTTTTTATAACCATATAATCAGAACTCATTAATTTTTGTAGTACAGTGTAAAAGTTTACAAGTCGTCACACATTACGAATTTTCCACCAAATCAGTAAAATTTCGGTCTGAAAAGGCGAATTAACTTGACTTAATGAGATATTTTCTGTCTTATATTTTCCTTCTTTCTCATTCTCTTCTTTTTTTGAACTCGTCTCTTAATTTATTTTTAAAGCCAATGAAAATGAATTTCGCAAATCGCAAGCTATAATTCACAATGCGCGTAAAGCGACATAGCACACCTTATACATTAACTGCTGGAAATTACAGGAGAGGATCCTATTAAAATTATGTATTAATCAGAAAGCAATGATTGAAGATTTCAGACTAAAAAGCGTATTATAATCACAGGTTACAAAGTGTCTGAAGAGTAGGCTAATTTCGAAGTTCTTTTAAATTATGAACGAAATAATTGGCCCCTATGGTAATTGGAATGTAATTTAACTTGAGTATTTTGACGTACTTCTGTTCACGGAATCTTTACTAATAAAGTGCATAAATTTTATAACATCATTTATTATACTAAGATCGAACAGAGAGCTATAATATAGAGTTAATAGATTAATAACGCAGCTTATTAAAAAAACACCCAATATAAGTACCAGTCAGAGAAATCAAAAGCAATATATAATCAAATGTCTCATGTATGAATATATTCAACACTAGTATTTTCTGAGCATTCGTCGGTATTGTTGTGACTGTCCAAATAGTCATCTAACTATTGGATGCTATATCTCGCTGTAATTTTTTGCTTTTATTGTCTACGATTTTGACATAGTTTTCGTAAATTTTACATGAAATAATTTAACTGGAACATTATTATTTTTCTTTTACGTGTTACGAATAGTCTTATTTTTTTTTTCGATATTGTACCAACATTTTTTAATGTACTACTTTCAATGTAATTCTGGTAATTCGCCGTTTTATGTTCTGGCTACAACAGTTTGAAGAAAGTTTATTTATAAATATATTTTGATAACTGCTTACTTTTTAAATTGATAACCTTTATCTTTTTAATCATAATATTAGGACGGATTCAGCGATGTCCTTATAACTTGTTAATTTTATGTAACAAGTTATTTTAAAGATATGTTACATAAAAAGTTTTATTCACAGTGGAAGATCTCCCTATAATAGCAACAACGATAAAAAAAATTGAATAATTAGTAGACAAGGAAGAACCTTCGATATACTTTTTTTTTCAGAAAATTTAAAAATGTTAAATTTCCAGAATTTAGGGCACAAAACGAATATAAGTACAAACAGCCTATTACTTATGTACTAGAGTAAATACACATATAATTTCAACGTTTTGGTACGTATTTACTTGGCAAATACTTAGGAACGCAAACTCAATTTTGAACGGTCTACTTACAACGACTGTGCAAGCAATGAATTAGAAAGGAAATTTCTGTTGAATTTTATCTTGACTCTAGAGTTGGAATAAACTAAGTGAACATCATATATTAGTACCTTATATTGCTAAAAAACTGTACTTTCTTTCAAAGTATTTCTTTCAATAAGATTTCAAAAAGGAGAAGAATTCGGAAAAATAGAGGTAAAAGTCACTGCATTTTTTTAAATACGTACTAAAATTGTAAAATCATACAAATGTCTGCAAGGTGAACAGAAACAGGTTCAAGTTTTAAATCAATGAACATAATGCAATTGAAAATAAACTTTCTTTCATAAATTTAATATGTTACTTCGTTATTTTAAATGCAATATTAATACATTTTCGAAAGTTTACTATTTATAAAGTAATCTCGATTGTCAATTTTAATCGATATCGGATAAGTCAATGTGACTGAGCGATGTGCTGTCTGTCAAAATGGGTCTTTTCCTACACACACACACACACATATATATATATATATATATATATATATATATATATATATATATATATATATATGAATATATATATATATATATATATATATATACATATATATATATGTACATTTATATGTATGTACAAATATTTGAAATAAAATTTTATGGCGCATTTTAGGGTTCAAACACATTAGCTATATTTTATCAAACCGCAAAATTTTTAATATCGTTTTACGCTATTTAGTAATGGAAGCTTCATGTTCTGTAAAAAACGGAATGAATATCTATATATATATCATAAATGAACTGACGATTGCGTAATTAGGCCTAAAAACTTTAAGCGGACGACGGATTCTTTTAAAATAATATAATCTTCAAGTTTCCAACTGAAGAAAAATTATTAAAATGTTTTTGTAATAAATATACCGACTTGCAATACCTTAGAACATTATATATATATATATATATATATATATATATATATATATATATATATATAAAAATGTATATATATATATATATATATATATATGTGTGTGTGTGTGTGTGTGTGTATAGTTTAGAAATATATTTATCATTATCCACAACATCATTATTCTTTAAATAGCAAAAAATTGCTGTGACACAGAATTTTGAATAAGTAAACACCTCCATTCATCAAAATTGGATAATTAGATGTTGAAATTGAATGCGAGGCGCTGTGAACACGGGCCGATTAGAGACTGTCGCCGCCACGTCACTGGTTGGCTTATAAAAGCTTCCACGTTTTCCTTTCATTTACACAGCGATAATCGGTCATAGGATATTTATTATATGTGCATTAATATTTATTACCTACATGGTTCTTCTTCAGATATATTACCTATATAGTTATTCTGTATATGGTTCATTAGATATTTTTGGGTAGGTGGTATTGTGCTATCTGATTATGTGTCATTAGTTTAACTTGATTGGTCGTTAGCATATATTATTGTTCATACCAATATCAATTCAAAATTAATTGTTGATTATTCAGATAGTCGTCGTCTTGCAAGTTTTTATGTGTATTACTCTGTGAATGCATTATAAAATCCATGGAAATTTTATTAATCTAATTAACTATTTGATTGCTGTTTTTCTACAGAGACTTATTTTGGTTCAGCCTTTCAATGAAAACAAATATATCATAGGGACAAATATTTACCAAAAGACGTGTCAACCTAAAAACTGAGTGTTGTTCTTAAGGTCATGTCTACGTAGAATTGTCACGAATAAACTCGAAAATATCTTTGCTTCTTTGTAAATTTAAAATTTCGTACTTTGCCACAGATTAAAATTTACTACTGATATCCATGCGAGTGAAACCGTTAGGTAACAAAAATTTGGCGATAAAAATATTTTATATCCACAGGATTGAGGCGCTAATAATAAAGAAGATTTTGATTTTTGAAATTAAATTATATCCAAAATTACCGGACAGGATTAAAATTAGTTTCACAGAGGAATAATTAGGTAATAATCTAATTGCTGAATGGGAAAATTTACTCATTGTTAAAAGCATCTTACCAAGATAAATTGTTAAAAGAACATAAAACCCTATAACTTTGCAAGACTGATATTGGCTCAATTGAAACCGCGAGTAAAAACTAAATAAAAGTGTTTGAGCCATGATTGAAAAATTAGAGTTATGACTTTGAAATTTAATATTTCACAAAAAGCACAAAAAATAGAACTATTAAATGGATCCCTACTTAATTTTGAAATATCACTGTGTTCCCTTAGATCGAGTTCAAAATCAAAATTTGCGCTCATTTTACATGTACGTGGAGGTTCATATTTATTTAATTATTTTTTTTTAAATAGTAGTAAAAAGCATTTTTAAATATATTGGTATCCATCAACAAAAACTCGAAGAATTCACTTGCAAAATTGTTTTTTTTGAGTTCATAATTGCAGCAAACAATTTATTGTGAAATCAAATTATAAGTGTTCTTTGTTCGAATAAGGAACTCTAAAAATTTACAATTACAATTAAATTATTTTCTAACCCAAAATTTCTAATGAGAAATAAATAACAATTAATTTCCACTTTCTAGCTCGCTTTAAAACGCTAAGAGTAATGATGTGATTGAATAACTTATTTCCGAGCAAGCCACAACCTGCAACTTTAGAAATCATCACCATACATGTTCAACCGAATTAGCAAAGTTAAATTTGAAGAAGGCGAATTCGCTTCGACTAAATGCGATGTTTTTCCAGCATAAACTTTATTACTCTTTCTTTCTTTTCCTGTTTCTCTTTTTTTGCGAAATGTCTTATTTTATTTTTGCTCTCGGTGAACCTAAATTTTGCAAATAGCGAGCTATATTTCACGGTGTGCGCAAAGCGTTTTAGGAAACCAATTGCTTTATGTGCTGGAAATGTGGAGAAGAGATTTATACGCAAACAATGGATTAATCGTAAGGGAAAAATTGTATACCTGCCCAGAAGTTCTGTTGTAGCAGGTTTGTTATTGCTTGAGGCCAATAATTTGAAGTATGAAAGTTCTGTCACAATTATTATTAATCTTGCTATTTATTGTGCAGAGATCGATTGGTTGGAATGTTAAATTTAATAAAATTAAGTGTTTTATTGCATGCCCCACACTTCGAAACATTGCCACATCTTGTAGTAGATTGCGGTAATGAAAAGGTACACTTTCTCGTAAAATTGGACTGATTTTCATATCGTTTTATTCAATTTATCGTTTATATCACATAATAGTTTCAAGAAAAGTCTTAATACTCTCGCAAATCATAACAGGCAATTGCACCTATTTATAGGTCAACAAAAATCCACATTAACATCGTAAAATATTGTATTCAAATATTGAAACCTTATTAAAAATCTTATGATGTTTAATTTTAATTTACATGTATATTACAAACACTAAAATTAATTTTCTAAGATATTGCAAGTCGGTATATTTATTACAACAAAATAGTAATGATTTTTTTACAGTTGGAAACTTGAAGATTAGAATAGTAGACCGATAATATATGATGATGCAATAAAAAAAGGTTTCCATTTTTTTCTTTGTTTTTTGGTTTTCTTTCTTTGGCTTTCTTTGGCTTTTTGGCTTTCTTTTCTTTTTTCTTGGCTTTGAAATATTTTACCTTTTTATTAGTGTACAAAAAGATTTCTTGTCAACAAATCGGATTTTTCAATCTAGTCAGATTACCTGAAAAGATATAGTTTTCTGTATTCTGTATTCATACGACAGTAAAACTAAAATATAACTAATAGAAATAACTGAAAAAAGGAACCTGCTTGTCTTTCCCCAATATTTACAGTTAATACATTCAGTAGACAACGAATTTTTTTAAATGTTTCAAAAGTATAACTTTTTCCATAATGAAAAAGTTATTATAGTTTAAAACATTTAAAGAGAATCGCTTGTCTCGCGTCATCCGCTTGAAGTTTTTATGTTTAATTATGTTATCGTCAGATAATTTATGTTATATTCAAAAATATTCATTCCATTTTTACAGAATATGAAGCTTCTATTATCAAATAGTTTAAAACGACATTACAACTTTTGTGTTTTGGTAAAGTATATTTAATGTGCTGGTTTCAACCCTGAAATGCGCGACAAAATTTCATTTCAAATATTTTTTGCGGGTAGTTTTTTTAATTTCAAGTATTTTTTATATTATATAAAAATTTATTTGGTAATATTGAAATATATTTCAAAGGGACGAAAAATGTGGAAGTTATGGTCAAATGTTAACATGAATAACTTGAGAATTATTGAGTTTCCCTGTTTCAATATTTGGAAAATGTCATAAAAAAGAATTACGCGCAAAAATCGTGTTTTTATCTTATGAACAAAAACACGTGTATATGCTATCAGCGTTAGTTCTTTCACACATAAATATTCGCTAATATTTTTTCCAAAGTTGTCACCACCAAAATTACTTCTATACACATTCCACGTATCTGAAAGGAAACTATGACTTATCCATTATAGGACTCTCATAAATAAAACACATAATTTTTAATTAAGACCTTCATTCAAATATTACAGATAAATATTTACATGAATAATAAAATTGAATCGGGAAACTTCTATTTGAATTTCATTTCAATAATTTTAG
This sequence comes from Druceiella hillmani, assembly GCA_039881145.1. Classification (NCBI taxonomy): domain Eukaryota; kingdom Metazoa; phylum Arthropoda; class Insecta; order Lepidoptera; family Hepialidae; genus Druceiella; species Druceiella hillmani. The sequence continues at coordinate 29,658,464 of JAYKKI010000013.1, read as the reverse complement.
TAAAGGTCCAAAATTTAAGTTTCTAGAATTTAAATCATAAGAAATAAAAAACATTCCGAAATTAAATATGCATTATGTATGTAACGACAAAATTTAAATATGCATTATGTATTTAACGACAAAATTGTAACATTTGTTATGTACCTTTTATTTAGTACGTAAACCCAGATATATCTTAGGAGGTTTTAGTATATATTTATTCAGCAAATGCTGAAAACATAGCTTTTCAATTTTAATAAAGTTACCACTATGTTTTAAATTTTAATAAAGTTACCACTATGTTCACTTTATTAAGTTTTTCAAATTTAATAAAGTGAACATAGTGGGGACCTAAGCGCAATGAATTTTAAAAGAAATCTTATTGCAATTACTTTTAAAGCAGAAGTCCGACTAAACCAAATATATAGCACATCTCAATATTTCGTGTAGTTAAAAAATCATGTCTTTTTTTTAAATGTTTGCTTTCAATACGATTTCCAAACAAGAAAAGAAAAATCCTTTTAAGCGCAAGTAGACATACCATAGTGTCATGGAAATTGTGTACAAGTACATGACAAATCCATACAATTGCACCTGTCCGCGAGATGGATGAAAAGGCTTTCAATGGAAACAGAGCTTTCAAATGAATGATTGTCAAAAGTATGACGTGTAATTGTAATATTACTGATCATCATCCTCATCATCATCATCAAAATCACAACAGCCCTCTGCAGACCAAGGTTGACTCGCTGATCCTCCTCCACCTAACCCTGTCTGACGCGATGAGGTCTGACCTCCACCGGTTGACTGCCATTATTTGGAGGTCCTTTTTAATGTCATCTAGCTAACGTGTTGGTGGTTGCTCGTCCTTTTTATCCTAGTCCCCTCAATTTTCGATAAAGTAACTTCTTTGGCAGGAAAAATATCAGCATTTCTGCAAAGATGGCCAAGCCACCTAATATATAATGCTTTTATGGTTCTCACAATTTCAGTTTCGCCGTATTTGTCATATTTTCTGTTAATTTCATAGTTGTGAAGAGTTCTCCACTTGTTGTTCTCTTGAATAGGTCCGAAAATCCTTCTCAAAATATTTCTTTCGAAAATGAATAGTTTTTTCTTCTGCTTTATTGAGGGTCCAACATTTACGAAGTATAGGCCTGATCAAAGTTTTATACATGCCTAAATTAGTCCTAACAGAAATAAAGTTGGACTTGAATTAGTTTTTAAGGCCGTAAAAATTTCTATTAGCCATTAAGGTTTTGTTGTTTATTTCAAGTTTCAGATGAGGCCAGAGTTCCCGAATACTTAAATTGTTTTACAGTTTTAAAAGTGTAATTTCGTATATTCAGAGGAGATAGATGAAGAGTTTTATTTGTTGATATTAAAAATGTTGCTTTATCTTCATTGATAAAAACTCCCATCTCCTTTGCCCCACTCTCAGGCGCTACACAAGCATCAATGACTGAGCATTTTGATCTTCTTATGATATCAATATCGTCAGCAAAAGCGAGAAGTTGGACACTCCTTTGCAGGATCGCGCAACTTGTGAATCCAGAGTTTTAATGGCCTTTTTGAAAGCGATGTTAAATAGTAGACAAGAAATGGAAACTCCCTGTCGATGGCCTTTTTAATGAAAAATGATTCTGAGAGACTTGACGAAATTTTTAGTATGGATGAGGCTCTTTTCAAAGTCATTCTAATGAGACTGATCAGCTTCTTTGGGACATGAATTCGCTTATATGGTTCCTTTATTAAGGTACTAATAATATTCTGCATGATCATAAATCCTTTTTGCACTTATTAAAAATATCTTAAAAAACTCTCTTTGTTTCAGGAATGGGAGAATAAAAGAAAAAATTTAGTTTTACAAAATCGTCGTTTATATTAACATATTTAGTCAATGGTAATATCGCCCCTTCCTGTATAGCCCATGTAGCCTATACTGGAGGATATATGAACTGTAACGCTGTCACCACACTTTCTATTGATGCTCGTTGATTTACATATTTACGGTGACAATTTATCCGAATTCAAGGAATATCTCAACAATAATCACGCGGCTTCACCAGTGCAACAATATTTCAAAGAGTCTATTTGGCTACAATACTTCTGGTAATGTTATTTTTTGTAATTTTGAGTCTATAAGTTTCAGAAATTGGTAAAAGAGGGGATATTTATGTTGACTTTTCAACAATATCTCTAATAAATTTTACATAAAATTCTGAAGAATATATTTAAAAGTCTTTTTATTTCTTCGTATTGATACCGTAATGAATATTAAAATAAAATTTTGTTTTCTATTACGTTACACTTCCTTTAAAATTTCTATAACAATGTTTTAAGTGTTAAATATTTAAAATATGCCGGTTAGTAGGTTTTATCGCTGTACCAAATTTCAAGTTCTTACGTCAAATCGTTTACAAAACAAATCAACTATAATCGAGGAGGATAATGACTTTGAAAATACTTTGTAATATTTTTACAATCAATAAATGAAAACTCAATTAAAAGTATATTCAAAATTGTATTTGCTAAAATATTTCTATTAATTGTTGTATAGGAATGTTGACATTTTCGCTTATTATCTGATCACAATATTTCAATACGCGTCTTTACAACTTTAAAACTAATCAATAATTACAATTTTATAGCTGATTCAATAAAATTCCTAGATTGAAGAAATAAGGAGAAATTATTTTTACTAAAGAAGATTTTTCTGTCGTAAATTTTATTAGTCGTTCCTTCATTTTCCTTTCTCTTTATTCTCTCAGTTCCTCCTTCAATATTTGATATTTAACCTATATTTAATCGTAGCAGCAAAAACCACACATTCGTATGTACATACGACGACACTATACCAGAGGTAGACAGTTTAGGCATGACAATGTAACAGAAAAGACTAATTTCATTATAAATAAATTTATTTTAAAGTAATACAATTACAAAAAAGACTTCAAATAATATCACATTAAATAATACCAGTTCGACAATTTTTCTTTTCCCTTTCAATGGTAATGAACACACGTTGTAGCAAGTTTTCCACTCAGAATGTAACTCTGAATGTTTTTAAGCGGGTAATTTAACTTTTTATTTAAGTAGCGTTTGAAAATTAAAATATAATCGTAATAGTTGCATTAATAACTTTTCAAGATTAATAAATTATAGAAGTATCCCGAGGAAGAAGTCTTTGTTTGCGTCCCAAGAATGGTGAAGGCATTCTCATTTTAAATTCATTTAAAGTCTATAAAGTTCTACGACATTATACATCTAGGATAAAGATAAAAGCATAGTATATGTGTATAAATATACATAAATATATATATATGTGTGTGTGTGTGTGTGCATGTGTGTGTGCGTGTGCGCGGGGAGGGGGTTGTGTGTGTGTTTACTTGTATGTGTGTTACTCATCTTAATTATAGTCCGTTTGTAGTTATATCATCGTAAAGTGGACATCCCAATTTTTATATTTCACTAATTAAATAACTTTTAATGGTTACAACAGATAATAATAATCATGAAATAAGAAGTATTTAACGGTTATCATAATTTATCCTTTATTTTTTATTTGTTTACAGATAAGAATTAAAAAATATTCTTAACACGCAAAACATAATATATTATAAAAATCATATAGCATAACAAATCCTGTTTCCATGTATATTATAAATAATTTAATTGCTACATCACATTGTAAAATACCATCAAATCATTACTTTATACGACAAAGTTACAGCTTACACACGTTTCATATATAAAGTTACAGCTTACACACGTTTCATATATATTTAAACAGTCTTTTATCGTTTGCACAACGGATGTACTATAGATGGGTTAGGTTTTTTCGTGTCGTATTGAACGTCTGATAGTGCGCACTGGTTATCTCCAATATTTTGTTAGGGATAACTTCCTTGGCCAAGAACCTATTCCGCATTATTTCGTTATACCGAATGCTCTCTCTGGAGAACAGTAGATTTTTCGATACTCAACATAAAATGTCATAAAAATTAAAAACCAAAGAATTGGGGACTTTTTTGCTCAGATGTAATTTCAGGAGGAGTTGCAAATATCAACTTTTGTTAAATTTGATTAATTTCATTTTTTTGCAGTTGGAGAGAATTAAAAAAATTATGTTTAAAAATATTTATTTTTATAATAAATTTGAAATCAATTTAATCACTCGGATTGTGTATAACTTATTTATGACATGATAACTTATTTATGCTGGTTATTTCAAAAATATACATTTTATAAAAAAATTGATATGACTCTATCGCTGTGCCAAAATAAATTTGGCACAGCGAAAAAAAAGTCTTATCAGTTTTTTATTTTTTTGGAAACTAACTATTCTTTATAAACTTTATCTAAAATTTACAAGAAGTAAAACTTATTTTGCAATTTTTTAAAGGTTTAACCGACTTAAAAAAAAGGAGGAGGTTCTCAATACGACTGAACCTTTTCTTTTGTATGTACAGCGATAATTCTTTATCAAATGGAACTATTTCTTTGACTCGTTTATTGGAAAGTAAATACTTTAGAAGTGGTCATATTAGACATGGTAACAACATGCTTATGGAGTCCCGAAAAGAACAGTGGAACTCCTCAACGAATGACAGAAAATCAAATATTATTCAAAATATTTGCTACGTATAGTTTTTACTTTGCAATATAATTACACCACCCAATAGGTCAGGGTCTCATAATGAGTTCTGGAGTTTATCAATGGAACTCCTTAACGGATGTTAGTAAATTTGCAGTAATTAAAAATATTTGCTGGTGGTAGTTGTTACTTTGCAAAATAAATACTCTGTCAATCAGGTCAGAGTCTGATGATACGTTCTGAAAGGGAACAATAGAACTATTTATCAGATGATGGTAAATAAACCGTGATTCAAGATATTCGCCACTGGTAATTTTTACTTTGCAAAATAACTACACCATCGACCAAGTGAGTAATCGAAGATATTTACTGCTGGTTATTGTTACTTTGCAAAATCTGATATTGGATATGGAGAACGGAACTACTCAAAGTCTAGCAGCTAGCCGCTGGTACTACAAGCCTTGCTTCTCTGTGTTGTTGATAACCAACTTAAACAAAGAGGAAATTTGTAATATACTGGCGTTTTTCCGTGATTTTAATAATTGTGCAGTATTCTAAGACCGAAAATAATTGAGTGTTAGCTACAATGTAATGGTTAATATTTTTAGTCACAAAAAATTCTAAAATGCAGTATTATTGTATAAAACTGACTTCAAGAAAAGTAGGTACTAAAAAGTAAAAAATAATTAACTCGAAATAGGTACTTACTTTTTGGCAATAAATAATTTATTTATTTTTGAAGTCGATGCCAGTACCACCGATTAACTTGAACAAACGCAAAATTGTATATTATAAATCCGCCATTTATAAAACTACTCGTATTTCGTTACTTTTTTTTAACAAAATATTTTAAGTCTGTCCCTTTATTACATCAAATTATCATATGACCAATAATATAATCAGTTGTAGATAAAACAATAAATAAAATCTAAAATAGTGTATCGTATGGAGTATGAACTGAAGCAATACACAAGTATAAGTTTGTATTAGTGAAGCTGAGATTTCATGTAATTTGAAGCATTGTACGAACTATAGAAAACGAGAGTGATTTTGGATATTTTCTTAATAATAAAAAATACTGTTCTATGTGCTTTAGTTCAAGGTAATAAGCCCAAAAATATGAAAAAAAAGACTTTGGACACCGCCATACAGATTTAATTTTCATAACTTTTTATTAAATTTTTAAGACTACATATTAAAAAGTTTACCTTTTAAAACCGATATCTCAAAACATTAACCGATTAATGTTTGGGTAAACTTATAGACACGAAAGAGAGAAATATTTAACTTTAACTTTTATACACATAAATAAATGTTCACTAATTAAAACGTTGTTTTACAACTTCAAATAATGCTAAACACAGCTGTTAGATCGACAGAAGTTTACATCTGCTGACCGACTCTTACATTCCCTCTCTCTGACCCTGCAACGTATTCACAAACATTTATCTTTCTTTTTCAGGTGTTCTTAAAAGATTTAAGTAGTTCCTAGAAAGGATTGTAAACTTAACGCTACAACATATATAATTTACTCTATGCAGTATCATTTACATGAAACCGGATCAAGAAAAATATCATGACCAGTAATCTTTTAAAGGTAAACTTCTTTGCTTTTGAGTTTAGAAACTCAAAAAATGAAACAATGCAAATATTTTACTTTAAGCGCTAGGGAGTGGTAAATTCGAATGAATTAAATATCATTTTGAAAAAGGTGGACTGCGGAACAGTGGTATTGCAACTAGTTTTATTTTCCCTGAAATGAGGAATTTGTAAAACTTTTGGTCGTTAAGAGCTGGGACTGATAGTAATAAATTTTTCAGTCGAAAATCTTTTTAGTATATTATTATTTTAAACACCAAGGAAAGAAAGTAAAAACTATGAAAACTTTGCAAATTTACCATGTAAAGTCAGACACAAAACTTTCGTCGATTTTGATTGTTGCAAATAGCAACCGAAGAATTATTTTTCAAAATTTTGAAAAATAATTCTTCGGTAAGAAGGCTTACACACATGCATGCACGAGTTAGTATATCTCACGATACGAGCTATGCTTAACAACAACTACATAGCAGGTTATACAAAATCCAGCGACAATTCCCACAAGCAAGCTAATACGACAGGTCGCAGGATAATATGAAACCGAACGAGTTAGCAAAACTCACGGTATGATTTATTCTTAAGGAAAATAACCGGCTACATCGCTGATCATATATTATCTAGCGACAATTCTCCCCAACGTGCTAATACAGCAGATCGAAGAAGAACGTGACACCTGATGACGGACGCTTCGTGTATAGCTCGAAGATAATATTTATCAGCCTTTTTTAGCTGTGTTCACTAAAGTTAAGAAATAATTGTAAATATCCTTCAATTAAGGTTTATAATACATTTTTATAATAATCGTAATAATTATAATTTTTATAAAGTAACTTCGCGTAAGGCCACTCATAATACACGCATATACGCATGTGGCTCACACACACACAAATACACAAACATACCCATACACAAACACTAAAACACACACGCAAGTATGTACACATTACGTTCCCGCAACTGAGATATACAAACACAAATAAAACTGCTGCATCAGCCTAAAGCTTATAGTTTATACTTATAGCAGCATGAAGTTTCTCAACAATTGGAACCATTTAGAATCATTGATCTACATTCTAATCATAAATATTTTTTAAAAATTAAACGACAGTGTTTTTTAGTGAAAATAATGGATATAATTCCTATAGAAATGACATACAATATAAATTAATGTTTAATGTCTATAATTTTAGATAATTTAATTAATATTTTTATTTAATTTAATTTTAAAGTATATTTTTGAAAAAATATATATTGTGAGTTTCTACTGCGCAAATTTAATGGCGAAGATGAGAGATCATCAATCTCTTGAAAATTATGAATGAAAGGTATCAATCAAATAAAATAGAATATTTTAGAAATGGATTAAAAATAATTATTAAACCTGAAAAAATGGTAATATTTAAAATCATCCAGGATTTGGTTTGAAAATCTATGCAGATCATATGAATGAGAAACAAATATAAAAAAATGATAAATATATAACCAAGCATAAATTACACCCTTTTGAAACAATATTTATTTAGATTCTAGAAAGAAAAGCTGAAAATGGTAGAAGGTTTTAGTTCGTAGGCTTCTAGACATCTTTCCAAAGGAGTCAGGTGTAATACTGCGTTTGGGCGCGTTGACATATATGAGAATTTCATCTGTACTACAAGAAAAAAAAGACAAGATAAGTAAAGAAAAATAATATTTAAAATCACCAAACGCCCTTATTACGAAATCATTGTTGCAAACGTAGCCCATTCATACGGCACACCACCATACGCCATTGTCAAAACTCATACATACCTAAAACACAATTTAAGGGTTCGGTTCGCCACTCTTTTGATCTTGATTAAAAAACCGCCGTCGATACGAGCGCTGCAATTGACGAGGCGAGACACGTTGCGTATGCGAGAGCTCCGCAACGCGAAGCGGCGTGAGCATTAAAAGCTTAGGCTATATTCACAATATACTTTTTATTATTTATTAAAAATCGAACAGATCATATATTTCGTACATATAATTAATTTTTGGGTAATAAGTTTTCGCACAAAGGTTATGTGTATAATAAGTAAAACAGAAATTGTTTATTTCGTTTTTAATATTAAAACGACGGAATACTTTTTGATTCTTTTACAAAATTCAGGAAAGTGATTACCTAATTTGTCTTGAAAATAGAAATGATTTTATAAAAATATAATAAAATATTGAAGCAAATAATGTATAAATAAATTTATCTTTGTTTTAGAAATATCATTGGCAGAGAAAGATACAGAAAATTATTATAAAATCATGCTAAAACGCATTTATAATCCTGAATGCAACCAAACATCCCAAATATCATTATCTACTGGAGAATGGAATGGAACATATGATAGTTAGGAAAACTTGCAAAATTAAGAAAAAATATTGTCTGTTTGAAGAAGAATACGTAGTTTAGATTCGAAATAAACATACATGACTTAACTTATGCAATTAAAAATTGACTGCCAACACAGAGTTGAATTAGATAAAATTAAAATCCAGTTAATATATAATATTTATTGAATTTACTATATATAAGAAAATATAGCGATAATCTAACTTGCGGTAAAAAGATAAATTTTAAATGGTACTTGTATCATAAAAAACGAAGAAAATTGTAAAGTTTAAATTGGTGAACTATGAATAAATATTGTTTCAAAATCAAGAATTGAAAATCAGACCAGATCAGAAACAGAGGTTGCTGGAGATAAACCAATCAAATTAGACGGGTTTTAATACTAAATTCACACATGTATGCATGCACGCGCTTACATGTATATATATATTCATCAGCATTCTTCGTTCTCCTCATTCTTAAGTGTGTGCGCACGCACCCACCGCTACATGTATACATTAAGCTTAATTTAAGATAAATTGCTTAAGCGTGTCCGGACACACATGCAGTAGGGTATAGTAAATTCTACATTGCATAAAAATAATAATAGGAATCATTTTATTGAAAAGATTTAATTAAAAGCACATTTTCCAAATCTATAGTAAAAATGTTTCAAATGCAACCCTACAAGGATTGCATTGATAGGCTTGGTTAGATAATCTATAAGAACTGCACCGATTTATTCAAAAAGTTGATTTTATCCAAAAGTATGTGTTTACGTTACTATAATTTGTCAATGTGCTTTATATTTTCATTGAATTATTTCTCATTAATTTTCGACAATTATTTTTAATAATGTTTAATGAAAAAATGCGTTTTAATTACTAAATTTTCCAATCTTTCGGAATACAACGAATCAACGTCGGGATTCCAAACTATGGATGAATCTATTAGTATTTATAGTGTCATATATATTTACTAATATGATGAATAATTGTTTAACTGTTTTAAAAATTCATTCCACAAAAAAAACACTTTATAGAAATTCGTTTACTTTTTCAAAGAATAATGATTAATATAAACAAATAATACTTACACTTAAACTTTTCTAAAATGCGTTTGAACTTTGAAAAAGAAAACACGTTTGCTGATATCAGACGTATTAGAAAGATTAATAGACCGAACATTCTTTTGTATTTGCTCCTTTTTTCTTCAAGAGTTTCAAATATCTAACATTTAATATCCAGTTTTAAATATTTTCCCGTTCAAATGTTACGTGCTACGTAGCTACGCGTTAATTACATTTATTTGGATACTGTAGCACGTGTTTACTGGTGAGTTTGTAAATAATTTCTAAGTGGGGTATGCGTACATTTACTTAACAATTGTTTAGTAATATAGATGGAAAGACGGAATTGTGTGTATAATGTTGTAACTGAAGTATTATTCATTAAATATATTATGTTATAAATTATAGTTGAAACTTAAAGGGAAATATAATAAAATATGAAATATATCTTATAAAAAACTTGTCATTCATTTGGTGACAATTTTAATCTAGTATTGAAACGGATTGAGTAAATATTATATATATCTCAGAATTATATGCAGCTGAGAAACAGTGCTTTCAAGAAAGTATTGTTTCGATTTTCAAATTAAAGAAGAAAATGTGCAATCGTACCCTATGATTTCGTATATTATTTTACCAACACCATTGAGCTGGAAGAGAAGTTCTGATATGAGGGTTATTAAAGAATTAAGTGAAACATGTTTGTAAATTAAGTTCAGTAAACATGATTTTCCAAATATTTTGGGTGAGACCAGTTTGAAATTTATTGTCGTATTTTATACAATTATTTAGTTATTAAAATGCTTAGAAAATAATCCGTATAATTATTTTTACCTGAAACAGAATAAGCATCAAGTTGTTAATCGATCCTCTTATATATATATATATATATATATATATATATATATATATATATATATATATATATATATATATATATACATATATATATACACATATATATATATATATATATATATATATATATATATATATATATACATAGATATGTGTGTGTGTATTTGTACACACAAACACACAAACTCACACACACACACACACACACACTCACATGTGACATGAACTTTATTCGGTGTCGATTACACACATTGTTATAAATATAGTAAGACTTTTGTTCTCTCAAAATTTTTGAAATCGCACCAAGTTTAAGTAATAAATTTAAAAAAATCTATTGATAAATTTATTTAAAAACATATGTATTTAATAAAACCATGTGAAGTTTCAATAATGCGGTTATAGTAAAAAAATGCCGAAATACCGATTTCAGCAGTCGTTGACTAAATTCAGATCAAAATTTTTGAAGTGAAGGGGAAAGAGTAGGCTTTTGTTTCTATTGAAACAATATATCTAGCGTCATCAATTACTGAATTGCGTATAGTGTGTAGATTGTGACAGATGCTGAGATCAATTCAGTGTAATTTGAGAATCGTGCCTGTTTATTTTCATATGAAAAGAAGAAGGTGCTCACTTTTTATTGATTTGCCATTTTTTATTTTCAAAAATAACTACAATTGCTACAGTTAAAGAAATGAAGATGTTTGTTTCTTTATATATTTCTCCAGTATAGTCTAAATATATTGTTACTTTTACGTATGTTATTTACTAAAAGACCATAAAATGAAGGCAATAAATAAATGGAGCCATAAAATAAACGCAAGTGTTTGAAATAAAATCAAAAACAGTCATTATAAATTCAATATTAAAAATTCGGTCAAATGAATATATCACAATATTACTTGTGAGTTTCAAACAAAAATAATAGTAAAAATCTAATGAAATATATACTTATTGTAAGCATTACCGTGTACAATAATGGCTCCCGCTTTGAAGAGGTTTTGGTCAAAATTGTTTTATTTTAAACCCTTTACTGGTTCTAGAATTTTTAAAAGAAAGAGATTTTATTATAAAAATGTCTGCTATCCTACAGTTCTTGGGAGATTTTCAGAAATTTGGAAGTTACACAAAAGGTTCTATATAAATATCAAATAACAGTGATTACGCGATTTTATTTGCGTTTAGGAAGTAGATAATCCATTGTCTTTAAAAAAATAAAACGCATAAAACATTCACAAAATTGTGCTGAAAACAATGTGTAAGATTTTTCTGAGGACTCGTAGATATTTCAAAAATATCTAAACTAGATTGTACATTTGTTATTAAATAAACTATTTTGTTTTTATTTCAAAATATCTTTCAAAATTCAGTATTTTAACATAATACATCATATTACCTACCATTTTTTCGTAAAAAATCTCCTAGATAAAGATAAACTGTAACTGTAACTTCATAAATATTGCCGCCCCAGGCAGATTCCAATATATAAAACACAATGGTATGGAGTTTCCACTGCTTGCACCGTAAATTAAAGCCTGCGCTGTGAGAAAATTTTCTTCACAGACCATTGAAACAAATTACGAGTAGAAATGGAAAGAAGACGTTGGGAGGGAAGCAGCTGATAAAACTTTCTTCCGAATAATATCTCAGTTGTTAAGAGAGTTTGGTTTCTTTAATTTAAGGTTCGGCAACTTGGTGAAATGGATAGTTAGAAATAAATTATTCACTCACCTTTGTATCGACATTTTTGATCTTGGGGAAAACTGTATTTACTTATATCTGGCGATTTGAGGTCACCAGTAATGTTATGACTGAGGAAAGTTAAAATCAATTTATATTTAGTTAAAGCTTAAAAAATGTTATCGAAGCTAAATATAAGTAATTTTAATTAATTTTATAAACATATAATTTTTTAAACTCTCTTTAATAAAATATATCATAAATGCAATTAAGAAACACAAATATAATTTACCTTAATTTTAGAATAAATTAAGGATACAGTCCAAAATTAAAGTGAACATTGCAGCTTGCGTAAAAATTTATGAATATAAGTTCACCACTGTGATTTTAATATGCTAGATTGGTATAAATACCGGCTTCATTTAAATAGATATAGCATGATTGATTTTGTGGGTTTTTGGGAACAGTATAAGTGGATTAAAGTGAATAATTTTTCGTTTGTCATTGCGTTCTTGAGATAAGTTATTTCAAGGTTAATGCAAGAGTTAAGCGTTCTGGTTCTTCTCTACACCGGGGGTCGTGCAGCTTTGTCAAGTCCATACTACCCGACATAGGGAAACCCATGGGGAGTATTGGGCAAAATGAATACTATTTTGCAGAAAGAATAATTGCTTGCAACAGGGTTTTTCTTAGTTGTTTCATTTATGTAGCCTTTTTATACGATAATGAAATAATTAAAAAAAAATATTTTGTTCTTAGAAAATAAATGATTTTTCCTCAATAAAGATCCAACTGAAAGTCAATTAATGTTATATATAAATCAAAAAAAATTCTTGCTCTACCAATCAAACAATGTCATGTGCAAACAATAACTTCCAGAAAGTTCAATGGTTATTTGGAATATTTGAAAAATCTTCTCAAAAATTGACTTATCAAAATTGTAAATATATTATTCAAACCTTAAGTTAAACATGATTCCAACAATCGAAGTAATAATTTTGATAATCTCATCCTTTTTCATACTGGTACCTAATATTCTCATAGTTTCCTCTATTATACATGACCTTCCTACACTTATATAAGTATCCTTTTTACGAACATGAGTTGAGATCAATAAGTCCTCAAGCTCTTTCTAAAAAACTAGTGATTTCTTAGATTATAAAGGATATATTCCTTTTTATTTTTGCTAAGTAACGACAAAATTCATTTCATCAATTTAAAACGTGTAATTGAAAGTAGGTTTACAATAAAATTTTAAAAATGCTGACAAGAATATGGTACCAGGGGCATAAATAAATTCCGTTAACTACCTTTTTCAACATAAAAGTTCTTAACCCCACAGATTATCATTCTAAGCCAATTAACATGAGTGAAACCTATTACACAACAGTATACATATATATATGTAAACAACAGTACACATATGGTAGATTGCATAGGTTTTTCCTTCAGATATGAAATAAAATATTAATAAAAACCAATATTCGTAAGCTAAATTTTAACCAATAAATATTTAAAAATATATGATATTTACAGCTAATATTCTACACACCTATAAAAAAAAAGTTTCTACCTAGTATTATAAGCTGTTGAAACGTGTAAAGAGAAGCACAGAAAAAAAAACAGTTTTTGAAAAAATATTTCATATTGTGAAGACACAAATCAAAATAATTATGAAAACAAATCCTTAATCCTTTTGCTTTAAAAAACCACCGCATATGTTCGTAATTTATTATCTCAATTGCAATAAATTGGTGAAATATGATACAAACATTTTTAAAAATAAAAGAATGGTGACTTTTCTCCCTAAAGGGTTATTTGATTTATTACCATGTAAATATTTTTACCAAATATATATACCCATTAAATAAAGGAAACTCCCTTCAAATGAATAAATTTTTTTAATAATCATGGAATTACATGAAAAATTATAATAGAAAAAACAATACTACAACAAGAATAATTAAAAAATGATCACAAAGAAAATTTAAGAAGATATAGTTAACAATTTTTTTCACGTAAACGGGTATAGAAGTTTTGATAATATTCAGATTTTATACCAAAGGATTTTTTGTTTTGTTTTAATCCAACAAAAGAAAAAAATATTTCCAAGCTTCGAATTCTGTACTTTGGAATGCAGAGTGAAGTGTTTTACCATATGTATACGACAGTAATGACCCTTCCAGAGAAATAATGCAATCAAATAAATCTACTACGTATTTTTCACCTTTTCCATTTGAACAAATTTTTTTAATAATCATGCAAAAAACTCAAAAATATTAATGATTTTCCTAGCATTTACAACTTATGCACTACTCCAAATGCCAAATTTCAATTTCTTAATTTTATCAGGTTTGTCCTAATAACTCGATTCTTATGTTAAAAATCCCATTCGAGGGCGGGAATTTTAACCTATGACCGAAAATAATACCTGATAAACCAAACAGCTGTGAAATAAACAAAATTATAGTTTACAATAAAATATACTGGTTCAGATTTTAAATTCTGCGCGCACAGAATTGACAAACTTTTCAGTATAATTCTAAATTCATTGATAAATTGAACTCTGCAGATGTGCAATTAAATTTTTTAGTAAAAAGTAAGGTGTGGCAGTTGATATTGTTATACCTAACTCTTATTTGCATATTTGTCTTTTAAACCTGTCTCACGAAATTGTCTTCCAAACCTCTCTCATGATCTCCTCTCTCTATCTCTATGTCCTTTTTTCCTTCAAGCGAATATTGAACGTGAGACACAACATACTTTCTGTGATAAAGAATCGACTAGTAAATAATAATTCAGCCGCGCGCAGCGCTATCTCAAAAATATTTCACTTTACGTGTGGGAAACCGCCGGAGACAAAGAAAAGGAATAGTCTATGATGATCAATAATTATAGTAATCTATTATAAATTGTTCTATTACACTAGTAGGATGTATGCCTAAAAGTAAAAACCTGAAATTTTAAAATACCAGTAGCTCTAATTGTACCAATTATTTCTAATGTCTTTGTTGCAGACCGCTAGAGCATTTTTTTGTATAAATATATATCCAATTAAAACGTTGCTTCATATTACACTATAATGGAGTAAACAGAGATAATAAAACGAAGTGTTATCACGTAAGACAAATACTAAAGAAAATAACATCGATACTGCCATGTATTCCATTTTCAATTTGGTTTATATAAAAATTAATTATACTTCTAAACCTAAAGCACAGTAAAGTCTCTACGTCAAAATCAATTTTAAAAAAATTACAGTTTCTCCTAAGATTGTAGTGAAAAATTTAAAAATAAGTTCAATAGATTTTTATTTCCCTGCATAAATATTTCAAAAGTAAACTAACGTAATGTTGAAATATGGTAGCGACTTAAATAAAAATCGATTACGCTTTCACTTTTAATTATTATTGAAATTTAAGTAAGTTTACCTTTATATGGAAGTTTTATGGTTCAACATTATTTTTTAAATTTGGCGTATCGTTTTATTTTTATCTTTTGACATAAAAGCCATTAAAGTGATTTAACACACTTTTACAACTAATTGTTTAAAGTTACAATACATTAAAGGTACGAAAATATATCGCTTCGATTATATCACGCGACAGTGTACTATACGACATTTAAACTTTACGTTAACGTGAAAAGTATATACATCGAAAAACAGATGAGATATAGGAAATTTCATTGATTATAGTCACTTAAATACAAAGCTCAAAAAACTTACGATATTAAATATTTACCCAACAAAAATTATTTCGTGTTATTAATTGTAATCGTTTTCTTTAAATAAAAGTCCATTTTAATTAATACATATGCATGCAAAAAAACTATAATTCTCGTGTCCTAGTGGATATTATCCAAGTTACGGAAAATTCATTTATCCCATACCATATAAAATTTGACGATAACATACGAGCATAACATAATGTATTCTCAATTCACAATTAAATGAAACTACGTGATGTAGTATTATTTCTACATTCTTTAAGTTCTTTACCACGACCTAGGTTCCGTTTTATTACAGCATCTTCAGGTGGTTTATTAGCAATATTTGCATCACGTAGTTTCATTTAATTGTGAATAATGAATTTGTACAAAATTAACGCCAAGTATATTCAATGTTTCAATAACGTATTCCTATTTTACATCAAATAAATGCATACTGTCGAAATTCAAACACACATCAATTTCCATGTTATTTATATTTTTATTTTTATTCACCGATTATCGGTATTGTGTCTGAAAATAAATTTCAAAATATTTTAATTTCTTTCAGCTTGAAATCATAAATTCTTGACATTAGGTGGTTTCCGGTTGCAGGTTACAAATCTCAAAAATAATTATGCATTTCGTATTGTGTAATGAAATGAGCGTGGATTGTACACTTAACAATAATATTCTAAATAGGGTAATCAATATTGTACCAATAATGTATTATTGATTTATTAAATTTTATATATCTTTGACGATACTTATAAGAAATAAGATATAATTACGATTAAAAAACAGATTCCAATAATCTTCTCCGTGTTGGTAAGCATATTCCTTCCGATATTTTTAAATTATCTAATACCAAATAATAACGGTATGCCATGTATCATAGAAATAATATCAAATAAACTTAAACGATATTCTCAAATATACTTAGCCTTGGATAGGTTTGCTATATTAAGATAAGCAAAATTATTTTCTTTAACTTCGAGTTTAAAAAAAGCGGTTTATTGCCACATTTAAATTTATTCTCGTCCCATTATGTTGTCTCTAAAGTCCGTAACATTTATTATGTTCCTTTTACTTATGCACTTGAATATAACTACTGGGATGATGAATTTACTTAGTAAATACGTACGAGCATGGAGGTAAGTAAACACAGCTCATTTACATTAATTTTATGGGTAATTGATTACGAGGTAACTTCCCTTACATTTGATCTTAATAGAGAGTTGAAATAAATTAAGAGAAACATTACATTTTAGTATTTTTAAAGCTGGAGAACTATGTTTTATTCAAAGTTTTACTTTTTGATAATATTTCCAAACAATACAAGAAAATCCAATCAAAAACGAAGGTGTGATGGAAGTTCTTTTAGAATTATGTGCTCATGTTATACTGTTGTACCTATGCCCACGAGCAAACAAAACTTTTCAAAAACATAATAGAATAACGAATATCGTTTATGTCCAAAATGTAAAATATTATATTGTAATTGTGAATGGTAAGCCACCACTATCTAATGGTATATTAAATAAATATTATTAATATTTTAAGTAACGCAGGGGAAATCAAAATTTGAAGAGTGATAGTTAATAAGTTTTGTTTTACATATTTTCATCAAATTTCCTCCGCAGTCATATATGTGTATACAAACTGTCATTCGTTAATATTATTTTTATAAATTTCCTTCTTTGCTTAATTATATATTTATTCTGTTGTATTCTTACATGGTCGTAAAGTGTGTTTACAGGCAGGCATTTAAGTTTATACGTAAAACTTTAGTATTTTTCTTTTTTCAACATATCATGAAATTATTTAAATAATTTTAACTCATACCTGCAAGTTTAGAACCGTTAAAAAGCTTCATATAGCTTTATATAGCTGAAAGCATTATAATCTTCGCCGATTCAAAATTATAGTTTTCACAGCACTTCAAGGACAGAGAGAGATAATAAAAAACTTAATCGGGATATCACCTAAACTTTTGAAATAATGACAAACAACCCTGACCGGAATAAGTAATTGGATTTTAGTGCCGATCAATATTCATTAAACAAGAAAACCAATTGGTTCACAAAAAAAAACAAAATAGTTAACAAGATTTTACAAAATGATACTTGAAAATGCAGACGGAAGGCTGCAGCAGCAGGATATCAAACCGTCCTGAAAAGCAATGACAATATTATAATAGTTTTACATTTTACTAAAAGTATAGTTACAATAAAAAATTAAAGTGACACAAAAATATTGTGACAGGAGTGTTATAAGATGCTTTTAAGATTTATCTGCTTTACGTAAGAGTAAACAAGCACAACTTATCCATTGAGTCCAATTGGCCCGAATTTATACAAGCATATTGAATAGGTTCCATTCACATCTGAATTTATAGACAAATAAACAAAATTTACACAACCTGAATTGAAAATAATAATTATTAAAAATAAGTTATAATAGCGGTATAGCGACATTAGAATGAAGCACCAACAGTAATACAAAATTGCAGAGCAAACGTCAATTAAATAAATATAGTTATAGTTTACAAAAAAATCTTCCAATTACAAAAAGTCAATAAAACGAACAAAGTAAATTTGGTAATTTAATTATGTTTTTTTAATAATTTTCAAAGTCATGTTTCAATGTTTTAATCATATGTGCTTTTTTGGAATTCCAAATTTTATACAGAATGTATAATTGATAGCTTCTTAGACCATTGTTTATAATCATCGATATGAAAATTTGTTCACGCGTTTAATTATTTGTTACATCATTTTAAATATGTCAAAAGTAGACGATTTTAAGCTTTACATACGAAAAAGTAAAGGAATTAACCGTGTATTATATAATAAATGTATTTTTATGATGTAAGTTATATCCGCTGATGAAGGATTGAAGTTTCTAATTACATGCAAGGACCATCCCTTTATTTCTGTTTAACTATTTCTTATTGACAATTTCTTATCTATCTCATGAAATCCTTTGTCTAATTACTTTTCCGTCTGTTTGAGATTGAGTGTAAAAATAACAAGTCTCAGCATATTTTCAATTATAAATAACAAGTCCGTATTTCCGACCGTACATTGGTGGGACCTAGGTACATTGGTAAATACCTCGTTAAATGACAATTTATTTAGAAAAAGTACTTGTGAGGGCGTAATTTTATCAACATAGATGGTCTGCATATCGTTATTGCGTATCGTATCGTTATTATGAGCTTAATTTTGCATGAAATGTTAAATCATAAAAGGAATTTTTACAATTTATTTTCCTCAAAAGCATTATGAAGCAAAGAGGGCAAAGAAAATTTCTTCCGGACTGTAAAAACCTACGCTTAAACATTTCTATTAAAACAAGATTCTGTCTATCAAAATTAAATTACTGAGTCGTGGTATTCAACTCTACAAAAGGTAGTAATTATTCTACTTGCATTTGGATATAGATTGAGATGGTTCATAAATATTTAACTTTTCTCTTTTAATTATTTCTAATTATAGACTGAAGAAGTTTAAGAAAAAAATTTGGTTTCTGCATCGCACTTAAGAAAAATAGAGATACAATTTTAAGACATTCTGAAATTAAACCTCAAGGTAAATTTCTGAAAATGAAATGCATGTTTTCCAAGAACGAATTACAAAAAAAGTTAAAAGGAATAATAGAAATGCTAAAATTCAAATTATCTTATTAGATTTTTATCTAGACCAAATAAACTACTGAATCTGGAGACTTGCTGCATCAGTAGCCATTTTGAGGTGATATATTAAAATACTAAAATTACTGTTATCAAAGATGCCACAATCCGATACTACTTACGGAAATCTCTATAAATAATACTTTTTTGTTAAGTTTTTTATTTAATTTATCAACATGCAAAGAGAAATATTTAAAAAAACCATTTAATTTAGAAATATTATATGAACATTTCATGTAAGTGTATGAACATTTCATGTAATTTCATGTAACCGCACATCTAATTTTTTTTTGATAAAGTTAATTTAAAAAAAACACGTTAAAAATTTTGAATAAAAAATTAACTAATGTATTTAAAGCTGGTGATAAAGAAATCGTTTTCATGCCATCACTTTTTTATATTCACAGAAATCGGAAAATGAATAACATCAAAAAACACAATTTTAACATAACGATGGCCTGTTAGTTGCATATATTGAGACATGAACCTCCTCTAGTTTGTTCACTTATTGAATTTTTAATTTACCACCATATCATATTTAGTGTTGAACTTTTAATGTACCATCATATCTTATTCTGATGGATATTTTCTATCCATATAAACAGTATTCTGCCGAACGGCCTGTTTTGAGTGCATGGGCGCGTACTTTTCCAACAAATATTTCAAAACGATTAATTTCATCAGGTTGTACACGAATGTGTGAAAAATAAGGAGATTTAAAAGAATGATTTAAAAATTAGCCACTTTGACTAATTTTTATCGGAATTTACATGTGCAGATCCCATAAATCCAACCAACTCGACTCGATACAATAATTTAAAGAAAATTCAGCTAAGATTTGTTTAATACAAAACTCGGATTAATTTTCCCCTTTTGAGTATTACTGAATATACATAATCCTCTCGAAATAAACTATTCATTAATCTTGAATTTGATTGAATAATTTATTCTCAAACAACCCAATGCCCACAACTTTATAACTTATCACGGATAACAACTTTTAATGGAATCAACAGAATCTAATGAAAATAATTCTCTTGGGACATGTGATTTTTTCCAGCGTAAATTTTAATATTTTCCTGTCTTCTTTTTTTTCAAACTCACCTCTTAATTTATTTTTGTGCTCGGCGAAGACAAGTTTAACGAATGGCGGACTATTATTTAGGTCGCGCACAAACGTGTAGAAAACCGCTGAGGGAGAGGTTTAAAGTCATAGAACGAATTAATCCCAAAAAAATAACTAAAATGTTAGCAAGAAATTCTTTTATAATAGAAGGCATAAATATCTGAAACTAATAACCTGATATTTTATTAAGTTCTTTTAAAATTGTAATTGAGTCAATAATTCTAATGATCTTTATTTTAGATCAAAGTAAGTGTTTATGTACAAATTTCTGTACGTTTACATAATTGCCTCATCTTATACTATGATGGAATAAAAGGCCGTTATGCAACGATATAAAATTAGATAGAGAAAGATTAAAAAATCCAGTTATTTTTTGCTGTTGTTAACATAGTAGATTTTATTTTTTTCTATTTCAAAATTTTTCTACTTCAAATACAATTACGTATTTATCTAGAAGGCAGACTGGGAAAAGTCTATATGGTGTGAGTCCAGATGTCATAAAAGAAAAGACACTGTTATATAGAGAGAATGAAAAAAATAAGCTTTCTAAAAGTTTTATCTGAATCATCAATAGAAGAAATGAGAAATCTTGTGAAGTAAAATGAAAAGCCAAGTCATCCTTCATAATGGTTTGTAAATGTTATTTTCACGGAAATCTTTGATCTATTGAGATAAAACAAAGTGTAATTTGTGTCTCATTATATCGTTCTTTCATAGATCAAACAAATTAATCTATCAAATTCGCAGGGTAATCGATGATCACCTAATACTCGCAAGGAGCGAAAATTATATTAATTTTAATAACAATAGAACCATTGGCAATGTCCGTTAACACTTTATTTTTAATTTTTTTTAAAAATGCCTACACATTAAAAAAAGCAATCAGTATTTATTATTTAGACATTATATTATGTTTCCTTTTCTTTATATTTTAAAAATTAATATATACGCCTATATAACCATTTATTTATAATCGTATAACGGCTAGGCTTACATTAATACAGTGTTTATGAGGCAGAGTAATGATATTGAGGATACCAATATTAGAGGTACCAAATTGCGAAGTTACACGCTAAATTCCCCATTCAAAAAGTTGGTTTAAAGCCTGTGAAAATAGATTTAAATCATAATTTTTTTTAAACCTCTCTTTTTCATAAGCTGAAATTATATGCAAAGAGTATCAAAGAAAGACTTTGATCTGCCGAGATAATCGATATTTATTTCTGTTAAATAATACTCATATCGTTGGCATATCAAATTTAATCCTACTACTAAAGTTTTAATAGTGTACAACGGGCTGAAAAAAAATTTTTAGACTCACTTTATTTTCTACTAGAGGAACCTATATAAATAAGCTTACTTTATCAATTTGAAGATAGCCCGTATATTACTTATGAATTTAAGAAACTTAATTTATTCTCAAAGTTAATGTATTTTATATTATTAGTTATATTCATTAAATAAAAATCAATTATATTTAATAAATATAGATATAAAATGTAGAGCTCCTGTGCGACTATTTCAAATTCACTGTTGTTACAATCCTCCGATTTTAATGACTACTGGTTTGTTGATGATTATTAAAACATCTGATTAAAATATATTATCAACAGAACCTTTGCATAAATGTAACGTGAGGAAAAATATGGGGAAAGTATGTGATAAAAAACGAGAGGTTTTGAATATATTCTTCATAATAAAAATAATTGTTTCCATCAAATTTGTCATAAATATTACGTAACGGTGAGGTAATTCATTTCTTTTTAACGTATTTCTACCAGTTTGATATGTACCGTCCTCAAATCGTTACCAAATGTAATAATTTACTGTTCACTCATTTTAAATTGTTGCATCGATTTGAAAGTTTATGGTGATGGAGGAAAAAGGAGGCCATTGAAAATCCACAATAACTAACGGTGAACTTGTAGGGTTTGGACTCTTTTACTTGTTGCAAACGGCTTTTTGGTCACTAATTCCGAAAGGATGGATGCGAGAGGTGGTCATGGAAAATTATCAATGTCTAATGGGAAACACATCGAGTTTAAGCTGGTCTAACCCGTCTCAATGAGCCCTTACAGTAACTAGGAGGTTATAATAATGGAGGGAGGTAGTCATGAGAACTTGTCAATGTTTAAAAATACACTTTTTTTGGTTACAAAAGCATGTTTTTAGTTTATTTTACTTTTAAGTTGATTTATTATACCATTCTGGAGACTGACAAAGTTACTATACGTCACGATGCAATTTATAAACCTGTTTTATAATGTATCTACTGAAATAGAGATATTTCATTTTTTGAGGACATGTTCAATGTATTTTTATTTTTTAAGTACATAAAAATAACATTAAGTTCATTCGCTCCGTTAACATTGATGCATATCGTTATTGCAAAATCGTTATGATAATGCTTTTTATAATTTGATTAGTTTTGGCATACGTCTTTACGTCGTGAAACAGTATTCGGATTCTGGTCATCAACTACTGATTGTGTTTCTTCCATCATATTGTGTGGTGATTGGAACATATAAATATATTACCAACCAGAATTAAATTATTTCAGCAAAATTATTGCAACAGTAGCCTGACTAAGAATATTACATCTAAAATTACACAAACTACACCAGAATATCACAAAATTTACTACAACCATTGGGGTTGTCATTACAAAACTTTCAACTTCTCCTAGACCACATCAGTAAATACTATACATTTTGGAACGCTCTTCTCACCTAACTTAACATACCATAAAACAGTATTCTCCGTATCTGCTCTTTCATATATAACCTAATACAAGGAAAATAAATCTTAAAATAATTAATGTATGATTTCTTTCATCTTTCCTCTTCCTCTTGTGACCTATAATATAAAAGAAATATATCCTGAAATAAATAAGAAATCGTGGATATATCTCTCTCATACAACATAATTGTCATCTATATGTGAGCCATAAAATAAGTGAGCTGATATAAAAATAAAATTAGGAGGTTCTTTTACTCATTATAAAATTGTCTCGTAATTTACCTTTACTTATATAATCTAACATCACTTAACTTAGCAAGATGATATATTTAATTTGCTAATTATGTTTTCAATGAATGTAGATATTTTTTAAATATAAACATTGATTTAAAACTAAAGTTGTGATTAGTTTAAACGGTAAAATTTAGTAAGCTAATTATAATATTGGAAAATATCGAAGTTACGAAATATTTCTAAATATGTTTGTCGAAGTTCTTGCAGACATAAATTTAATTTTATTGCCACATTTAAATTTATTCTCGTCCCATTATGTTGTCTCTAAAGTCCGTAAAATTTATTATGTACCTTTTACTTATGCACTTGAATATAACTACTGGGATGATGAATTTACTTAGCAAATACGTACGAGCATGGAGGTAAGTAAACGCAGCTCATTTACATTAATTTTATGGGTAATTGATTACGAGGTAACTTCCCTTACATTTGATCTTAATAGAGAGTTGAAATAAATTAAGAGAAATATCACATTTTAGTATTTTTAAAGCTGGAGAACTATGTTTTATTCAAAGTTTTACTTTTTGATAATATTTCCAAACAATACAAGAAAATCCTGCCTAATTCAATAATATAATTAATATACTAAAAATAATTACGAGAAATATATAATATTCGAAATACTTTCACTACATTTAATATAAATTTGATATTTAGATCGTATGATGTTAGATCACAATAATCGATATAATATACTTGAATGCTTAATAATTTATGATATCCATTAATTATGTTAATAACATTTATTTATTATGTAACTATTCTTTCTCAAGTAATATTAATATCATATTTTATTCTACACTTGTACAACCTTAAAAGTAACGATTCTCAATTCAGTTTATTGTGCTACGCATAAGATACTAGGAAACGATGTTGAATCAAGTACACGAAAGTTACACTCTGATAGCAATGATAAACACAGTAGTATTAATACTAATTTTCTCTTTGGACAAAAAAGGAAAAAGGACACGAAGTTCATCCATAACCAAGCATATAAATGATGGTACTGTCTATATACTTAACCGATGATACTAATGACGGAACCAATATTAAATAAATTGAAATAATCAACAGAAAAAATAATGAAGACGTATCAGCAAAAGAGCAGTGGAAACATGCAGATGTATGATATAGATTCAAACATGCAGATGTATTAGCTATTTTGGTTATAAGCAAAAATATTTTAAGTAGAATAACGAGAAAAATACATAATCAGAAAATTTGTATTAAATTATTAATCAAATCTTGATGATTTTGTACCACGTTAGGTATATATATTTTTCTCAGTTCATAAATTATAGTATAAAAATATTCTCTATGCAAGAGTATATTTAGTTCATTATTATATAGATTGTAAAAGTGTAAGTATAAAGTACGTAATTTTAAGTAATTTTGTATGGTTGTAGTAAAATTACTTTGTAAGTAATTTTACTACAACCATAATTTAATACAAACATCAGAATAATATATAGAAAAAATAATATATAGATTATTTCATAAACTTAAAACATAAAGAAATTTTTTTTTCAATTTTTGCTATTTTTACCAATCTCTATTATAATGAGTGTTTTTAGACGTATACAACTTCAAAAGGAAAAAAATAGCTAAAAGTCAAAATAAGGGGCCATGATATTGGTATTATAAAAACTATTTGTGCTTAAATACGCTTTCAGGCATATGTTTACCATTGCTGGCTTGAATAAAGCGCAATCTGTAAAT
Source organism: Druceiella hillmani (assembly GCA_039881145.1). Classification (NCBI taxonomy): domain Eukaryota; kingdom Metazoa; phylum Arthropoda; class Insecta; order Lepidoptera; family Hepialidae; genus Druceiella; species Druceiella hillmani. The sequence goes on along the minus strand of JAYKKI010000013.1, from coordinate 29,633,064 downwards.
CCAATCCTTAGCTCCTTTTTTGAGCAATACTTTGTTCAGCGATCAAGTTGCTCAGGATCAGCGATGAGCAGCTCATTTTTAGTTGAATGACTACGTCAATAAACAAAATTGTCTTATTTGGAGCAAAGGAAATCCATGTGTCATTATTGAGATCCCCTTATGTTTACCAGAAGTCACTGTTTGGCGTGCTTTATGAACTGATGGAATCATTGACTCGTATTTCTTCAAAGATGATGCCAGTGAAAACGTTAGAGTCAATGGAGAGCGCCTTAGGTTCATCAATACTAACTTTTTCGTTCCTCTATTGAATGGCAGTAATATTGAAGAGTTTTGGTTTCAAAAAGACGGTGCAACGTGCCATATAGCACGCGACACAATGAATTTATTGCAGGGAACAATCGATGATTGCATAATTTCACATAATGCCCTTATGAATTGGGCTCCACGATCGTGTGATAACCTATGGATTATTTTCTGTGGGGATATGTGAAGTTGCTAGCCTCTGCCAAAGAACAAGAAGAAGTTGAATTATTTGAAAGAAAAATTTGCTACGTTATTGCCAATATACGACTCCAGTTGCTTGAAAATGGCTAAGACTTGGACTTCTAGATTGCGCTTCATTGGAGCTTGCCGCGATACCCAGATGTCTAAAATCGTATTTAAGCACAAATTGCATAAAATTATCTTTTCAACAAAACCAATACCATGGCAACTGTCATGACTTTTATACTACACTACTACCATTTATTATCAAACTCAGCATAAACTATACAGTTGCTTGTAATTATAAAAACTTTCAACAAGATATACTTCCATTTTAAATTACATTATTATGCTAAATTAAATTCCACTGCGATGTTAAATTTTCTGAAAAGTTTTGTGGTATATCAAAAGCTAATAAGCGATGACCGTTAGGATGATCTTCTCTCGTAAAGTCAATTATCTATTATTTAAATAAAGAATTTAACCAATTATTAAAACGATTTTTTTAAATATTAGCTTTTACATGAAACGTTGTTTTTGATATACCAATATACTTATCGCCAGTTCCAAGGATGAAGAATTTAACTTGTTCATCATCAGTTAACAATTAAATAAGGTTGAACTCACTGACCACTTTCAATATTTGTATGTGTTGAGAGGATAGATCTATTGACCATTTTATGTACTTGTGTGTGTTGCAGGTAGAGCAAATAAGCCTAATTCAGACTTAATACATTAGCATGGCTGATGTTGTAAAAATGACTTTATTTATCAGAGAAAATATCGGAATATTACTTTCTTCTTAACCCTTTAACATCTTCAATTTTGTAACTGATGAATGAATCAAATTATATTTTGGTTATTTTCCTTTTATTATAACCAGAATCTTTCAGCATTTTATTTCGCTGTCGTTTTTAAGTTGCCATTTTCTTCATAAAGTCATTTTTATTGATTAATTTAATAATCCTACACCAAATTTTGTCAACTCTTTCCTAATGATTTTAGCACTGCTTGATAAAAATGAAATTATAGATCTAAATAATACATCAATGAAACTATAAATTTTATGGTCACTTATATGGAGAATGACCAATATGATGATTTGTAATAAATGTTATAGCGATGTACGTTTAAAATGAAGTTTAATACATGCGGTTCTGAATACAAACATTTTTTTTTACTATTTTACTTCTCATATCTATTTCAAGATTATCAAATTTAGATCTCCAAGGAGGTAAATAGTAAAGTGGTGAAAATGTATTCATTCTATTTACACCACATATATACTTGGAAATATCTAAAAATACAACTCGTATTAGACCATTAACACCTAAATATCATCAAGTACTTGGGGGCATATTATACCACAACAAATGAAAAATTATGAGTGTAATCCTAATTATGTGTTAGAAGGATATTTGTCAATTTGATCGATCAGTAAATTTGTATTAAGTGCAAATCCTAATTAAATATTGAGAAATATATACTATGCATGTTGTAGTAGAAATATTTATATGAACAATATTCGTTTTCCCATTTAATTCAAATTTAGTAATACTGGCATAGTTCTCCCGAGATACAGAAAAGATATTCAACCAATACGGAAGTAGATCCTACATGGTTTATAAATAGATTTTTGATTGAATCTAAAAGAAAGCAAAATTAGGATAGTAAAATTAAGAACGGATCATAAGATTGACATCTAACATTTCCTTAACATCATTAAATGACTTTCTTGATATAAGTGAACCATTAAGTATGATATTACCACTTATTGATGACTTCATTGTTTGATTTTGCCTCGACAGTTAAAATCTCCCAATATTGTCCTTCATAATAATGGCCCATCGTTTAATATTATTCTTACTATCAATTAGAGTAGTGCACAAAAAGAATGCAGAGTTAACGGTTTTATTTATAGCACGTACTTATATGTTGCAATTGAACATTATTCGTTAATATGACATTCAATTTTCATTTGCAGAAGTAAAACATTGCCAATCGTGACAAAATTTTTAATTTAGGGACAACTTAAATAAGATATAAGTTAGGCTGTATACCCTATGCAAATTGTTGACAAAGTAGTGGGATAAGAATAGAGCCCAATAATGTTATAAAATAATCTCACGAATTAATCTTTAATAAGAATCTAAATAAAATAATATTAACTAAGACTTGGCTTGATCGTTCTTTTAACAGTGTCAATAAATGTAACATAATTGATGTACATAGATAGTTGTTTTTAATAAATTTAAATTGAGAAAATTAGTGCCCGAGGATGAAACCAAAAATTATATTATTAAACAATTAATTTATAAGAGAGATGTTGGCGGAAGACTACATTGCAAAGAAATTTGAAATAAAAATAAGTACTTATCAGTGTAAACCAATTCAGTCAAGGATAAAATTGACTATAAATTGTATTGCATGGACTATATGTGTATAGTAGGTAATTAAAACCACAAAATCACAATGTATCATCAATTTTGTCTTAGTGCATATATACATAAATGAAACATTTGTTACCACCGAATTATATAAGAATTGTGTGATGTTGGATATGCTACCCATAAATTGTACTCTAATTAATTTATCCTATAATTAACTTAATCTAACCTAACCTAACCTAAACATTAACGTTATTTAATATAGTAGACCAGTAAATTCGAATGAACAATCACAGTTTGAAAGGTGGAATTAGGTTATTTTTTAAATTTTTTTTAAGTTTACAGACTTAGAAACAATAGAACATCTATTGTTAAGATAATTTATTTTTTTTTTGATGAGGCAGTCAGTATAAGAAAAACATTTCAAAATTAAATTATTTAAGAAATATACCAGTAAATTTAAATTTACATGAAACCATCTTGAAAAAATTTAATGTAAAACATATTTCATGTTATTTCTATGAATTTAATAAAATCAATCCTATAAAAGTACCACAGATATATATTGCTTGTCACCAGGTTGTGTGCAGATATGAAATTCTTACTTTGCAGAATTATTTATAATTTCAAATGAAAAAATCATTCAAATTCTACTGAAATCGTGTATGAGTATGTTTTGCGTTGTATTTGTATTTTTTTGGCCTAAATAATTATAAAGTGAACAGAACATGCGGTTGTAGGAGGGTGGCAGGTCTTCGGACTACTGCACTCGTATTACTTTATATAAAATGAAATAAATACAATCCAAATTGGAACAAACACGCATTTCCCCGTCCCATATTGGTTAAATATGTGATTGGAAATAGGGTTTAAAAACGATGCGTTCGTTTCCGCCCGAACCTTAAAATAGAAGTAGACAATTTCTGATTTCAGGTCGCCAATCACTGAAAGTAATTATGCATTGCTCTCTGTGAATTGAGTAAGATTTGAATAGCTAAGTCAATATCGATACTCAAAATATAATATTTATTTAAGTTCTATAAATCTTCCTTAATATTAAAATAAATAAGTTTGCAAGAAATTATCTCAATTTTATTTTCAATTCCTTTCAGAAATTAACGGTTTATACCATTACGTCTAAATGACATCCGAAAATTCTATTTCAAGGACAAATCCTATACCTTGATCCTCTTAAGAAAAACTCCTAAGGAAAACCTATGATAAATACACACTATTAAAATCAGTAGCAAATACATATAATTCGTTGCCAAATATATCATTTGTTCTACTAAAGGAAGGTCGAAAAGATTAAATTTACGACATTTAACTCACAAGAAGAAGTAAATAACTAGAGTTAAATATAATCTCGTTCCGATATTACGACCGTTCAGCTGCAAATTTATTAGCTTCATTAAGTAACTTTGGTACCTAAGCGCACACACCTGAGTGCTGGGAAATGTAGATACTTAGCAAGTACTTAGGAATGTAGATTAAATGGAGTACAACTTATATAGCGTGATTGTAAGTAAGGGAATATCAGATGTCAACACGGAAGAATTTTTTATGTTAAAAATTACTTTGTTATTATAATGCGAAAAAAATTCTGTTCCGCACTTTGTGTTAGGTATATAATTTTAAGAAAACTATATCTAAAATATGTTTAACACCAAATATAAAAATAAAAAGAAAATAAGTGAAGTAAAATAGTAATCTCAGCATATTTTTTATCTTAATGACGCTGGGTTATCACGAATATTCTTAGTGTTACATTTTTTTGTGAAAATCACAAATATTTATATCATATGCGCTAAGTATATATTAGATAAATCTTCAATAGATGTTATACGCTCGTAATAAAGTGAATACGTCAAAAATTATGAAATTTAGAGCCATATCCATAATTTTCCCGTAGACTTTAGGTTAATTTTAAATAAAACAATTTTTTTCATTTTAGAGGAGGTGGGAACATAATTTTTGGGCTATTTTCAAAAACATTCCTAGAAATATTGTATTTAAAATTGTGAAGAAATTTTGATAACCTAACTGTTTCCTTAAATACGTAAAACCGTATCGCAACCTAGCCGAAATATACATTAAAAAACCATGGCTCATATTTTTATACTTTATTTTCTTTACTTTGAAAATCATTCTATCAAACAAATTTTGTCATTGCAATGCTGTTTAGTAATATTTCAATGTTGCCTAATAAAGTTAATAATACGGCAACAAAAAAAATCCTCTTAAGCCTGAAGAAATACTAATCAATTCTATGGACTTCAAAATAATATCGATACACATACATAGTTTAGTATGAATCAGGTTAAAATAAATTTTTGAAACGTTTGAAAAGCGTACAGATTTTGAAAGCCCGGTTAAGGTGTCTATTAATCTAATCGCCGAGAAAACGAATATTTTAGAATTCCGAAATTTGCACTGTGTTTTAGCATTTTATGATGTACCGGAAAAGGTTAAGGTTGTATATATATTGAAATACGAACTGTATATTAAAGCTGTGTTAACCTAACTTTTTCGGTGCTTACATTTTATGTTACTTTAGAGCGGGACTTCCAAAAGGGGCGGGCCTCCCTGGGCCTGCGTAAAGAGATAATATAAGGGGCCCAAAGTGGTCGACATCCTAAAAGAAAATTCATTTGAAATTTTAAATTTACTCCTTAATTCATTCGGTCGCTCTTCGAGTGTTAAAAAATCTCAACTTGCAGCGCATCACCCTCGCCCCCGCTCCGTCCAACACGGACGCGCTCTTCTTGCGGTCTAATCAGTTAGACCTCGGCAGGCGCAGAAAACAATGGCGCGTACACGTACTGTACGTCTCTTCGTTTATTTATTTCACAAATTCATTAATATTCCACCATGAAAGAAATTTTGGATAAAATGTTTCGTTCTTCGTCCTTGCATCTCGTGCTTTGCGAATAATTGTGCTATTTACCTCGACTCATTAGAATTTATAAAATCCCTTTATTAGGGCTTATAAAAAGCGTTTTCTTATAAGTACAGTTACAGGACAGGACAACGATATCTGAAAATTTATTAAAAATTATTTCTTGTGTCTGTTAGACCAGATGTGCTCAACTGTGGATGCAAGGAAAGTAATGTGTATTGCTCAGTAGCTTGTTTATAATGTAACGGAGTAAGTTGTTTAAATACTAATGAGTGTTTTGTCTCAGAATCATAAAAATAAATATCCATGATACTTTCTGATATCTTAGAAAGACCTGTTGGTAAATTCATAGTTTCTTATTGTTAAGATCTTATAGTGCATGTAAAATGATTTCCTGTTATATGGAGTTGATCATCTGCATTGGATAGATTATTTCTTCAAATATCCCCATACACATATTTCTGAAAAAATTTATTAAGTTCCTCTTATTTAAAAATAATTATCTTAATTTTAAAAATAACTTTTTGAAACTGGTCTTTTGTTCTATTGGCCTTTCATTGAAACATTTTTATAAATATCCTCTATTATTTGAACACTGTCGATTCTTATCAGTAAATACGTTATGGTATTAGTAATAAATTTTAGGTTCAAGAGTAACTTTTTCGTAGAAGTATTTTTTACAATCGTCGATTTTATTTTTCGAATAATAATTACTTATGTCAGTATTCACTTTAAAGCCAAAAAGTGTATTTAGCATAAAGCTAAATGCTTGGCTCTTTATTTTTTTTCCAAGTTTGCCTTTTAGGTTATTTCTAAGCTCGGTGAATATAAATTCAGCAAACGGCATACTTTAATTTATGGCGCGCGTAATAAACGCTTTACTTGATGAAAACTGCCAGGGGGAGATATATATTTTCAAAACAAATTGATCACACACTGTCTTTTTTTGTACATCTGGCCAGAAGGTCTTTTAAAATAACTTACTATATAATACCTGAAACTAATTACCCAAAATTTCAAACTTCTCTAAAAATTATGATTTTTTTAATACTAACCACTTAATTGCAGTTTACTAGAAAAAAATATTTATGTACAAAAGTTGTAAATATGAAATATTACCTAATATGAAATATATCCATACTCTACTGGAGAAAACAGGGATAAAATACTATTAAATACGAAAAAACATCGACGAAAATAACAGCGAACCAGTTATTTTCTCCCGTCATCAATATTATAGGTATGAAATTATTACGATTCCTAAGCCTACCATAATATAAATAATTTAATTTAAAATTTAGTTGATAAAAAATAGACCGTTCCTCCAAAAAGCGCAGTAAAGCGAAATATAGGTGAAGGACTAAATATCAAAGACATTGTGGTATATAAAAATAGGTTTTAATTTTATACTGAAATGAAATTGTAAATTATATAGTTTTAAAGCTTCTTTATAATAAAAAAAATCATGGAAAGAAAAATAAAGAAAACATTGATGTACTAGCATAAATTTCTATTAAATAATATTTGTATCCCTAATTTTCAAGTCTCAATAAGGGTTTCAATAAGGCGATGTCTCGTAACGCTTACTTCGTGACAGAAAGGGATTAAATGTCAGAAATTTTATTAATTATAGTTAAACTCAAGAACCTATAGAAATATGCATGCATCTATGGCCAAATTATTAATAGTATTACATGGCAGCACCGATTTAAATATAGAATAAATATTATTTAATTATGAATTCGGAAAACACTTTTATTTACCCAAGAAATATATTTCATATCAAGAGTTACAAGACCATTTTTAAAATATGAATTAATTTCAATAAAAGATATCTCTGTAATGGTAGAGCTCTTTCGTAGTTGTTATATTTCACCGATTCTAGTGAACCATCAACAAAACCTATGCATAAATGTAATGTGAGCAAACCAAATAACAAAATGCGAGAGGAGTCCGATATGTTCCTCCTAATAAAAACAATTAGTTCCACGTTCTGCATCTCATTTGTCCAGAGAAAATTTTACTTGTCAAAGTATGCAATTTTAATGACAATATGACAATATGGCATTGTGATCAAAATGGCACAAGTTACAATCGATCTAATATGATGATGGAAAAGGAGGGCAGTCAAAGAACCGTCTCAACGCCTAATCGTACATCTGTCGAGTTTGGATGCCTTTCATTTGTCACAAAGAGTTCATCAGTGTCACATTGGAACTGAAGGATGTGATAATGGATGAAAGAAGTAGCCATGACCTGATAATGGATGAGAGAGGTGGTCATGGTCACGGGTACTTTTCAATGACTAACAATACCTTCAATGAGCTTGAGCCCGTTTGAATGGTTTTAATGAGCCCTTTGTTTACATATTGTAACCAGAAGGTTATGATGATGGAAGAGAGAGGTAGTCGTGGATGCTATTCAATGGTTAAGAATTAAATTTAAGTTCCTTTGTTTTGTCTAAATGGAATAAAAAAATGTAAATATTTTCTACTGAATATATATTACACGGTACTGAAGAATGATGAAATTAAAATACTTTCATATGCACATAATTATAAATCTGCTTGTTTGTTTATTATTTTATTTCTACAGAAATAAACACTTTTCTAATTAAAATATGTCTATGAGTTTTTAATTTTGGAAATTACTATTTATTGTTTCAGAAAAATAGGTGAATATGAAATTGTTAAAAAATGCACCATTGCATATTAGTTAATTATTTTTTACTTGCAAGGTCATATAAAAAAAAACTTTCAAGTTATGTGGATAGGAAATTATAAGCGTTCCACTTTTTATATAGAATAATTCAAGAATCAGACTGAAGTTTTAGTATTAATACAAAACTCAAACTGATTTTTAAATTGTACCGTGATAATCTCGTTGAATGATGGATTTATTTTGTTTTTTTATTTTCAACTTTATATTTAAAATATCAAGAAATCTCCAGTTAGTCTGTTACAGAGCTGTTCTCCATACCATAGAAAACAGTTTAATGTGAATTAGGACGAGAAAATTTAAATTTTATTTATAAAGTTAATTCATCCTCCTCGATAGGAAAATTAACAATGTCAAGGCAAATGACGTATTTCACACTAATACTACTCTATATTAAATAAAAAAATGTAATCGATTTTCAAACATCAATTTTCCCATCACAAGGACAATTGGACCTACGATTGAAAATACTGTTAAAAATTTCATTAGTGTTTTCGTAAATCCATATATTGTCAAACTATTTCCAGAACCAGGTCATAAACTGTTAATTTTGCATTTCCTTTCGTATTGTATGGTGATTAGAATACAATATGCATTCGTCACTTAACGTCGATATTCTAAATAGCATGTGGAAAAAATTCGAATAATTAATTTAACTTTAAACATATTGAAAACAAAAATACTTCCAAAATTTTGATCTCAAATAGAAAAAAATATATCACAAAAATTACGACAAATATTAATAACCAAAATCCTTTTATCAAATTTCTATATAATACCAATTGAAAATATGAAATTTCTGGCTTTTAGTACTTAAGACTTGACAAATATCGATAGTTAAATAATATTTAGATTAGTAACAGCAGTATTAGGAATGAAAAACGATATAATAATTACACTTACTGTGTAACTCTTATTTATGTACCGGAGTTCGTACATACGGAGTGAGTTGAGGGCATACATTTACTTAGGAAATATTTAGGAACCTGGATGAAATTTAGTACGGTGTACTTACTGTAACGGTAAGAGCAATAAATTACAAGGGAAATCCTTTTATATTTGATTTTCAGTCTCGAGTAGGGTTGACCTAAGCAAATACGAATTTTACATTTCTATAAATTTATATAGCTGAAAAAACAGAATTTTTCTTCAAAGTAGTATAAAGATGTTTCCGAACAAGATACAAAAATCTTTTCACGTAAAAACGTATCAGGGGAGTTTTTTTATAAATACATTCTAAAAGTATATTGTCGTACCCATATTTTCAATGTGGATTAAAATAAATATTTAATCCACATTGAAAATATGGGTACGACAATATACTTTAAAGGGAATTTTAAGAAATTTTTAACTTTACTTTAATAAATGTAATACAGGTTAAACAAACAGGCTTTAATAAACATAATTAGGTTACAAGTTGTGTAATAGATAATAATCAATATATTTAATCGTTTTTAACACCGTAATTTTAAATAAACTATATATGAAACCATTGTTATAATTATTTCAAAAATATTAATATTAGAATTAAATTAAACAGTTAAATCATACGAGTATCAACAAAAGCCAAACTAAAAAGAGAACATTTAAGAGTTTTGGAAATAATACTTGACAGTCAAAAAAATTATTTCGTATTTAGTTATACTTCGGTATAAAAAGCGAAACCGATCGGCAAGTAATAAATCTGCAATCTAATTCACAAATTTGTATAACGAAATCAGATTTCATTCATACTAACAACGTGGTTATTTAGCACTTGACACCAGCGTATATGCAACGATATACTTCCTGCCTATTATATACTATATATATATATATATATATATATATATATATATATAAGGAAGGAATTTCTTTGAATTTTCAACTCGAAATTTGAGTAAGTTCACCCTTAAGAGCGAACAAATTAAAGTATGGTGAAGAAGGATAGGTCCAGGTGAGAGAGCATTGTCTGTCCAAACTAAAATAGTTCTTCAGCATCGCGACGCTTATATCAGCCCTCTTCTGAAGTGGAAGTCTTGTTAATTAATGTGGCATCCAAAGAGAATATTTAGATTTCTTCCTGAAAGTATAGAGTGGTCTGTCTATTACTATACGTGAGCATTAGAATAGTTTTGCCAGATAAGGTCAATTTCACCTGGACCTGTCTCAAAAATATTTTGATTTTTTAAAATTTAATTTTGCTCTGAAGGTCACATTCAATTGAATTTAAAAAATTAACACTCTTTTCGTACCAAAGTTACATCAATTGATACTTCTGTCATATATACAAAAATATTGGTCTGATTTTAAAACAAAACTATAATTGTCGCAATTGACAAAATATACATTGGTAAATAAAAATTCTAATGCACTTCGTAAATTAAATATGAATTAATATTTCCGCATGACTTATTTGAAAATTTATTGAAATGTATCTCTTTATTTCGTTCAATTGGAATATTAATTCTACATATTACGTATTTCATGTTGACACTTCACTTTACATTAAATTAAATAAATACAGTTCAATTTGTAACAATTATATATTTCTGTATTATTTGCCTATTAAACCTGTGGCCGAAAATACGTTTTAGAATCGACTCGTTAGATTCCGCCGCAATCCAAAAATAATTGATGTTACAGTTTGCCAATAATGGTAATAGTTCGTTTATACATTTTACTTCGCGATGTGTTTAATTGGGCAAGGTATGAATAACTAAATCAGTGTTATTATTCAAAATAATACATTCAATGTTATTTTATTAATGATTTGTTTGGTTAATAAAATTCAAGATATTTTTACTAATAACAAAAATAAGAAATTTTATAAGAATTGATCTCTACTATTAATGCATTTGAAAAATTAATGAAGGTGCGTTTTGCACTTTTTTAAATCTTATTTAGAAGTAAATAACAAAGAACTACTTGTGAATGACATTCCAAAAGTTTGTTTCAAATCCCTCGCGTATACATTTATCCTTCTAGAAAAATATAAAACCCGTACGTTGAATTTTACATGTATTGAGAGAAGTAATACATCAGTAAATTCTGTTGTTCAATATTTCATCCATTGTTCAACCAAGTCAAAAACACTCTGCATTTATTTCTCAAGAGAGATAAAAATAAGGGAACGGATAATAACAAATATTGGAATGAGATAATGGCATTTATTTCTCAAGAGAAAGTAAAAACCAACTGTGTTATTTACTCTCTCTCTCTAGTTTTAGTCCAATAGGTTGTATTCCAATACTACGTTCAACTACAAATTATTACATTCATTAAATAACTTTAGCATCTGAGCGTACGCACTTGACCGGAATATATAGATACTTAGCAAATACTTAGGAACGCAGTTGAAATTTTCTCTAATTTGACTGTAATAATAATCCATTATTGTTACAATCACACTAGGGAATTCTATTTCATTTGAATCTTCAAAAAATGTAAAACCAATAGCGGATATGAGTATTATATGTAGATGAACAAATGTGTTTTTTTCCTAAGAGTCTCGGTTCCAATGGGGCCTTCGAACAAAATTTGAAAATCTTCTCAATTACATATAAAATTACAATTTCATTATAGATTTTCTTTTAATAACATTTACATAAAATATACTTTTATTTAATAATGTCTATAATATGTAATAAGTAGGTAAATGGAAGTATTATAACATTATAATTACTTCACAAAACGCATTAAATAAATATTATATTATTCCTGATAGAAATTAAATTCTCTATGGATTAGAAATATTTTTGTTATAAATATACAATTTAATGCCGCAGTTGTAAACGTTAATAAGTTAAAATTAGCTTACAGAAGTGACACAAAAAGAGACGTAACTACAAAACGGTTATTTTTGAGGAAAGCTTTCTTTTCGTTAGTTATAAAAACAATAAAGCTATGTGGTATATGTTAATCTTGGTAAGCAAGATATAAAATATAAATAATGTAAATAAATTTATAACTTTTTTACGAGGGTTTCGTGCATATTTTCGTTAACACATAGAAATATATTATACTCCTCTTAACTCATATAGTCATATAGTCAGATTCAGGATAGTCAGGAAAATTTTGAATTTCGGTTGTTTTATTAACAGTTATCAAACATTCTACAGCTGAGACCTTTCTATCATACTACAAAATATTCCACACCTTTCAAACAAATATGAAGTTTATTTTGCCTTAACAATTATATTTCACAGTGATTATGTATATAAACATAAAAAGTTTTAATAGCTTAAAAGCTTAAGGTGTAGATAAAGAAATATATAAGGTGTAGTTTTAAAAATGATCCGTTAAATACCGTATTTCCGGTAAACAATTTGTTTTCCACGTGTTGATAAATAACTGATAGAAAAGTTAATTTTTTTTATCCCTATAGATAATTAAATGAAACTACGTGATGTATTATTTCTACTTTCTTTAAGTTCTTTACCACGACCTAGGTTTCGTATTGTATTATATTTTATTATTTTTATTAACTTTATTTGCATTATAATATTATTGTATTATAATGCAAATAAAGTTTTTTCATACGCTATATTTTTTTGAGTACACATACCCCAATTTTCAGTCATAAATATAACAAGGGTCGCTTAAAAATTACAAAGTAGGTTAAAATAGTAAAGTGAGAGTGTTTTTTTTTCTCAACACTCCAGATTTTCTCAAACAATAAAAATTAAACTATATTTTTTGTTATTATTACAATTATTAATATTATTTTTCAAAAATTAAAAATATATTAGATGCATCTTTAATAGAACTATGGTAAATACATTAATAATACCAGGATGAAATTAAATGCCACTGTAGGTATATAATGAGAATCGTGAATTAAATGCTTGCAATTTAATATTTTTAAACTTTAATAAGTAGAAATCAGAAAAAAACCTGGCATGAACGAAATAACTCGCATTACTAGGGTCCTCTAAAGCATTTCGGCTCCTATAAACATTTAAGTGTACATAGTACTTCCATTAAACTTATTACAAATGTTATTTTTTCAGGACGTTAACATAATACAACGTAGTTTATACTATATTTCTCAGAGGCGTAAAATATGGTGCATATTTCAAAAATTATAAAATCTGGGATAATAGTTAGTATTCTGCTCTAATTTTTTAGTCTTATTCTTACCTTACTTGTTATTTGCATAATTTTTGGCTCAGTAGTTTCCAAATATGTGGGTTAATAGGATTTAGGCATAACATTTTCAGGCGCCACAGTTACATAAGAGGCCGTTTTGTCTATTGGACAAATTAATTTATTAAACGAGTTGAAATCCGATATGTTTGAGAAATGATCGTCAGATCTGACTGGTTAACCAAGGAAGACACTGAGAAGTTCCTACGACAGATTCCTTCCCATATCATCAGATCCACGTGGTGGTACCATATTATTTTATTGTCATCAGAATTACATAAGTATGAAAAGTTTCAAATTGAAAATCAGACTTTCAAATTGGTGAAAGTCGTTAGATATCAACATTGACAAGAAGTCGAGAAATAAGCTGCTGAATCCATAAAATTGCAGCATGTAATAAAACGGTTAAGCAAATTTTATTAAAGCTAATTTTATAACGATCATCATTAGTAAAACACATATATAGAAAGAATTTTTTTCTAAAGAGGCAGAAACAATTAAATGCAGATGGTATTTCCACACTGAATATTTTGTATTTTTTTTGGTATTTCCACACTCGACATTTTAGTGAGTTTTTTGATTCCGTGGCCGGATAGTAAATACAGAACAAGATAAAATTATCAGCTTTCCGTCCTTCTAATTTCCGGAAGTCTTTGTATCAAGTCTCTCTGTTTTTCCCATTAGTAAATATTATAACACAAAAATTATTTCAATAAATTGGAATTTAAAAATTAAAAGGATAAGTTAGTAACGAAGTTATTTCTGATATCTGAGGAAAACGCTAGGCAATATTTATAGAACTGAGAATAATACTAGTCCATATGTTAATACATGAAGAAAAAACTTTGTACCTCTTTTGAAGTATATTGCGCGCAAAGGGAAATGCGAGATTTGAAACGATTAATGTTTATATGCTACTTATCAACTGCTACTAACATTAAATTTTAAACTTCTTGGGTATTGCACATAATTAACGCAAACAACACACGCTAATGATATATTTGTGTACACTCTCAGCTGAGGTATTAGAATAAAATTCAAAAATATTATATGCAACGATCGAATATACCTCTGTAGGTATATTCTTTGACAGAAGAACCTCAATAACATTTAAACTCAAAAAAAATAACGGATTACGGTCCAATTTCGGTCACTGAGCGACCACGAGTACATATGAATAGTTTAAATAACGTAATATTAAGTGGTTAAACATTTACGTACACCTAAAAACGTAAGGAATCTTCAGTGTAGGCGTTTTACTTACACTTAACAGATTTTCTACATAACATTGTCTCTGATTGCATACTTAATATTAACGTAATTGTTAAATCATACTTTTTACTGTAGCCTAACGTTTCGTATGCTTTCACGTAGATTGAGTAAAGTATTATTTGATCTGTAAAATTATTTCTTACGTGCGCCTTTCCTTTATCACATATTAAAATTTAATAAAGATAGTCAAAAATATGTCTTACAAAAATGTGTATTATAAGAAAGTTATATAAACCATTGAATACTGCTTTGAAACTCCGTGAAATTTAATTATAAATCAGTATATACCTCTAGCTTTTTCCGCACAAATATATGTTTACACTTACTACTATGATTGTGCAGCTCTCTTTTGACAAGGCCCTACATGCCTAGTAATTGTATTTTATTGTCATGATAGAATCGAGAAAAAATATTAATTCTATTTAGATTCTAAGTTAATTTATTTTCATTTTTATACCACAGGGGGGACCTCGTGGACACAAGATTAGGTGAGTTTACAATACAGTTTTTTACAAGAAAAAATTAAGGACCTCGCCAACGTTGTGGGGTTGAAGAAGCGAATGTGTTATTTTAATTAATCTGATTTAGTAAAAAATAAAGCAATTTATGTCATTCCAGTCCTAGAGAAACAACGACAGTTTTATTAAATTGGTTTTAATTTTTGGGTTCTTTTTTTTTAGTACAAGATAGGCTTTAGATCATTTAAATGAAGTAATAACTTATTTACAGACTTAGATTCGAGTATATTATAGATGTGTTTACTTTTATGAAGATATAAACGCCCTCAAGTTTGGAATTGATAACATATTTGAGGCAACAGACACTGAACTTAAGTTCTTAAGATACTGTATGTATGGGCCCGATCATATATGTTAGACTTATAAAAATTTTACCCGGGAGGAATCCGAGTCAAAAATTGCCCTAGAACTCAATGTGTAATGGTATGTTTGATTATTTTGTGTCATTTCCTTTTATTTTACAAGAAAACTCGATTATTGTTACAAATTTATTTGAAAAATAAACCTTTTATACCTCTTATTGAAAATTATTTACAATAAATGACAAACAAATTCTGATTTATATATCGAATCTATCAAAAATTATGCCGCATGATTAGTCGAGGTAAATTGAGACGTGAACATAAGAAAAATATTACACTAATATTAATTTTTCTTTTTAAAAATATCTCATTTCGTTGGACTGAGGTCGAATTTTCCAGCTTTATCTCCGGTCAGTTATTGTGGGTTATGATTTACAATATTTAGTCAGTGGATGGAAAGAATCTGTACAAAAGTGTATGACTTTTGCATTAATATGTCCGTCAAGCTTAAACTTTGGAAACGCTATAGCCTATAAATAGAAACTTACTGAAATTGTTATAATAGTATACGTTTTAATGCTATTTAAATTAATTTTATTGTAGAACTCTTGTCAACGAATTGAATTCAAATCTAAAAAAGTTAAAAGCTTTGAATATGTAAAATGCGCTACTATTCTTAATTCAATATGCTAAGAGCCCGAAGAAAAGACAAGGAAAATAATTAACAAAAGGAAAAAGCTAAAATATATTTATTCCAATTATCATCCCAGAAAAAACTCAATAAAAGGAGTGAAATTCCAGTAAACTTTATTGTAAAAAGGATTGGCTTCCTCTTTAAAATTTGATCGTGATAATTTCTTATATCTCAATCGATGCCATTTGATAGAATCTATAAAACCATTAAATCGTTTTCTTTATATAACTTCCTCAAAGCGTTAAATATCTGAAAAGTACAGCCGTTGCCGAACGGTTACCAAATTTAATGCGGTAATAAATAAAATATTTAACAAATTTAAACAAACTCAGAATAGTTTTACAAGAATATATCTGCTTTTATCTTAATTGTTGTATCGATAAGTTTTAAAGGGCTGCCATTTTTACAGCAATATGTTTTTAAGAAATTTAAATTTTTGATATACGCAATAAACAAACGCACATTTAATATAGCCACGCATAAAATTTTCATGGAAACATATCTTTCGCGATTCGCCTCAATTTTGTTGATGTAAATTACTGATATTTTTGCATTTTCCAGTTATTATACATTGTCTATAAAATATAAAATATTGTGTTAATTTTTGTCTCGCAATAAAGGTGAACAAATAAAAAAAGGACATAAGTTTTTGGATAAAAAAATATACTAGGTTTTAATAGATATTAAACAAACACTGCTTCCAAAAATGCAACGTGTGTCAAAATTTTGATTAATTGGTATTTCGTCTTATTAAGTCTTTAATGGTCGAGTGGAAATCGATTTGTATTATAGAGTCCAATTATAGTAAATGGTTTTATGTCTTTTTTTTCACTGAGTCTCTAAAGTCAGTAGTAAAAAAGTTTGCAATTAAATGTTACCATTCATGATTTTTTTTCCTTCATTTAGTTTCATGTAATGGATAGACTAAAGTACATATTTTACATAGATTACATATTTCATCATCTGCAAGACTGAGCAAAAAAGGAGAAATTGTAGGGTCAATACAAGTAACCTTCGACACAGTAAAAAATTAAATAGGGATCCTAAAAATACAAAAAAATACTTGACAGGAAATCGTACTATATTAAGGAAAGGGACGAAAAAACCAGCTGTAAAATTAAGTCAAATAGAAAAACAAAAAGGAGACACAAGAACTGACAGCAAGAACTTACTAACCAAAAACAAGAAGAGAATGCATATACATTTCCAAAGCGTTACATATAAGTGTTATTGAGAGGGACAAACTTAACTCAAGCAAAAAGCTGGCAATTAACAAAATCTCTATTAAAATTTTTTTCACCCAAAAACTTTCACAAATAATAATAATTTCAATTCAGAGGAAAACATTCAGATGTAGGTCGAAATAGAACAGCAGTCCTCGTTCCTCTTTTTCTCCAAGTACGTCCGGTATCCGCGAGAGACCTAGATTTAATCTCTTTAATTAAAATACTATAGATAAGAAAAACAATAAACACTATAAGCTACATACTCGTACATATTTGCACATAAAATGTAAGATCACTCTCATTAAGAGGAAGAATGATTGAAGTAAAATATACTTGAAAAATGGGAAATATGAGATTACTGGATAGTGAAAGTCATAATAGGAGGGAGCTATATAGAAGAAAATCATGAGAGGACATCTAGATAAACATTCTCTTTAAAAATGCTTATACGAATAATATTGTAAGAAATTAATATTCTATTGGCCTAACAGAAAGAATTTCCAGACTTAACCTTATTTTCATACCTTTTGCTAAATCCCAAGGTACTAGCGAGAAAAACAAGATAAAAATGATTTTCTTTAAAGCAAGAATAAGAATATCTAACAGTGAAGGAAGCTAATTACGGGAAAGTAAAAATATATAGGTGAACTTAATAAAAGAGGTCAGAATTTGATAAAATATGCTTTGGAAAATAAACCATTTATAATGAATATCTATTTCAGAAAGGCAAATAAATAAAAAATGTAAAACAGAAATCACACCCAGAGATAGTCTAGTAATATTCAAATATTAAACATAACCCACCTACCAGACCACCGTTTAGTTCGAGAATAATTATGCCAATTGCAAAGGAAAAAAAAATTAATGTATGCACCCAATAAAGTTAAGAATCTTGGACGCGGAAAAAGAAAAAAACACTTAATTTGTGAATTTTTAGGATAATTTGTTCCTAAAAATTCACAAATTAAGTGCGACGAAGTTATGCATACCGATGAAAACGGATGTGTACAATAATATTACAACAAAACAAAAGAATATATAACAAGTAGTATCCGACTAATAAAAAGCAAAGGAATGAAAGAAAAGAAAAGCATACTACCAGAAAGTACAAAATATATTTTCAAAGAATGATTTCAATTACCAAACAAAAACCCCTACATCGTCAAGAAAAATAAGAATTTGATTCAATATCACAGATCACAAAACATGTGTGTTCTTGAAACATTTAAATTCGTCGGGTAGCTTGAAGAGAGTATGTAAAGAATTTAATATTTCCAAAAAACAGATTTCAAAATCGGCGAAAAGAAAACATGAAAAAATATTTTGCTAACTGTCACGTTCTTCTAGGAAAATTTATGCAAAAGTAAAAATAAATGCATTATAGACCAAAGAGACGATATAATATAAAAATAGGTAACGGAGAAAATGTCTGAAGGAAAAAAAAGTAGTTGAAATGGCAAAAAAGTCCGGGATCAAATGGCCATAACTAACGAAATGCTAATGGGATAAGAAAGTGTATTTCTCATACAAATAATTTAATTCTTTAACAAAATAATAAAAGAAATTGAATTCCAAGGCAATGGCTAAAGAGATATTGTAATTTTATGTAAGAAAGGAGACCAACTAATAGTGCGAATTATCACCCGATAAGTATTATGCCAAGTATATTCAAACTATTTTCACTCGGACTACAAAGAAAGAGACACGAAGAAAATGGAAGAATTTTTTCGGTGCAGCAAGCAGGATTTCGGGCCGGTTTTTTAAAATTGACCTCATCCAGACTGAGAGCAGTTAATAGAAAAAAATTAAGAAATCAGGAAACCACTATTCATGGCATTTGTTGATTAATATTCACCACAAAGTCCAGAAGTACATAAAAATATTAAAAACTATTTATTCTAGTTGTATAGACAAAGTTTGGCTTGAGAATACCGAATAGATTTTAAATACCGTCAATGTCTCTATTTACAATGATAGTACACTATATCACATAGAATTTTGCTGAAATAAAAAATTATTTTTTATAAATGGAAATACCTCAACCGCCTTGTACTTGCGGGTAGTATTATGTTACTATCAGAAAATTTACAAGACATATAACATATGCTTGACAGTTTCCTAGTAAGGAAATTGATCTGGAAGGGAATATGGAAAAAACAAAAATGATGACAAATAACATCGAGAAAAGCTTTTTAATAGATAACGTACTTTTAGAATATGCGAAAGAGTATATATATATATATATATATATACAAATATATATTTATATATGTATGTACTTTGGAAAACAATTATCTAAAAGACTCAGCAACAACAATGAAGAGATTGACAGAAGAGTTAACAAAATTTGGAACAAACTCTGGAGCTGAACAGAAATTCTTAAATAATGGGGTCTTACTTTAAAAATTCCATTTCTTTCTTAACATTACAGTTTAAATTATCATTTACAGAATAAACAGACTTTTAAAGTTGCTTTATTGATTATACACTCAGGACTTCTTTTTGCTGTACAGCGATAAATACGTCAGGGTAATAACAAATTCTAGGTTCAGGTGTAACTCTTTCCCACAATCATTTTAAACAGTTGTTAAAATTATTATTCAAAAAATTATTTTCTGTAACAGTACTTATTTTTCCAGATGAAAAGTCCATTTAGCATAAATTCTTTCGCACATACAGTTTTGTTATTGTTGCTGCATCACCTATGTTTCCATTTGAATACGGTTAGTACGCATATAGATTCAATTGGTATTATCTAAATAAGTGTGAAGCACAATTTATTTCAAGTTTTATGTTCTACCGCTTCAAATTTGTTTTTGCAGCGCAAGTGCTTTTCATAAGCTTACATTATTGCAGAGCCTATATTTTCAATTCATAGTTATTAATATGAAAAAAAATTTTTTTTTACCTAAATGGTATTAAAATTAAGCAGAATTAAAAGCTGTCCATGCGTGCGATTGAATATCAATCGCAAATACCAGAATACGCAAAGTCCATAATAGAAACAGGTTTTAACTTCACTTTGTACTTTCTTGCTTTCTATACCTTTGAGGATAATTTTAATTTTATCTCATTTTTCTATATTTAGCTCAAATTCGCGAAATATTTTTCTCAAAAAAAAATTACATCTTTTTATTTTCCAATTATTGTGATAGTTTTTTATGCAAATTTGCTCATAAGGCTATGAATACAGAAATATCCGTAGTACTAATTTTTCTTTATAAAAATAGCAATATTTATAAATTTTATAAAAGTGTTATATATGTTGTGAAGTAATATATAATCTCACTACGTATTCACGGAGTCAGACTTTAGCTCATTTACGCAAATGAAGTTAGTATCGATCCCCTATCCCTTCACGTACTGTGCATAGTCTAAGTTTGTAAAAGGATGAAATAAAAAGAGAAGTTAATTTTTATACCGATTTACACAAATGACCCAGTAAAAGTGCGTGTTTGCGTGCATGCGCGCGTAAATGCGTGTGTGTGTTTGAATGAGTGCGTAAGTGAACCAAATACCACTAAGGATTTTATAAGAAAATATCTAGAATTATAAAGCCTACACATTTAAAATTTGGCAAGCGTGTCACTTTTGGCTTTTCGTCGTCTGCTTAGAAAATATTTTTTTAAAAAACAACCCTAAAAGTGCATACGAAAGAACAAGTTCAATGTATCACGTTACATACTGTGAATTACAGTTTGAAATATGTGAAATTTATTTTCAAAAAGCACGGAAATAAATTTACAGTCGGTCGTGAGGACAAATACTAAGAAATATAGAAGTGGCAAATAAAATTTACTCTGAAAAAGTAATTGAAAATTATCTGAAATGAGTTATGAGTTTTCCAACTGTAATTTTGACCGGTGTGGTAAGTAACGCATGAAAGTATTCCAGTTTAGCCAGAATAAATTATTCACTTTGGTATCGACACGTCCCATTGAGCCAAAAAGTTGGAAAATTTTTACCATTTTGATGTTCAAGGAATATGATATTTGATGAGGATATTTGCTAATCGCTTTAATTTGATCTTTATAATGAATCTACGTGAAGTAGTATTATTTCTACTTTATTTAAATTCTTTACCGCGACTTAGGATTCGTTGTATTACATCTTCAGGTGGGCAATTAGCAAAGATTTAGCAGATTTAAACACTGCCGCGAACTTGCCTGGTTACAGCATATGAGAAAACAAGTTCAATATGTCAGGTTACATACCGTGAGTTACAGTTCGCAATATGTGGAATTTATTTTCATAGAGCATCGAAATAAATTTACGTCGGGCGTGAGGAGAAATAGTAAGAAATAGAGAAATGACAAATAACATTTACTCTGAAAAAGTAACTGACAATTATCTGAAATAAGTGTGGTAAATAACATATAAAAGTATCCCAGTTTAGCCAGAATAAATTATTCGCTTTAGTACCGACACGTCCCGTCGAGCCAAAAAGTTGGAAATGTTTTACCATTTTGATGTTCAAGGAATATAATATTTGATGAGATTTTTTGCAATACCTCATATAAGTTTAATTAATTTTTATTTTTCTGTGTGTATGTATATATATATATATACATATATATATATATATATATATACATATATATATATATATATATATATACATATATAGCCCAGCAGGCCAACCAGTCAGCTAGAAAAAAGAGAGTTGCAAAATCTTCCAAATATTTTTTACTTAAGTTTGGTCAGGAAATAGTAAGAATTCGATAATCATAAGTCAACCACATTTTATATTGATAATTAAAACATGTTTTCCACTTTCTCTTACATGTCAATTTTTTAACTATTGCCTATGTTTTGTAAGCTTTTATTATATTTTGCATAGATTTTTTAAAAATTTTGAAGTGCTTGCCAAGAAAGGATTTTATTGTAATATATACAGTAAAAATAATAAAAAAAACGTCAGACATGATATATGGTATAAATGTTACATTATACCATATATCATGTCTGACGTACGAAAAATATATTAAAAGTTTTTTTACAGCCGTATCTTGTCGTCAATAATCCTCAAAAAATAATTAATCAACGTCACGTAAGGTGGTCAATTCATGGTTTCATAATTTATCATATCTATTTTAGAAAGGTTTGTTTTTGCCATAATTATTTTCCCATTATGTTATATATGTTGATGAAATACAGAGACATAATCAATGTTATATGGTTCATGATTTTTGCATTGAAAGTAGGATTTACCTGTTGAGTTCTACAATAAATAGAAATGAAAGTATTCAGTTTTCAAGTTAAATAGATCATTAAGACATAAATGAGCGACATTACTTCTCGTGCTTTATACAATTAATGTACAAGTACATGCTGCTATACCTTAATCACTCATTAGCACTATTTTTCATTAAGGGTAATCTCTTCAACAGACAAAAATCAGATTTTGGATTGATTGACTTCATGATAATAGCGGCGTCCAGCGTGAACTACTGGTCCTACAAATCAGACATATGAAGGATGCGTTACCAATTTGGAATGATATACAGGTTAAAAAAGTTAGTGGATTTGAAAACCCGTAAAGAAAATATATTTCAAATGAAACTCAAATTTCTGCTTTCAACTGCATAATCTTTATTACGCATCCCCGGATCAAGGCGGAAGAATTTAATATAAAGCAAGAGATGCCCATTTATTCCAATTAACTTCCATTTATCTCTAATTACCTCTCTCTGTCTACCCTATTTCACCTACTACTACTATTCCTCAGTGTGCCTATCCCCCTATTAGGCAGGAAATAAACATAAAAATCGTATTTCAATGAAAATTTTCTTCCAATAAGTGTATCTCAGTGTGTATATAGTGGAATGAGGACAGTGAAGTACTTGTATTAGCAATTAAATGAAACTACGTAATGTACTATTATTTTTACTTTATTTACATGACCCAGGTTTCGCTGTATTACAATATCTTCAGGTAGGCAATTAGCAAAGACCTTTTTTTCACCATTTTCCAATTTTCTCTATTTGCTTACCATTTTGAAAAAAACTCTCATTGGTTGAAATTAGGAAATACCACAGAAATATTTATATTTAAAAATATTTGGAAGATTTTGCAATTATCTTTTTGTCTGACTGCTTGGCCTGCTAGACTATATAATATAGACTTGTTTCTTTAGTTCTGAAGGAAAACTGAAAAAAAAAATTAATTAAACTTATATGAGGTGTTGCAAAGAAAAACAAAACTCATTTCAGTTGTCAGTTACTTTTTCAGAATAAATTTTATTTGTTATTTCTCTATTTCTTACTATTTCTCCTCACACCCGACGAAAATTTATTTCAATGCTTTATAAAAATATTCACATATTGCGAACTGTAATTCATGTAACGGTATGTAACGTGACATATTGAATTTATTTTTTCATATGCTTTAAATAAGCAATTTCGCGGCAGCGTTTAAATATGCTAAATCTTTGCTAATTGCCCACGTCAAGATTTAATACAACGAAACCTGGGTCGTGGTAAAGAATTTAAATAAAGTAGAAATAATACTACATCACGTAGTTTCATTTAATTGTGAATAATAAATTTCCACAAAATTATCGACAAATATATTCAATAGGTGTATTAGGTTAAAACACATACTTTTTTCGGCAATGCGAATTTGGGCATCAATTTTCATAAATTTAAGTATGTACGAACCTAAAACCGTGAGAAACGTAGAAACTTTTATTGTTTTGCAATATCGTAGCTTCTTATATGCCCTGAGTTTGACTCAACGAGCTTATGTGCTCCGATTAATTACATTTGGTTAGAAATTTGCACCCGCAATATTGCACAAGGCTATGTAATATCTTTCAACCCTTTAACACTAAAATTTAATTATTATTAAAATTATAACTAAAACGACGTTCGTGCACGCTCCACTCTGATACAAAATAATAGACATAATAAGATAACGTATAATATAATTCACCTTTGAGAATCGTAAATTAAGATGCGACAGATAGGCAGAATATAATTATATTAAACAAGCTCTGTATAGAATTAATTTTAGGAAACATGCAAATAGGGTAGGGAAAACCTAAGGTTTTCATTTTCTTGAGTAATAGCTAGGAATGTTTTAACGTTTTACTCTCTGGGATACTAAATATCCAAAGAAAATTGGACGAAAGTAGTCTGTGAACCAACAAAATTATGGTAGGTATTTTTGAAAAGTGCATATGCAGGCAATATTTTTTTTATGTCGGCTTTAAAATATGATCCGGCGATTTCTAAATAATTGAAGTAAAAAATACTGGATAATAATATAATTTCAGTTAACAATTTTTATAAAAATATGATAAGAACTATACAAATTATGTGATATTTTACATTTATATTTATTCATTGATCGTGCCGCAAACTAAATCCGTCCCTCCTTAGATTTTTGGTTGTATATTTTTTACCTGACTTTAGTAAATGATAAAGGATTTTACGAAAGACGCAAGCCCAATATTACTAAAAAGCGATCACATCTCTAAATAATTTTTTGTAACTAAAACCTAAGCAACTTATTTGTACACAAAGGATATTATTAAATAGAGAAACTGTCTGGCGAGTGTGCATGTGCGTGTGATACATCTTTTCACCATAACGCAAGATAAAAAATCGAGTATAAAATAGCTAGTATCCATTGCACATATTAGTTAGAGTTATGGGCAGGTATGTTTGGTTTTGCGCGGTTGTAGTCTTTCACCGTTTAGTGCTTATTAATGTGTTTGCATGTGCTTTATTTTGTATACTGACAACGTTTATGTTTAATGGATTACCCCTTATGTTTTGTAATTTGGTTTTGTGATCCTGAGCAACTAATTTTTGCTTAATGATTTGGACTTATTTATATTGAAACCAGTTTTAAATCTAGAACTGTATCGTTTATTTGATATGTCAATATTCGGTGCTAAACTGCAGAAAAATGTTAATAACATATCATTTACTTGAAGAAGACAATGAATTTGTTGATTGTATATGGATGAGCGTCATTACTTACCAGGTTATTACATTTATTCATTATTACTATTATTTATATTTCTTACAATCTTCGTTACCGTAGATAGTGTAGAACTATAACATTTACATTATCAACAGGTTGGTTGCTCATTTTAAATACAGGGTCAATACATGACGTGAGCATTATTATGTATTTTTTAAAATTGTTTTGTGTCGATAATTACTTTTTCTGTAATGTATTGAAATGACAAAAAAGAAAATTGCCCACTCATGTGCGGCGTCCGCCCTTGTATTGAAACGAACCCAACAACCATTACGCACATATTCCGGGTCATTTTATTAGTTAACCATTAATTGATCATTTTTAAACTTACATGTAAGATGAAAATTTTAACATTTGAACTTTGGGAAAAATCAATATTGCAAAAATGAAAGCGAGAACTAAAACTAATTATCAAATAGTAAGTGATGCAATCAATAACCTCTCTTCGTTCGTTACTAATGACCATAATTGCCATGTACGCGATTACAAACATCATGGTAGCCCGACTTGCGACCAAAAATAAACAGAAAACCCGCGGTGACCCTAAGCCTAAGCCTATAATCAAGACAATGTATGTAGGGGACATCATTTTTATTCATTATTTATTTCTAACACTCATGATTACATATATATTAACAAATTGGTATTAGAGAATTATCAATTATCGACATTGCAAAAATAAATGGAAGAAATGAAACTAATTACCGAAGTATTTATATATATATATATATGTATATATATATATATATATATATATATATATATATATATATATATATATATATATATATATATATGGCAAAAACATTCAGAGTTGTCATCGACAAAATAAAAATACGCAACCAGATCCTTACTTGTAGCGTTTTTATTATATTGACGATATTGTTCCAGTCTGGTTTTACACTCTTGATGCTTTGCTGTAATTTTATGTATTTCTGTAAGCCTTGGGGGTTTTAAAGTTCTCGGTGGTGCCAATTTCAAAGAACTTTGTTGTGGCAATAAAGTGTTTTAACCAACAACCAATAATCATGTGAATTAATTTTCTGTTTGCTCTGAATATTTATAGAAATCCTTTATGAATTATTAAATAAGAGTTAACAAACAGAAGTTTATAATATACTAATGGCAGCCTTAAACTACTAACGGAAAGTTTTCCTTTCACAAAGATACTATACAAAAGTTAATTTTATCTGTCAACTCTTAGGTTTACAAATAACTTATCAGCATTCGTTCTGGAATGATAACATCTTCTAGTCATGTAAGATGGTTATATAAGTTACAGGCCCTTTCTTCTCCTACTAGCTGTACCTCTATATTAAACGTGGTACAATAGTATATTCTAATCCTAAAGCGTTTTTGACAATTGGAACTATTGCAAAATTTGTCCATGTCCATTCAGGATTTCAATACCAGATTGTTGGGTTCAGACAATTTATATAATTTTATACCGCATTTGTGTTTTTGTTTTTGAAAAATTGTCAAAATTTTAGATAGTATTTTTATAGTATTGTACATACGTCTAAAGTTAATTCTCTCCCTAAAAATAACATTCATTTCTTTTAGTATTAAATTAATCTACCACTTGGCACATTTTTTAAGTCGCCATCGATTTCTGAATAGAAATTTATTAAAATGAAAAGATAATTATTTCGACTCATTTTTTCCCCGAAAATATAAAAAATAGAAAGATAAAAAATCTGTCCGTTTTCCAGTAGTCTTGCACACACACTTTTTTAATGGTACATATATGAAAAAACTGAAAGGTCAATTATATCCACCCTTTATTTGAGAGCCACAATGTAAGCTTAAGAAACAATTTCTCTGATTGACTATTACTATGACGACAATTCATTTTCAAAAAATAGTTACAAAAGTTAAGAAAATATAGAATTTAAAATCTTCAAATAATTATTTTCCATTTTCTAGAGAAAATAATTTAAAATATATTGTTATTCGATATTTTAAGGGGAGAAGTTGGGTTAGTTACTCAAGTTGCAAAATAAAATCATTTTTAAATTATTATTCTTGGTGATGCAATGATTCAAGCCATCAATAGTTTATTATTGCATTTAATTAAACCATTCCAATACACTTTTTATT
This sequence comes from Druceiella hillmani, assembly GCA_039881145.1. Taxonomy (NCBI): domain Eukaryota; kingdom Metazoa; phylum Arthropoda; class Insecta; order Lepidoptera; family Hepialidae; genus Druceiella; species Druceiella hillmani. Next base: position 29,605,346 of record JAYKKI010000013.1, on the reverse strand, counting down.
TTACGAAACTATACATTAAGCGTGGGTGCAATTATGCAAAGTAACATAATAAACTATCCAAGCAAATATTTTAGCTCCCGTGAAGGGGAATATAAATAGTCAGTTGATAAACACAGTTTAATTTCCTTTGTAATGTTTTGTCTTCTCTTCGTGTGTAACATACAGAAAATTTATTTTTAAATTATCATTAATGAGAACGAATTCATATTTTATCGATGGTGGCAGTACCCAAGAAATGTTCCATTTCAACAACCAAATGTACCTCCAAAGCCTATGTTACCTCCAGTGTATGCTCTACCTCCCGCAACTGTATTATGTCTATCGTCTGTTAAACCGTCAGTACCTCCTGTACCTACTGCGCCTATGCATGTTCTAACTCCTGTATCAGCTCTACTTCCCGCGCTTGTCCTACCTCCAGTACCTGTGAAATTTTCGGCACTTGGTGTACCTACCAAACTTGAATCCTAATACGTGGTTTATCTTCCGAGCCCAAGATAAATCAGTAGTAATATTTCTTGAATAAATTCGTTCTCGAAACAGAGCGATTTTGTGCCTGATTCTTAAGTGTAATCATTTTATCCGTCGACGTATGCCTATAATTTTGATGAAACGCCACTTGGTCGATTTATGTGGGCTCGTTTCTTAGAAATGTTTCTAAAACATTTGTAAACCTTCTTACCAATTCCTCCAGAAATATTTTACATACAGTTCTAAAATAAATAATTTTAACATTTACATAAATTGCTGTTTCAATAATATTCCAGTGGAAAAAAATTCAATATTTTTTCTATTACTTTATTGGCCCTCTTCTAAAGTTTATATGTCAAGCAGTTTCCCAAAAAAAAAACGGCTGGGACAGGCAGAGAGATATACGAATAATCCAAAAAGTGTTCGGTTTTTTAAAGTACGGAATTCTGAAAATCTCACGTTCTTGGGACTTGTTAGGTATACTAGTTGGTTATTGTACTTTATACGTAAAACGGTACAATGAAATGAATAGTGGCTTGACAATTTAACTAAATTGTCACGGGTAATTATGAAGTATATCTGAGGTGAAATACTGGATATATCGAGTGAAATACTGGAGATCTTGCCATTTTCATTAGAAGTATATAAATATAGGTACTGCCGTGGGTGCAATAAGTTGAAATATGTAAAAAACTTTAAGACATAAAGTAAACAATCTATCTGAGAAAGGAGCTATTAAATAATTGAAATTAATAAAATAGCATCACTGTGGAAAAACACACATAAACTAATTGTTCGGATACACTGAGGATCGAAGTCTGATTTGAAAATAAATAGGTATAAAAATTAATAATAGTTACACTAGAGCGACGTACGATAAACGAACTGTTTAAATATTATTCCCTTTTTTGGTAATATAAAAGGCCGGAATTCGACTGGAAAGAGATCTGCGGTTTAAAAAGTAGTTGTGTGTGTGTAGGTATATGTGTGTACGTATGACAATTGTCGTCAACATGTCCTCAATATGAATTGTAATTAGTGTGATAGTTCAAAAATTTATTTCTTTTCAAAATACAGGAAACAAGTGCACCATAAGTAGTTCTCCAACATAGCGATCAAATTAAATGAGAAATCTAACCTGATTGAAGCTGCTTATAACTCCCCCAAATTAAAGTAATAGAAGGGTATTGGAAAAATTCTTACTAAACTGAGGTATTTATTACGAAAATGAAATGTTTATTTTACACTTAATTCATAATAAGTGCCGGAATGTATAATCCTGTCTAACAACGCTTGAATCGTTTTCGCTATCTACGGTGTGATAGTTTGTAAACTATTGTTTCCATAAAAATTAACAGCAATAAACACAACATATACATCGATAGACCTACAATTGAAATACATAATAATCAAATAAAACTCATTCGTATTTACCATTTTACAACCATGTCTCATTTACACCTGACTACAGTTCACTTACCCCTTGCTGTCTACTGCACCGTGGAAAGGACATTAGATAAACAACATGGTATATCTCCCTGATATTTTCTCACATATGTGTCATTTAATCATCAAATGTGTGAAGCCGTATTATCCTTTACTTAAATGAAACTTAATTTTTTTATTTATCCCTTAATTATATGGCAAAAAGAAAATTTAACGAACAAATTAAATGTTTCTTCACATCGAATCCACTTACTATTCCGTGAGTTTATTCAATGGAGTGAATTACGTAATTTATTAATACGTAATTTATCCTTGTACAAAAATATGGATGAAATTTTGAAGAAATAAGAAAGGCTTATTTTGAATTTGAAAATTCCTATGAGGAGGATAAATTAGAAATAGAAAATTTTCTGGAAATTAAGTTCCTACTTGTAATTTTTTGGTTATATATATATACTTTTAATCCCTGCATCCATTTACAGAGCTATAAAATTGTTGTTTAATTTATTTTCCATTTTGATATATAGAAAATTTGGATCAATAAGTTGCGTCAATTTGCCAAATTTAAAGGTCCTTTTTTTCTCTCTTAAATTCAAAATTCTAATATTGAATTGGTCTGAAGCGACCACTGCAAAACTTGCTGTCAGAAGTTTCTTACATACAATATGAATATTTAGAACATCACATTACGCGCGCTGTAAATTGTGAGTGGCAATTTGTTGAGTTTATCATCGCGGAGCACCGAAATAAATTTAGGAGCGAGCGCGAGGAAATATAAGATAAAAATAAATGACTAACAAAATTTACGCAAACATTTTAAATGAAATTTCTTATATTGAAGACAGCTAGCATTTCCACCTTTAGTTTTGGCAAGTTGTAATGTATAACAAGAAATAAACCGTGGCGAAAAGTTCATTATCTTTTTTATTCTGTATAAATATTTAAATTCCCTTTTTTGGTAATATAAAAGGCCGGAATTTTATATATATATATACATATATATATATATATATATATATATATATATATATATATATATATATATATACTAGGTTAGACCGGGGTGAAACCCTTCCCTCCGCCGCTGGGTCGACAAATGACTTGATAAAAGTAGCGACAAACCACTGAATGTAAGTGGCATGGGTGCAATCTTCGTGGTAATCTATAGAGAAGATGATAATAAAAATATTTTCTGGTTAATGATGATAATATTATAAGTTTTTATGTATTTACGTTGCGCCCAAGCAATAGTCAAGTGTAATGCAAAATATAATTAAATTTCACATGATTTTGTATGCTATATTCTCTTATAAAAGAAATATACTGAGTTGTAAGAAACTAACGACATTAATATTGGTAGGGTTTTAGATATTTTACTTTTCTTTAATTCAATTTGTTTTAGGAGGACATCTTATGCTAGTTCCAGTTCGTAATTTCTTACATGGTAGTGTGTGATATTAGGAATTACAACTGAAAATGAGCTGCAGGAATAAATCATAATCTTTTTCATGCTATTTTATTTTAAAACGTAAAATATTCATATAATGTTAATACAACCTCAAAAGAAAAAAATACCTCTCATAAGACCCCTGATGCACCCCCGATCAGTCTGTCCGTTCCAGTAATTTTGCTCAGAAACCGTTTGACCTAATAACTTGTAATTTGGCATTGTAATAAAACGTAGACTATACTCAAAAATATTTATATGGGAATTTTCGAGAGCCAATTTCAATTCTGGATTTTTTATTCCTTATATTGTTTGGCCAATAAGAAGATTATCAGAATATTTTTTTCATAATTATTGGTAATATTTATATGTCCAGTATCTTAAGAGATACTAGATATATAAATACTACCAATAATTATGAAAAAAATATTGCAGTAGTATCTTAAGAGATTTATACAGAAAAAACATGAAACAAATACATCTCGTCATATTCATCTTATTTCTGGAAGTATTCAATATAAAATTTTAAAAAATATATGATTTTAGAAGCCTACACAAAACAGAAGTAGGAAAGCCATCTTATTTAACATAGATCTTATAATTTTTAAAATATGCACTATATTTTAATGCCTGTGAAAGATGTAGTAGAAAATATATTTATGTTGTAAAAAATTAAATTTCTGAATAGTTTAATAGAAATACTACATATTCTTAAATATTTAGATGTACCTAAATACGTACGGAACTCTTGCAGTGGATTTCGATTCGTGCTTAACAGTTTTTTGTTAAATAATTTTCTTATAATGATAAATCAAAGGATGCAATGTGAGTATAGTTCTAAATTGTGAGTGGCAGCACAATTGCTACAGACACCTTTTTAGTTTTCTATTTTCATAACTACTGCCGAATTTTTAGATATTATTCATGGCTATTGCAGGAAGAGAAAAGTTATTCTAATAAACAGAAAATTATCGGAATAAAGTGATGAACGGGAACGTAGGTACACAACTCATCGAAAGCAAATTATATTCATTATCAAGATCCGTTTATTCATTAATTTGGTAGTGCACGCTGGGTATGAATATTGAAACTTTATATGGAAATTTAAGTGGAAACTCGCACCAAACATTCCCATCCTATGCATTCAAAAAATTACATTATACGTCTCATAAGCTATAGCTAATAATTTGTGAAATATAGCCTCTCACAGTTCCGAAATAAATTCTTAGTTGAGCATAAGCAAAAACAAAAGGAGAAATGGAAGATTGAAGAAGAACTTATTATTTAGTTGTTGCGAATTTAACTTTTCGAGCTTTATTCCAGCGAGTTGTATTCGGCGATGCGCTGTTTTATAATTGAAGGTGGGGATCAAGTTATTCATCCAATTTTGTATCGATGCAGTCCGCGAAACAAAAAGGTGAAAACGTATTAGCACAATGGGAACACGTTGTACAATAATGTAGATTATTTTTAAATATACAATAATCTATATTATCATTTAAATCGCAATTTTCCGTCAAATCGATCAAAACATTTTGAAGCCTTTAATATACTTGGATATATGAATATATTTTGTAAATGAAGGTAATGACAGAAATATACTTTATCCAAATACGCATTTTTATACTAAGGTTCAAAAAATTATTATATTCCGATATTTTGATCCCCCGTAATCGAATGAAATTATGTCAACTAAATTGTGACCCTTTTTATTTCTCTTTTTGCTTATATTGTATATGAAAAATACTCATTTCTAAGTTCAACAAAGTGAGTCTTTATCTATACATGTGGATATGTGACTTGCCCGGTTTTGCACGGACACACTGACGCGTCTCGTGTCAATGGGTGGAAGACCGCGCGCATAATTTTGCTTGCTTAAAAGCATCGTTATAACTTTTAAACTAATCATTAAAAAACTACAAAACGTAAGAACAATTTTACATATATCAGACGAGGTAGATCAATATAACTATTTGAATGATAAGAATTAAGGCAGGTTTGCACAATGACATCTAGACAAATGAGTGAAATAATTTAATTATTTTTTTAAATAATAAAAATATATATTATACCTTTTAATATATATATATATATATATATATATATATATATATATATATATATATATATATATATATATACATATATATATTAAAAGATGGCGAAATCACGTACCTGCAGACGTACCTGTAATATAATTTTTTTCACGTCTAATGAAATATTATTGACGTTTCGGTGGGGTGTATTTTCTACAGCAGGGATTAATAGTGTTTTTTTAGGGTTTCGTAGCCAAATGGTAGAAACGGAACCCTTATAATTTCGTCCTGTTTGTCCCTCTGTATGTCTGTCCGTATGACACATTCATGTTACTCGGAGATTGTTGCCACTGTAGCTGAAATTTGGATGGTAGGTGTCTTCTATGAACCGCTATACAATGAAATAGAGGATTATGAATAAAAATAATACTAAGTAATCTAAATATGTGTAAAAAAGGGATTAAAAATAAATTATGTGCAAATGAGTGCTTGAGGTGTCGTTAGATAGATCCTAAAAATTATATAGAGGTTCAATAATTGTTATTTAAGTCAATGGTTGGTGGGATATGCGCTTCTAAAATCTTAAAAGTGTGCCTCACGCTCTAACTTTTCAACAAATCAGTGTAAAATTCTCAACCAAAAATCCCCAAGTACTCCACAAATCCCCTCAAAACCCTAAATCTCTCAAGATCTTAAACTAAATTTTCAATGAAAATTAATTTAAATTGCACTATCTAATTTTTTCAGAATTTTAGTTTCAATAAGGTATGTTATGTAGTTTATGAGATATGTGATATTTTTGTTACCGACCGCAGTAATAACTTTGGTTTTCAGAGTGCATTTGAGAACGCAAATTTGTTAGTTTAATATTTTTTGATGCTACGGAACCCTTAGTGTGCGAGTCAGACTTGCACTTGGCCGATTTTTTATTATCATTATAAGCAATACTATATTTTAGAGATTAATATTAATTTATTTGTGATCATGAATGGTTAAATTCAATACATATGTTACAACTTCATCTACCTTTTAAATGTTTGATCCTATCTCAAATACGGATTGGAAAGGGGTTTTTAATTCTTGCACCCGTAAAAATTAAACAAGAAAGAAAGGTGAAGTTAAGGCTTTAGGATAAAAGCTGATAAAATTAGTTATCTCCCTTAAAAATTCCAAAAAATTAGAAAAATGAGGCATGAGTAACGAGCATATAATATATAATTATGTGCATATAGTAAGTGAATTATGTACTTGTATTTTTGTTGCAGAGTTTGATTTTTTAACAATGTTGTTGCGAAAATATATTTATTGTTTATTATTCACTCACTAAAATGCATTTAACCAACTGCCGTAAAATTAATATTCTAATCTTAAAATGGAATTATTTAGCGAATTATATGTAGTCGTATTTAATGATGCAATTTTATTAAAAACTGTCATATTTGTTCGAAATTTGCCTAAAAGCAATTGTTATATAACTGATATACTCTTTAGCAGCCCTCGAGAAAATCAACAATTGTTAGTATATTCAAAATTTTAGAAAGTGAAATATTTTATGGAACTGATTAAAATATTTCAAGTTATTTTTCAAAAAAACACCACGTCTCGCCATTGGTGAATTAATAATACCATAACATGGCAATCAGGATTATTTCGAAAAAGAAAATTTAACGATAATTAGTTTTGCATTACACAAATTATCTATATATAAGGATTCATTCAATGCGATCACCCGTTGTAGTAAACGTAGTAATACTAGCTTTCCATGATGTCGAAACAAAAGTCAATCAATGGAAAGTATAAATTTAATTCTTCGAAAAAAATAATTTTTAAAAAATTCTCAAATTTTTACACTTTTTATGGATTATCAATTATCTCGAAACTTAAATGTCCATTAATAATAACAAAGTTTGATTATTCCATTTGTAGTGTCCGTTTATCACTTACACTTGTATTCTGTACATATGATATGGAATATAGCAAGTCACAGTGCATGTTCAATTGAAAAAACTGCTGCAGACGTATACATGTTAGTGGGTTACATCGCACCAGGATTGTATGAAATCGTTTTGGTGTAAACATACGTACTATTCTCTATAACAAAGATCTAAATAAAGTCATTCATTAATTTGGTTGCAATAAAATGTTAGAGAAATAAAAATGCATGGATATAAATATAAAAAACAACCAATGTTGCTATTACAACTGTTAGCTGAAAAAGTGTTTTAAACGAGATTTCACTTAAAAACCCAAGTTAAGTGTGCTAAAGTAACTGTGTAAATTTGCATTGCATTCAAAGTTATATTTTGTAATCTATTCGTTTAGATTTAACTGGGAGATTACAAAGTAATTTGACCTCAATTCATTTCTTAATGGTATTTTCAACAGCTTTTTTATTTATTCTGTGCTGTACTACATTTTAATCAATTATTTTAGATAGTAAGAAGATATATTATTTAATTCTAATTATTTTTTCAGAAAATTACATCAGAACTTAAAATGAAATATCTATCTAATAATAAAGTATTTTTCGTAAAGACCACCAACCAAATGACATGATGAATGCCAATGACACAGAGAGTAAACTAAAACTATAAAATCGCGAAGAGAAAAAGTAAACTTCATCAGGTACTTAAAGATGGCATCAATAACTTAATAATACCCTCAAATTATGATAATGAAGGCCCTTTGCGTTTACCTTTACGAATGGATATTTTGAAAAAGGGCTGCCTTCAAGCAATAGAAAAAAAGTGGAATCATGATAGGGGAACAAAATATAAAGTAATAAAATAAGAGATGACTTAAACAGCAACACCTAACACTAGGGTATGATGACATAAAAAATGCCTACAAAGATTATAGTCACTCATTGAACTTACGCCTTAATGCAAAGTAAAAAAGAACAAACGGTAGATGCATCAAATTCTAGAGAAAAAATGAAGAATAAATTTTGTTTCATTAAGTTTTCGGTAAATAACTAGAAGCGTAATATAGCGCTTTGAAAAGTAGAAAATATTGTTTCGAAGTATTATAAGTGGTAACTATAAGTAATCGATTCTATGAAAAAAGGAAATTAAACTTTTAAAGACACATAAACAAAAATTACGTTTTGTCGATCCGAAATCAAATATTACAGAAAGCTATAAAAAATTAGTTACAGAGTTACAAATTTCTTATGGAAGATTGTGTGCTAGTTATGACGAATACATTATTGAACTTGCACGATTCATTGGAAAAAAAGTCGACATTACAAATTCTTATGCCCTATTTCGTAAGCTCAAATCATTTTTTTTCCACTACGCTATTATAAATGCGCCACTTGGAACAAACCTAGAATGCTTTACATCAAGCTAAGATAATATCCGTGCCAAATCGCTTAATAAATAAAATATGTCATAAAAAGTACACAAAAGTATAATTAATCCTAAAAGTAATAAAATTGCAGAAAGTAAAAAAGTTTAAAATTAATGTGAAGATCCTCGTTAATTATTTATACATTTGGAGTTAAAAGAGGAAACATTTTTGCATGAGAAGTGCGAAGTACCAAACTAAATACGCTGAAGAAATTTAGACCTTTCATTTTGGAGACTCGAGGCAAAAAACTTGTCTCCATATGGTTGTCACAGCGAAATTGTTAACTACATACTACGGTATGGAGTCCGCCTCATATATATATATATATATATATATATATATATATATATATGTGTGTTTAGGAATGGGTCAGTTTCACAATACTATAAAAAAGTAACCTTTAACGTTGGCAACTACGTGTAATGTAAATTAACTGAACGCAAAAGTATATAAAGATTTTTTCAAACGTTTCTTTTTAAAAAAGTAATTTTTTATGTATTTCTGGTACATAAAAAGGTACTTAGATGTGTTTTTCTTATTTATACCTATTCAAACTTTGCATACATAAATACACGGGTTTTATGTGAAGTTATGTACAAAGATGGATGGACATCGATTTTTATCATCTTCATATCGCGACCCACTCCAGCTTCGGTCCAGTAGACAAACATTTTTCACTTTTATCGGATGAAAGACCACGCGTATAATTTTCCTTACTAAAAATATCGGCATAATTTTGAAATTATTCATTAGAAAACTACGACATGCATGGAAAATTTGATCTATATAAATTGAGGAAGATCATCATAAAATATAAATTGCTGATAATTACGATAGTTTGGCATTATAAACTTTAGAAAATACATATATGCTGTCACGGAATTTATTGTAGAAATTTAAAACTAGAAAAATGTTATCGTACATTATTTCAACGTACTTCTAATGATTTTAACAGAGTACGCCAAGATACCTCTCCAACGAGTATCAATTTTGTTGAGTTTATAGACGTTTATCCTCAAAGGAGACTCGAGTAATTTTCACAAAACATTCATAAATTATATCTTTGAACCTTCCTCGTCGACCAATACATCCACTAGTAAAATCGCAACAAAACCATTTAATAGTTACTAAAAAAATACATGTACATGCAAACACATGCAACGCGGTCTTTGTTTATAATGTGTCGAGTTCATTATAGGCTCCTACCACTTCTGATCGATTTATATTTTTCATCAAACATATATGTGTATGTTTATTATAGATTTCAACTGATTTATCTGAAATTATTTTCCATTAGTCTCTACTCCCTAGCAATAAATATTAATCAATTCTTCATTCTGTTACTTTACTGTCGTGTGGTGGAAGTGGAAATATAAAAAAGACCGTGCAACGTCGTTTTAGAAGCTAGTTTAAAATATTAATAAAATTATGTATAATAGGACGAACCTGACTTCAGGATCTCTGTAGATTAAATATGTTTACGAAGTTACCAAGATCGAAGTGTAATATAATGTCAGTGAGGTATTCGGACTGTTAAAATTACAAAAGGACTGGTATTAGCAAGTCATAGGTTATTTACTATTAAAAATAGACAAGTCATTTTGGGATTAACCAATAAAAACTATTAGAAATTTCAAAAGGTTGATTGTGGGATTATAACTCGATGTCTACTAGTTCATATTAGGTCTTATTTATGATGGTAGATGTTTTTACGTTTATTCTTAATCACTTTCATATTTTAATCGATTATTTATGAAATTCCTCTTGTCGCAACAGGTAAACTTTTGGAAAATAAAAAAAGTTCGTTTCATTAAATAAATATTTGATTGCTTAATTTTTTGTTAAGGTTTAGGATTCTAAAACTGACAATAATTAATTTTTTAATACTTTAATTTATTATTTTCTGTTTAAATTTTTTTTCAAAGTATCTGTCAAAAGACCTTTTATAAATTAAAGTTTTTAGCTTTGAAAAATAATTATTGTTAGGTAAATTGATTATTTATATTAATAGATATTTTTAATATCTTATTAAATATTTTAATAATTACTAAAGTTATTTATATTATTATCTTTTTACCAAAAAATTAAATTTTGTTAAAAAGAATTTTCCACCAAGATTTGAACTAGCCAGATTGAAAGTTTTGCAGACGATTCCATCTATACAATTAGACCACACTTTTCTTAGATTGTTGAACCGCAAACTCTTGGTAAGAAAATATGGTGAAATACTCTTTTTTTCCCTTTATTCTGATTTTTGCCTTTCTTTTGAAACAATACTTCTTTTATAAAATTTAGGCCACCAACTTTGAAAATCCAAAATGTCACATGTTACAATTAAATCCGCAGCTAACTTTCCCTATTTTGTAGTCGATTGTATTATTTATATTACTTCTTTTATTGTATTGTATCAGTCACGTTTCCTTAAGTTTATTTTAATAACACCAAAGTTCCTATCACAAAGAAAATAGGAGCATACATTTATTGGAAGTTTAACCACAATTTTTCTAAATCTTTCACTGTCCCTAAGATATAATAGAAATCTGATCATTATGAGATTTTTATTTGGACCCGTACAGTTATCACTGTACAGGTAAAGTTCATCAACATCCTATGGTATACATCCATAATGTATTTCATTATATAAAAACAAACTTCATTATTCCCTTTTCTCCCAAGCTCTTGGTGATATAAATAAAATTTACAGTATCATTAATATTATTTGTGCCAAATGGATAAAGCGATAGTTGCATAAGACAATACTTTTTTTACACTAGAATCATGGGGAACGATATGTTAGCCATGTAATCGTAGCATAAAAGCCTGACATTATCATGTGCTTCACAATATTCCTTAGTAGCACATAGCGATGAATAAAATTTGTTGCTCTTGTTCATAAGCAACTGCAACCTGTTTATCAGTCCCAATCCATAATTAATATGTTTCTTAAAAATGTTGATTTAAAATATATACGCCATATTCATTAAATTACTCTTGAAATAAATTATACATTTTTTGATGTCTAGTTATATATGTATATATTTTTCTTTAGATAAATAGTGATTGGTTTCAGTGGAAATGATAGAATGTATTATTTGACTTGATCGGTATAATTTTGTAAAAGAGTCCTACGGTTCTGCTTCTGACGTCTTAAATCTCTAGGGGACTGACCTTTCAAAAGTAACTGTTGAAGTCGTCTTACTTTTTTCTCGTCAATATTATGTAAACTCAAAAAACCTTTTTACAAACCTGGGTTTTTTCTTCCGAAGTTGGATAAAAAATAGGAAATAATCCTTATATTCGACAAGGTGCTTAGGCATACAAATTCTTCTTCTTGACCCGTATAGGGTTGGATTTCAATCTAGACCTCCTATTTTCAACTGCCTGTGTTTTTATTATGGATTGATAAAAAATATTTTGTTCATTTTTGTTGAAAAACCTTGGCCCCCTTCAAAGAAATTGGCCTTCTTCTGGTAACTTTTCAAAACATTTCAATCTACACCTACAAAATTCGAAAAAGGTTTGACCCATAATTTCTTTTAATTTTTTCATAATATATTTTTGTTTACAGAGTTTCTGAGTAAGACTACCCCATACTAAATTTTGAGGCAAAACGTTGAAAAGAGCGGTTACTCACAAAATAATGAATAGCCTACAATATTATATAACTTGAACTAGGCAGATTTTAGGGCCGGCATTACTTAATAAAAGTTCTTTGAAACTGATCTAGTCTTTATTAATTTAAAAAATAAAACAATTCGATCAAAGAACTTTTATAGTGTTTTGCCGTTCAAAAATATTAAGCTTGCTATAGCGACTTACATAACCTAATTTTGTATTGATTATATTTTATGTTTTCGGAGAAGAAATTAAAAATGTTTACTTATATTAATGTAATTTACGAGCATGGTAATCCTTCTTTGCGTAATTCTAGAATATATCCTATAATTAACGTATATTCTTATAACAAACGTGTTCATCAGCATTGATTCTTGCCTTTTTAATTATATTAACCATGAATTTTTCAGGGTTATAAACATCTTTCTTTCGTTTGGTATTAGATTATGAAATCTACTCACGAAGTAGAGAAATTTGCAGTTATTGCGTTTAAGGTATAATCACATTTTAAATACAGTTTAACTAACATTTGAAGACATTATGAATGGTTACAATTATAGAGGTTTTTTTAAATTGTAAAATATATTCATATATATAAAAAACATCTTAAATTAGTTTACAATTATAAAAATTAAGTTTCGTGTATGAAATTAAACACTCGTCAATAACAAATTTCAACTCGCAACAAATCAATTGAAAATAGATTGACATTGAAGAGTAAAGATCTGCCAACAATCAGCTGGCCCGGCACTCTTGCCAACCTTTGTTTCATTTATGAAAAGACATGCGACCTTTCATAAGTAACCAGAGAATTCAAGTGGTAACATTTTGTTCAAGATAGAACCAAACATGAGTCCTTTCATAAGCAAACAATGAGTAAATACGTGGCCAATCGATTTTTGTGATAAGAGTATGTTGAAAAAGAAAGTGACTTGAGATCTTTCATAAATAATTGATTAATTTATTAAAATATTAAAAATATATTTTTAACATGGACCATTGTAATACAAAATACGTCCATATCGAGGATATTTTCTTTAAATCTGAAAGAGTATAACTATTTAATACAAAGTGAGAAACGTTTGATACACTAAATCAAATTTGTTTTTATATGTGCCAAAATTTCATTTTAGTGAATAATGTAACTCAAGTAAAATATGGGTAGAAAAATTAAATTTGATTATTTTTATTGATAACATTTAATAATATTAAGTAAGTTTAATGGTTGTATTATACTTGCTAAATCATTTGTATATTTTTTGCTCTGTCGCTCTCCATTGGTCTGTGGCATTTTAGCTACTTGATTACAAATATAAAGCCCCGTTTCATGAGCGGCTGGGAATCGAATCTGGGACACCGTGGTGTATCACGTCGTCGTCGTCTTGTGATTAATACAATATACCACAGCATAGACTAAATGATGAAACCGAGAAAAGAAGGCTCATTCGATTAAATTAAACCAACGCTGCAAAAGTTTAATTGTATCATCCTATGGTTGCTCGTGCCCATAAATGTATGGAAGATTATGAAATCTACTCACAAAGTAGAGAAATTTGCAATTATTGTGTTTAAGGTATAATCATATTCTTTTTTAATACTCGGATATGACAGAAAGTGGGGCGTAGAACAGTATTTGTATAAGCGAAACAAACAATACTCCTCAATGTTTCGTACTGTCTTTAGAAATTATTTAGTCAGCTTTACTTACCTTTGTGCAACTTCAAAACAAATTACACTCTTAAAATCGTTATTACAGTAATATATTTTACTATATGATTATGTAATTATTTTAGATAGGCCTTTCGGTAATTTCTACGAAACTACCGGAATTTAATTATTGGCCTTTATGCTCGTGCGCATTTAATGACCATAAAAATAAAAAAAAAATTGACAAATGTATCCGCCAATTTTAGTGACTTTATTATATACAATGGTATCTACACAAATGACAACGAACTCTGTGAAAAGGTTGTTACAGAAAACGACCTTGCTCTTGCCTCCCAGGGACAAAGGTTATTATTTCCCCTTGCCGTTTGTAAGTCGTGCCAACGAACAATGTAGCTACTATACTGATTCCATGAACCAACAAGTATAAATCGGGCGACGTCTGCTCATTGCTGGTGATCTGGCACATGTTGCCTGCAATGTAGATTAGACTTCAGATTTAATTACAATAATTTGTGTCACAATAGCAAAAAATCGTATACATCAAGAGTGTTTTCTCGCAATATTGATATAAATAAATTGAAATGAAATAACTTGTTATGACGCACACATATCAAGCAACTGAAAGGATGTTATGCCTGCAAATTAGGCACAGTAATCTTTACTTGAAAATCAATCTAAAAGATCTAATAAAATCGATCGACAGAGGATCTATCTCCGATTAAATCGCCTTATAAAAGATCGACCTCTTTAACTTAATACGTTATGTTATATGTTTTAAAATAAATTGATAACATAAAAAAAATATTAAATTATATTGCGCTCAGTGGGCATATTAATTCATTTAAAAATATCATTGCAATAATATAAAAATAATGACAATAGACATTTAGTAATTTCACTAATTATATCAAATTTTGCTTTCCCTTTTATTTCTATTCATTTGATTCATTATTTTTTATGACGTACTTTTTTATCCCCTAAATAAGTAAATTAATTAAATTAAACATGAATTGATTGAATATGCTACGGCAGGCCATACTTTAAATACTTCAGATAATAACTTAAAATGTAAAGAAACGTAAAATAATAAATGACCTAAATAAATCTTTCGTTAAGTAATAAAAATATAAAAAAATGCGATGCACGTGAAGAATTACGTTAACAAAGATTTAACGACAGTTAAATAAATGGTCATTATAATTCGCACGACAAAGCGGCGAAAATATTTTTCGCAAAATCCAATGCTACATAGTGTGGATCAGGCGATCTATGGATATAATTATTGTACGTTTTAAGATCGTTGTTTGTTCCTTGTTATAACCATATTATTGTCTTTTTGGAGGCGCATCGATCGATGACTGTGACGTAATTTTTGTATTTCTTAAATCAGAGTATCTTAATCGGTGATAATATTTATTGCATTATTGATTATTCAATTTATTAAGTTGAACAGGAAATTAATAGATTTTATCACAAAGTGGGTATATATAGTAATATAAATAAATTAAATATAAAATATACTTTAAACAAATTTGAACAATGCGGCAACTTTTATTGTATTAGTAAAATGTAATTCACTTTGTAAATTTTAAGGGCATATTTTTTAATAACTGTTTTTGCCATAATGCAAGAATGGGGCAGTATAGCGGATGATCCATGATTTCTACATACGACGCAGACCAATATTCTGTCGTTCTTTTGGTTAAGTATGCTGAGTCGATGATGTGAATTTGTTACTAGCATCTTTCGTTTAGATACTTGTGCGAGGGAAGTAAATACTTAGAACTTTTCTCAACTTTTCTCTGGTACACCAGGTTTTGGCAATTATTCTTTTAGTTTCCAGAACACTCGTTGCATTATATACGTCCATCCAAAAAACGAGGTGAATAGGCGCCTAGTAGAAAGCTTAGATTATTTTATATTTACATGTTTTTTTAGAATTTTCTGTACTGTATTATATGTTTAAATACTTGCGTAGTACGTACATGATACAATCATGTCGGTATTTAAATTTCTATTTCTTTACCTGCTAACTATTGTTCGAATAATATATCTTTTACAATAATATTATAAGTATCAAACAAACAATCATTAAACCTATACAAGCATTGTTTGAGTATTGTCAAAAAATAAAGTGAAATAATAAATACTTTTTTATACCTTTTAATTAAATAAATTTTGAGAATGTCGTAAATGTTATAAGATTGGTTTCGATAAAATAAACTATTGTTCTGTCAAAATGTTATTATTCTTAAGTTCATTTGATAATAATAATATATTCCTACAATATAATAATTTCATATAATAATCATTCAATATAATCATTGAGACAATATAATTTCTGAATGAAATAAATTGTTGTTAGTTCTGTTAGTTCATCAACAAAGAAAGTCGTATACAAGGAATATTTAAACAAACAAAAAAATATTTGGTTCGGGAGTATACATTTAGGATAGATAGTAAAAAAAGCGTCGAATACAAACATTGGAGAAAATATTAAAAAACTTTTGTAAATATTAAAATAAGTTTTACATACCCACACACGTTCTAAGTACATTGGTGAAATGCCAGAGCAATCTCCCAAAAAGTCAAACTTTCACTACAGGAAAAAATGCTCAAGATCAAGTTGAAAATACTAGGAATGAATACAGGGGATGAATGCTTAGGATAAAATCAAATAAAAAATAAACATTACTTGTTTCTTTAATAAAAATGCAAATATACCTCAATGTTATAATCTGACTTTTATTGATTTGCTTCCTAAAACTATAAGTATATTTATTTTAATAATTCCAAGTCAGTTACGTAATTACTTAATTCATACCCATAAATTTTATTTTAGTTACGTAATGGACATGTCCATAATTTTGAATGCCTTAGCCTCATACTAAGGCCTAAACTTCTCAAATCAGCTGATGCGTTACACTCATGTCAATGTTTATCATAAAATTCTAATAAAATGCAATCGTAACATTGCAGTTAATTGAGTTATTACTGATACCTAAATAATTTAAATACGAACTCGATTTTTGAAATTGGAATTAATTTTTATTACTATTATTACAAATGGCGAGTTCTAAGAACTATTAGGATTCCCCTCGTAATAGATTTGAATTCATTAAAAATAATATAAAGCGCGAAATTTTAAAAAAGTTTTTTTATATTTTCTTCTTTCCTTTAGTAGTTATCATTAGATTAATAAGTAATAATTAATTTTTTATAACTGGTTATCAAATAATTCAAACAACAGTAATATTATAGCGATACGAAGCTATTCTCTTTTCATTTAAATGCAGCGTCAGAAAGTATATACCCGCTTGTATATATTTGATTATTCTGGGGTTACTGGTTGAACATTTTCATTATTTTCCAAAGGAAAAGTTTTTCACAATGAGTACTACTACTTCCATTTTTTGTGTAACGATTCCGTTTGTACCTGTGTATATAGATATATGTGAAATTATACATATATAATTGTGTTTTTACACTATATATGTGTAATATGTGTAATTATACATTATAATAGTGTTTATGGGTTTTTACGTTTTAGACGTTTGGGTTTCGGAAATAAAAAATGCATATAAATGCCAAATATGCTTCGTGAAAGGACACATCGAAAAGAAATAACTTGATAATTTAAATTTTTTGTAAATAATTATTGATCCAAAAAATTTAGTTTAATAGTAATAAGACAATAAGATATGGTATTTCAAATTATAATAATTATATTTGCAATAAACCAATATTTAAAAAACTTTTAAAATTATTTCAAGCAATATTCATGTTAAAATAATTTTTGAGAAAAATATTTAATGAATTAAAATTTAAAAAGAAAAACCGACTTCAAAAACAAACATCTTAATAAGATATTCAAAAGTAGCAAGAAATAACAAATATTTAATCTAAGTATTGTAATAAATATTTACACCGATGCCTTTTAAGTACTTATTCATAATTAATACTTTTTTTTAGTGTCGGTGTAAAGTCTAAATAATATAAAGAGTTAATTATGCGTAAAACTCGTACTACCAATGTTATGTACATAGAAATTAATCGATGCACATGGCACCTTATTAAATTATGTAAAAATTTATTAATATTATTTTCCATAATAATGCTAGAGATTTCCTTCAATTACATAAAATTTTAGTGAATCTTAAAAATTAAGAGATTTATAGATATTTCTACAATTTTCTGATAAATTTTTTATAAGTATTTTGTAACAGTTTTTGGAGATTTCCACTTTAGCAGCTTTGGTGATACTTGTAGAGCGGGGTAAACAGGGTTTTTTCTTACATTTTTACAATAACTTGGAAATCACCTTACGTACAATTTTGAAAAAAAAAACAGTTTTTTAGTTTAAACTTGCTTCTTCACTACGAATGGCTCTTTTCATTTTAAATAAACGAACTTTTGCTCGCGACTTGGTTATCGTGGATTCGCATGGATCTTTATGACATCACTCACATGGTTCTCTTTCTGTCATTTAAAATTTGATACGATGAGGGATAGTATTCACCTGCAAATTTTGGAGTAGCTAGCACTTGTTCACAATGTTCACATGGTAATATAGAGAAAGAATATTAAATACTTGTTCTTTTTTATTTGCGTTTGTTTGTCATGTATTGATTGTTGGTCATTTGAGATATCGTAAATGTCGATTTTAAATATTTATAAAAGATACTAGGCAATATATTAATATGCCGAAAAATAATCTTGTAAACGTAAATAGATTAATAGGAACGCTTTTGACCTTTAATGTTTAAACTTTTAAATGAACTGATATGAAGTATTTACTTAACCCTCATAGTGGGTGCAATAATCGTACTTAACAGATTATTTAGTGGCAATCAGTAGATTGAATTAAAATATATATACAATTGTGAATATTATTGCAAAGTGACCAACCTTAAATTTGGGAATTTGAGATATCTGGTATGAGTTAATTTATGCTAAAATTAAACTTACAGAATTTTCCTTACAAATGATGCCTTGCTGATTTGATGAACATGTTAGAATTAATATCAAAATAATGTATTTAATGTACTACTAGCGCCTTCTATGTGGTATCTTTTGTAACTACCTACCTAAGGTTAATATTAAGAAATAAATTTAGTCTTTGATCAACTACCGTACACGTTTTATTAGGTTATGGGCCCAGACCCACATTTGCTAAAAATGTTTTTTATTTTCTCGTGCGAAAGTAACTATGTCGACGTCGGGGTACTTAGTAAATGTGCCGAAACTCAAAGGACGCGAAAATTACGACGATTGGGCGTTTGCAACAAGTAATTTCTTGTTACTTGAAGGCATTGACATTGAAAATGTACCGGCAACTATCAGTGAATCTGAGAAGAAAAAAGCTAAAGCAAAACTCGTTATGACAATTAACTGTTCATTATATGTGCATATAAAAAGTGAAACTACAGTCAACGGTATGTGGAAGAAATTAAAACAGTTATTTGACGACACGGGGTATCAACGAAAAATAAGTTTGCTTCGTACATTGATTTTAATACGCCTCGATAACTGCGAATCCATGACATCCTATGTATCTCAAGTGGTTGAGACAGCACATAAATTGAAAGGGACATGTTTCGAAATCACAGACGAGTGGATTGGGTCATTACTTTTGGCGGGACTTCCAGATAAGTATTCACCGATGATAATGGCAATAGAACACTCTGGAATAGCCATTAGCGCTGACGTCATTAAAACAAAGTTACTTGATATGTGTTCGGAGGTTGGCACTACTGGAATCGACTCTGCCTTTTGGTCAAAACAGCGAAATAAAAAAGGAAACACTGACAAGCAAATGTCAAAGTCAACCCAGCAGTAAACTAATAAAGTGTTATAATTGCAAGAAGATCGGCCACTACAAAGATAAGTGTCCTGAATTAAAAGCAAATAAACAATTGAATGCTTTTAGCGCGGCGTTTTTCAACGGTTATTTTAACACAGAAGACTGGTACATCGACTCAGGCGCAAGCGCGCATATGACGTCAAACCAAAAATGTTTACTCCGAACTCGACCAGTACACGAACCTAAAGAAATCGTAGTGGCAAATCAAATGACGGTGCCTGTAGTTAGTGTTGGTGAAACACAGATAACGACATGCGTGAACAGTTCTCAGTATAACGTGATTGTGAAGGACGTATTGTATATACCGAATCTCACGGCAAACTTATTATCCGTAAGCCAACTTATAGCTAAAGGAAATAAAGTTGTATTCAAAAAAGATACCTGTTTGATATACAACCAAGTGAATGAGCTTATTGGTACAGCAAATTTGATAAATGGAGTGTACAAGTTAAACACAAAAAAATTCGAGAACTCGTTATCGGCAATGTCAACATGGCATAAAAGGTTAGGACATATAAATAGTAAGTCCTTACGAAAAATGAAAGAACGAGCAGTAGAAGGAGTTTCTTTTCACAAGAAAGCTGACATACAGATACAGAACTGTGAAGTGTGCTGTGAGGGAAAACAATCACGTTTCCCTTTCCCATCAGCAAACCATCGAAGTGAAAAACTACTGGATGTAGTACACTCAGATTTATGCGGGCAGATGGAGACCAAGTCAATTGGTCTAGCGAAGTACTTTCTTCTGTTTGTGGATGATGCCAGCAGAATGACTTTTGTCTACTTCTTGAAGGAAAAGAACCAGGTGTCCCAGCATTTCAAAGAATTTCGAAGTTTAGTTGAGAATCAAATTGGAAACAAGATAAAAATACTGAGAACCGACAATGGAGGTGAATTTTGTTCACGTGAGATGGAAAGTCACTTAAAACAAGTAGGTATTGTCCATCAGAAGACCAATCCTCACACTCCAGAGCAGAATGGACTCTCAGAGAGGTTCAACAGAACTATAGTTGAACGGGCAAGATGTTTATTGTTTGAAGCAGGTCTCGACAAAAGTTTTTGGGCTGAAGCAGTTAATACTGCAGTTTACCTAAAGAATAGAACACCAGTCGCCAGTTTAGGCATGATGACACCATTTGAGAGGTGGACAGGTGAGAAACCAGACCTCAGCCATGTTAGAATTTTAGGCAGTAAAGTAATGGTGCATGTTCCCAAAATACAACGACAAAAATGGGATAAGAAGGCTGACAGATTAATTTTAGTTGGGTATCCAGATAATGTGAAAGGATACAAATTGTATAACCCAAGAACTAAAAAAGTTACTACAAGCAGAGATGTCATCATTATGGAGAAAATGGAGTTGGACGAAGCTCAGATTGTAGTAAACGATTGTGAAAATAAGTCAAAAAAAGATGAAAACTTACAAGAAGATGAAAGTTTAATAGAAAATCCAGGTTCAGATCCAAATGATTCATCATATATTTGTGAATCATCGTCTTCCCAAGATGACTCGTATCAATCTGTTACTGAAGAAGAGTCTTTTGCAGAGAATGAAGTTCAAATGGAAGCTAAGCGTAAAAGAAAGCCAGTAGAAAGATATGGGATGACCAATCTCTGTCTTCTGGATAATCTGGAATCATGTGATGAAGAACTCAGTTATGAAGCAGCAATAAATGGACCAGACAAGGAACAGTGGAGACAAGCGATGGAAGATGAACTGAAAGCTTTCGACGATAATCAAGCATGGACATTTGTAGATAGGAAAGAAGCTGATAGAGTGATACAGTGCAAATGGGTATTCAAGAAAAAGTACGAAAGTGATAATAGTGTGCGATATAGAGCAAGACTGGTGGCAAAAGGTTTTACCCAAAAAGAAGTTGTGGATTACGCTGACACATACTCCCCAGTGCTTCGTTACTCTACACTAAGGTTTCTATTTGCTTTAAGTGTCAAACTTAACCTTGAAATTACTCACTTAGATGTAACTACAGCATTCCTAAATGGTTACTTAAATGAAAAAGTGTATATGCAAATTCCCCCTAATTTAGATTGTAAAGAAAATAGTGTTCTTAAATTAAATCGTGCAATTTAAGGTCTAAAACAATCAGGATCAGGCTTGGAACGAAAGAGTAAATGATTCTTTATTAAAATTAAATTTTGTTAAGTCAAAGTTAGAACCATGTCTGTATATAAAAATTGTGAAAAGGAGCAGATCATAATAGCAATTTTTGTTGATGATTTTTTCATTTTTTCAAACAGTAGTAATATGGTTAAGGAGTTAAAAACAAATTTAATGTCAAAATTTAAAATTAAGGATTTGGGGCAATTAAAACAATGTTTGGGTGTGAGAGTAAAAATGTATCAGAATGGCAATATTTCCTTAGATCAAGAAAAGTTTGTAGACCATATTTTAAGTAAATTTAATATGACAGACTGTAAAGTTGTTGGTACTCCTATTGAGAAAAATTTAAAACTAGAGAAAAGTATAGATGTTTGTAAACAATATCCATTCCAACAACTAATAGGAAGCTTAATGTACTTAAGTGTCTTGACTCGCCCAGATATTTCCTATAGTGTGAGTTATTTGAGCCAATTTAATAATTCATATTCCTATACTCATTGGAAGCATGCGAAACGCATCCTAAGATACTTATGTAAAACTAAATCATAAGATTTAGTTTTACATAAGTATCTATTTTTGTCAAAGATAATTGTAAATTAGAGGGTTTCGTTGATGCATATTGGGCTTCAAACACACTAGATAGGAGATCCTATACAGGTTTCTACTTTAAACTTTCTGGAACTGTTATTTCATATGAATGTAAAAAACAACGTACTATAGCCTTATCAAGTACAGAGGCAGAATATATGGCAATTGCCGAAGCCTGTAAAGAGGCTATTTATTTAAAAAACTTGTTTTCTGAAATTGTAAACAGTTGTGATTATGTAATTATATTGTATAATGACAATCAAGGCGCTCAGAAGCTGTCTGAAAATTCTTTAATTCATAAAAGAACTAAACACATAGATGTGCGTCATCATTTTGTTAGAGAAGCAGTTGCTAACAATCTTATAAAGATAGTCTGCATGCCAACATCTGAAATGCCAGCAGACTTGCTGACCAAGGGTTTAGATAGTGTTAAACATAACTATTTTGTAAAAAAGTTAGGTATTCAAAACATTGTTTAATAGGTGACTATCTGTAAATTAATAACATTTTTTACTTTTATTAGTTTGTTAAAAATAATTGATATGTTACAAAGTTCAGATTATTTTGATAAGTGGAGATGTTAGAATTAATATCAAAATAATGTATTTAATGTACTACTAGCGCCTTCTATGTGGTATCGTTTGTAACTACCTACTAAATTTATTTCTTAATATTATTAAGAAATAAATTTAGTCTTTGATCAACTACCGTACACGTTTTATTAAAACAAGTGTGGGATATTAATGAAAATGGTTTTCTTTAATTTATTCCCGTGTTCCCTCTCTACTTATTTTAAGATGAAAATCCTGACAATATCTAAAGTGGATTCATCATATTTGTGTCCTTTTCAAGATTAGATATTCAGCTCCAGATGAGCTGTTTTCATGGATATCCCACACTTATTATCGCAATATCTAAAGTTGTTCTTGAGACAAATTAACACTAATTTATTCAGCGGGTTCTTACTTGTTCGCACATAATAATTTGTAAAGAACATTTTGTAAGTTTAATTTTAGCATAAATCAACTCATACCATATATCTCAAATTCCCAAAGCTGAAGATGGTTGCTCTGCAATATCATTTACAACTTTATATCTTTAATAATTCAATCTACTGACTACTATCAAATAATCTGTTAAGTGTAGTTATTGCACCCACTATGAGGGTTCCGTATATATTTCATATCATATATATACATATAAATATATATATATATATATATATATATATATATATATATATATATATATATATATATATATATATATTTCCCAGCAAACTGTCAGAAAAGAAAGGTAACATTGAAAGAAAATATCTAAAATTATGTTCATGCACCCTGAAGAACTAAACAATTTCAAGCAACACTCATAAAAATAAAAGAAAAAACGTTTAAAAAATACTGCGAAAACACAGAAACACATAAACACGTCCTTTATCTATGGTGGAAACTAGAAAAAACTCCAAACATACATGCTGGGGATCAAGGGTGATCAACCCGAGAGACGGACCGTAATACAAATCTAAAGAAGGCCATAAACTGGAATGAAAATCTCACGGAGAGCCAAATACTGAACCGTGTACCATAACAAAATACTAGACTTGCTCGATTTCTTTATATATAAAAACATCAGACGTAGTTACGTAAAAATAAAACATAGTCAGAATATACTTCTGTTATTCCGAATGTGCATTAAAGTAATTCTATAATATCCACCCACCAATAAAACTAAAAGACGGACGGGAAATTATACAAAAGAAATTGTCTCAAATCAAATATATTGGAAATTACTCAGAAGATACAAATCAGTATCGAATACTTAAGCAACATAAATTAGCGGAAGAAATTTTGTCTCACAGATCAATTAACTTATTTTACCGGTTGGTAAATTTGTCTTAAATTAATTGAATCAACTTTTTATTAATTGAACAGCTGAAATTTGATAACATACTGTTGAACATCAATTCGGTTCAAACAAAATAATGACACTATCAAGCAAGTGGACAGGTTAGAAAAATACCTATCTGACACACGCTGGAAAATAGAGAGTACTATTCCATAGTCTTTTTAAATATTAAATATTCGACTAAGTCTGACAAAAGTATCTCCTGTTCAAGATTAAAAAATGTTAATCTCTCTACTTCTCTTGAATAATTTAGAGTTACTGAAGGAAATTATTCTTTGTGGTTAAATAAAACAGAGAGATGACGGTACTGTATGAAATAAAACCACAATGGCAGAATACAAGACTACATGATTTAGATTCAGGGGATAGCTGATAATAACAAAATTGATATCTTCGAAAGATTTCAAACAAAAACAATAAAAAAAAAATATTTATATCCCTCATGCCAAAATGCGTTCTAGCAAATCTAAACCTAAGAATCGTCACTAAATAGATTTCCCAGCAAACTGTCAGACAAAACTAACTAAACAGGTGAACGTCCCCAAATTATCGGATAATAGGAGGGTCCATTATAAAAGATACGAAAACCTAAGAAGAAACCATTTAGACTCTCACCCGATAGTGAGAGGAAAGTCAATGGAGTCGTTTTTTTTAACAAAATAGGATAGTAGGCAATTAAATTTTATCAAATAAATGGATATGGTGCACTGGGTATGTAAAAAATAAATTAATCTCTATCATTCTAAAGTCAAATTTGTTGTACGAAGCACGGCCTTGTGAATGTTTAAATTAAAATATCTACTACTCCTATCTAGTATTCAAATGTGTTCTGTTTTACTTAAAATATATTTACTGTTCTTTGTACTATCACAGGGATTTTGTTTGAAATGTTGTTTATTTTCTGACTCAATAAAAAAAT
Organism: Druceiella hillmani; assembly: GCA_039881145.1. Taxonomy (NCBI): domain Eukaryota; kingdom Metazoa; phylum Arthropoda; class Insecta; order Lepidoptera; family Hepialidae; genus Druceiella; species Druceiella hillmani. Next base: position 29,579,918 of record JAYKKI010000013.1, on the reverse strand, counting down.
ACATCTAAATTAATCATGCCACCTTATTATTAACCACCTTTTATTTAACCATCTTAAGGTGATAAGTTACAATATCAGTGATAGATAGATAGTTATCTGGTAGAATTAGTTTATGGTGAGCGTAATACGTGCAAAAGAATATCAAAAAAGGTTAAAAAACTCTTCACTTACTTTCTTAACAAGGAGTCAGTTTTCATGATGCATGAAAATCTTCAATGTTTAACTCTTACTTCGAATAGTGAGTATATATAAGAAAAACATTAATGAAACAGTTAAAAGAATATGATAATAAAAAAGACAGATATTATGTGGAATATGATATTGCGTAAGATGAAGCGTATAGATATCTGATAATAAGTCATAGAAGATACTTCATTGAAACATATTTGGTCATATTAGAGCAGAATGCAAGATTGCTGTAGAAACAAAATAAATATTAAAATCGAAAAACTTGATTAATTCTTAGAAAGAACAACAATTTTATGAAATATGTATGTAATAATAATAATTCCCAGAAGATATTCCACTGCAAAAGCTTTGGTCATATTAAAGCGAAATGCTGATTACTTTAAAAACAAAAGAAAGATTGAAATGGAAAAAAAACTTGGATAATTATTAGAAAGGACCTCGTTGTTTTAACTGCAATAGATTTGGTTTCATAAGGGAAAATACAGACCACAGTCAAAATAAAAAAGGAAGTTCAAATCAATAAAATTTAAATCATGCTGAAGCATTTACAGCCTCGGCAAACAACGAAACCTACTACATAGACTGAGCTGCTTTCGTACAGATGACCAAAAACAACAGTGAAAACGAAATTTCACTGGAACAAAAAAATAAAGTGAAATTGGGGCTGAGGTAAATTTTCAAGGCAATTAAAATAGTAAAAAACAAACCAAGACTAGTAGATGGTACTGTAATGAAATCTTATTAATAACGTTGTCCAAGTGCTATTTAATAAGAAATATTGTTTAATAGAAAAACTCGCACCATGAGGATTCTGTACAAATTGAGGCATATATAAACATTTAATGGTAGATAATATTCTTTTTAAACTATTTAAAATATTTTCATTTCTTACAATGAATATTTATTGCCTTTTATAAATTTCGCAGTCGCATATTTAAAAAATATATTTTTTATTTGATATAACTTCAAGTAAACAATTCTTGACCTTGTGCTGTGAGATCTTGCTACAGGCCAAAATTTATGATCCTCGGAGGTCAGCGGAAAGTCCTCTATAGGTTTTGATTTATTTGAGTGTCAAAAAATGCGGCATCAATGGTCATATTTTTAGGATTGTTCTTGATTGCGTTGACTTAGAAACTTGATTTCTCCAGCTCTAAAGGAACGCAGACCTACGTATTTCGTATTCATTTCAACTTGATACCTTCACGCGTTCATGACAAAAGAGACTTGATAGACAGATTGACTTATAAAGAAGTGATTCTATAAGAAACCAGACTTCAATAATTGGATTCTCATTTCTCTAGAGCGGAGTTCTTATCAACAACTTCAGTCAGCGCCAACTAAGTTTGATCCTGTCTGCCATCGAAGTAGAGTTCATGGCTGCCTGCGCGGATATCAAGTAGATAGTGTGGTTGAAATAATTACTCAGTGATCTAAGTGAATCTAATCAAAAGGTACAGTGAATAAACATTGAGAACCAAAAGATTATAAGTGTAATTATAAACATTAATTTTCACAAAAGATCTAAACATAAGGACATCAGGAACACATTTCCAAAGGTAAAATGACATAAATATACGTTCGCACTAGATATGAATGTACTGATATTCACAAAACTTTGCCCAAAATTAAAAAGGGATATATCAGAGTAAAGTATAATTCTGATGAAAGAAAAAAGAAACATAAATGTTGGAGTTAAACACCGTTGTCTAAACTCAAGGAACTTTATTCCATAAAGGGAATTTTTTAGGGTAACAATCTGTTAATAAAGTGTTAACTATTTAATTTCATTTAATATTGAGATGATACTGTACAATGAATTTTCAACCATTTATTCTGTCATTGCTCATTCTATCAAAAAGGTTTAATGTTAAAGAAAACTGTATATCGTATAATCGACTACTAATTTGTTGTCTGCCAATACTATGAAAGTACTTGTTAAAAATAAACTTGAAGGAGGTAAAAAACAATAATAAAAAAGAACAAAATTTAAAATAAAAAAGTCGTGAGTACAAACATTTGATATAGAAATTACTTGAAATAAGAATAAATAAAACAAAAAAAAACAAGAAATTAAGTCAAAAGAGTAAATTTAAATTATGAGATAAAATTAATACAAACGCAAGGTAATAATAAGATAATAAAATAATAACGAGATAACGTTAATAAGAAATAAGATGGAAATGAAATGAGATAAACATAAGATAAAAATAAAATGAAGCATATTATTAAAATAAAATGAAAACATGATGAAAGTAAGACAAAATTGAGACAAAAATAGGATAAAAATAAGACAAAACCAAAAAATGAAAAACAAACAATAACAAAAAAAATAACCTAGAAACGAAGAAATATAAGTTAAAGTAAAAACGGGAAGAAAATAAGATACAAACCAAATGAAATAAGTTAAAAATAAAATGGAAATAAGACAAAAAATTTAAAAATAAAATAGAGAAAAGATGATAATGAAACAAAAAGACGATAAAGATAAACTTAATACAAGAAATGAGATAAAATTGAAAGAAAATAACATTAAAATTAAACTAAAAAGATATCTGATGGAAGCGAAGCTTCTTACACATCGCCTAAAAATTCAATTTTTAATTACTAATTAATATAATAAAATATCAATACAGTAATAAAAATAGACATTTTTACAAATAATTTTGTAATTATCAATCTTACAATAAAAAACACCAGGAAAGAAATCATATAAATCATCATCAAATAAATCTCCACTTTAAAGAATGATTTCTTCTTTATGCGTGTATTCACACACATACGCGCATGCACACACATATAAACATATACACATATGTGTTTATATATATAAATAAATATATATATATATATATATATGTGTGTGTGTGTGTGTGTGTGTGTATGCATATATACATATATATATATATATATATATATATATATATATATATATATATATATAAAATATTGTTTCGTTTTGATATTAGGTATATACGAATATGGCACCGCAGCCTATTCACATACTGCCTGTATTCTCAATGGGTATGTACATACTTGGAACGCAACACATTAACACACAGTGTATAACCGATGACTTGTCGGAGAAATTTCTCTTGTAATTGATCTTTATTCTAGTCAAATATATTAAATCAATATCATATTTCGGTACTTCGTATAACTAAAATAACTATTTTTCTTCACGTATTCTGTATTGCTGAGAACTTCAAAGGGAAAAATGAAATTCATTAAAGTACATTTAAAGCAATTATAATGAGATTTTTGCAAGTACGTGCTGAAAATATAAAGTCATACTATTTTCCACGAGGTGACAAAAAAAATAAATTCGTGTTTTGAGCTCAATAAACATAATAGATTTGAAAATATAATATATTGTCTTTTTAACCGACTTCAAAAAAGGAGATTTTCAATTCAGCGATAATTCTTTACCGAGTGGACTAAAAGTGATTAAAAGAGGGTACTTTAGAAGTGGTCCATATAAATTTAATGATGATCTGTTGATGAAGTTCAGAAATGAATGACGAGAGTCCTTACAGAAGGCTGTAAATCAGTTATCAGGTCAGAATGTAATAATAAGCTCTGGAGATGAACAATTTAACTCCTTAAAGGATGTTAATAAATCTAACGTGATTAAAGATATTTGCTATCAGTAATTGTTTCTTTGACACATCGACACTGACCTGGTCGGTGATGTGTCGACAAGGTCAGTATCTGATGATGAGTTCTGGAGATGAACAATGGAATTCCTTAACGGGTGGTAGTAAATTTAACGTAATTCATGATATTTGCTACATGTAGCTATTACTTTACAAAATAACTACACCATCGACCATGTCAGTCTAATGATGTGTTATGGAAATGAAAAATAGAACTCATTGTAGGATGGTAATAAGTCAACTCTCCTCGTTATTTGTCACTTTAGTAATTACTTTGCACAATTTGATTTTGGATTTTGGATGTGGAGAACAGAACTAAAAGGCTAATAGCTAATTGCTGGTGGTTACTACTATCGTTTCGTTTCCGGGTGTTGTTGATAGAAAATTTAGACAAAGAGGAAATTATATACATACTATCATTTTGCCTTGACATTTTATATCCTAAGCATAAAATAATTGAATGTTAGCTATTGTGTCATAATTAATATCATTAATCACTGAAAATGTTAACTGAAAACTTATATAAAATATATTTCAAAAAACCGAATCGAAAAAGAAGGTACCAAAAAGTAAAAAAATTATTATCTCAAAAAATGTATTTATTCACAATAAATAAGTTTTTAAATAACTATTTTTGAGGTCTATGCCAACCCCACCGATTAACTCAAACAAATGTAAAATTTTATATTGAAAATACGATGTTTATGAATCTACTTCATATAGTGAATACATATGAAGTCAAGGTTTTAAATTTACAGTATAAATTAAATTAGATTATAAACTTGGTCCAAGGTTTGTCCAAGGTTGGTCAAGGTTGGTCCAGCACCGACTTCAAAAATAAGTAACTTATTTATTGCGAATAACTACTTATTAATAAGTACCTATTTTAAGTTAATTATTTTTTAGTATCTATTATTTTGAAGTTGGTTTTTTGAAAGATATTTTATATAAGTTTACCATTTAACACAGTAATTACATACACAATTCGCAATTAAATGAAACTACGTGATGTAGTATTATTTCTACTATCTAATTTCTTTACCACGACCTAGGTTTCGTTGTATTACAACATCTTCAGGTGGGATATTAGCAAAGATTAACTCTTAGGAACAACCAACAGCATTTATATGTTTCAAACACAATAGCGGAAGACTACTTTGTGCGGATTTTTCCATTGTTTATGTTAGTGAGTTTATTGCAGGGGCGCAAACTAGGTTTTATTATATTACAGAGAGTTATACAATATACCAGTATTCTAGTTGGGGTAATAAATTCAATTGTTGTTATTATGTGAAATTATACAATGCAAACTTTAGGGTGTATGTAATAAAATTAAATGGAAGTTATTGTCGGTAATATATTGCAAAGGCAAGGGTATTTGAAAGTAAGGCCAAGGTAATATACTAATTCTACATATCTTATTATCGGTAATATATTTATACAAAAGCAAGGGTATTTGAAAGTAAGGACAAGGTAATACACTAATTCTACATATCTCCGGTTTTGTGTATTCATATATTTATTTATTTATTTCTTTTAATTTTTTTTTTTTGTTTTTATTATATATACGTATATTTATATGTGTATTAATGCTGAAACAATTTCCAGGGTACTGTAGTGTCATTGTTTTATATTTATATTATATCTAGAAGATATTAAGAATGGGTGATGATATTATATTTAGTTGTTCATTTAATATATTGACCTTGATATCTTTTTTATGTCTGTTTATTTCTAATGTTTCTAGGATATTAAGTTTATTGCCTTTTGTATTTATTTGTAATATATATGGGGCATTATCAGTATGGGGGTGATGGTTATTTTCAATGAGATGTTTAGCAAAGTGAGATGTGTCTGGTTTATTATTACGCCAGCTGGCGATGTGTTCTTTATATCTTGTATTAAAATCTCTTCCTGTTTGACCTATGTATACACTATTACAATCGTTACATTTAAGTTTATAGATACCACTCTTTTTAAGTTTATCTATTTTTTCTTTATTATTAATAAGGGTTTTAGCCAAGTTATTTAAGGTACTATACGTACATGTTATATTATTTATATTTTTATTATTAGTTAAGAGTTTTCCTAATTTGAGTGATACATTACCTATGTATGGGATAGATTTATAGTAAATATTATTCTTATTTGGTGCGACCGGGTATATTTCTTGTATTAGTATTTTTCTTAATTTATTATGGTACAGTTTTGTGACAATTGATGGGTCATAATTATTATTTGTTGCGATTAGTTTCATAGTTTTTATTTCTTTACGTAGGTTAGGTTTTTCAAGAGGGATGGTTAAAGCTCTGTGAATCATGGAATGAAATGCTGCTAACTTATGGGACCAAGGGTGTTGAGATTGACCATTAATTATGGAGTCTGTAAATGTGTCTTTTCTAAATATACTAAATTTATGTTCATTATTTTTGCGTTCTATTGTTATATCTAAAAAATTAAGTTTATTTATATATATATATATATATAATATATATATATTACAAATAAATACAAAAGGCGATAAACTTAATATCCTAGAAACATTAGAAATAAACAGACATAAAAAAGATATCAAGGTCAATATATTAAATGAACAACTAAATATAATATCATCACCCATTCTTAATATCTTCTAGATATAATATAAATATAAAACAATGACACTACAGTACCCTGGAAATTGTTTCAACATTAATACACATATAAATATACGTATATATAATAAAAACAAAAAAAAAAAAATTAAAAGAAATAAATAAATAAATATATGAATACACAAAACCGGAGATATGTAGAATTAGTGTATTACCTTGTCCTTACTTTCAAATACCCTTGCTTTTGTATAAATATATTACCGATAATAAGATATGTAGAATTAGTATATTACCTTGGCCTTACTTTCAAATACCCTTGCCTTTGCAATATATTACCGACAATAACTTCCATTTAATTTTATTACATACACCCTAAAGTTTGCATTGTATAATTTCACATAATAACAACAATTGAATTTATTACCCCAACTAGAATATTGGTATATTGTATAACTCTCTGTAATATAATAAAACCTAGTCTGCGCCCCTGCAATAAACTCACTAACATAAACAATGGAAAAATCCGCACAAAGTAGTCTTCCGCTATTGTGTTTGAAACATATAAATGCTGTTGGTTATTCCTAAGAGTTAATCTTTGCTAATATCCCACCTGAAGATGTTGTAATACAACGAAACCTAGGTCGTGGTAAAGAAATTAAAGATAGTAGAAATAATACTACATCACGTAGTTTCATTTAATTGCGAATAATGAATTTCTACAAAATTAACGCCAAATATATTCAATACATACACAATATTAAGAAATTACCTCTAGCTTACAATTTATCCAATAATCACATAGGACAAGTAACGGTGACAAAGCGATGGGTTGAATGATGGTTTTAATATACTACCTAGTTATGTGAAACCTTCTTAAATTTGTAAGATATGGGAAATTCCAAATCAATTTATTAAAATTTTTGAGTATTTCCGAGATAACAAAATCGAAGAAGAAATTTATTTTAGAAATGTAGATCTGGTTCCTTTCTTTGCTTTGGTATTAAAAAGGGTGGTAAAATATAGACATTTTGAAAGATAATAATTTTTTTCTCTTCATTTTTTTAGAACGTTTGAAAAAAAGATGGCGTCAAAACTATTTGTATTCCGAAAATATTAATTATTCCAAACTATTCCAATTTGTTGCGTCAAAATAAAATAAATTTAAAATCAATAACTGAAATAATTTAAATTGAAACCAAGTCAATGAGAACGTGAGCAAACGCGAAATAAAAGTTTTAAAATTATGGTTAAATAATTAAATACGGGTGACAATATTTTGCTTATGATTTAGAGATTTAATATTTTGCAAACGGAGACTAAAAATAAAAGGTAGTTAGTATATAGAACCCAATTTTATTTCGATAGACCTATTCATTTCCTTGGATCACTTGCACAAAATAACATTTTAAATGTTCTGTTACATATTAAAGAAGGTATCTATCCGAACAATCTGTTGAAAAATGTCATGTCTTTAAGTCTGTAGCGTATGTCTGTACTTTACGAGAGATTGTGACAGATAGACGAATGGATAAGATGACATTTTAAAGATTTCTTTCTTAATTAAAAGACCCTAAGAATTTATAACCACAAATAAAATTACGCCAAATATTTTTAAAATACAAAATTTCTTATGGACGCTAAATAGCAATGCATTGCCATTTTCCAACTCGGTGAAACAAGCTAAAACTAATATGATTGAATCATTTATTCTTAAACTACCCACAATTTGCGATTTACAAATCAGCACCAATCATAACTTTTCAACCGAATGAACCAAGTAGAAGACGAGTTCACTTCGACTAAATGAGTTATTTTCTCCGTCGCAAAGTTTATTAGCCGTCTCTTTCTTTTTCTTTCTCTTTTTTTACGAATTCGCCTCTTAATTTATTTTTGTTCCCAGTGAAGATAAATTCCGCAAATCGCGAGCTATAATTCACGGTTCACGCAAAGCGACGCAGGAAACCTTTTGCTTTATGTGCTGGAAACTGCAAGTGGAGAGGTTTATATTCACATAATGGATTAATCACAAAGGAACCATTGTATATCTCTGGCCAGAAGGTCTGTTACGACAATAGGTATTGTAATGCCTGTAACTAATAACATGAAGTTTAAATGTTTTTTTTTGTGTTATGATTAATTTTGCCTTCTTTTACCGATATTATTTAGTTGGAATATTTGTCAATAAAATAAACGGTTTATTTAATATGCATTGTACAATTTAGGAATGTCTGTATATTTAAAACATGTCTTATACTAAAATGGAGTAGATAACGTTAATGAACAAATATATTATTCTCATAGAATTTTATTGACTTTCATATCTTCATATTCACTATCAAAAATATTTGTATTTTAATAACTAAAATACTCTTTAATATTTACGTATATCATACAATAATTTAAAAAGCACAAGATGATACTTCACTCGCAAAACATGGCCAACAATTGCTCCGTTGTAAATCTCACGAAATATTTTTATATTTATTTAAAATAAAAGTAATAGAAAACAAATTTATTGTTTCCAGAATTTTAGTCACTTCATTCCCATATCACGTATAATCTACTAACCCCATTCAGATGGTGATTTTGTAGCAAGATAGAAACTAAATTTAAGTATAGCTTAATTTTTATTTTATTGTAGTCGGTTCACTCAAGCAGAACATATCCGATGCTTAATGTTAGTAGATATCATTGTGGGTCATCATCCGTAAATAAGATTTTTCATTGTTTTATATACTCATTATTCTTTGATTATACGTTGTTCCTACGTTTACAATTTGAGTCTGTTTTCAATATTTTTAATTTAATTATTTTGTCACATGAGTGTTAGACTGCATAACTTTTGTAGTTTATTGTCTATAACTATTTTTACTTATAATAAAACTACAGAAATTACAGACATTCAAGACATTTAAAAAGAAATAATTTGGAGGAATATAACAAAATTACCGCACAACACCGCACAACAATATTGTTTTTGGAATTATTGTCTGTTTCTTTATTTTTCCGCGTATCATGCAAAAACAGCTAATGTAATTTACATGAAGTTTTTGTTCGTGAATTTTTTTGGGTCTGGGTTAACATATAATCTATCCTTTACAGTAATTGACCGACTAATAAAAACATGGAAATTTTATATTTTAATACCAAGTATATATGTATAAATTAATTAAACTTATAGTTAGTTTCGTAGTTACCAATATTTATATTAATTTAACAGTTAATAATATTTTCAAAGATCCACGCGAACAAAGTAGTGGACATAACCAGTCTATAGTAAAATCGTAAAGAAGCTGTTTGTTATGCAAAACTATTATTAGGGCATTTAATTTTAATTTATATGTAAACTTCGAAAATTGAAGTCTATTTTTTAAGGATTTTTCTGTCAATTTAGTTACTATTTTATCACAATGATATTATCGAAAGATATTAAGGCTTTTTATTCAATTTATGGCTTGAAGATTAGAATAACATGTAAAAAATATATGATCTTATAACAAAAACTATAATATTTTACGTCATCAGAGTAAAGTCGGGTTGTATTATAATTTGGTAATTAATTGCTTTATTATTATTTAGCTTTTAGCCTTTAAATTTTAGTACAAAATTAAATTTTTTGTATTAAATTGAAAATTTGTTGGTTTTTCATCCAGTAATACTTTGTATTAATTGAAGAGGTAGGAACTTAAGTATTGTGTACTAGCAGTATTTGAATGATTTAGGGTAAATCAGAACACAGTACAGACGAGTACTATTCTGTTCGGAGTAATATTCTGTTCGGTTACCGCTTGAGCTAATACCCTTTCAACTTAAGAGGTGAGCTGATGTGTGCTTGGAGCTATTGAATTCCCATCGTACCAATGAGAGGCTAAAGTATATGGGTACAGAACTTGACTAGTGGGTGACTTTAGTTAATTTATAGCATAAACGCAAGTGGCTAGGAGCTGGAGAAAAGGTTGACCTAGACCAAAATATTTTTAGTACATAGTGGGGTATAAATGGAGTTATTTAATAAGAACGGAGTTATATATGTATTGTATGTTATATATGTATATAAATGGAGTTATTTTTAAGCTAACAGTACAATTACAGTCAAGAATTAAACAATTATGCAAAGTCACCACTAAATTTTGTAAAGTAATGCGTGAAAAACTAATTTCACTTGAAAAGAGTATGCTACTTCACTTACCGTACTCTCCAGATCTTTCGCCATCTAATTACGTTTTGCTCTCTGTCTAATAATTTGCGTGATAGAAAATTTGAAGGCAAAGGTCATATCGAAATCAAACTTCATCAAACATAGAAAAGGGGATGTTTTTTGTTTTATTTCAATGACAATTTATTCTTTTATAGCCAAGGAATAGCGTCTCTCTTTGTCCGACATTTTTTCCCAGACACTGTGTATATTTACGTACATATGTATGTATATATATATATATATATATATATATATAGAAAAATATAAGAGAGGAATAAAACAATTTTGAATCATCTCATTATCTTATCATCTAAATTACTTCATTCTCATTTCTCATGAATGCTTGCTGACACAAAAAAAAAATTCAAATAGGAGAATCATTACGTAAATAATAATTCAAAGTTTACATATGATGTAAAATGAAACCAGCTAAAACTACACCGGAACTCTAATAATTTTCATAATAGTTTAAAGAAAATTTAAATAAAATTATATTAAAATTCTCTGATATAAAATTCGATTCTGGTTATCTTCCAACTTTGAGTATGATTGAATGATCTATTCTCAAGGGTCTTGTTTTCCCTTAAGAATAAATAATTCAATAACATCGAATTGATTACGAGTGTGATTGAATAATTTATTCCCAAGCGAACCAAAGCTTGCAACTTTATAACTCGTTACCGGTAGTAACTTTTTAGCGGAATGAACAAAATTCTGAGCTAAAAACTTGAATTTACTTTGACTAAATATAAGTTTTTGGCGTAAATTTCATTATTCGCTCTCTTTTCTCTTTCTCGTTTACTGGTTTTGCTGCTTAAATTATTTTTATGCTCGGCGAAGATAAATTCAGCAATCGCGTACCATAACTTAGAAGTAGCACAGCGCGATATACTTTTGATATGTGCGCTGCAAACCCACGGAGAGAGATTAACGCCCACAAAATACATTAAACAAAAAGTAATAATTTTATAACTCTGGTCGGAATATTTGTTATGAAAGGAGGCCCTAACATATTTGAAACTAAAAACCTGAAATTTAAAATGTTTTTAAAACTTTCATTTAATCAATCATTCTCGACGCTTTACTGAAAACGGCAAGAAAGTGTCTGTGTATTAATATGTGTTTATTTACAACGTTACCTTATTTCGTACTATAAACAATTAAACATTAGATATATTATCAAAATATTGATACACAAAAATACTGAATAAAATAACGAAACATCTGGTATTTTATTCCATATCTCTACTTCTAAACCTGAAATACGATAAGGAAGTTGCTTAGACATTTATTAAAAAACCAGTACCTTATAATAAGATCACCCTAGCCAGCGTAATAAAATAGGTAGCGTAGATTTTCCTTTACAATATTACGCACACATAGTTGATAAAAGATCTATGATAATGTAAAAAATAGAAATTGCCTGTACTTTTGCATTGGACTGTTACTGATAATTTAAGGGCTTTTATTTTGTGTGGAAATTATAAAAATATTTTCTGAGTTTCTCTGTCTCTATTTATTATCTCATGACGGCAAAGCCACTGAACATTATTAATTCACAATATTATATATAATTAATATAATTTGACTCCAGTGTACAATAAAGTTACGGTACAAAGATGAAAATTTCGCGCATTTGCCTATACCTAGCAAAACGATAAACAAGCCAGAAATATTACTTTTAATTTTTATGACCCTTGAAAGCGACTAAGATATACAATTGCTTTCAAGGACTGTTAGTTAAATGGTACAGGTTAACTAGTAGAGCAAGATATTTTTCGGATTCTTTTCAAAAATAAAAGAGGAAAATAATCCACCACATAATTTATTTATATATGAGCCTTTATTACAGAGAAGCTATTGGTTTCCTAATACAATAATTTTTTATTTTCAGCATTTCTTCACCCGTAATCGCATTTAAAACTTTTGTTACCTTAAAAGTAATAACATTTAATTAAAATTAACAGTATAATCTTTATCGTTTATATGAAATAATGCCCGTATCGCTAACTGTTCAAATATCAACAAGGGGTTTGATGCGTTGCGTAATATGATTTTTATTGCGCCATGCAGAAGAGCATTGCACAATATTGAACCCTAGTGTTAAGGTTGGAATAGTGTACATCAAAAATAATTTACTTAGGTTGCTTTGTATTCAGAAACCTGTATAGTTCGGTTTGCGGTTAAAATAATCTGTATATTACTAAGCTACGAATTCAGGGGACTAATTATTATAATTACCCAAAATATTTACATTAACGGCATGTTAGCTAAAATAGGCTTCTTTTGAAAAAAAGTTTAATTTTAAATAAGAAGCTCACACATAAAAACTAGTGCCCTTCTTCATATTTACAGCTGCTGTATTTCATCGATTTAAACGATTACTTGTCTTTCGCTGGTTATTAAAATATTTCATGGGAATAGATAATTAAGATAACCTATGCAAAAAGGTAACGTGAAGGAACAATACGAAAGGACCATGTGAGAAAATGCAAGAATTAATGATTTTTTTTAAATCGTACCTAATAAAATCAATGTTCAAGATACTGTATTTAATTTTCAAACATAAAATATTACCTGTTAAAGTAAATAATTGAAAATGATGAGCCGATGCGTTTTTAATTTATAGTACTGGAGAATAACGAATTTAAAAAAAGTATGTTTCTTTTAAATATGTAATTTAGTCAAGTGTAAAGTTATACGTACTGATCAATGAGCGTTCTACTTCTGCGTAATTGTTTTGTTATAAATTAGACACTTGTATTTTGCATTTGTGCGGAAAACATTTATAGTAAACCGCGAAGCAATCCCTGGTGAAAAAAATCCTAGCGAATATTTAATTGAAGTAATAATTTAATACTCCCTGTTCATTTTTGACTTATAGGACTAAACATAAGAGAAAAACCAGGAGTAAAACTTGCACTACGAGGGTTTCATACAAATTTAGGCATTTATAAACATTTAAAGGTATTCTATTAAGTTACTTCCAAGTATTTCTATTAAATTATTGACAAAATAAATTTTTAGGATGAAATAAATTGCCCCATATATCTTACAGATACATATATTTAAAAAATATGTAATTCCAGATAGAATGACAAATTAATAATTTATGGATATTTTCCTTACACTATAAAAAATTTTAATATGCTAACTTTCAAGATTGTAGATTGGCCGGAAGTACCCTATAGGTTTTGATGATCAATGGGTAAGACAGTGGTAAAAACAAAGAAAAAAATATGCTTTAAAAGGCCATACCTTTTTGATGCGTGAACCAAATGACTTCAAATATTAATTTTGACTCAAGCATTTTCTGAGAAGAAGGGCTTTGATAGAGAGACGAACGGACAGACAGAGAATCAAGTGATCTTATAATATTTTCCTATTTTTCATTTTGAGGGACAGAACAATCAAAATACAAACCTAGAGTAACTCATAATACTGTCGTGAATTTAAAATACGGTTACAAAACAGACAAAGTTTCATTCATGTAATAGCGAGAGAATTTAGATATTAGCGATAATATAGTGATACTATCGAGGTTACCCATATTTTTGTTTCATTCTTTCCACTACGAACTTTGACGGTATCGGCACTACATCAAATCAATGCACACAGTCGAAATTCTGATCTAAATAAATTTCTGCATTACTTGTTCGTCGAGCCTATGTCGGCAAACATGTTTCCAATTATTTGCATTTATTTCTGCCTCAATTCATAAATAAATGACGTCAGATGGTTTTCAATTCCAGGCCACTAATTGCTGAAGCGAATTATGCATCGCATTGTGAAACGAATTAAGTGCTGATTGAATACTGTACTCAACATTAATACTCTAAATAATATTTTTGATATTATTGTAAAATAGTGGCTATATATTTAATACAAAATAACTACCATAAAGGAATATAAATATTTGCGGCCTCGAACATACTCAAACTTTTAAGTATTAAATAGTTGCACTACACAAATTACAATAAATAATGGATAAGTAAAATTCGTTGGTTTAATTTTTTTTAATTAAATTCAAATATATTAAATTTCCACTATTTAATTCCCATGCAATACATAAATCGATATTTTAATATAATTTAATATTAAACTATGAATATTAGGTTTGTAAAATTACATTTATTAAGTACCTTTTGCTCGTGTATCTGAGTATATGGATATTGAGCGTGTCGAGTATTTATTTACTTAAAAATTTTTTAAGAACCCTGACGAAATTCCGTGTTCCGTTCTAATTATAAGGGCAATTAATTATGACGGAAATCTGCTTGTATTTTAATTTATATTTGAAATAAATTTCTTTATTCAAACTATTTCTTTCGATATTTCCTGATAAGACGAGACCTTTCCATCGAATATAAAAATGTGATGAGAATTCTTTCAAAATTGCTTACTAATAGCGTATTAGTTATATTGGTATCTATAAACTGAGTCTCTACTCACAAAGGTATTAAGGACGATTTTAATAAAATCAAAAGTCGACTTCAAAAGATATGATATAATTAAGGATATTACCTATGGCACACACAAATGTTTGATGTTATAATTGTAAATGACGACACAAGTAGTCAAGTATGTATTAAATACTCTCCATAGTTGTTTCTAATAAATATGAGAAAAGTAACAACGAGTAACAAGTTGAAAGGTTACTACCTATGCAACTAATCATGGGTAGTTTCATAAAATAGATGAATTTAATTTTTTTATGAAATCATAATTATATATATATATATATATATATATATATATATATATATATATATATATAATTATGATTTCATAAAAAAATATTATATATATATATATATATATATATATATATATATATTTACGTAAATTGCTCTTATTAATAGTTTATCAACGTGTTACGTCGTCGTAGCTATAACAGAAAAACGTAAAATAAAAACATAGCTTTCGTTACTATTACGTAACGTCATAACTTTGTAACGTCTAAAAATCTAGATTAAATTTTTTTGGTGGGAAACAAATATTATTAAACTTCTCTTTCAGATGGAGTTACATTAAGATGTGTTAGGTTTACGTCATTAATGAATGACGAAAAAATAGAAAAAGTTGGGTGGGATTCTAATGAAAAATTGTATTACTGGCGAATGATCTTAACAATAATTTCTACGATCGTACATTGCTAAAGCACAATAGTTTAACTTTTGTAATAATGAAGATCAACTGAGATTAAATTTACATCTCAATGTGAATAAAATGGAGAGTTTTCTTTTTTAATCGTGTCATTATGAAGTTAAAACAAATATTTATGTGCGTACGTACAAACAAGTATTAACGTACTTATTTTGAAGTTTCGTCCTCGTTTTTTAATACACTTCTGCAGCCATCGAAAATTACTCGAGTCAAGTCTTCTCATTAAATCGGGATTCTCTCGAATGCTCTGCCATACTACGAAAAGTGATAGGTTTGAATACAATATTATTTTATTATACATTTCAGTTACTTTTTATACTAATAAAATAATGAAGATAGACGTTATTGAATATTTCCACGTATCGTTAATAAATATCAGGATTAAAAATCTAAACTTCAGTATTAATTTCGTCATAAGTATCAATGGAGCGCTTCATCCTTGATCACTTTTAATCCTATATTTAAAATATTAAACTTACTGGTTTAATTAAATATTTTGTCGGCCAATACGTTTATATAAATTCCACACATTTTTTTTCGAAAATGGCATATAAGTAAAAGTACTTCCCTTTGCTTAATACATAAAATATTACTTCATTTTTATGTTTTTTTATTATACGCCAATATCACGCGGACCTCAAATATAATGGACCAACTCATGAAATAAATGCTATGACACGGTAATACTTTAAATTTAACTTCATCTGCAATTGCAGCTGGACGAGAATGGACTGACCATCTACTTTGTTTATGGTCAATAGGCCAAAATCAAAGTAGCGACTCGGGCGGTAGAAGGTAGAAGCAGGGATGGACGAGTTTTGTGCGGCTGGCCATTGTACGGCAACTCTTACTCAGTCAAAGTGCAAGGCCGCGTTGCTGTGAGACCAGGCGTTCGTCCAAAGTTTAATTTGAAATACACCGACATTTTTTCTTTCGGCAAAAACACGAAATTACAGCCCGTGAGCAACGCGCAGTGGTAAAATTTTGTTTTCTGTAGGTAAAAACGGTGGCAAAAACTCTTGGAATGCTCCAAACTGCTTACAAGGATGAATTAAGCAGTAACACTTGGCTCTACGATTAGTGTTTCCATTCTAAAAGTGAAGAAATGTGATTCAATCGAAAACCAACCTCGTTCAGGGCGCCCCTCAACCTCAAAAACTGGCAAATATGTTGAGAAAATTAACATTCTTATCCATGAAGATCGTCGGCGCACAATTAATTAATTATCAGACACGACTGAAATATCATGGAGTTCAAAATATTCAGCAGATTCTGTCACAGGATTTACACTTGACATGAGTTGCCGCTAACATGTGCTTCGTCTTCTCTCTGAGGATCAAAGAGAGCTTCGCTTTAAAGCCTGCCACAAATTGAAAATTCAACTGAAGGAGGATCCAGATTTCATTTCCAAGATTATTACTGGTGGCTAGTCATGGTGTTATGGGTATGATCCCGAAACTAAGCAACAATCTAGCCAATGGAAAAGTGCTCTCTCTCGTCGTCTGAAAAAAGGGCGCCAGGTGAAATCAAACATCAATACGATGCTCATTTGTTTTACATCAGAGGTGTTGCACATACACTTCACGTATTATTTTTAAGAAAACATGTTTATTGCCAGATGTGATTTTCCATAAAGTATTCTTAGTTATTTCTTCTTCAACAATCTATAAAGCTATTTAAATGGCATCCAAATGTAAACTTTCAGAAATAAAATATGTAAAATATATTTTACACATGTAATATAAATAAGGAATCATTACTTGCGGAAGCATTTTAGTTCTCAATTCATAAACAAAAAGTTATTTCTAGCAATAAAGAAAGCCAAATTTAATTTATTCAGGATATGACTAAACTTATGAATAAAATTATATTTAAATGAATTTCAACCCATTTCGATATTTATAGAAGTGGGCAAGCCAATGGGTTTACCAAAGACACCTGTAATAGTTACTAAGGTTCTACACAATGACACGTTCATATGTAGACGCAAGAGTAGGCTGTCAAATTATTTCATAAATTTATTAGTAACGGTAATATTATAATGTTTCCACATTTATTTAAAGTATAGTTACAGCATAAAAGTTAGAATGATATAAACATTAAGTAGCAAAAATAAAATATGGTGACACAGGCATCAAATGATATTTCATGTACTATCTTTTTGTATAAAAAATTACAGTACAGATTATTCATTCAACCAAATGGACACGCAGTCGTACATGTATGCTTAATAGGATTTGACCATATTTCAAATGAAATATAAATAAAAATAAAATTGTTGTAACTTGCACTTCAAGTAATATTTATTAAAAAGTCACCTGTCAAAGTACAGAATAGATATTAACACCAAATTTTAAGACATGAAATAGACATTATTATATTTAACAGTGAAATCTTCGTTAATTAAAAATATGTAAAAATTAATAAGCAATTGGTCTTGACAATAGGTTTACACTTTAATAACTCGTGAATATTGGTATAAGTTTAGAAATAAATGTTTAAACTTTCAATTACTATTTAACACCTTTTTAAAAATTTTAAAAATTGATTCAGAAAGTATAATGTATGGCTTAGAGGCCATTTTTTAAAAATAAACGTGAAAATATATTTACATGTTATTCGCGCGGTTGTGAAGACTAGAGCAGACGGCGCAGTCGCGACCAAAGGGGCGCGTTATTGCACATGCATCGAGGTGGAGGCTTATGTACGAAGTTATTTTTATTCGAACTTGAGCTTGAACGAGCGTTTACTGTAAAGGATTGTTAAAAACATTAGGATTTGAACATTTGTTAAATTTATACCCGTCGTAAATTGTTTGTAAATATAAATACAATCTTTATATGCTTAAATGCCGTATATGACATTTTGGCGTTAATATAAATTTGTCGATTGTGACACAAAAGAGAGCCCTTCAAGGTTTAGAGAAGTTGGTTGAAATCAATAAATAAATACCACTATTAAAGATCGTCGTTAGAAAGCAGACTAAGGGAGGTAGCTAAATCAATTGATTTCACAAAAACGAATTACAAAATTACTTGGGAGCTCCTTTGCGAACCATCTATTAAAACCATGTTAAAGTTCTCTTAAATAACCATTTATAATCAATATTTAGCACTAAAAGCCTTAAATATGAATCTCATAGAAGACTTATTTAATTACAGACCATAGTATGGTCTAGAATGAAATAAAGGAGATAAATAGGATACATGGATGGTATGCGTGGTTTCTATTATATTCGACACTGTGATTGTTTCCAAGTACTTGATAACAATCACATTTGAAGACTTGACTTTTATCATTGTTACTACCAATTTCAATCCAACTTGCGGATCTTGAATTTCATAAGGCGTTTGATATTGAAAATTTGTTAGAACCGAATATGTTTTACTTATAAAAAAACCTATAAATTCGAAATTTCAAAAATATTCAGTGTTATCTCAGTAGGAAAATAATTAAATTATTTAAATATTTGTGAGAACTCAAAGATTTATCTGAATCTTAAATTTCTATTATACTATGTACATAATCAAAATATTAGCCCAATTTTTAACATAGCAAACTATTCAAGTTCTTGTGAAATCATTAAATTCAAATTTTACATAAAAAAGTTTATTACTAATATTAAACTTAAGAGAATCACGATATTGACATAGAAGTTTTTGATTGATCAACAAGATTTATTTGTAGATGAATTCAAAATTTAAAAAAACATTGATATTCAAATTAGCCTTTTTTATATTTATCACCGTTCATATATAGAAATGCGGTAATGAACTCTTAAAAGGTTACTACAATTTATTAGTTAGTTATATGCTTTTTGATGGAAGCGATACATTTTAAATTGATCAGCAATCTAACTTTAGATGTATATTGCGTTTACGTAGATTTACATTGCATATAGGTAAACCTCACACTATCCATCAGGATAATAAACGTAACATCGTTAGGGCAAATAACGTATTAGGTAGGATTATCATGAAATGCAATTCAACTATAAATACTTTCGTATTAGAAGAAGACATTTAGTTTTCTTAAATTTGCCTCATTCCCCTCATTATTCATCATATCATTTTCATCATTAGGATATATATATATATATATATACATATATATATATATATATATATATATATATATATATATATATATATATATAGGAACTTAGTGTAAAGTCAAAAAATATAATATGAAGCGCATTATGGGTAATGTTAGCTTGACGTATAACGAGTTAGAAACACCTTTTTTTGCGGGATGCCTTCAATTCCTAAATCTTAATTATCACATCCTAATGACTTTACTCACTTCGGCTCCCCTGGCACAATCACTTAAGCATTTAATTGGATTTATATCCATTCGTGTTTAAGAAACAAGAAAATATTTCTGGCTCAGATAAAGTAGCAAATATCTTGCAAAATTGCAGCAAAGTCCTCAGTAGTCTTTAAAATTGCAATTTAATTTTATTGTATGACAATATGCTTTCACTTAAATAGAAAAATGAATAAGTGGTTAATTCGTTTCCCTGCAAGTACATGCCCTGCAAGGTCGCCGGTTTCAGAAACGGCAGCGACATCGAGTCAAAGGCCCTCAACAAGATATACGTCCTACACACTGCACTGCTGGGACAATGCTGAAATATATGCATACCGCTGTGAAGGATAAAACAGATGGCACAGGAACAAAGAAAAATGGAGGAATCATTGGGAGTAGGCCAAGAGTCGGTGGTTCGCGGACAAACCGTTCCTTATTAACTTCAATTCAAACTTTGAAGTTGAGCTTAAGTCAGCGTCCATTGCAATGTACCTTCATATACGTAAAATTCTTTAGAAGCTGTGCACTTGTCTAAACCTTGAATAATTTTGTATTCTATTCCAACCTTAATTACTTCAACAACATAATCGAAATATTGGAGTAAAATACGTTTAATTGCTTTTCCGCTAAGTTATGTTAAATATGTCAATTTTGTACAAGAAAAAGCCGATAAGCCCTGAATATTTTTCGAAATTCTTTGTATAATTTATATTTTCAGTTGTAAGACTGAAATATTCAATAAGAAATGAGGCCCGACATCTAGTCTCATTTTACATAACTCTTATTTGCGTCTATTTATATATTAGGCTTTTTCTAATAATCTTCCTTTTTTCCTATGCATTTTTGTGACAAATAAGTATTGTACGTGAAAATAGCTTGTCACAATGCGTTTTTTACGATAAAGGTTCCTCTAACATATAGATATTAGTGGGCGCCTCATTAGATGAGAATATATTTAAAAGCAGTGTTATTCTAAGGCGTATCATTTTTTCGATAATATTAATTTTCATTAGCTTTATTTAGATAACTTAACATTAATTTTCTATGAGACATTAATCCTTAATAGAGATTGCCATAAATTTCAGTATACTAAAAGCATTTCGTAGGCATAAGTGCAAAGATTTGCAACGAACGAAATTTATGTATCAGTATATTTTTCTGCCTAGCGCAAATTTCAACTTAATAACCAATAATATTGTTAAAAAAGTTTTATTTGGACATTTACATGTAAACAAGCTTATATCCATTTAGATATAACAGTCATTTTCGTCGCTCTACTAAACGGTATTTGTTACTTAACTTATACTAGGTTAATTGCATTGGGGGGAAATATATTGAAATGCCCATTAATATCTCATTCCCCGCTTCTATATATGTAACCCATATTAAAGTATTTAAAATATTTATTACGGAGACTAGATCTCCATTTGTCTTTTAAGATTAGTTAGAGAATACGCGAATGCTTTTAATGAAAATTCTTGCTTTCCTAAAATAGCGAGTGGGACAAAGACAAATTGTTTAATGGGCTTGATTTTATATAAGGAGAACCGTGAGCATATAATATCGAGAAATATTTTGAAAAATTGCACAAATGTGAACTCCAGAAACAAATATGATTCCTTAGAAATCAACAATTCAGTAATAGTGGCATTTTAACGGGTGTGATGGAATAATTTATTCCCAAGAGATACACGGCTTTATTTTCTAAGTACTGCCGACACTATGAGGAATTTCTGGAAAAAAATAATAAAAAAAGTATCTCTCTTTTCTCATAAATTATATTCACAGAGTATCTGTAATTTAACTGTTATGGGAATTCAATCAATTGTTATAAATATAATACATATGCTCTGTTGCAAGCCTTCATATAATCTGAGACTTGTATAGTTTCTTGAAACTACACTCATTCATGTAGTTTTATGAAGCTGCATTGTTTTATGGGACTACCCTATTTGATATGGTTGCACTATTTATGGGACTACCCTATTTGATATGGTTGCACTACTTCGTGTAGTGTCGCGCAATAATTTACGGCGCACATACGAGTAATATACCGCAAATATTCTTTAGCTTTATGCGCTGGAAATCGCTGGAGTACGTACAAGTTTGCGTGCACAAAATATATCAAAAATGAATTAAGAAATTTACCTCTGGCTAAAGGTTTGTTATAGTAATAGGCTTTCGGAAAGTAATGACTTGAAATTTGAAAATTATTTTAAAATTAAAATTTGAATAATTTTGTTCCTGTCGTCTTTGTAGTTCACTGCCAGAATTTGTTGGTATAAATATCGTTCCATTTACAACTTAACGTCATCTCATACTGTAATCGATTGGACAGTAATTGTCAAACGAAACATTGTTTCGTGTCAGAAAAACTAATGAAAATAAGGAAAAAAGCCGTTACTTTATATGTACTTTATATGTCCAATATTAAAAATAACAAGTTTATTTGTCATTCTAAATTTACAATATAATAAGTTATATTCTTCAAAATTGAATTAACAAAAAATGTAGTTTTTTCTGAGACCACAATAGACCCCATAATAGAGTAAGTGGAGTTGATTTGTATTTGCGATATTACCATTACATTACACAGATTCATTACCAGTAAATGCAGCTAAGTGATGAAATATCTATAGTAACATAATCAATTATTTTTAACTTCCATAATATGTGCAAAATTATGGGCAGTTTTAATTTAGTTTTATGGTTTTTACGTATTCTTTTATTTATTATTTCATGACGGCAAAGTCACTAAAGAAAATTTCATATATTTTTACAATTCTTATAAAAAATTGAAATTGAAAGCTTCATTAATGTGAACTTAATTTGTTTTGAGACGTGAAATGTTGGTAACTATTGTTGTAAATTTAAATATCCTAAAGGCATTTTGTGGGCAACAGGGAATCAACTGAGAATCGCAACAATCCAACTCTACGTATCCGTGTAACCAATAAAACTATTAAAACTTACACTTAAATATGTACATTTGAACAAACTTATAGCCATATTAACCAGGATAATGAAACTGCCTGTATCGTCACTCACATTAGTTATTTTATAAATATAGGATTCTCCCTTTCTATATATTACTAACATGAAGATATTTAAAATGTATAGAATTAATAGAGCCGTATACTGCTTCCTTATTAACTAAGAATCCACTTACCAAGATAGATTCTTAGATAGAGTCCAAAATCTGTAGCGGCCTAAAATATCAGGAACAGTAAAGACATATATCTTAAGCGTGAGACCACTTAAAAAGATCCATGAGTATATAATATCGAAAAAGAAAAATACAATTTGAAAAATAGCATAAATAGGAATTATAGGCTTGTATCTGAAAATGACATGCATATGTCTGGAAAGCTAATTATAATTTAAAAAAATCAAAATAATGCAATCTCATTTAGAATAGTTCAAAAAAAAACATGCAATCTAATTCAAAATAGTAGAAAAACACATCCATGTCTAAAGAAATACCAATAAATTAAATGCAAGTAAAAACTGAACCAAAATTTTAATGTAAAAGTGATGATAAATAAATAGGTCAATGGCATTCGTTAAAATAATGTTTTGCACCAATATATTTTGCAAATAAAGAGGATTAAAATATTTAAAACAACAATATTTTGCTATTTTATTCTCAAAATCAATTCATTTAATCAAGTTTTGCATCAATGTACCAAAAAAACAGAACAAGTCTGCAATGGGAATGTTTTTACCAATAGTAATTTAAATTTCAATGATCATCCAATAAATAAAATGTGATGTGAAAAAACGCACCAACAAATTTTCTGAAAGCATACTAAGAATTATTACAATATTTCCACAATCATTTGAAGAAAATTCATATAAAACTACATTCATATTTCAGACGCCCTCGAAGACGAATCGTACTACCTTTCCATCTTCGTTTGTGATTGACTGATTCATTCTCAGGGGTCCCATAGTCCCCTATCATACAATAACATTCGCTTAACTACGAGTGTGATTGAATAGTTTATTCCCAAGCGCCCCGCAACTTACCACTGTAAAACTCATCACCGATAACAATTTTCTAACTGAATAAACAGAATTTCAGACGTAGAAACTAGACTAAATAGATTAACCATAATTTGTGGCGCGTGCAATGCAATGTGCTGGGAATATCTGGAAGTGGATTAATATTCAAATTAAAATGAAGGGAAAAAATTTCATATCTTGCTAGAGAATTGGTTAAAATAGAAGACTTCATAGCTGAAAATAGTAATCTAATATAAGAAAATCCTTTTGAAATTATAATTGAATCCATTTTTACTGCCCTTTTTATAGTAATCACTCTAAAGTATTTGGATATAAATACATACGCAGTACAACAATTTTTATTAACTTTTAAGATATTACCCCATGCCAACGACAATAAAACGATATATTTATTTATATATTTATTGATTTGCCTACTTTAATGTTATATTGATTGATTTGCATAATTCATGCATAGAGCGGCTGTTGATATGATAGTAATCTCTTACAGTTAACCACAATAGTCCCGCTAGATGAGCGGCTGGGTATCAAACCCTGGTCACTGCGATGCACCGAGGCGTCAGAGGCAGTGCGCCTTGTGATCAACCGAACAAACCACGGCAACGACAACGATGTATTCATTTATGTTCTTTAAAGTATTTGATTGATACAAAAAGGCGAACTTATTGCTACGAATGCAATATTTTACAGCCAGCCAGAACACCAGTTCAGCCTCGCTCGATGGGCGGCCGGGAATCCAACCCGTGTCCCAGCATGAAATGCTCCGTAAAAAGCAGTATGCTTTGTGATCAACGCAAATCACCACGGCGACGAAAAATTGTATTGGTAGGTAAAAGGAAAAAAATAAAAGACATTGCATCAATTCTGTTATTTTATTCTACTTTGAATAGTGTAGATATCAAAATTACTTCTACTTTTAAATTTACAATGCAATAACTACACTGTAATTAATAATACTTACAATGTAATTAATAATAATCGAACATTTTCTAGGAAGACCATAATATTTCTATTATGGTCTTCGTAGAAACTGTTGAATTATTATTCGTATTAAAATAAAAACAATTCGATTATTCCAGTAAACACACGCATAATCGATGAATATGTAATACATTTAGTAAGGCCTACTCACCCTACTTATACCTAAACATACCTCTACCACTTACGAAAAATCCTTTACTGTCCAAGCAGCAAAAAATTTGGAATCACCTGGATCCTGACATCAGGAAAATCATGTCTTTTATTATGTTCAATGATCGAGTGAAAAATTCCGGCCTTTTCTGAAATCTTTTCCTTTGTGTTTTTGTCCTTTCCTGACTTTCCCATCGGAAATCATGTCAATAGTTTTTTTTTAGTTAATAGTTTTTCCCATCCCAAATCATGATTATACTTTTGTATTTTTTTTTAAATTTTTTTCTTTCGTCTAATATGCTATAAAGGATTTTCGTTGTAAAATCTCTTACAGTCTACCAGCCAAATTTCAATATCAATTGTTATATTTGACTGGAAGAGATTGTTATGTAACAATAAATCCGCCATATGTGCTGTACATAAAAGGTGATAAATAAATAAATAAAAACCTTTATTTTACATGGAACTTTGAAAGTTCAATATTATTTTTTGAATTTATGTGCATTGGTTCATTTTGAAAAAGCACAAAAGGAATTTTAATACACTTTTAGAATTAAATGCTTTAATACAACTTCATTTTAGTTTTTATTACATTTGAGGCATGAAAGTGAAAATCTATGTATAAATAACTCATCTAGCAAGGCAGTGTGCAAGTTAATGAAATAGAACTTTTGGTAATAAAGATCCTCAAAAACAATTGAAATGTATAGGTGTTGATTAATTGGTACTGTAATCACTTCTGTTTTAAAACAAGATTTTTGTCGAAAATGTAAGACGAAAATAATCTGAAACATTTTTTATTTGAGGTTCCATGCGAAGATAAAATTTAACTTTCAATAAAAATACCATAATTTCGATACATATATGATATCGAAACTCCGTCGAAACAAACCTTGAATTGCCATTAAAATCCATATTTTTTTTGCGAAATAATGACTTTGTCGCTATTTGAATTCCAACAAGGGTTTTACCGAGTCGCTTAGTATCGCTTGTTTCACACACTTAACTCTTTTGTTAACGCAAATTTTTTTTTATTACAATCATCTTATTCTATACCCTCAATATCACTACACTATGAAATTGAGAAAATGAAAATTTACCTGAACAAATGTGTATCATATTATTAGTTACAAGAGTTCCTTAAGCAAGTTAATTTTAATCAAAATATATGCGCATGACAAATACAGCAACTGTACTGCCTCTTCAAGTTCACATCTGTTACGATTTACAGATTTTAATGGCTATTTGATTAATAAAAAAATTATTAAAACGAGGCATCAATAGAAATTGAATGAAAAAATACGAAGGAACTACAGCATAAAACGAAAAATACGAGGGAACCACGGGAGAAAATGGACACTGTATTTAAATCTCCAATAGACAATTTTGTTTCTTAAAGTAATTTATGCACAATAATGAACAAATTCATTTCTGACATGTAGGAACGAAGAATAACAAAGTTAAATGACATGAATTACTTTTAACCATATAAGTTAGTTACTTTTCGAAATTACTTTAAGTCCATAGAGACGGGAACAATGCATCTTACTAAAATATATTTCATGTAGTAATAATATTAATGAATGAATATGAGAAAGGAGTGAATAATAAATTATTTGAAAAAATATATAAAAATTAATAAACGAAGAATGAAGAACCTTGCGGTCTGATTTTCATAATGTATTAAATTAAAAAAAATCACAACTACAGTAATTATTAAATTGAAAAGCACGCAGTTTCTTTTATTCATAGGCAAGAAAATTGAATTACAAATAATATTTGGATATTACCGAGATTATAGAAAAATTATCGATAGTATTAAATTTAAAAATTGCCGGTAAAACTAAATATGACGGCGCTTCTTTACATCAAATCAACACATACGATCAAAAATTTCCAATAATAAATACGACCCTTCCACCCTATCTCATTTTAGTCATCTTTTACTTGCTTTTGTATATTTCTTAGACTTGTCTGATGATTTCTTTCTCTCTCTGTAAATTTTGCTATCAAAAATATATTGAACGTGAAAATTGACAGACACGATAAAGATTTGGGCCTCATTGATACTTAAGTGGGCACATCATTAGAGGAGAATATATTTAGAAGCGATATTAGGTTTATTTTTCTCGATGATAACGGTGCTAAATATCTTTGTGGAGAAAGCTTCATTAATGTGAGCTTAATTTGTTTTGAGGCGTGAAATGTTGGTAAATATTGTCGTAAATTTAAATATCCTAAAGACATTTTGTGGGCTACAGGCCTGAGAAACCCAACAATCCAACTCTACGTATCCGTATAATCTCCTATCTACCGCAAATTTTATCTCAGTAACCAATATTACTATCAAAACTTACACTTAAATATGCACATTTGAACAAACTTATAGCCATGATAACCATGATAATGAAACTGCCTGTACCGTCACTTATATTAGTTGTTATATTTTGTGTTTTGGTCAATTGCATCGAGGGAAATACATTGAAATTGCCGATAAATATAGGATTCTCCTTTTTCATATATTACAAACATGAAGATATTTAAAATTTATGGAAATAATAGAGCCGTATACTGCTGGCTTAATTACTAAGAATCGACTCACCAATCTGATGGGTAGATTCTTAGGTAGAGTCCAATGAAAATCTGTAGCGGCCTA
This sequence comes from Druceiella hillmani, assembly GCA_039881145.1. Classification (NCBI taxonomy): domain Eukaryota; kingdom Metazoa; phylum Arthropoda; class Insecta; order Lepidoptera; family Hepialidae; genus Druceiella; species Druceiella hillmani. The sequence goes on along the minus strand of JAYKKI010000013.1, from coordinate 29,551,994 downwards.
AAATATCAGGAACGTTAAAGACATATATCTCGAGCGTGGAAATGTCTGCAATGGAAATGTTTTTACCAATGGTAATTTAAAAATTAGTGATATAAATTATCATTCAATAATAAACATGGATTTAAAAGAAAACGACGATGATCAGAAAGCATACTAAGAATTATGACAATATTTCCACAATCATTTAAAGAAAATTCAAATAAAACTACATTAATATTTCAGACGCCCTCGAAGACGAATCGTCTACCTTTCCGTCTTCGTTTGTGATTGAATAATCCATTCTCAAGGGTCCAATAGTCCCCTACCATTCAATAATATTCGCTTAATTACGAGTGTTATTGAATACTTTATTCCCAAGCGGCCCGCCACTTATGATTTTAAAACTCATCACCGATAACAATTTTCTAACTGAATCAACAGAATTGTAGGCGTAGAAACTAGATTAACTTTGCCTTTTCTTTTTTTTTGCGTTTGCCTTTTAGTTTATTTTTGCACTCAACGAAAATTAAATTAGCAATTGGGCACCATAATTTGTGGCGCGTGCAATGCAATGTGCTGGGAATATCTGGAAGTGGATTAATATTCAAATTAAAGTTAAGGGAAAAAAATTCATATCTTGTTAGAGAATCGGTTAAAATAGAAGACTGTGAAGTCTTCTTAGAATTAGACTATGAAGTTTTCTTACTCAGCTATGAAGCTGAGAGTAATAATCTAATATAAGAAAATCCTTTTGAAATTATAATTGAATCCATTTTTACTGCCCTTTTTATAGTAATCACTCTAAAGTATTTGGATATAAATACATACGCAGTACAACAATATTTATTAACTTTTAGGATATTACCCCATACCAACGATAATAAAACGATATATTTATTTATATATTTATTGATTTGCCTAATTTAATGTTATATTGATTGACTTGCATAATTAATCCATAGAGCGGCTCTTGATATGAAAGTAATCTCTTACAGGCAACCACAATAGTCCCGCTAGATGAGCTGCTGGGTATCGAACCCTGGTCCCTGCGATGCGCCGAGGCATCAATCAATCTCGATGGTTGGCTGGGAATCGAACCCGGGTTCAATTCCAGCGATGAGATTCTCCGTAAAAGGTCGTATGCTTTGTGATAAACCCAATACACCACGGCGACGAAAAATTGTATTGATAGGTCAAAGGAAAAAATAAAAGTTAAAAAATAATAGTTTTTCCCATCCCAAATCATGATTATACTTTTGTATTTTTTTTAAAATGTTTTTCTTGCGTCTAATGTGCCATTAAGGATTTTCGTTGTAAAATCTCTTACAGTCTACCAACCAAATTTCAATACCAATTGATATGTTAGACTGGAAGAGATTGGTTATGTAGCAACAAATCCGCCATATGTGCTGTCCATAAAAGGTGATAAATAAATAAATAATAAATAAAAACCTTTATTTTATATGGAACTTGGAAAGTTCAATATTATTTTCTGAATTTATGTGCATTGGTTCATTTTGAAAAAGCACAAAAGGAATTTTAATACACTTTTAGAATTAGATGCTTTAATACAACTTCATTTTAGTTTTTATTACATTTGTGGCATGAAAGTGAAAATATATGTATAAATAACTCATCTAGCAAGGCAGTGTGCAAGTTAATGAAATAAAACTTTTGGTAATAAATATCCTCAAAAACAATTGAAATGTGTTGATTAATTGGTACTGTAATCACTTCTTTTTTAAAACAAGATTTTTGTCGAAAATGTAAGACGAAAATAATCTAAAACATTTTTTATTTGAGGTTCCATGCGAAGATAAAATTTAACTTTCAATAAAAATACCATAATTTCGATACATATATGATATCGAAACTCCGTCGAAACAAACCTTGAATTGCCATTAAAATTCATATTTTTTTTGAGAAATAATGACTTTGTTGCTATTTGAATTCCACCAAGGGTTTTGCGGAGTCGCGTCGTATCTCTCTTTTCACACACTTCACTTTTTCGTTAACGCAAAAATTTTTTTGATTACAATCATTTTATTCTATACCCTCAATATCACTATACTATGAACTTGAGAAAATTAATATTTACCTAAACAAATGTATTTCATATTATTAGTTACAAGAATCTTCCTTAAGCAAGTTAATTTTAATCAAAATATATGCACATAACAAATATAATAAATGTACTGCCTCTTCAAGTTCACATCTGTTGCGATTTACAGATTTTAATAGCTATTAGAATATTAAAAAAAAATATTACAACGGGGCATCAATAGAAACTATAACTGAACGAAAAAATACGGGGGAACTATGGGATAAAACAAAAAATGCGAGGGAACCACGGGAGAAAATGGACACTGTATTTAAATCTCCAATAGACAATTTTGTTTCTTAAAGTAATTTATGCACAATAATGAACAAATTCATTTCTGACATGTAGTAACGAAGAATAACAAAGTTAAATGACATGAATTACTTTTAACCATATAAGTTAGTTACTTTTCCAAATTACTTTAAGTCCATAGAGACGGGAACAATGCATCTTACTAAAATATATTTCATGTAGTAATAATATTAATGAATGAATATGAGAAAGGAGTGAATAATAAATTATTTGAAAAAATATATAAAAATTAATAAACGAAGAATGAAGAACCTTGCGGTCTGATTTTCAAAACGTATTAAATTAAAAAAAAATTACAACTGCAGTATTTAATAAAATTCCCATCCACAAAGTACACAGTTTCTTTTATGAATCGGCAAGAAAATTGAATTACAAATAACATCTGGATATTGTCGGGATTATAAAAATAATATTAATTCTGTTCCATTTTAAAATTGCCGATAAAACTAAATATGACGGTGCTTCTTTACATCAAATCAACAAAAACAATCAAAAATCAAACGAGTAGAAATTTCCGCATCATTTCATAATCTATTTTGTGAAAATATGATGAAAAATATTTGTATTCGTTTCTACTTTAACCCATAAATGATTTACCTGAGGTTTTGGATTTTAGTTCACTAATCGCAGAAGAAAATTATACATCGCGCTTTATGCTGTGTAAAGAATTGAGCGGGTTTTGAAGACTTAGCATTAACATTCTGAATGGGGTTTTCGGTATAATTAAAAAATATATATGTTTACCGGTTTATGAAATGTTATATATATCATAAGTTTTTAAAAGAATATTTCTAATACATACGCTGCATATTTACATCTATAAAACGAATCCTTGTTTTTTCATTTTTCGCAAATTACAAAGCTATTTAAATAATTTTAAATTATGCTTATAACCTAACATGCTTATAACCGTACACATCTAACATACAGACTTAATTTTTAATTCCGAAAACGTTGTGGTTTTTCCGGACTCAAAATCATATCTTCAGGTAAAACAGACCAGCAACACAAAACTATCTCAAGATATCCTTAAATTTACAAAGAATATCATAGCATGCTATGAGATCTTTACCCTGACGTGATACTCACTTTTCAATATTATTGGATATTAACAAGCTAATTGGCCCACCAAGGAAACCTGTAATAGTTACGAAAATTCTCCGCAATAACACTTTCAGATGCAGACGTACTATTTAGTCGTAAGCTCTGCAACCATCTTCAAGATTTCAAAATAATAACAATTTTTTAAACATTATATGTTTCATGCAAAACATATAACAAAAAAATAAGGGTTAAACGCACAGGTACAAGTTGATTAGGTTATAAAAGATTTTTTCATGTAAAATTATGTAACAACAGATTATTCATAGAAACGAATTAGTAGGCGTTTATATATATATATATATATATATATATATATATATATATATATATATATATATATATATAATAATAATAATGCTTTATTGTCTCTAAGGTTACATTAGTTCTTACATAGGATGGATCCCCCTTTTAAGTTCAATACTTGTGTTAGGAGGGTCCGCTCTTTATAACAAAACCACTTTACAAATTAAGACAAGAAGCAAAAAATACAAGGCATGCAAATAGATTTAAATCCATAATTCATAGTGAGTATGTGTGAGAGTGTGTGTGTGTGTATTTGTGTGTATGTGTGTGTGATTGTGTTTACTTGAATAAAAGTGCTTCTGTTTCCGCATATGTTAAAGATTTTAACCAATTTATAATTACTATTTTGCATTTATTTCGTGTCAAGGGATATATAGTTAAGATTTTATTTATTGTGTTATATAATTGTGACGACTTATACGTCTATTGCATTCGTGCAAATGAAGACTTGGCTGTGCTCACTGCAGCGATTAAGTGTTTTCTACGTCTTTTTAACAGTGTTGGATCAAACTTTAGGGACCTATGTATGCTTAGAACAGTGTTTAGTACATAGAGCTTCCTTACCGTTAAAACATCACTCAGAGAGTACAGCTCATTTGTAGGAAAACGGTACGGTTTAAAATTGATTACTTTAAGTAGGGCCCTCTGTGCCCTTTCCAGTTCTAAAAATTTTATCTTAGATGCACCTCCCCAGATTGGTATACAATAACTCAAAACCGATTGAGCTAAGGAAATATAAATTTGAATTAAAATTGAAGTGTTTTTGTAGCTATATATCTAAGTGTCTTAAAAACCCATATTAGTTTTCTTATCCGTCCCATCAATATCTCTACGCGTGAATGCCATGACAATCTCTGATCCATTATGACTCCTAAATATTTAGTAGTTTCCACCTTCGAAATAATGGTGCATTGGCAGTTTGTAGTGTATCTCTTATTACAAGTGTGTATCTTTATTTCGAAATTTTTATTAGGCTGAGTAGTTATATTTTTTGTAAAACACATGTAATTAGTTTTATTTTTGTTTAAGGTAAGTAAGTTAGAATTTAGCCATTTCGAAATCATTGTACGACCTTTTTCTGCAGATATACCAGTATTTTCCCAAATGTCGCCCGTAAAAACTAGTACAGTATCATCGGCATATGAAAAAATATGTCCTTCTCTGAATTTCATTTCGCAAAGTTGATTTATATATATTAGAAATAGCGTGGGGCCGAGAACACTTCCTTGTGGAACACCGAAACCTACGCTCGTCTCTTCGTTCAGGGTATCACCCACTCTAACACTCTGCTTCCTTTCGCTCAGATAGTTTTTAAAAAGATCTAAAGGGATTCCTCGTATGCCTATGCTTTCAAGCCTTTGCAAAAGGATGGAAACAGAGACGCTATCAAATGCTTTCTGCAGGTCTAGTAGTACCGCGAGGCATTTCCTACCTTTATCGATTTGTTTGGTTATTACAGTAATCAAAGCAGCCACTGCATCTTCTGTTGAAAAACCTGATCTGAAGCCGAATTGAGATTTAGAAATTATATCAAATGAGTTCAGGTAATTGATTAGCCTTTTATTATTCAGTTTTTCAAGGATTTTGGAAATCGCAGGTAAAATGGAAATTGGCCTATAATTATTAATGTCATCTCTGCTTCCACCCTTATGTATCGGCGTGATAATGGCTTTTTTAAATTCTTTAGGAAACACACCTTGATTAAAGCAAAGGTTGGCTAAATGTGTGATAATAGGTACTACTAATGTACTGGCCATTTTAAGAAATTTTGTCGGAATACTATCTACACCAGGGGCACTGTCTGTTTTCAGGCTTATTAATATTGACTGCACTTCTATGGGGTCAGTTTCAAGGAACACAAACGATGAAACAGGTCTCTGGCTATCTGTGTAGAGATCCTGATGTGATGTTGAAGATTGTGCAATGATGTCTTCTGCTAATGATTTTCCGACGTTGGCAAAAAAGTTATTAATTAAATTAACTGATTTACTTGGTGTGGATTCCAGTTTTAACAGTTCATTATTAGAAGTTTTAATTTTATTACAGTTGGTAACATTATTGATAGTATTCCAAAGTTTATAGGATATTTACCGGCATTTTCTAGTTGTTGTTTCTGGAAGTTGTGTTTTAGTTGTTTGCTAAGGTTATTACAATAGTTTCGGTATCGTCTGTAAGTGATTTTAACAATCTCATTTTCTGGATCAGATTCAGCCTTTTTCTGTAAATGATTTCTATTACGGATACACTTTAAAATCCCAGGAGTTATCCAAGGTTATATATATATATATATATATATATATATATATATATATATATATATATATATATATATATATATATATATATATATATATATATATATATATATATATATATATATATATATATATATATATACATCGCGAAGTGTACCGGGAACCTCTCGGCTCACCTTTATGCGTTATAAAGGTGAGCCTGTGGTCGTTTTAGATTTTGTTCGATTGTTTTTTGGTCTTAATGCTACGCCCATATATTTTGGGCTCTTAGTTCTTATGCTTGGTAGATATAGACTCCTACTTGAAGAGAACTCGTTATGATACATATCTTCTTCACCAGACTCGCAGTCTATAGCTGTGTCCGTTACTACTGATGTGGTTCGGGAGTACCTTCAAGCATGGAGATGTGCTCGGCTTGCACTTTGACTCCGTCAGAACAAAAAATGATGTTTAAAGAAATATAATTTTTTTTATGGCGGATCCATTTGTGTTTTCACAGTATCCGTCGAAGGTCACTTTCTTTGTTTTTAATCCCCTTTTCTTATGTTCTTTTTTGGGAGATGAACTGTTGTTTCACATTCAAATACTCTTTGGTGACTAAAATTTGACGTTTTTCCTGAACATGTCTCCTCAAATATTTTGTATTGCAGAGTTCGTGTGGAATTCTGTTAGTAAGATAGGTAGCGGAAGCACTGCTTCAATCCAATACTGTTTCCAAAGCTTAACGTTGAACTAGTTGAAAAATCAAAGGGCTCTTTCTTAATCTTACCCTTTGATTTTTCAACTGTATGATTCATTATTTTGGCTACCTCGTTTCTTTCAGGTATATATAGGGTAGTCCTATGATGTATAGTTCCAGCCCTTTTCATGACCTCTTAATATATATATATATATATATATATATATATATATATATATATTCATTTATATTTGAATTTTAGCTAGAACTAAAATTAACACCTTATTAGAAAGCAAAACATCTCCAGAAAGAACATAATTAGAGTTTATAATATTTTGGTTTTAAAAAGTCTGCTAAATTGAAAAAATAAACTTATCTCGGTACAAGGTTTACGGTTTGCTAGTCTAAATTTGCAGAAGTGTATTCCTGTGAATTCTTAAATTACTATGAAAGATCTTTTCGAAAAATTCTAAAAAATTAATACAAAGAGTACAAGTTAAGGCTTACTCGCCAATCTTATTTTTAAAAATACGAAATTGCACAATATATCAAATATCTTACGTTAATTATAATTATATTATTTTAATACGTCAAAGTTAATGGTTTAAAACTTTACGCAGAAAAAAATCCAATTAACGCTTCAATTCATTTTTAAATTCATTATAATATTTATTTTCGCAGGTGAATAATTGAAATTTCTAAAAATAAACCAAATCTGTCATTTTATTTAATTTTACTGACCTCTTATTTTCGTCCAATGTATTTTGGGGATTTGTCCCATGATCTCATTCTCCTTTTGTTGATTTATCCGTTCAGCAGAATCTCTGTTTAAAAATAGAGGTAACATTTTCAATGATAAAGCCTCGGCCATTGTGGTGCCTCGTTCGACGAGAATATATTGGGAAACATTACTTAAAAGTTCGTATTTTTCCTAAAAATTATCGTCTGCATATCGTTAATGAGAAATCTGTATTAATGTGAGCTTTATTTGGCGTGAGACATTAAGTCTTGTTATAGATCATCACAAATTTTACCAGAGATCGGAGATCATCTTAATAGAGATAATCACGAAACACTGAAATGTATTTAAAGAGCAATAATAAATGTATTTAAATACCCATTGCACATTTCTACTCAACGGTCAATAGTATTTTAAAAACCCATAATTAAATATTTACATTGAGTCACGCTTGTATTCTATCAAATTAAAACAGTCAGTCGTACCACTAACCCTGCGTTAGACATTAATTATTCTACTTGCGTTAAAAATAGATTAAGATCGCTCATGAATAACTTACACCCTCCTACGTATCCAATTAAAATTTATAAATTATAGAGGTTTATGAGAAAATTCCGATTCGTCTTCCAAGGTTGACGAGGGTATTCTCAGGCCCGTTTCAATGAAAGTTCTAATATGGCAGGTGTTCTTAAAATATCCTTGTAACTTGATGAATATGTAACCATTTTTTTCAATCTTTAAGAGGTCTATGAATAGAATATTCCAGAAGAAACAATTGGAAAAATTTTAGCAATTTTAACTCGAAGTATATTTCTGAACATGCAAATTTCCCAAGAGCGAATCACAAAATAAAGTCAGAAAGAATTAACACTGAAATTCTATCCAAATTTATATCTAGACAAAAGAAGTGGATTGTAGTTATTTTTAGAAGTGGATTGTGGTGCATTAGTAGTTATTTTGAAATGATTTATCATTACTAATAACATTATCGTCAAATATGACAGAATCTGAAATTTCTATAAATAATGATCGATTTGAAAAAGGAAATATTGAATGTGCTAACACACACACACACGCGCACACACACACACACACACACACACACATATATATATATATATATATATATATATATATATATATATATATATATATATATATATATGCGAGTGCCAAAAAGTATGGCCCTGGACCACTGAACCACTGGAGCACAATTGATAGCAGCCTGTGTATACATTAAAAAGGTAGTGTATTTAAAACAGTTACCAAGTGATTTAAGTGAATACAATCAAGAAACTGTGTGGCTAAACTTTCACGGTCAAGTAAAATAACTCTAATAAAACTGTTGAATTTTATAAAAATTATGAATACATACGTATTAAGTGTAAATTTGTAAAAGAGAAATTTCATGAAAATATTTTTGACCAACCATATACATACAAGCATGCTAACATGTTCACAAAAACCTTGCCCAGAACTAAAGTAAAAATTGAAATGTGAATAATACAAGTGTATAATTCTTTATCTCTTATTTTCAATGTTGTATTTTGGAACAAACTACATCCCATTTGTAATTAGTTAATTACAACTGTATAAGTCATTATATAATCTTAAGTAATGTTGTTTCTTTTTGATATATTGTTAAGTGTTAACTTTTTGATCTGCTTATATCAGCCTAATAATATTAAATATTTAACAATATTTAATATTTTTCAGTCTATAATATCATGGCAACCGTTTAATATTAAGGCAAAATTATCTATTGTATTATTAATCGTTATCTTCGGAATCCTGCTATACTGTGTTATAATTTTTTAACTTTAGGTAATACTGTAACTATCAACTGTTAAATTTCATACGATATATTCAGTTTAATCAGGTTTCTTTATTGCGCCTAAATAAAGCTCGTCTAAAAAAATCTCGCCTAAAAAAAGCCTACACCTTTCAGAAAGGATTACCTAATTAGGTGGGAGTGTTAAAATGTAGACATCGGGTTAGTTATATGGTAATATCGCGAATTACGGTGCGATCCTTACTTTATGTGGTGGAGAGTATAAAACTGTGATTCGCTCATTGCACTTTATTTTTCTGGTTAGTGACTTAAAGAGTTGCCGTAGCTATTTGTTAGGTATCCTTATTTGGAAATATTTCAATAATCATCTACGTGTGTTCCACAAATTAATTATAATTCAATAAAAATGATACTAAAATTATTTCGATAATTATAAAAATAGACAAAATACTATTAAAAATGCAGTGAACATTGTCAATTAAATGTAAATTTGTTAAATATCAATTTATTTCAACCAATATGAATATTAATTGTACATATAATATATTTTATACACCTACAAATTTATATAAAATTAAATTAATTAGAAAGAACACCCATTTCCACATTACGTAATGACCGAGTCTGTGTTCGGAAATAAGTTTTAAAATAAATTTATCGAATTCCGCCCGAGTCAGAAAGTAGCCCGAAGTAATGCCGTTTCCGACCGATCATTTGAAATAATTTTATTTTGCAATGCACTACCCACCGTGTGGTAAATTAGGTAAGGTTTAATAGCCAATAAAGTAATATTGATTTTTGAAACAGATATATTATGTATTATTTTATTTATGCATTTACTGGTTTAAAAATTTCTATATATTTTTACTTATGTCAAAGATAACAAAAGTTTGTTAAAAAATGATCTCAACTCTCAATTGGCTTGATAAATTTTGGCAGAGTTATTTTTGGCAATTTTTTTAATTTCTATCTAAAGAGTAACGACCAACAATCACTGATAAATAACATACTAAAATAATATGTTTCAAAGACACTCATGTACCCATTACCCGTCAAAAAATCAAAGAACACATAAGCTGAATATCACACATGGTAAGAAAAGTAATACAGAGAAAATTTGAAAACATTAATTTTTTAGAAAATAATTATATTAGATATAATCGTATACTTTACGTAATATAATTTGTATATTGTAATTTATTACATTTGTTGTGTAACTTTGGGACCTGAGCGTACCCACTTATATAAATATTTAGCAAAAACTTAGGAATGCAGATGAAATAAACGACTGAGAGAAATAAATACAACCCTGTTTAATTTACGTTTTCAAGGTACTGAATGAGTTACGTAAACGATAAAAGTAATATTTTATTAAGTTAATTATTTATTAAGTGAACATTTTTAGTTATATTTTGTAGAGGTGATACTAAATTAACAATTCTCACTTAAGTTTAAAGGCTAAAGAAATAATTATTAGATTCATTTATTCGGTCAATATCCGTTTCACAATCTACATAATAAAATAATTGTTCGTGATAGTACACCTTAAGAGCTCATGAAGGAAAAAATTAAGCAAGGTACAATTTATTATAATGATTACAATATGTGCCCAAAGAACTTATTGTGTCAAATCAAATGAGTCCGAATTTAATTGGTTTCCTTGTAGATATTGAGAAATTCCCATGACCATCTTCTTCTTCTGTTATAAGATCAACTTGATTGTATCATTTTGCTGTATTTTCGTCAACGTTCCACAAGTTCGAATTAAAAGAATCGGTGAAAATCGGCTTGTTAGGTTTATTTACAGACTTAATTACATGCAAGTAAAAATAAAGACATTTTGAAAAACAATACTGACATTGAGTGGAGAAGAAAATTTTGAAACCCTGCAATTGTAGTTTGTAAAAAGTAACGGTCAGGCAAAATTTATTGCGACCAAACATAAGACTTTAATTCTGCCTATATTCAATATTTAGTAATTCACGTTGTTCATTAATAAGTATATGCAATATTAAAATAAGTCAATTACAACAAATTATAATGATTCAATTACAATCTCTCTACGAATTTTAATTGCAGTGGGCAAAAGAAAAACATATTCATCAATATATATTGTTTAAGAAGTAGGAAACAATTAAATTCATGTTGTATTTGCACGCTGAGTACTTTGCGTTTAACTTTATATTTTAGGTAATTTTAGCATCCAATACTAGATGGGAAAAACAAAACTTTTATAATTTTGTCATTTCGTTCTTCTTTCAAATAATATTTCCTGACGTCGTGTTTCAAAACGTGGCGGGCTCGTGGTAGCAGTATGTACGAGTAAGGAAATGATGTTTTATTCTGCATCAACGAAAATAGAGAAATTTTTCAGATATTTGTATATGGAAAGTTGAGTGTTATGGAAATAACGTTATTTCCTTTAAATTTGCTTTAATTTTTTTTTTAATTCTATATACAATAAACATGTCTTGAAAACAATTATATAGAAAGGAATAATTTTTGTGAACTTACACTTATTACATCTTTGGACATATTCTAAAAAATATGCAAAAATACGTCCCTCTTATCTTTGAAACTACTTGATCTAAAATTATGAAAATTTTGGGTTTTTAGAAGGCCACGCAAAAGTTGTATTAAAACTATAATATGAAAATTAATTACCTTTTAGAGTAGTTTTTTTAAAATTTTGTGGTGTACTCGCAACTTATTTTTGGTAAGTCAGTAAAGACGTTATGATATTTTCAACAATTATTTTCATCCAATAATTTTGTACAGCTTTCCAAATCAATATTTCAATAATATTTATCGGTAATAATAATATTTGCTTTACAGGTGAAATGTGCATTTAGCATAAAACCATCCTCTTTTATATATATGACTAGATATCAATATTTTTGAAATACGCACCTTGTTTTTAGGCTTCTAAAAGTATAATAGGCAATCTATTTACTTTTTTCTATTTTCACAGGCTGTTTTCTTATAAACCATGGGAGGTAGACACATAACATTTGGCGCAGTGTTACGTCTTATTAACCCACATATTTTACACTATTTCTTGAATGTTCCTGAGAAAATAAAACAGGGGGTAACTAAAAGGTCTTATACATTTTTCGTTATATGTATCAAGTGGGGCATTAATTGAAATGCTTATTGTATGGGGTACACAATAATATTTTTCGCGTATTAAAAACAAATAATTTAAAAAGTATAGGGAAACAGAGTATATCCGAAATTACTAAAGCAAAAACCTTGAAAAAACAGGGTTGGTAAAATGTAAGTAGAAGATTAGAGGAAAACTACAGTGATTAAGCTAAATTTTATAATTTTTAAACGTGTAACATGTTTTTACGTCTGTGAATGTGTAATTTTATCGAAATATTATGTATCATTAAATGTTTGTAAGTGCCGAATTTGTATGGAACTCTTGTGATGCAAGTTCTTCTCGTGTTCAACAATTTTTTTATTTAATTTAGATGTATTTGTCTTTGAAATCCGAAAGTATTCAATGTAGTTTGACTTTTACCACAATTTAATTTTCTGAACCAAAAGAAAACAAAAATTATTACGTTTTTTATATATATTACAAAATTACCTGTAAACCATTTTATTTAGATTTCGAAGTAAATATCAACTTCACTTACACTTTTTTTTCATATTAAAATTTGCTCAAATAATTGTAAAACAGTTGTAAAAATGCCCGATATACAGACTTTATATAATAAATGTATGCATAAATTCTGCGAATTAAATATATTTGATACTTTACCGACAATTAACAAATTAAACTAACAATTCTACACTATAGAATGGAATACATGTCAGTCCACCCTTTATCACTTGCTATATGTTAATTATATTGAAAGTGATGAGCATTTTGTCTCAATATCCTAAAAAATTAAACGTCTGTAATACTATCTGATTTGCTACATGATATTGTTGTCAAATTTATAATTTTTAAATCTTTCTTATCAAAAGTTACAACTCTTATACATATGAATATTTACCATAACATTAAATATGTATTCTATATAGACGCTACATTACATCAAATCAAAGGATACAGTCGAATTTGGGACGAGTATCGATTTCCACATTACTTAATAATTTCTAGTCTATGACTACAGAAAAGTTTAAAAATATTTGCATTTGTTTTAGTTAGCTACGACATATATACAATATTCGTATTTCTTCTTTCTTCCACAACCCATAAAACTACTTAAATAGCTTAAACTTATACCTATAGGTTTACTGTTATAAAATATATTTTATGTATCTAATATAAAAAAACGTAGATCCTAATTCCGCTTCAAGATCAGCACTTCGAACAACATATTAGTAACACAAAACTTACACAGGATATAACTAAACTTATTAATTCTATTATTGCATTCCAAAAGACATACATTTTTAAGTATATACAAGCCTATATCGATATTTATGGAAACAAGCAGGTTAATCGGTTCGCCAAAAAACTCGGTATAGTTATTTAGATTCTACACAAGAAAACTTTCGGATTCTAACGTAATAGTGAATCATATGCTCTCCAACCATCTTTAAAACTTAAAATTACGGCAATGTTACAATTATTTCACGTTTTATTGAAAGCATTGTTGCAAAAGAAAAAAAACAATTAGAGTAGGTTAAATAGCACCATAGTCGTAGAAATATCAGAAAGTGAATTTATTTATAATTATTTTGTATGTAAACGTTCATAACAACAAATTACCCACTGAAACAATTTAGCATGCATTTTTACATGTATGCCAAACAAGTTTCATTTATATTTTAAATTATAAATAAATAGAAAGGTCATAACCTGAACTTTAAATCATTTTTAACAAAAAATTATCTGTGATTACGGTATCATTTTGAAGAACTAAAATAAAAACATAATTGGAAAACTAATGTCTATTGAATAAACATAATTATAGTTCATACTTAAAGACTATTAAAACGAACAACACATCTCGGCACTTAATTTACTAATTGGTAATGTACGCGTATTTTTATAACTTTACGAGCCAATATTTCAATGTTTCAATTACTATAAATATAATTTTATATATCCCAAAAAAATTTTCAGAAAGTATAATTTATGGTTCAGAAGTCAATTTTTAAAAACTTCGACATGGAGGTGTGTTTACAGAATCGAATTTCAAAGGTTTTGATAAATAGAACGATTTTATCCGCCCACTTCATATTTTACACACAGAAATAGAAAAATAAAGCAATCGTCAAATAAAAACATTGTCATGTCTTATGCTCCAAACCGTTTCATATTTCAAAATTTCTATTTTTTATACATTCATGTAGAATATACCAAAAAAATATAAAGGAGTTGAAATGGGAAATTATTTTTCATTAGCAAAACCATGCCAACCATCCAATTCTTTTATAGAAACTACATTAAGGTTTTTCTACAACAAATTTTCTTAAAGTTGGGATTTTTTGGATTGGTTTTCTAACTTTAACTTTAACTTTTGAGTGATCTATTTTCAAAAGCCTCGTAATCTTTTGCAAATAAATCATCCAATAACTTTAAAATTATTACAAGTACGATTGAATGATTTATTTCCAAACGATCCACAACCAACAGCTTCACCGGTAACAACTTTTTAACGGAATCAACAAATTTTCATGCTAAATAATTGAACTGACTGTAAGTTCTTTTCCGAGTTTGCCTCTTAACTTGCTTTTACATTCGGCGAACATATACAGGTTGTCCAGTGGCAGATTTCAAAGTTTGAACATTAGGAAGCCGCCATTTGGAACACGTGGTTTTTAAAAAATGAAATCCGCATTTGTTGTTATAAAGTTGAAATAAACCTACTTTATATTGGAGGTGTAGTTTCTTTTTTACAATTTTTCAAACATTGAAATCTGCCACTGGACACCTGGTATATATATATATATATGGTAATCGGGCATAATAATTTCCGGCGAGTGCAAAGCGACACAAAAAATCTATGGTTTTTGTGCCAGAAACCGCTGTAGGACAAGCTTGTATTCATAAAAATGTTAAATGCCGAAGGAAAAAATTTTTTCTTTGGACAAAATATCTGTTGACATAGTTAGAAATATATCTGATAGTAATAGCTTGAAATTTCAAAACACTTTTTAAACTATAACTGAATCATTTTAGTACTAGCGTCTTTGCTGTAAACGAATAGAGAATGATTTTGTTGTATAAAATCATCACAATCCGTTTGCAATATTGTCACGTTACACAATATTTGAACAAATAGCGATAATAAAACGAAACAATGTTACGTAAGAGAAACACTGAAGAAAATAATTATGTATAACTTCAATTAGTACGATTAATAAAATGTTTATTTGGACGTTTAATTAAAAAAATCATAATATAAGTACAGTCGATTTGTATTTAGCATGTCACCAAAAGAAATCCATGAATAAGCTTACGTGTAATTAATGAAATATATATGTTTATATAATCAATAAAAATTGACTGTATTTACACATTGAAAATATTTTTAAATATTAAGTGACCTTGGCTTTATATGGAAATTTGGAAAGTAAACATTTAATTACTGAGGTTTCGTACATCTTTATTTATTTTCTCAGAACATCAAAACCACTAAATAAATGTTATCATTAATAAAGAAATTTCTAATTCGTTACACAAATTTGGTTATATTCGTAAATTTAATATTACATTGATTCTTTATAACCCATTATATTGATATGACTTTAGTTTAGTTTATAATACAGTGATGTCCTAAATAAACAACATGAGTAAATTTATAAAAGATTGCTACTTTTACCGTAAAAGATCGAATTAATATTGTCTCGGATTAATATCTCAAAATTGCTACGAAATAATTGCCTACGTTAAGTCAAATAAATAATTTCTCTTCACAGACTTTCTGTCCTCTTTTGACTTTGTCTTCATATACTAGCCACCATTTGTGACCAACAGAGTTGTTAGATAAGTCAAATGATTAAATTGATAAACATACCTTTTCTCATTAAGGAATTCTTATCATTAACTGTCTATCGTCAGACCCTGGTTACCACTTACGACTAACTGATATTTCAGATTACCTCAAAGTCGCTAAACCTACCACGTTCACTGTTAAAGAGTTCCTGTTATCACTTGCCAATTCTATCAATAGTCCTTGGCGAACATTTATGAATAAAAGATTTGCCAAGGTAAGTCAAAAAAGACTGAACTCGATGAAATCACTTCTCATCCTTGCGGAGTACTATCACCATATTTAGGCTCCATCATCAAAAAATATAATCAGAGCAAATACCGACCTACTTCTCATCATTCAGGAGTTTCTGACACTTCCTTCGGGCTAAATCGTCAGATCCTTGTTAATATTTTTACCAATAGACTCGTCAAGAAGTAAAATGAGTCCAAATTTGTGGAATCTACTTCCTACTTGAGGAGTTCTGTATTCACCCTTCAGCTTCATCCTAATACCTTGACTAAAATCTGTAACGAAAATTCTCATAAAATCATATCAAATTTGTTTAAACTCGATTATAACTTTCTCAAAGGAATCTATTACTCTCATTATTATCTCATTATAAAAGGATTGCGTGACATGGACATGCAAGATAGGTGATTATTCAATTAAATAATTTCAAATAGTAATTAAAACTTCCCTCTAGTATAAAATATGTAAAAGCAAAAATATGTAATTTTTGAAATAAAATTTTTTTTTTACATTTGATGAAAATGTTTTATAAAATTAATGCGTTCAATAACAAAATGTACTCTTAATACACAGGACAACACAAATTTATAATAAAAAACTACTCCAAAATTTGAGCGCTGAAACTAGTAGATAGGGGTGTAAATACAAATAAAAATTGATAATTAAATAAAAAAATCCAAAATACTGCTGAAAAAAATATAAAATATATCGAATGCAAGCAGATATTTATAAAAAAACAAAAGCATGCAAAATTATTATAAGTATAAAACTTAATAAATTTATAAGGAATTCTTTCCTTGTAAATTTATTAATTTTCATTTTATCTACCCAAAAAAGGTTGTTCATGCAAACCTGTATTTGTAGTTAAATCAATTAATATACTAAAGAAATGTAAAAGTTGAAGTTATTAAAAAAAATGTGAATCCAGTTATAAATTTGTAATTAATTAAAAAAACAAACCCAAAAAACTTAAAATTAGAAATAATTTTGCACGGTCCGGAACGACCGGCCAAGTACGAGCGGGTTACTAAAAAAGTATAAATTACGTTGACCTTTAATTCAGACAAATAATTTATTTCAAAACGCTAGTAGCAATTCAATCTATTTTTCAATCATAAAATTATATCGTATTTGTTTCAGACATTTACATAACTAACTATTTTATTAATTAGGTTTTTGTTATTTTACTTTAAAAAAATAAGTGTGTGAAATAAGGGACGAAAAAGCTTATCTACAAATTATTATTTTAATTTTCCACCAGGTTTCAAAAACGTTTTCAACCTTAGTATAATATAATAATAAGTACAAAAACTTTCAATATAAATCTTCTGAACCTATAATTCTACGCATGGGAATATGGTACAGTTGGAATAGTAAACTATTCTACCTCCGCCTCTTCTCCGAATTCGGGTCTCTCAACCTCGCCTTTGAGCGTATAGTATCTAATTACAAATTCTAAATTAAAATAAGGAAGGAAATTTTAATAACAAAAACATTTTGAAGAAATTTTTCAAAATAGAAATATGAAGAATTCATATTTTTGCTTAACGGAATTTATTCCACCTATAAAGTAAATTTTTTGTTAGTTTGTTTTGTTATAAACTGCGTTTATAAACAAATAAATTTTTAGTATCTTGAATAATTTATTTTTCCACGTTTAAACTATTATAAGGTTCATGTAGTTGAAATACTGCCATTTGTAAAATAAAAAAGTCGTTATATTGATCCAATTTCAATTGGAATGAAGTACTATAGGAACTAATAACGTAATGTAAAATATCGGAAAATTAATTTTCATTTGCAATTTGTAAAATTAGCTTAAGTTGAATGTTTACGTTCTTTTAAATGAAAGGGAAGCTCTAAATCTGTGGTATATTTTGATATTTTTTTAGTTTGTTATCATAATTATTGAACATTCGAATTTCACTAGCTTGAACATCAGTTTGATATAAACAAAACTGATTTTTATATTTTTACATATGTTTTGCGTATTACTACTTTTTTTATAAAATACATACACCGGGTAAAAATTATTTTATCAGAGAAAACTTCTACAGTGATTTTTCTTAACAATCTTATCGATTTTCGTTTTAAATGTACAATAAATTGAATGTATAAAGATTCCAAACTGATGAAAATAATTTTTCATATATTTTTTTAATAAATATATAAACATTTACAACTGTTTCAACTCCTGATCAGTAGATTAACAACAGTTTATTAACGACACTTTTACAAATTAACCCTGATTCTGTTCCATTAATCAATAAAGTTAAATACTCCATTATTATCTTTTCAATGTAATCAACATAAATTTCAATTGAAAGTAAGTACAATACTTTTTATAATAAGAGTTATTTATGGTCGCGGATCGTCGCCATTTTATTTCGTAATTTTTGGGTAGTCGACATTATAAAATGGTATTTACTAATTTAAGCGAACAGTTAATATAACAACAAGGAGAAATCCCGTTATTCGAATTCCATTAAACTGTATATTTTTGTGACAATTATTTAATTTGTAATTTTACTATAAATTTTATTTACAAGACACTTATATAACACTTTTATATAACACTTTATATTGAGAGTAAAAATTTTAAAATGGCATGTTTACCTGCATTTATTTAGTTGTAGATTCTAATGAAAAGAACAAAACGAATCTCGCGAGACTTAAAAGGTTCGACTAAGAGTTAAATTTTATATTTGTATCTCATACCACATACAATCATTTAAAATTTCAAAATATGTAATTTTATTTTTAATACAAGGCGTTGCATTGTAAATTGAAATGATATTCATGAAAATAGCTAATTTTGTATATTAGGTTCAGTGGTTCATTAGTAGAACAATCTAAAAATTATAAATCAATAGATTGCCATTAAAGAAAAAAAAAACAGGTGAGTTGAAAATGACAAGTGAGTAAAACGGGGGGACATGTAATATAATTTAAAATATTGCGTTAGTTTTAAGCAACCGTTGCAAAACTAGCTCCCAGAGGTTGCTGGTATATATTGTAAATATTAGAAACATCACGTTACACGGGCCATAAATTTTAAGAGGCAATTTGTTAAGTTTACCTTCGTAGAGCCTTAATGTAAATTTAAAGTTGAGCGCGAATCATAACTAAACAAAAAGAAATGACT
The DNA here is from genome assembly GCA_039881145.1 of Druceiella hillmani. NCBI lineage: Eukaryota > Metazoa > Arthropoda > Insecta > Lepidoptera > Hepialidae > Druceiella > Druceiella hillmani. Next base: position 29,532,395 of record JAYKKI010000013.1, on the reverse strand, counting down.
AACGAAAACGCAACTGATAAATTGTTGGAAGATATTCTTTCTATTTTTATTCTTTCATTAAATAAAATTCAGTTTTTCTATGTTTAATTTCGGCAAGTTTTCAAAGGTCATAAGTGATGATTCGCCGGACAAAACTTTTCATTATTTCTTGACTGCATTAACTTCATATGACGAGAGAAAAAGTGGAAACGGATTGATATTTAATTTTAAATATAAATTAAATATATTCGAAGTAATGTTGTACCTTGAATATTATTTAGGTTTTTTTTTCACGGTTTACTATTTAGGAAAGGAAAAATTCGGCATTGACAAATGTTTCATTTTATATTTGCTAATTTAGCAGGAATTTACAAATTTTTAATCCTTCTCAGAAAATAAAAATTACGGTTAATATATTTCCATATCCTAAATTGATTGCTGATAATCATAGCTTGTTATGACCAACTGTTTTGCTGGGCAAAGAAGGAAATTTACTATAGCTCCGCGGTTCCTCTTCCCACTTTTTCATACCTTTAGTGGCTTGTATTTAAAGTTTGTTAAAAAAAGTTCATGTTTAATTACATATTCAAGAAGGTCCTTTATTTTCAATGTAAGTAAATATCATAGATTTTTGTATTTATTTTATAGAAAATGTCATTATATAATGATCGAATTGACACATATCAGGTAAATTTAATTCGATTTTGTATGCAACGATCTTATGGAGAAGAAATGTACTGAATTGTAATGAACTACCAACATTAATTATGGTGGTCTTAATTTTAGATGATTTTCTTTTCTTTAACCCAATTTCTTTATTTTAGGGAAGTACATATCATGTATATTCGAGTTGTAGATTCTTATGCAGTATGTCGAAAAAAATTACAACTCACAAAGAGCTGCAGAAAAATAACATATTGTTCGCACTACATTATTATTAAAAACCTGAAATATTCATAGGAAGATTATGATATCTGTTCCCGATTAGATAATTTTTTTATTTGTTTTGATTCGTTTAAAAATAATGTTAAGTAAAAAACCACAGGGATGAATTATGAGTGTATTTTTACATTGATTGTTACAGGAAATTGGTATTGAAACTCTTTAAATTTTTATAGCTAATGAATAATGTTTAAATATTATTCAGAGCTATTGTAGAATATAAAAAAACTGTTAAAGTAGACACAACATTTATTAAGAAAGTATCAGTTATGGATGCACCATTATCAAAATCCCCTTTTCCACCTAACTCGTTATTAGATGCTGAGGTTTTCTCAGATGTATGAATATAAAATATTTATAATTCATTCATTAGATGATAAATATATTGTAGATATCAAGCATTAAGTTTGAGCGCGCCCCAAAAATGTATAGCATATAAATTAACGTTCAAAAACTATATTGCACGCAGATCGTAAATTGTAGCTCCGATTTGCAAAATTTACACTTGTAGAGCCATGGGAGAAATTTGTAAGTGAATGCGAGTAAATATATTCAGGGAATCAAAAGACTATTTTAATCGCTGTGAGCAGGCCATGCCAATTATTTGTGAGTTTGCTTTAGTTTCGATAAGTTGTGTTAGTTGATGAGTAGTGTTAGTTGATATTCTAGTAGATGACAAATAAACCATTCACTCAATTTTGTACTGATACAAACGTTGTGTGAAATATATGTTTTGATAATAATTCTCTTTCAATTTCGTAAACATTACATATATCATGATTTAAACTTAATGGGTCCATTGTTGTAGAATAAGTTTCAACATGTGTAATATAAATGCTTATTTAAATTACACTAATTTCTTCTAAATCGAGCACCAACATTTTTTAAATCTCTTAAGTACTTTGAGTATTTTTTTGAAGTATTCCCTGCACTGACTAAATCCTTCAATTATACGATGTTAATTCTAAATATCCTTTTCATCTCCTCATAAAGGGAACCATTATAAATGGCTGACATATCTGTCCTCTTTTCTGACTCTCCGCCTGTCTTTGAGGTATAGACTGGTCTTGTCTGAGAAATCATTTTTTGTAGAAACTTGAAATTTGGCGTAAAGATAGGCCCCAGTAGATCCTCTTAGGCCTCCGTGGATAGATATAACACTAAAAAAAAATTCTATGCAAAAATAAAATGCAATGCAAGATTTTATTTACATCGAAGGAAACATTAAGTTTTCGGCATAGCGTATTTACTAATACAATAATTTATTTGTACACTTCAGATATCAATATTAATTATCTCGGCAGGTTAAAGAAAACAGGTATGTTGAAATTTAACATATTTTTAAAATTTACATTTGTTTTAAATTTACATTAGGTGGAGGTTTTTAATCCTTAAAAATTGTAAAGCAAAGATTTAAAATAAAAGTATATATTATATTGCGTAACATTTTAAAGACGTATCCAGTATAGGATTTCCTATTAATATAAACTGAAGACAAGTTGGCGTCTAATTAACCAGTTTAATTCAAATTCATTAATCCTTTACATATCTGAAACGAAAACTTTTTGTAACTTGTAAATATTTCAAAATACATTTTGAATGCATCCAGTGACTTATAATTATAATCATTATTAAATTGACTCAAGTTTGATCTCGTTGAAATTGACAAATATAACAAACTATTTATCAACTGCTGACAAGGATACTGAGTACAAAATTACTACCTTTTTCTAATATTAAATTAACTTCCGTGTGTGTATATATTTCGTTACAATTTTTCATGATAAATTTCTCTTGCATACTTGCATACCCCATATTGCTTTACATTTCAAATACCTTTTAACTTGAATCTTTAGTCCAATTGGAAACAAAATTATCGACAAATAAAGAAACAAATGTCTTGACATTTCTATTCTGCTTATAATATGTTACCAAGGTCCGTACATAGAATTTCTATTACTTAATTTTTACTAACACCTATCAGCTCTTTTGTACCATGCACTAGTACATAGTCATTTCAGGTCATAAATAGCTTTATTTAACTTTAAATCTTTATTTTTATTATCAGGACATACAAAGTTTACTGGTAAATTCATATAGACAGTTTCATCTAAATAAGCATAGAGGAAAGCGGTAGTGACATCAAGATTGGTTATCTCTAAATCATATTTAACTCTTAAAATAAATAGCAGCTTTATTTTGAATAACGAAATATTGGTGAAAATATCTATAGTCTATTCCAGCAATATATATATATATATATATATATATATATATATATATATATATATATATATATATATGGTGATAATAAAGAAATTATTATCACCATCTAATTTCTTAGGACACACTCATTTGTAGTTAATAACTCTCCCAGTTTCTTTATAGTCGAATACTATTTCTTGAACTCTGGGGCATTTATGGCTTCTTCGAGAGTTATTTAGTCTCCTTGTATGCTCAGCACATTTTCTATACACTTACTAAAACCATTCGTAATCTGTGCTGGATTTTTCGACTCACTCTTGGAGTCAGTATCAAAAATTAATTTAAAGAACTATTTGACGTTACTTCATCATCTGCGTAAATACTTTCATAAAGTCTCGCTTTAGATTACAACCTGCATTTTCACTCTGTTACATCTCATGCTCCATTGCAGTATCTGATTTTAGCTTTGGTGATTCTTCTACATTAATCTGAAACACATCAGTCATTATTTGGCTCGATGACGGTAATATCTCTGCTGCCGATGATTTCCTTTGTGCAGGATTGTATAATCTGTAATCCTTAACATTCTCGGTATTTCAAAATAAATAACGCTTTCCTGCTTTTTTATACCATTTCAGTCCTTTTTCTTTCAGTACATTGGTTATAGCTGTGTTACCCATCATACATATGTGACTAACATCTGACATTTTGCCTATCCAGAGCTAAAAAGACGTTTTCATAATTTAACCCAAAAGCCAACGATTAATATTTTAGATATGCAGCTGTATGCACTGTCATTATTTTTTAACTGACTTTATTTCATCATAGTGATGGATTACATGGTGCCGCTTTATTAGTAGAGAAAGTAAGTTTTGCTCATTTATTTTGACAATTCTGTAAGGATATTTCCATATAGGAGAAAGGGGTTTTCGTAACCATGAGAAATTTTTGAGAAAAACATAGTCTCTAACTTGGTTTTTTCTTATTTTGCGGGATGTCAATGACAGTGGTATTAGGTCTTTGATGTCTATTTTAACTTTCTGGCGTCTTCGTGGGCTTTTTCTGTAGAGAATTTGAGGTGACACTGAAGCATTTGAATATATTCGGAATAGGTAGTATCAGGGATGGAGTAGTATATGAGTTTTGAAATTAATGGCTTGTAGCCAAATATTAACTCAAATGGGGGTAGTGGATTATTAAATATATATTAGTATTATATGCCGGCATTGTTGTGTAGACTTTTTCACTTATTATCTTGACTTTCGTTAACATCCAATTTGTAAAACTCCTTAAGAGCATAATGGCTTGGTAGAACATCCTGTGTTTGTGGATAATGGCATAATGCCCAAAATTTTGTTTATTTTTAAAAATTGACAAATTCTTGCGAAGAGATCTGATATAAATTTAGCCCCTTGATCGGGGAGAATTACTTTGGAAATACTGAATAGGAATATAAACTGTATTAGGCCCTTCTTAGTTTCTTCAACGGTAGTACTTTGAATCGGGTAGGCTATTGAAAATTTTCTTGGGTCATCTTGAAATGTGAGAATATATTGGAATTTTTAAATTCCCGATTCAGGTAAAGTTCCTGATTCCAAAAATGCCTACAACGCTACATTGAAATAAGCGGTGGATGTGCCTGTTATCTGCTTGATTTTTCTGAGGGCCCTATTTACTCGACTAGAAAAAAAAATTACCATAGTTTTCAATATCTCTGCGCATATTTTCCCAGTAGCATCGTTCTTTTATTCTGTCATCCATACGGGATGAACTTAGATCTGTAGCAATAGGAATGTTACTCTTATCTTATAAGGTTCTTTCAGAAGTGTGAAGCATCAATTCAAAGGGAGACTTACAAGGATTCGAAAATTGAAGTAAGTTTTTTTTAATTATATATAAAATATTTCTATGTATATTTTCAAAAATATTAACAAAAATTAATTTATTTATAATCCAGCACTTCCGGGAATTCCATGACTATTTATAATACTATAATCCAAAAAAGAATTAAAAACGAATACAAATATTTTATCTCCATGGCAAGTAAATTACATTATTTAACAAGAAAATTATATTCAATTTTCTTTAAGTAAGAAGAGAATTGCGCCTAGCCATATATTTATTAAAAGTGTCAATAAGTTCAATTGACAACTCAATCAGTGTTCTCATTGGTAAAGTTTTTTTTTCATAAAACATCATTTAATTTTTTACCAGATTTAATTATCCCATCGCGACCTTTTCGTTTATTCAATTCTCAACTTTATAGTGAAAATTGCGGAATATTTAAAGGATTCCCGACTGACTCGTTATTTTTACCACGTTTAATTAATATTGTTATTAATTTTACTTCTATTATTATTTTTGTGTATTAGTATGATCTGTACATATATATTTGTTACATTTCATTAACTTAATCAACTCGGTTCTTAGTATTTATGTTCTAAGCTAAGAGTTGGGCAAGGAATTAATAAACAACCAGGCATTTATCAATTTGCCCCACTTTTTACTAATAGGCTCAGCATAATAGGTTTTATTTTATTTCAATAATTTGATAAAAGCTCTTAATATGTACTTATTTATTATGAAAATGTCCAAATAAAATCCAATCATGTCTAACATCATGTCTATTAGGAATACAATTAATTACTACTAACAAAATTACTGAATGATGTGATAAAGACGTGATACCTTTATTATCTGGTATAGAGAGAGCCTAGCAAAAATAAGTATGATTATTAACATAAGGGTCACTTCATACAAAATAATAAGAGTTACATAAAACGTGATGCAGCATTTTAATTTTCAATAAAACTTCGAAAAATATTCTATTACGAAACATTAAAGATAATTTAAAATAATTAAGTTTTTTAATATATCTTTTTCTATGCCTAACCACTTGAACACGGAAAAATTTTAACTTTTAAGATCTATTCGGCTATCAAATATTTATGTTTCTGCATTTGAAAATTGAAAGATAGGATTTTTTTAATTAACAAACAGAAGACAGGTTTTCCACATTAAATTACAATCTACTAAAAATACACTTTTTTCATTTGTCCATGTTGTTTTAGCAATTTTATTAAAGAATTAAGAAAAAAACTGCTTTTATCTGAACGTGGTGTTAATCTGTTATATATTTTCTTGAATAGAAAATTAAATCACAAGTTTGTAAATTCAAAATTAAAATATGGAGTACAAGATGAAAATCTAAAATTGGGTCCTGACTCAGTTCGTCTTGCTGTTGGCATTACTCTAGTGTTTATAGCCAATAAAATATAGATAAAATATAATTTTCAACTTTTCACTCTCGATATCAATATATGCTCCGTAATTATATTTTAAATATAATTAAAAGATAAATCATAAATTATAAAGTGTGAGAAAAATATTTAATTTTAATTGGAGTTCGGATAACTGGACGACTGCCCGTTATGACATCAACAATATACTTAAATTAGTGAATACTTGTTTTTATATCACACATCTGGTGGCCTAGCACGACCATAAAAACTCTTATTACGAAAAGTTTGCTTTGTTGTCTTGCCAGTTGAAGTATACGTTTATAACATTGAAAAGTTAATAATGGAGAGCTTAATCTGTATGTACATTTGAGAAGGTTACTGCAAACTATCTTATTGCAGAACATTAGTATCGATATGTGAACATCACAATAATAAAATTAGTAAAATATCGAACAAGACTTCAGTCATTTAAACCTATGCACATAGCAATACAAAAAATATGTAGAAATATTTTTTCATCTATTTGCAAACAATTTCTGCAATAATTTAACTTTTCATAAAAAATCATTGAAAATAAGCACCGAAGTTTTTATCGGGTAAGATAATTAGTCCACGATTTATATACTTTATAGGAAATGGTGGTACGGGAAATATATTATAAAACAAAAAATTCAATATTGTTTGTATTGAAGTCAATTTTAAGAAATTATTTTAAAATATTTAATAATTATATTTATAAAATAAAAAATATAGAAGAATGTGCTAAAGGTTCATAATTCTGTCATTATGAATTTGAATTAATCTTCTTAAACTTCATCGTAATTTATTAGTTCTAGTATTATCCAATAGTAATTTAAATTAAAGAAATAAAAATCCCTTTTTATTTTACTAACATCAACTACATGAACGATATGTTTATTGAACATGAAAAGCATTTACTAAAAATTTATTGCCCTAAAAATTTATGTTGATGTAAACAGAGTTTACACCAATAAAACATAATATTGATAGCAAAATTTAATTTAGGAAAAATAAAAATTTCGAGAGAGAGTGATCATGAAAAACGATATACATTTAAAAAACGGAAGCGATAGCAATTATTCTTTTAAAAAAAATATTTTTGAAGTATTTTCAGTAAAACCTCTATTTTCCAATGGTTAATTTTTAATTTTTTTAAATTTTTAACATAATTAAATGTTACATATTCAAGGGTTGGATTTAAGAACATTTACCTGAATTCATTAACGTTCTACAATAAAGCTAAGTGAAGAGGTATTTTCACAATCCCAACGGTACCGCCTTCCATCATTATTTTTTAGGTAAATAAATTTTGATTATTTCAACACCGCATACTCACTATAAACGCTAAACACGCTTTTGGAAGCTAATGGCAAATGAAAATATTTATTTGAGAGGAATTTTTTTTTTGTAAAGTAATATAACAAAAACCAACACTGATAAAATCGTTAGCTGTGTACACATGTAAATAAACAGTGGAATCGCAGATGTCTTTAAATAACAGATAGGGTTGCTACATGCATTTTGTATTATTTTAAAGTGTTTTATGCTTTTTTAATGGTACGGGCAATCAGCCTGTTCCAAACCGTTCAACTTTTAAGTTTTTTGGTGGATTTTCTATTTAATTATAAACTCGTATTTGTATCAAATATAATGTTTTAAGTTTTCATTTTAGTTTTTAAGTGTTTCACTAGGTTGTTTTATTAATTTAAATATAATTTTCTGCTTCTATTAGTAGCCTTTTTCATTTACTTCAGCTTCAGGTAAATTGAGTTTGTTTTTTTTTGTACGAAGTTGTATGTTATACAGCATGGTATTTAGGTTTACATTGCTATCAAGCACAATATTTTGTATAAAGTTGACTTTGTAATTTAATTTTTTTTTAATGACACATATCCGTGTGTAAGAATTTGTACTACTCCCTTTCCCCTTCTCCTTATCCCAATCAACCTGCTTATCAATGATAGCATATTTCTAGACTTTTACCCACATTTAATAAAACTGTTAATAGAAAATTTAATGATAAAAGTTAAGCAAGAGAAAAAGTAAAATTGAAAAGAATTCACTATTTTCCCTTTAAATGTATGATTAAATACTTTATACTCGACAAGCAAATTAATAAAAATTTTAATAATAAAAGTAAAATACGACAAAATTAAGAATTTAATAAGCATTAGTAAAAATCATAGCTAGCTAGTTTGTTTGCAAGGGATTAGTTATTACAAAGCTCTATTTATTCAATTCGCCATTGGGCACACATTACACAGGTGCAAAATACAAATTATTAAGTAATTTATCATACAAATACGATAAAAAGAAAAAAAACGAAATGATCATTTACCATTGTCTGTATATCTCATTGTTTTTTTCTGTCATGTCATATATTATATTGATTCAATACTTTTTCAGCATTATCATTGATAAACCATTTTGATTTTAAAAATATACGTCTACGATTTACTTATTAAATTAATTTTCAAAATGTCATTCAACATTTCGTCAGTGGATTGCCATTCATTAAAATGATTATTAAAAAAAATGTTGAAAATTTATTTATTTAGAATTAAACCTATTTCATCTAAATATTATAATAAAAAGAGTATTACATGCTATCTATTTATTAAACTACAAAATTTTATACATATTAGTCGTTTCGTTTACAAATTATGTAGTTTAATGGGAACATGTTTTAGTTAACAAAAAGTAACGTTGTATTGATGAACAAAAAAGACACAAAAACATCTCAAGTAGTATTTTCTTATAAATAGTACGAGTAAAGCAAAACAAAGCGTATTTTATTTATTAGTTGATTTTATTATATTTAATAATCAACTTTAGGTGTCCATTCTTTGGAAAATGGAAATAACTAGTTGTCCATTAAAAGAAAATTGTCTGCACTACTAGTAAAAAATGAATCCATATCATTTAGATTATTCTACATACGTACAACATTTTTTATACCAAGTATATGACACGTTACTTTCTTTAAATGTCATAACCTTTCCCCAACAAGGTCAGAACGAGCAGAAATATATTGACCTCCATACATTTTTGCCATCAATATAATCATTCACGCTTTAATCAACCTTTGAAATGAGCGCTTCCTTAATATGCGATTTTAATTTTGCCACGGGAACAATTGTTATTTCAGCAGGTATTTTGTTAAAAAAACGTAAACCATTAGCCAGAAATAACTTATTAGTTTTTGTAATCTAAATACAAGATTGACAAATTTCCGTTAGTTTCTAAATTCAAGATTACCAAATTGATTATTTTTTCTAATTATTCTTATTTTGTAATCTAAATTCAGGAATAACATATTATTCTTGTATTAAGGGTATGGATGTCACATTTTTTTCACAAAGTTATCTTAATTATTTTAAAGGAAAAGTAGAATTTCATAGATATACACAGTTATCATTATACTTGATAGTTATAGTTGGCTCGGACTCCTTTTCTTACAATATAAAACTGGTTTTCATATTAGTAGCACTATTCCACAGCATAATAATACACAATACTATGCTGTGGTAATAAGAAAATAGGCTAAGCTTGCCGTCGCTTTATCTGTCACCTGCTTAATTTTCCTAACTGCAACTACAGCTGAGATAAACCTAATGGCCTATGTCCGAATATGAGTAATTCACTGAAATTTTGATTTATAGTTCCAAGTAAGTTTTGATTTATAGTTTAAGAAATTTTGATTTATAGTTCCAAGAAAGTTCCAGTGGTCACTAATTTCAATATAGTTTTATTCAAAATTACTACTTACGAAAATTTAAACTTCTGTTTGTCTTGTGGGAAAATTTAAGACATTTTTTTTAGAATTTAAAGTTAAGTTACCTAACCATTTATTGACTTTATTTAAAATTGTATTAACGTTTGTTGGGTTTCCATCTTTCCCATCCACTTTGAAAATCAAAAAGGTTTCATCGGCAAAATAAAACAATGTTTCACATACCCATACCTTACCACGAAACATAAAACATTAATATGGACAAGAAAAAAGGAGGAGCCAATATTTGGGCACACACAATTTTGCCATGAAACCTTTGCAAATAGTCGTAGTAGTATTTGGGCACAAAAAATTTTATTATTTACTCCGATTCGTTTTTCCTGATTTGACAAATAGGACTCTAAAATATTAAATCCTTTGATGATCTACGCGATCATAGGCCTTGAAAAAGTCTCAAAATACCCCTATAGCAACCTGTGTATTATGTTAGGTTGTATAGATACCATTAATGAGATTAGCATTATGCGTACATCGTCCTCTGATATATTTGAACGCGTAAAACGTGTGAAATCTCACATCTATTAAAATGACACGCAAGTTGATTTAACGTAAATTTTTGAACAATTTTACTCCGAGCGGACAACATTGATATCGGACAATAATTTTTACGATCGGCAAGCGTGACTTTACTGATACATGTATTAAATAATTGTGCTAGTGAAAGAACATTATTTATAACAAATTTTCAATGGATTTAGCTGACAATTCACATGAACCTTCACTCTTTTAATATTTAATGATTTATATGAAACATAACTAAAATTAAAGTTTAATATATTACGATTGATATTTATCTTTAAGATTATATCAGTGACAAAGGGACTGAAGGTGACATTTTTGTATTTAGGATAGGAATGATCGACAAAAATTCTCCAACTCAGTGGCTAATTTTTGGTATGCGACTAGCATATTATTTATTTTTAGTAAATATTTTGTCCATATTTTTACTCTTGCCACTTTCGGAATGGATTATTACAGACAATTTAATTTTTTAAAAATGTATGAAGATATCGCTTGTAAACATACATGTGACATATCTTTCAATATTTTTAACATAACTATGAAAGATTTTGTCACTAGTAAATGAGCGTTTATCATAGAGGTAATTAAAAATATACTTATACTTCTGTATTTCCTTCACCAATTGAACACTAAAATATCATTATCGTTTACAATATTCTTTTTTTAGTACATATTCTATTAAATTATCTACCATATATTAAACAAAATTAATTTCGTGATACATAGTATTTGGGTCTGGTAAATGTGAAAACATTTAATTTAGTTTTAATTTTGAAATTAAATTTAGTTAACTTCCATTTAGTCGAGGGTTTGAACACGAAGGTCTTTAAAATTGTTTGTTTCTTTTGGAGGACAGTTCAATAAGAATACTTTATAGACTTAACACCATATATCGACTTTTTCACTGAAAATGTCACAATTTGTTATTGTTTTATCAAAACAGATTGCAGATGTGGAAGCAACTCAGGTTGGTACTTCCATAAAATAATTATGATGGGACAAAGAAATGAAAGTGTTATTGGATGAAATGTATTAATAGAATTTTTTTTAAATAATTACATAACATTGTTAACTAATTGTTATATTTCAAAATAGAAAAATCTATAATCAGTTTCTTTAGAAAAATAGAAAAAGTAATAATCTACGTCTCTTCAAAGAAATGAAAGAGGCAAAAAAGTAAAATTGACAAAAGCAAAAATGTTAAAAATAAGAACTGAATTTTCTGAAAATGAGCCAGTAATCGAGATTACTGGCTATAACGGAAATAGCAAAAATTCATTTAACAACATCAAAGAAACTGATTACAGATTTTTTATCACGAATCGTCAATGAACACAATGTCCTAAATCTTATTAAATTAAATATAAAATTGATAAAATTAACCAAAACCGTGTTAAATTGGTGAAAAATATATACTTTCAATAAGCCGTCATTCAGGACAGAATTTCTTCATTGTCATTTTGAAAAAAAGAAATAATCTTTGGTAATATAGATAAAATAATCTTTGATATTTCGAATGCTATTACGATTGTTCAGATACCCTTGACAAATTTACTACGCAAAAAATCACATGTTTTCAGTGCCTCAATACAGGTGTATTAAAATATATTTTATATTTTCCTTTTCCACATGTAAGAGATTATTCATGCTGAGCTTCATTGAAAAAAAAATATTACAGATTCACCCATTTTGTTATTCCAGATGCAATCACACCAATGATCAAAAAGCCGTTATGTAAACTATAGTGAGGTGTAAGTTCATAAATGGAATAACCAGATAAATATTACTTGATTATTAGATTTATCAACTATGCTTCTTTTTTATTATACTTAAAAATAGTACGGCGATAATTCTATGATTTTCGATGAAATGACTAATATGTTATGTTAGTAAGCAATAAACTGGAAGGTATTAAGTGAATTGTAGTCAAGCATAAGTTAAGTGAACTGTAGTCAAGCATAAGTTATAAATGGATGTAAAATGGAAGAAACAGGTGGGTTTTGCTTGATTTCTAGACTTTTCCGTTATACGTCCTAAGTAACATTTATACTTGTTGCTTCTCTAGAAAAACCTTTACTTTTTATGAATAAATCAATCACAAAAACAAAAATTAGTAAAAGATAAGTGCATAATAAATTCGTCATCTTCTTAATAAATACCTAAGTGCTTATATGTGTAATCAATTCACTCAGAATTTTCCATAATGCAGTTTTATTGTGTTTATATATATATATATATATATATATATATATGTTTTACGTTTTACGATCAATTTCTGGAATATTACAGAAGCTTCTAGAATATTTATTGTAGTGTATATAAAGAGTATGGTATTCGAGCTTCTGTTTAGTTTGCAACTGGATAATCGGTGAGTAAAGACTAAATTAAAAATGAAAGCATTTCGAAGTGAACTTCGGGAACTCTTTTTTCACGAATGTTGTTTAGGGCAAAAAACTAGCGAAGCATCACGCAATATATACACAAAAATGGATGAAGGTATGCCCTCTTATGACAGAGCCAAGTACTGTTCCCAAAGATTCAAAGAAGGGAATTTTGACTTGTCCAATAAACCTCATCCAAAGCGACATTCTACAGTCGAGTTATAAAAAAAATTAAAAGCCTTATTGAAACATATCCCACCTTAAGTGTACGTTTTTTTGGCAGAACTATTTTCATGCTCTTACAATGGAAACATAACTTTATGTTTTGAGAAAGAAGTGGAAATATTCCGTTTGGCTACCACATGAGCTCACACCCTACCCTGATGATCATACCAATACCATCCTACCCTGATGATCATACCAACGAGAGGTTAAAATATCTGGTTATAGGAGACGAAAAGTGAGTGGCTCTTGTTAATTTTTAGCGTAAACGCTAGTGGCTAGAAGCTGGAGAAAAAGGTGTACGTAGACCAGAATATAATATTGGACAAAAGACACTTTTGAGTGCATGGTGGGGTATATATGGAGTTATTCATTAGAAACTCTTTCGAGATAACAGTACAATTACAGTGAAGATTTATGTTAAAAATTGTTCAAAGTCACCAGTAAACCTCATTTGAATCAAATAAAAGTTTATGATTTACATTATAATGCTCGAATACACGTAGTAAAAGTAACATGTGATAAACTACTTTCACTTAGGTGGAGTATGTTACTTAACCCACCGTACTTTTCAGATCTTTTACCATCTAATTAACATCTGTTTGCTCTCTGTATAATAATTTACGTGATAGAAAATTTGAAGATGAAAATCGTATACAAATCAAACTTCACCGGTTTTCAGTTAAAGGCCCAAAAATTTGTACAAGGACGAAATTTTAGCTCTACTTACACGTTGGCGACGAGTGTCAGATACCGACGGTGCTTATATAATTAACGATTGACTTTGTAGGCGACATATAAAAAGTTGAAAAGTTTGTGTACAGAGATGTCAGTCTTATAAGGTGCAAATACATAAATATAATCGTAAGTACGTATACACATATGTGGACTTATTTCCATAGTATGATAAAAAATGGTGAATAGAAAAATTTATGCAACATATTAAATTTTTCCAAAACGATATTCCTCGAACATCAAATATTAATATGTTTCCAATTTTTTGGCTCAATTAAACATGCTAGTGAAAAAATTAATGAACAATTTATTCCAGCCGTATTGGCATAGTACAAATACGTAACTCTATCACTCGCTACAACGGGCCGAAACTAAAGCTGAAAAAACCAAACTCATTACAACTAAATGTCACGTTTTTTTCAGCGTAAATTTTATTAGTCACTTCTGTTTCACTATTTTCCCTCGCGCTTGGCTCCAAATTTATTTCCGTAGTTTGTGAAAATAAATTTCACAAATTGTAAGCTATAATTTACAATACGTAACGCGACGTGACTTGTTTTTTTCATATGCTAGAAATATATTGAAGCAACTTCGCAACAGTTGTTTTAGATCTACTAAAAATTTGTTTATCGTATAAATTATTCACAAAAGAATATTTTTATTATATATGAAATAAGACAATTTATATTTATACGACTTCATAATTTCGTACACAACTTGTTTATACTTGTGTGTATACTTATAAAATTTTTCCGCTTAGTTTTATTCGTAGAAATAGCGTTGAATAACAAGGTGATACTTTATAACGGAAAGAAATACTTGTCCAAATGAATAAAATATAGAATTAAATATGAAGCATTCAACATGCAAATAAGAATTTGATTACTCTTCGGTATTATTTGATAACTCTTGTAAATTGTGATTATTTAGAAAATTTGCCGGGTATATAATAATTAAACAAAAAGTGAATATCGTTTCCTAAACTTAAAATCCCAAATAATTGTTATAGACATGTGATACGATTTCGAATATTGAGTTTTTTTCATGTAAGTTATTTGATGTCTGAAAGTGCTTCTGTAACTATATTAATATTTCTCTTTTATAATAAATCGATCTTTAATAAACTGCTACTCTTCAGAAAAACAATGTAACTCAGTAGTACTGAGCAAGCTTTTTCAATTGTTCCGATTTATACAGTTGTTTATTATATATGTATATATATATATATATATATATATATATATATATATATTTATACGACCTAGAACGGAAATTTTCAATGACCGACTGACAAGTGTTTCGGGAAATGTTTTGCATTTCCTCGCGAATATGAGCGTTTAATTCCTCAAGAGTCGCTGAATTGCTATTAAAGACTTTACTTTTAAGGTATCCCCAAAGGAAAAAAAATATATTGGGGATAAGTTCGGGCTACGAGGTGGCCAGTTAGTGTCACCTCTTTTGGATATAACTTTTTGACTGAAAATTTCGCAAAGTGCACTTAAAGAGTCATTGGAAGTGTGGCATGTTGCGCCATCTTGCTGAAACCACGATCGTTGATTGAAACCATCAAAATCCTGAAGAGCTGGAGCAAAAAGAGTTCTGGACTATCGCAATATACCGCTCTGTTTTTACTGTAACAGCGTTTCCTCTTTGGTCTTCATAAAAATATGGACCAATAATGCCTCTTGCTGATAAAACTGCCCATATAGTAACAGTTGAGTGAATGCAGGGGTTTTTGATGCTTCAATTTGGATTTTGTACGGATGAAAATTGTAAATCCTTGTGTAGAATGCGGTTTAAAGATGTTTAGGATACGTTTATGACGCTAGACCGCTTTCGAGTAGAGAGTCCAGGTTGTTCACGAACAGATGTTCGAACACGCTGTATGTTTTTGGGATCCCGTGATGTTCTAGGTCGTCCAGATCGTGATTTATCTATGGTTGAACCAGTTTCTTCAAAGTTCTGGACTCATTTTTTAATCGACTGAATCGATGGAGCTTTATTATATAATATAATAATAAGCTTTATTATATAATCTAATATTGGACAAAAGACACTTTTGAGTGCATGGTGGGGTATATATGGAGTTATTCATTGGAAACTCTTTCGAGATAACAGTACAATTACAGCGAAGATTTAATGTTAAAAATTGTTCAAAGTCACCAGTAAACCTCATTTGAATCAAATAAAAGTTTATGCTTTACATGATAATACTCGAATACACGTAGTAAAAATAACATGTGATAAACTTTCACTTAGGTGGAGTATGTTACTTAACCCATCATACTTTCCAGATCTTTTGCCATCTAATTACCATCTGTTTGCTCTCTGTATAATAATTTACGTGATAGAAAATTTGAAGATGAAAATCGTATCCAAATCGAACTTCACCGGTTTTCAGTTCAGTAATGGGCGCAAAATTTTCGTTGCGCTAGACTCGAAGAATTGTTATTTAGATAGTACTCGCGTACGCATAATGCACGTTGTTTCCCGTTGAATGACGCCACGGCACTAAATTCCCATCAGCCGCTCTAACATTCCGTACCTCGCCCGCCCCACCTGTCCCTCGCTGCTCATCGCAGCTTCCGATTCAAATGTTAATGTAAGGTGCTTGGAAACAGTAAGTATGAATATGAAAATGTGTAAAAGTGCCATTGGGATAAATCTAAGTAGGTTGTAGATTTTTATAATTGTAACTTAAAATAAATCAATGAGTGTAGACTGAAATGAATACAACACTTTTAGGTGTGCAAGAAAAAAGTTCAAAAAAAAATGCGTAGCGAGTGTAACTATTGAACGAATAAAATATGATAAACTGGTATGAAATGTCTGATACTTGTAATGATTCAGAACATATTTCTACAGACATTATAACATTAGATACAGTATAGAAGTGTGATTTAGTGGCAGAGTAACCTCGTGCTTTTATTGCGGAAATGAACATGTAACTACATAAATATATTAGTAATTACTATTCGTATAATGAACAAACATAAATGAATGAATGACAACTAGCGTTTGATGGTATATATGTGGCTCTCAGAAGTGATTTATACTATGCAACACAAGAACAAATGCTATTTCATTCTAATTTTCGGCACTAGCGAACAAGTATGGCTCTACAGCCTAACATCAAATATTAACCTATTGAATGAATGTAGTTTGCTTAACTAGTACCACTTGACTTAAATTTGGAATGCATTTACACAATTAGTAATTAGTATCACTAGTCATTCCTTTATGAAGATCATTTAATTATTAATTTTACTATTACCCGTTTTGATTCAATTACGGAAATCCTTCATTATCACCTACTACTTGTGCAAAGAAAAGTCGTACTTTATTTCTATGCTTATTTAAACAAAACCATTTGGAATTACGGGTTCCTGTTATAAAAATAATTACACAAATTCGAACCATAAATTATCAACGTTTTTCCATAAACTTGTACTGTTAAATTGATGGAATACAATTTTACCTGTTAATTGGTTGCCAATGTTTAGTTTCTTTGTTTTTCTTAACAGACTTAAAAAACTGACAGTTTCTGTTGCAATATACAATTATGTTTATTTAAGAGTATTTTTAAATAATGCCCATTGTTAGTTTCATAAACATAGGCATAATTACATTTCGTTCAACATAAAATTTTATTTCACACTTCTTTATCTTTTTATCTGTTTCTCTCTTGCACATTTCTCTTATTTTCATCTTATTTTTGTCCCAATTATATTTTAGTTCTATATTATGACTTTATACTTACATCTTACATTTAAATCATTTTGAATATATCTTTGGTTTTGTTATTATATAATGATTAATCCGTTTCTAGTCCTATTTTACATTTTTAAATGTTATTTTTGAATTCCTTTTTGTTTTATTTGAATTTTTTTCTTTTCTATATTATTTTCATCGTAATTTTTTATTTTAGTTCTACTTATTACAGTTCTTATTCTTATTCCATTTTTATTACATTGTTTATCGCTTTGGTATCTTGTATCTTTTAATTTATTTTATGTCCTCTTTTATTCTTTTTTTCAGCATATATGTCATTTTACTTCCATTTTATTTTGGAATGCAAAGTTATATTATTTTTTTTGCATGTATAATTTTCATCTTATTTTTAGAATAATTTTTATGATAACTTTTCAAATAGGTTTTATCTTATTCGCATATTTTTTTAATCCTTTTGCATCTTATCGTTTTTTTATTTTTATGTTATTTTCCCTTTTATATTTTATTTTATCTAATTTTATTTTATCTGTTCCATTTTTATTTATAACTCATATTTTACTTCACAGCTTATTTCTTTTTCATCATATTTTTAAATATATTTCAATCTAAATTTATCACATCCCTTTTTAATGACAAAAAAAATAATGCAAACATAAGAATAAATATGACAATTGTTACCGACCACAGCACCTTACGCCGAAGGTCGCTGCAAGCAAAACAGTAATAGGACGGCCGCTAAGTCACATTCCTGACGCCGACGACTGTAACCAACGCAGTAATCGGATGGCAGCGTTATATTATCAAACCATATATTAGCAAATCCAGTTTGTTCATGTTCAGTGTTCGAACATCGTCCCAGTTCCAGTTCAAGTTCAGTACCTTCAACCATTACACAGAAGAGTTTCAGTGAAGCACCTTGGATAGGGCTTGCTATCAAGATAGTCAGCCCTGTGCGGTTAAATCGAATACAGTCTACAACAATTGCTGGTTTTTCTACCCGGATTCTAAAATACAATCATCACAGCCTACTAGCGATACGAATTTACTGCCTTATCACTGTTTCACATATGAAGGAGCTCAAGCCACTAATGATCATGGGCCCGATTAGATGGGAACAGAGTCACTAATTAGTCTACATGGCGGTGAAATAACGCAATGTGCTCTGTTTGTTCTTTGATGGAGCACACGATGTGCTGAACTGCCTCAATTTCTGGAAATCAATTTCAACCTTTGATAGAAGTTAACAAAGCATAAAAGCATTGAAAAACATCATCATCGCAGTTCGTGTAAGGCAACGCTAAGTATGGAGCCAAGGGTAGCCGCAATGGTAGCAACGTCTGCCATGACCAGCAGCGCAGTTCAAACTGAGATGACCGCTGAATTGATCATGAAAGTGGTGCCAACGTAGAATTCTACTCAAAATATATCCAGCGACTGTCGCCGGTCCAGTTGGGGAAGTTATGACGTATGTTTTTTTTTACGAGAGTTTGACGATATCGACGATTCGACGGAGATCTAGCAGGCCAGGTTCAAGACGACGGATCAACTTGACAGACCAGCGGCCATTTAGCCTGACCAAAAGGGAGAACGCAAGCAGATGCATCAAGATGCTTGTAAGGGGACAGAACAATGTATTTGGAGATCGTGGAGAGTTATGAATTTTAATCTTTTCTGCCAGACGATATCAAGGAACTTCGCAAAATACGCCCACCTACGTGATTTTGGCGATATCTTTTATAAGAATAGAGAACCAACCTGAATCTCTGGCCATCAATACGCGTCATGGCTGGGTAATACACCGGACAGTTCCAGTTGATTGAAGAAAATGAATGGATCTGGCATTTGGACAGGAAAGAACCAATGCCGATATTAGATATATAAATAAATTTTTTTTTTTTTTAATTTTCGATTGAACAGTGAGGAGAACCGAAGACTATTATGAAGTGAGAATGATCGAAGACCATTTTAAGTGGAATTAAGTGGAAAAACACTATACGAAAACACTCGAAAGGTTTCAACCCCAATTTGCCGTCCAGAACCCGAAATAGCCAAGGAAAGTTAGACTTGTCTTCGACGCCGCCGCGAATGCTGGAATATGCGTCATGCGTCACCAAATATCACCAATCAATGAATGGAGTATGCGTCACCAAATATCATCTAGAGAGAAAAGATCTACTTAAGATCTTAACTGGTATCCTGTTTAACGGTAGGAATAGACACCGGAAAGATGTTCTTACAGGCGAATATCACCCTAGGAGCCCCGTCTGCTCATATATTTATAAGAGGAAGGGAGGATCGTGAAAGATCAAGTTAGTACTGAGTCACATAGCTGAATATCAACAATTTTCGGCTAAAAAAGATACAAATTGGATTAAAATAAGCCAAAAACAAAAAATGAAAAAATAAGGCATTATTAAGACAAAAACAAGTTGAAAAAGTAAACAAAAAATTAAGTCTAAAATGAAATGAGAGATAGGAAAAACTAAAACAACGATGGAATTAAAATAAAATTATAAAATAAGAATAAGATAATAGATGTTAAAAGAAAACCAAATTAAGATGAACTACAAGTAAATAAACAATTACGAAACAAAATAAAATAAAAATCAGATGCAAAGAAGATTCTTAATAATAAAATAAGAATAAGTTGAATCTAAAGAAGCAAGGCAAGATAAGAGTCAACCTTTGACTAATCTGACCAGCTAGGCTGGTTTGCAGGACTGTGCTGTCTGTCTGCACTGACTTGTTAAGCCACAGTACCAAGCTGGACTTGTAGGCTGGATTAATAGGCAGAACTTTCATCTAGGCTACAAGATTGGTATGCCAGGCTTGTCTGCTAGGCTCTACTGCCAGTCTGGATTGCTAGAATAGCCTGCTAGGCTGACCTGATTGTCCGATCTACCAGGCTTAGCTCTCAGACTTGGCTGTCAGATAGGTTAGGCTGACTTGCTTGGCTAAATTACTAAGCTGATCTGCTAATTTGGGTTGCTAAGCTGACCTGCTGAGCTGCACTTGTACCAGGCTTGGGCCGCATTCTTATTTACTAGACTGTGCTGCCAGGTAGAGCAACCAAGATTCGCTTAGCGGAACTGCCAGGCTGACTTATTATACTAGGCTGCCAGGATAAGTTGCCAGGCTAAGCACAAGGTTCGACTACCAGAATTTTCAGGATTCGCTGTCAGGCAGGGCTGCTATGCTAACCTACTTAGCGGGCCCACTATGTTGACCTAGGCAGACTTGCTGGTCCGGACTGCTATAGTGATCTGCTAGGCTGATTTTCTGGATTTACCAATTAGACTGACTATTCAGGATAACCTGCCAGGCAGACCTAATATAAAGAACTCATAAGTTGACGTCCTAGGCTGGTCCGCTACGCTGACTTGCTAGGCAAGGCTGCTCTGCTGGGTTGCAGGGTTACTCTGTAGACTAGCCTGGCATCTGGCAAATGAAAGTCGCTCACCTATAATGCACACTGCTCAACCTAAGCTGTTAGGCTGGCCTACCAGGGGACGTACTAGGTTAACCAGCTAGTCTGTATTAAATAACTTGCCTGTTAAGTTGAGATACTAAGTCAGGCTGCAGGACCGCTGGCCTTGGTCGTTAGACAGGTCTGCTAATTTTACTTACTAGGCCGGCTTGGTAGACCGACTCCACCAAACAGGACAACATAGGAATTTGATTTGCTAGGCTGACCTGTTTAGTAGAGTTGCTAGGCTGTTCTGCCGGGCTAGGTTGCTAGGCTGGGTTGCTAGGCTAAGCAGCTGGGGCGAGTTGATAGGCTAGCCTGCCAAGCTGTACTAACAGGCTAGCCTACTAAGTAAAACTTCCTACCTTCCTACGCTTTCAGATCAGGCTACCAGGCTGGATTACCAGGCTGACTTTGTAGGGCGACTTGCTTGGCGGAATACTGACTGTACTGGTCTGGAATGCTGGCTATGCTTCTGATTTGAGTCTCGAGTGGAACAAGAATTTATTCTCATTATTTTCACTTTATATTAAATACAACCGATTTACTAATTTGTCAAAGCCTGCTATAAATGTAATGAAATTATTAAAGCAAAATTCAGAAGAAAGAAAAAAATCTAAATAAAAGCACCCTAATAATTTTAAAAACAATCAAGAGTAAAGAGTCACAAAACACTAAATAAAATAAATCGTACAGCTATGCTGAACTTATTTCTTATAAAACGCAAGTATGTTTGTGTGTCTGTATAATGTTGCAATAATTTTGTTTTATATTATTATTGGGCTCATAAAGCGTTGACATATGTAGCAACGCGCATTTTACTGTACGATGGCCTTTATTGAATTCTTCTGTGAGAGATGGAAAATAAATTATAAAAATTAATTACAGAATATTTACGAATCAAGAAGTAATGATAATTTTATAATTTTGAAGTAAATTGTTTACGTCGTTTTTAAATACCAGTTTTATATTACTCTTCGATAGGTAATCGAAAAATTAAACAGTGTTAAAAAAATTAGAAGGACAAATAAGAAGTCTCGAGATCTTATTAAATACTTTCAAATACCTAATTTTATTAAAATCGGTATATCAATTTATTCAGATCAGTTACATTTTTTTAATTTAGTTATTTTATTATAAAATACTAATAGCATATATTAAAACTAATTAGTTACAATCAGGGACATTAATTTTACTTTTTAAAAGCATTGCACTAATTATATATTAATAGGTATCGGATATATGTGTGCCAATTTTTAGAGAGTATGGTATATTACAATATACAGATGACAATTTTTATCTTGCTTGTTAAAATATTATTCAAATTATTTTTCTTCTAAGCGACACTAAATATTGAGTATGCTAATACCAGCAAAAATATATATTAAAATAAAAAATTCAAAAATTTAATTAAGCAAGAATGATTGCGTGACGAAAAGTTATAGTTTTGATGCTTGACGGCTCTCTCTTTGGTTTTAAAAATATTTATCATACAAAAAAAGGGCGTACATTACAGAAACTTGTAATTTCAAAATTGGCTTTTGCCTCTCGCTCAAAATTATATTATTTTTGCAATAGACACACATTAAAAATGAAAGCACATTAAAAATAACAAACCCATAAAAGAGACAAGATAAAACGCCGATGAAATATAATAGTTGTTTTTATAAAACGGAACGGGATTCTTTTACAAAGCATTTTTAAATATTCATAAGAGTGTGATTTATACATGTTAGATATTCACATGTTGCACATAAGATACTGATCGCCACGGATGAGAATCGCCCACGAATTTATTTTTTATTTTGATATTAATATCATGCGAAACTCAATTGAACCTAAAGGCAAACAAGTACCTTTCTATTTTCTATTATATTATTATATTAGGGCTATTAAACGAAACCAAAAAAATATTATTGGTCTCCACCATTGAGAAATCCCCAATTTCAAAGATTTATAATTTACGTTGATTCCAAAAGGTAGAAAAATGTAAAATTAGTGGCGGGTTGATTTGATAACTCATTTTAATGTTAAAAATTGATGACTCACAAAAAAGAACTAAATAATTTAAATTCATTTCGTGTAATGTCAAAAATTTCTTTGTTATTTTAAATGCTGATTGAAATAGAAACAAACTAAATCATTTAGTGGTATTTCAAATTCAAGTTCAATCTGATAGATAAAATTAATGTCGTTATATTAAAGGGTACGACATATTTTTATAAAATGAATAAAAAATATGGTTCCAGTCAATGAGTACACAAATTATGAAATGTTATCTGAAATTTAAAATATTGGATGATATGGAGAATATAATGAGAAGTTAAGTCAAAAAAACACATATAAAAGATAGTTACAAACCTAATTTGTACTGGCTCACCTACATGTTAACCTCACCTACATGTAAATTACCATAAATTGGTAAAAGCTATCGGATTAGCCGATTCGTCCTAAGTAAAACCATAAAAGTCAGTTTAGTCTTGTCGCATTAATTGGCACAGGCAAGTGTGATTCCAAAAATAGAAATTATACTACATAGAGATAATAATCTCAGTTCTGTCTGCTACGTAAATTGCAAGAAATCAAAAAGCAACATTATAAAAAATAAAACTTTTAAGACCTCCCTTTACGGCAATAACGACCTTTCTCTGTAATATAACGTCATTGGATAAAATATCTAAACGACTTCGACATCTGTACATGGAACGATATGGTTTTTTACTATTTCTCTTTTCCATTTTCTACCGCTTCCTTCAGAACATAAAAGGTTTCAATTAGAAAGATACGTTATTCTTTTGAGTTTATTTTTTATCATTTAAAAAATAATTCTGCAACCTGTATTGCCGAAAAGACTGATTTTCTTTGTACCTAATGAATATTCGCTATCGTCTTATCATTTTTTTTCTATAATGCATCACCTCAACTCTAGCCTACTTAAAAAAAAATTGAAATATTTTTCAATGATGTTCTGTCACATGATAGTGGCCGCACAGGTGTGCAATTGATCGAAGATGAGAAAAAAGTATTTTTTTTTTGTTTTCATTTATCGTTGTTAGATGTGTAGTACTAAAGAATTCATAAATTTTGTAGTTACCAGGTTTTTACTCTTATAATTATTAAATTTCCACTTTCATAAATTTAATGTCTCTATAACTACATGTAAAGTGACAAATGAAAACATAACATGAATAAATATGCATATGACATATTAATAATTTCTCGCACTCGAATGGGTTATAAACACATTTTTGGACACTGCAAAAACATAATAATCCTAGTGTTATATACCATATATATTTGACCATCGGATCTAGGTTTAAAATTTGAATATATATTTGACTATCGAATCTAGGTTCAATAGTCTGTTTATCGTTCTAGTAAATAAAAAATTCTAAATCTTATGCCGATGATCGGTTTTATATTACAGGATGAAGATAGAATTTTGTTAAAAAGATACGAGTTCTGATGAGAGTAACTATTTCAGAAATATACCCCAATAGACCACTTTCGATTCCTGGAAGTAACCTTTTTTCCTTTCAAATAGTTTTACAATTTTCAAGTGTCAAATAAAAATTACAAAATATTTTGTCCAATACTGGGTGCACGATCATGTGTAGAAGTTTCGAAACCCATGGTAAGAATCTTCTTCATACGTGAATTAAGCATTATTCTCTACTTATTTATATTTTAGCAACAACATGCTGCCGATACTTTCACTTTTCTTGTCGAGAAAATATTAATTTCTTTTCCAATTCAGTAAATTGTATAAAAGTAGAATACGTTAAAAAAATAAGTATGCAAAACATGTTTCCTATTTTTACATCGACTTCAAAAAAAGGAGGAGGTTCTCAGTCTTTTTATATGTACATTCAGCGATAATTCTTTATTGAGTAAATCGATTTCGATTTTTCTTCTTTTATTTGAAAGAAGGTACATTAGAGGTGGTCCAATATAAATTATATGATGATGAGATGATGAAGTCTAGAAATGAACTATGGAAATTCTTAACGAATGAGAGCAAATCAACTATTATTCACGACGTTTGCTTACCAGATCTAGGACTGATGATAAGTTTTGGAAATTAATAATGGAACTCTTTTGTTGTTTAGTAAATTAAACATGATTAAAGATATTTGCTACCAGCAGTTGTTATTTTGCAAAATAACTACTCCGTCGACCACGCCATATTCTAGTGGTAAGTTCTGAAAATGAACGATGGAACTCCTTAACGGATGGTAATAAATTATAGGTGATTCGACATATTTATTACTGGTTGTTGTTATCATATAAAATACAATCAACCATGATAGAGTTTAATAATGACAATGCAGCACCTTATGGGACGATAGTAAATCAAACATAATTCAAGATATTTGCTCCTGGTAGTATTTAATTGCCAAAATAACTAGGTGCATCATCAACCAGGTCAGGGTGTAATGATGAGTTCTGGAGATGAATAATGTACCTTATTAACCGATGGTAGTAAATCAATGGTGATTCAATATATTTACTACTGATTAGTCGTTGGATTTAATATATTTGCTACTGATTAATTATAATGATTAACGGAACTCCTGAATGGCTGACAGCTGACCACTGGCGGCCACTAGTCGCTTCATTTCTTTATGTTGTTGATAACCATCTATAGACAAAGAGGAAATTATCTACATACGAGCTACTTTTTCCCATGAATTTTAATAATTATACAATATTCTAAGAAAGAAGATAATTTCATGTTCGTTATAGTGTGATGATTAATATTAATGATCACTAAAAATTGTAAAATAAAATGTCTTTTAAAAACATACCTCAAAAAAGACACTAAAAGTAAAAAATATTCTCAAACAGGTACCCAGTTATTTGCAAAAAATAACTAAGTTACTTATTTTTGAAGTAGGTGCCAGCACTACCAATTAACTAGGGATAGGGATGTATTTCCCTCCGTTCAAATTTCGCTAATATTATATTAATATTTTTAACCACGTTTCGGATTAAATGTATTTTGATGGAATACGACTTTATATAGGTACATATATACACACACGTGTGTGCGTGTGTGTGTGTGCGCGGGCATGCGTGTGTGCGTGCATGTATATGTGTGTGTGTACTCACCGAACAAAATGTCGCAAAGTTCCATACGTTGGCGTAATCGTTATCCTTAAACATGCTCGATGTTTTGTGACTTTGCGTTCAACTTCCGTTCGATAAAAGAGTAGAAGGCGATAGTGAAAAAGCAAAGACCTATGCTGGAAGAGAACAGATCTTGATTTTTTATTTATTATTAATCGAACGATTGATAAGCAAATGTGAAATAGGAAACACGGTTGGAATGGGGTAAGCAAACGTTGTGAAAATGTTACTGGACATCTCAGCCGTATATGTGAATATTCAACATACATACTTTTTATATAGATGATGGAGAAATTATGGAAAATATATCTGTGGATCTATTAATATGGATCTACATAATTTAGTAGAAATAATTTTCTCATGAAATAATTTTCAGTTTGCCCATCTAAATGTTTTGTTATCACATTTTTTAGCATTTTGAAAATTACTACTTACTATCAGGGAATTATATATTTTTTTTCTATTTTCGTATCTAAATAGTGATATATCAAGCAGATCCTTATAGTTCTTCTTTAATGTCAGTTGATATATGAAGTCGGTGAATACGAGAGAGAAGAATCACAAATTTTATTTTTACTCAAAAGAATGAGATGTAACTTAATAATTATTAATTATAGATTTAAATATATTTAGTTAATGTTAAGAAAATATAGCTAAAAAGTGTCTGAATTTCCCAACAAAATACACCACCAACTCCCTTGCCACTGTCATTGACGTTTACGATAATATCATGATCATGTCACTAGTTTTAATATTTGTAAATTCAAATGAACTTACTTCACGCTGAAAATGAACATAATGTAATTTCTAGTTGTGTCCTTGAACTTCATCATGTGACATTTAAAACACTAAGCATTAACTTTCTTGTTTCCTGTCTCTATACGAATCCATAGATCAAGAATGTTCAACTTTGTCAGCTAATGCAAAATTATGATGGAAGTAGATTATAACCGCAAAGGGGTTACCATAATATTTGTTTTCCCAAAAAAATAATTTAAAGTTTAGAAAATCCCTTCGATGTAAGTTATTAAAATATTAGGTTTGAGTGCAAATCAGCGAAAGTCAATTATCCTCTGTTTTTTTGTCGAAAGGAACATTAGATCCTATAATGTTTTGGGAACTATTTTTGCCATTCCGACTGTATTTAGTAAAAAAATCAATTTTATAATACCTTTTTACTATCGGCTGTTACAAATAATGAGATCAAATTTGAAATATAATTTTACGTAGCTTTCTTGATCATATTTTGTAATTTGTACGATGATTTCATTTAGAATTAATTTTTCATCAAATTTGGCCATGAACGGTGTTTATAATATTCAAATTATAGTTTTAAATAAACCCAGAACAATAAAAACTTAATTTTCTAAAATGCAGTTATTACGAAGAACAAATTTTATCTGTTATTGTAATAATATACACTTGGTTTTAATAATTGATATGTTTATTAGAATTTATAAGTTATTGGCATACAAAGAAATCGTTTCTTTAATGTCATTTTACACTCGAAAATTCTGTTGGCCATAACTCTTAGTAAGTTTCTAGAGTAAATTTAAACGAATTTCGGTAAATTAAATTGTATTTGTCAAGAAAACTATTCCAAATACTCACCCAAATGTGTCGCAATAACCTAACAAAAGGAATAAAGGCAATGACACTACATGAAGCTGTTTGATGTTTAGAACAGAATCCATGAATTGCGACATAATTTATTTGATGGAAAGCATTACTTTTCTTTAAAGAAAACATTACTATTACTCGTTTCACTTAGTTTTCATTTCCATTGAACTACTTTACGTACAGTATTTACAGATGAACTCTTATTATCTTGCAGAAGTTCAATGAAAAAATTTATGTTATAAAAACTCTTACATATCCTAAGTAATGGTTAATTTTTTACGGGAATACTAACAATTCTTCTATCGGTGAACGTCTAAGAGGATTCTCAGGATATAATAAATACTATTAATCCTGCAGTTAGTAATATTTAAATACAAATGCATTAATATTTAAAAAGGTTTATTAAAAGCAAAATAAATACCTCCATATAGTATAGTTTTATAATTCCCTACTAGATTCATAATATGACTTCAGACAGGATATCATTAACATTTTACTGGCATGATAATGAAACTAAGAAATGCGCCGATTTGAAACAAATTAAGAATAAATTGGTTTATTACAAGATCAGACCTTCCTATTTCATTTTGAAATTAGTTATATTTTAATATTCCGATTCCCATAATATTGTAGGGATTTTGATAACATTAATGGACACGAAACCTGTATGCAATACAATGTTTAAAAGATTTTATTTAACTTCACTCGTTCATAAAAAAAAAAAATATATATATATATATAAATATATATATGTGTGTGTGTGTGTGTATATATATATATATATATATATATATATATATATATATCTGTCCGGCGCACATTGCATTAATAATCGTTGATTTCCTTTTTATCACCTTGGCGTCATGTGTAAACCCAACTACATGAAAATAATATGTTTTCATGCAGCTGATTTTAAGACGGATCCAATAAGTGGTCACAAGATCTCCGCTCTGATTAACGTAGAATTAGTGAGATCCGTTTCATACAAGTACGGGGGTTTATAGATGGTGATCAGGGTTTGATAATGGATCCGGAAAAGGGTAACGGAATCTTTGCTCTAGTAAACTTATCGAATTAGGCCCCTTTGTAATGGTTTCGATGAGCATATAGCTTTTAGGTGGTGATCAAAATGTAATGATATAACCTTTAAAGTGGTTCCAAGATTTTCCCTCCGGTGGACGTAAACCTATCAAGTTTGGGTTTGTTAGATTTTTCTCGATTAATACATGGCTTTTAGATGGTAATTAGGGCTAACGAAGAAACCAGATGACGGTTATAGCATTTCTGTTCAGGAAATCTAGATATTTGCTTCGTTAGATTCATATCAATTGCAAGCTAATGATGAGTTTGGGAAGGAACAATTGTTTGTGTAAAAACGTGACCATATAAATGGGTAATAACGGTAAAGTGAAAACAAATTTAACTGGAAAAAACTTTTTAAAATCAAGAAATAAATATTTCATTTTGCACGAGGGATAACAATTATTATTAAATTCATTAGAGAACTTGTAGAAACTGTAAAATATAGTCGACTAACTAATAATAAGTTATATTAAATTCTGTCAAGAAGTACAAATTTATCAAAAAATAATACCTTAGTAAAGTTTATTATGGACGTTAGATCTCACAAGTTATGCACAATGTGTTCTTGCACTGTTTTTCTCTTTTTATAACATACCATATAAACAAAACTGCATTCTAATTTTAATTTGGAACCCTCAACTATAAAGATGATTTACCTATTTGCTGCCACTATATTTGAAATTAGTTCTGTTTGATCTAATTACTATTTAGTAATTGTACCAAAAAATATCCCTTTCTCTCCATTTTCAAATCGCAACAGGTTTTCTCTACACTGGCATTATGAATAAAGCTTTCTCAATTACAATATTCGTGTAAAATGACGTTAATTTTTGGGTCCTTATTTACAAGGTTTGTTGAATTCATAAATCCAATTATTTTTAGATATCCTCGTTATCTTTAACAATTCATCTTTTCACTAAAAAAGTTGAAAGATGATCACTTTATTTAAAGAGTTATTGTATTTTGATAACTATTTTGTATTTGGAAGTTATCTGTTTCAATATAAATTTAAGAATATCGCAGTCTATACCAGAAAGATTTCTTAGGAGAAACAACTATATTAAATAAATGTAGAGGTAACTATGAAAAAAAATCATACAAAATTGTCACTTTCCTTTGTGCTATTTTAATTTATCGAAAACATCTTAATCAATAGTACATTGAAAATTCTAATATGGGAATAACATTTTTGTTACAATAATTTCTTTATCAAATTAAATTTCCGACTTTTTCGGGAAAGTAAGCGAAAGTTTTCCAACCAAAAGACTATTTCGATTTACGTCTGATATATCGAAATTTATGTCGACACGTGTAAATTTTGAGAGTATACGATTTCTTCTAAGAATATTGAAATGAAAAGATTTTTATCTTCGAATTGCCTATATATTCTATCGTTACGTTTCCTTGCGAACCTCAAATTACGGAAACCACTCACTGAGCATCAATTTATGGCCCAATGAGACAGCCTCCTTGAATTTCACGATAAAAATACGCAATATTACAGGTTTACAAAATAACAGTTTAGCAAAGCCGCTAAGCTCAGTGCCGCTTAAACAGTAAGGCGCTCTGTATCCAGTCGATTGCATGATGCTAAAGCTGCCAGGTAGAATTAGAAATAGTTATAAAACAACTAATAATAGAGACATAAAAATATTTAGTGAGGAAAATCTGTAGAACAGTCGAAAATGTTTTAAATTAATATAAACATTTCACTTATCCTAGTAGAAATATCGATAATGAGAGATAATCACATTTTGTTCTGTTAATTGTCAACCGAAATGTTTTTTAAAACTATTTAAACTTTTTTTTTGCTGAAACTGAACCTGAGTTTTCAAGTCAAAGAAAAAAACAGATAAATCCGACAATATATAATTTATAAATTTGACAATTAAATGAAACTACGTGATGTAGTATTATTTCTCCTTGCTTTAAGTTTTTTACCACGACCTAATTTTCGTTGTATTTCAGCAACAACTGTTGTAATACAACGAAACCTAGGTCGTGGTAAAGAAGTTAAAGAAAGTAGAAATAATACTACATCACGTAGTTTCATTTAATTGTGAATAATGAATTTCTACAAAATTAACGCCAAATATATTCAATATTTATAAATTTGAGTTGAAATACTGAAGGAAATATGTTTCTCGACTACATTAATTATAATGAATTTTAGAAAATTTTATTTAACCATGCATCTAAGAATTGTACCAAAATAATTATGGTCAAATTAGATTTTGGGAATGAAAATAAAGCCAGTAAAAACTGATGGCGAATAATATTTGTCGTGCATATTCCGGCTTATGTAAACATCAAATACGCCTGACTTACTGCAGTGCAATGAAGAATTTAATTCATCCCCTAAAATGATATGACTATATAGTTGCTAGTATGTTCCCCAATAAGTGAATATTTCACATGGATACCTTATAAATACAACAGCGTAACACCTACATCGGAAAGCAATTAAGTTTTCACTTCCAACAACTTCCGCCAAAATTTTTCCTAATTATTTACGAAGATTTTAAAAACAATTAGGAATACATTAATATTTAATTAAAGGCATATTGTACTTCAATTAAGCTATTTACAAATAACATTATTAAATTTCACTATGTAAATATATTATCTAGTATATTTGTCACAGACGTAAAAATATAAATTATCTCAAAATCTGCAATTTCGATTCATTGCTGAAGTTTCACGGTTAATTTCTAGTATTACCTTTTTTTAATAAGTTTGACTGTAGCAATTTTGAAAATAAAAAAACGGAGTACAATATGAAAACTCTATTGTACCGTAACTATATTGAACCTTAATAAATTTGCAACATACTGGTACTGCCAGACATTTTAAGAATAGGCTCCAAATGGAGGCTTTTCTTCCTGTTTTAAGTTACTGCAAATTCATGCACACAGATGACTGCTATATTTCACCTACTTACCAATACTACCTACTTACCAATATTCTAGCTTGTTTATATCTTTGGATGCATTTATGTATACTTTCTTACCTTCCTACCTTCTTGCTAATGTTTAGTTATTTTAGGTATTTATTTATATCTACAATTTCTTACTTATATAAGTATTTTTTTACTTTCTTGTTTACGTCAAGACAAGATGAGTATGCTCAAAATGAATTAAGAATTGGTCTTACTACTTTTCGACTTCATCATTGTATTCTAATTTTGATAGAGGACATATTTATGTTGCCCTTAATTGTATCAAAACTTTTGGGACTTAATTATTTCTCCTAATGTCACCATCTTGGGGCTCCACTTTTTTCCCCTGATTTTGCTAAAAACAATATATGTCACCTCAAGTTATGTGTTATTAGATTATCACTAAATCAATAACATATAAACTTGATACTGGCATCTGTATTTTTCAATGTGGAGAAATTCTTTGTTGTACCTTCAATTTCCATGGGCAAATTCTAATAAAATGTTTAAAGCTTTCTGAATTAAATAGAATAACCAAATTTAGTCGATAAATATCCTTTGTAACATACACAAAAACACAGTCGAATTGAGAACTTCTTTGTTTTCAAAGTCGATTAAAAAAGGAAAATCTCATAATAGCAATCTAAAAGTTCGTTGGTATGTATAATTTAAGTTGGTGCATAAGTTCTTAAACACTTAATTTTTTTTAAATTTTATAATTACTTATTTTGTACAAAGCATTGAATCAATAGAATACTCACCATCATGGTCTATAATACATAGCCATCTATTAGGCAAAGACACAATGATTTCTTCCCAAAAAGTAAAAGACTAACTTTCAAAGTATTCCGCGATGTCGTTTTAAAGTTGCTCAAAATTGTAAATTTTTTCCCTACATACTATTCTATAAATATGGTACAGAAGTTCAGCCTAGATTTTCCAGTATGTTGTGGTCGGATTTCGTAATATCTAGTCGAGCATTGTCCTGATGGAAGGGGAACTGAACGATCTAGCGTCGAGTCGTTTCGGTCGCTATCCACGCAATAATGCGATCAACTTTCAGAGTTGTTCTCCGTATATAGTAGAATTAATTGTCTCATTTGCATCGTGAAGCTGGCAAAATAGCATGCCTTGCCAATCCCAAAAAAACTGATAGTGAAAATTTTTTTACTACGAGTGCCAGGTTCTGCTTGAGGCGACGCGCTTACACCGTAAGGTAAATATGATGTTTATTACAGTCGCAGTAAACCCATTACTCAATTTTACTTATGATTAACCTGAGAAAATATTGCCTTTGCTGTAACTTTTTTTACAGATACGAGTGCTGCACGATTGGCTTTAGTCAGTGCATGAGGCATCATGACGCATATCGACTCGGAACTCTGCTATATTCTATGGTGTGTAGATGTCGAGTATTAATTGTATGTCTACTTCAAATTTATATTTGCTCTAGACCTCGGGTACTCGCATTGAGATTCATAGGAAATTAATACCGTCAAGTCTTTGAGAACTTATTTTATGTTTTATATACAGAAGTATTAACTATATGGACTGATTGACACCAGGCACAAATGCCTGGTATCTATCAGCCGATAAAACATAATATGTGGACATCGTGATGTGTAGGGTTGATAATAAGGTCTTTGACGACGGGGTTCATAGCGGAAACCCGAATTTGATTCCCGGCCACTCATCAAGTGGGACTGGACTGGTGTTCCGGTTGACTATAAAAGATTGCTCTCGTAGCAATAAATTCGCCATATGCATATTATCTGTATAAATCAAAGTAATAAATAAAACATTATATGAAAATCTGAGCTGAATAAAATATGAAACTTTAATATTTTGCGCAAAGAACAAAAACCGTTTTAATTTCTTTATAGTCAATATTTATCTAATACTTTGGCCATTTATGGGGCTTTTACTTGCTTATAAGATCGTATGTTATCTAGATTGAATGTTATCTAGCATTCTAAAAACCATCTTAAGCAATTTAAATGTTTTTTTTTTAATTTTTGAGGAATTACGTATACTACATATGAACTATACATTCTGCAGATAACAATATTACTCGAGAGTGCTGCCAAAAAGCAGCACCCTCGAGGAATAAACTTGCCCTTATTATGGTAGATATGATAGTCCTTTTTGTCTTATTTCTTGTAAAAATATATGACGAACAAGAAGTTTTATACTCAAACAACAAATCCGGTAATTTTAATTAAATTACCATGTATCCCGAAACTTCGGTGAAACTTTAGAGTTGTGGAATAAATATATAAAAAGCAATCAGATATACATCTATTGTTTTGGAAATTTCTTCCTAAATACATATAAATTATAAATTTACATATTTTAATAAAAAAAGAAACGCCTATTCAGAAAACTTAAATAAAAATTTCCATAAAATTTTCCGAATGAAATTGTTAGTATCTAAACGATTATAACTGTTCGTTTAGGTTAGATTAGGTTAGGTTATTAACTTAACCTAACCTAACATTAGTTGCCATTAGGTCATAGACACGTGTCACAAGAGTAGAGACTGTTTATTGACGGATCGAAAATAAGTTTAAAGGCAGTTTTACTTCATAACGGCAACATATTTCCATCTTTGTCTGTAACGACGCTCACTTAAAAGAAACCTACGATGTTATGAAACTAATTCTGGATAAAGTTGATTACGTAAAATACAAATGGCAAATACGTGCAGATTTAAAGGTGGCTTTAATTAACAGAAATAAAAACAAACGTTAATTAACAGAATTAACAGAAAAAAGTGGCTTTAATTTTAGAATTTCAAACTGGCTATACAAAATATTGTTGTTTTCTCTGTGAATGGGATAGCAGAGCGCGTTCCGATCACTACACAAAACAAAACTGGCCTCTAAGAACTGGGTTCGTGCTTGGACAGAAAAATATAAAAAAATGAACCATTAGTATCACCTGAATAAATCATTTTACCCCCGCTACACATCAAACTTGGTTTGATAAAGAATTTTGTGAAAGCACTTCCCCGAGACGGACCTGGATTTTCATTTCTCAAAACCAAATTTCCTACGCTAAGTGAGGCGAAAATTAAAGAAGGAATTTTTATTGGACCTGACATAAGAAAATAAATCAATGATCCCGATTTTTTATCTAACCTGGTTGGCTTTTGTCGGTGTCACAAAAAATTTTCTCGGCAATCAGAAATCACTCGATTTCCATGAAAAAATAAAAATAATGCTGGATGCTTATCACAAACTAGGATGCAATATGTCGCTGAAGATCTATTTCCTACACTCCCATTTAAGTTTTTTTCCAGAAAACATGGGTTCAGTGAGCGATGAACAAGGAGAAAGATTTCATCAAGAAATTGCAGAGTATGAGAAGCGTTATCAGGGTAGATGGGAGCCAGCCGTGCTTGCAGACTACTGTTGGAACCTCCAGAGAGACACTGTGTCTACTGGCTACAAGAGAAAAGCCAAACGTTCCAAAAAAAACATGTTTTCTAATGCAGAATAAAAATTTATATCACATTTTCATACGAATTTTACTAAAATCAATAAATGTCTTTCAGTACTAAATCTGATGTGATGTAATAATTTTATTTATATATTTCGAATAGTTTTAAGGTAATTAGTCATAATTACATACTGTAAGTCCAGTGAAAATATTTTTTTTTAAATTTTTTGCATAGTGTAATCTGATGAAACACAGTGTGGTTTTTGTAATCAGCCAGCTTTATTTCCTTTTGTCATAATTGAACAATTTTATTTCGCAACTGACAACGTGATATGTGACCTCAGTGGCGTATGTTTGTCTGTACGTACTAGGTCGTACAAACATACGAGTGCGTTTTGTGTTTCAGTAATTGTGCGTGCTGTATTTGAATAATACTATATTATGTTATTCGGATTTTATTTGTTTCTCAATCCTAGGTCCGATGCTATCAACACATTTCGTAAACCTAAGAAATGACATTAAAAGGGAAAGAGATGGAAAATACTATGTTTAATTGGTAGAAACTATTTTTGCATTTTTATGGTCAAAAATGACGCTAATATTTGTATGATAAATTACTTAGTTAAATATTTCATGGATAAAATTAAATTTCCTGAAATGTATTTTTTTTAATCAATCAAAATTAAAAAATACATTATATATTGCAATGATATTTCTAACATTTACGACTGTTAATATAAATGTAGATATTTAAAAAAAAAATCTAAATTCTTTCATCTTCTAAGTTATCATTACAACAAATAATAATATGGATTTAAATATAGTTACCTATAACTTATCCTAATTAAATTATTGCATATCTGTATTATTTTTTATCTTAATACTTCACCTAATTAACACATACATACTCCTCTAAAAAAATTAAAAATACAATTATATAATGTCTCCATTCAAGTTTAGATTTATACAAGCTTCTTTTACCATTACCCAAATCTTTATAACTAAAAATAACTGTACTTGCTCATAATATGAATTTCTCCACACGTATGTATTTTTAATTTTCTTTGTTGTTTTTTAAATATTACATATCACTTCGATTCTAAAAACATATTCGTATTAATAACACAATTTTAAAACCAGATACTCAGATAATCAGAGTCAACTTTAATATATGTTACGCTAAAACAACCTTCATTTTATGAGATACCCACTAACGTCTGCGCGTCAGCAGAACCTTTATCATTGAAAATGTGCGGTGACTAGCAGTTTTCCCTTTCAACCTCCGCTTGACGGAAAAGTAGACCTGAACGCAGAGAAAAAGATGAATAGGTGATATGTGTAATTGATAATTGACACAAAAGGGGATAAACGGACGGGCGTTACTTTTTTACTGGACATATAATTACTAGCGTGGATTTACTGATATTATATTAAATAGATAGGTTACGCCTATATAAAATGAACAAAGAAAGCTAGTGAGTAAATAGATCAATGAAATTATATATACATTTTAAAATATTTGAAAGCACAGAAAATAGAATAAGACGTCGAGTTAATTGACACAGAAAAAGATAATGATATGTGTGATAATTACAAAGCGAGCAAGTTCGATACAAGTGTCAATAAGGTAGCGATCATGCAACTATTTCTCCACGAATTTGGTATTATAACAATTATTGGTATAATGGAAATGTGATAACAGCAACTAAAATCTCACTATATCTATTTCATATCTATTTCGTTTCCTTATAAATAATTCGAAAGGGCTGAAAAAGAAACATGTTAAAAAATGCATTATATGTTATTTGCATGCACTTACGGTTGAAATATTATTCCCGTCATTATCTGGCCGTAGCTGTGGAATCAAAACATTTCGTCACGACACAGGAAAGCACTCTGATGCATGTTTCCTTAAAATAAGATCGTAACAAAATATAACTGTGAGTTATAATTCATACCGACAAGAGATAAGTAAGTTTAAGATAGATTATTTTACTTTATCAGGACCAATTTATAACAATAATAACGTGTCTATATAAAAAACTGTTGAATATTTTTGACTATGGTAATATTGCCCCTTTCTATATAATCCATATAGTCTATGGTAAAGAATAAGTAAAAAATATAAAATTTTCGGTCGATAATTAATGGCTTGGAATACTGCTACTTTCAGGTCTATCAGAATGGTATAAAATAATGGCGAACGAGAGCTCGGACATGAAGATCACTGCGGTTACCCTCAAAGTCAAAATTTTACGAGGTATCAGAATAAATGACAACGGTAACAAGATATTTGCAGTATATAAAGATTTCAAAGGCAGAAGGTACAGAAACAATTTTCAAAAAGGACAGTGTTTCAGTTGCAAAGTTAATTATGTTTTGACTTGGGTGCTTCCATACATACGACAAAGCATAACGATATTTCTGAAAAGCGCACAAATAGCCATCGCATCTCAACAATGGGGACGGTGTTTTACGACTCTAAAATTGTGGATGACAAGCCAATGTCAGTGAAGGACTCCGATCAAGTTAGCCTTAACGTCTGTAAAGGTAAAGGTCAGTGCAGTAAAATTATACTAAATGTTGCATCATATGCACCTGATTTGGTAACAAATCTATGTCAGTCAATCAAGTGATTAAAAATGGTGGCCACGTTAAACTCAAAAGTAAACTTTGCTTCATAATGAAGGAAAACAACGAAACTGACACTGGTCTAGTCAAAAATAGGCACAGATTGAATATATGTAGTAACATTTCTGTGGTAAAAATAATGAAGGTTGTATTCAAGAATGATAATAGGCTTACATGCATAATCAATTCGGAAGGAAAACTAATAAGACTATCTTTTAACTGTATAGGTTGTAAAACAATTAAGTTCCAGACTGGGTATACCAGGATGTAAGTGGTTCGATGGAAACCACATCCCTTGAGGAACAATATAATTTTTTACATTTACACATGACTGCTTAAAGAAAGTCTTTGTTTATTTCTTGCAAAGGAAGTCGAAAGTATCAGAAAAAATTAAAGAGTTTAAAAACCAAGCCGAAAATAAATTAAGTATTAAAATAGAATATCGCCGTACAAAAAACGAATATATAAATAAAAACTTTTAAGAGCTCATGAAAAGGGCTGGAACTATACATCATACGACTACCCCATATATACCTGAAAGAAACGAGGTAGCCAAAATAATGAATCATACAGTTGAAAAATCAAAGGGCAAGATTAAGAAAGAGCCCTTTGATTTTTCAACTAGTTCGACGTTAAGCTTCGGAAACAGTATTGGATTGAAGCAGTGTTTCCGCTACCTATCTTACTAACAGAATCCCACACGAACTCTGGAATACAAAATATTTGAGGAGACATGTTCAGGAAAGACGTCAAATTTTAGTCACCAAAGAGTATTTGAATGTGAAACAACAGTTCATCTCCCAAAAGAGAATATAAGAAAAGGGGATTAAAAACAAAGAAAGTGACCTTCGATGGATACTGTGAAAACATAAATGGGTACGGACTTGTACTACCCAATTCAAAATCAATGATGCAGTGTGCCTGGGATCCGCCATAAAAAAATTATATTTCTTTAAACATCATTTTTTGTTCTGACTGAGTCAAAGTGCAAGCCGAGCACATTTCCATGCTTGAAGGTACTACCGAAGCACATCAGTAGTAATGGACACAGCTATAGACTGCGAGTCTGGTGAAGAAGATATGTATCATAACGAGTTCTCTTCAAGTAGGAGTCTATATCTACCAAGCATAAGAACTAAGAGCCCAAAATATGTGGGCGTAGCATTAAGACCAAAAAACAATCGAACAAAATCCAAAACGACCACAGGCTCACCTTTATAACGCATAAAGGTGAGCCGAGAGGTTCTCGGTATACTTCGCGATATATATATATATATATATATATATATGTATATATATATATCTATATATATATATATATATATATATATATATATATATATATCAAATGCCTTCAGTTTGTGAATATCCCTTTGCATTTAGTGCAAAGATATACGCACAAACTGAAGGCATTGATTATAACGAAACTTTGTCACCCACGATCAGTTACGATTCCATATGCCTACTACTGTTCACAGCCGCTCAGAAAAACGTCAGATGATATAATGTGACATCACTACTGCATTGCTAAATGCTGATCTAGAAGAAAATATATGCATGACTCCACTTGTAGGTTTAGAATGTGAACCGGATATTGAATAAATAATTTACCGAATTGAAAATGGAACCAAGATGTTTGAAAATAAAATTTGGTTTGGTTTTGAAAAAACTCGGCTTTGCCTGAAATAAAGCTAATTAGTGAGTGAATATAAAAGAACTGAAGAACTGTGTTATCTCTGTCTCTACGTCGATGACGGAACTGGTTTTATAAAAGGGCAACACACTCTGAACAAGTTAATTAAAAATATCAAAGCAGGTTTTCATTTAAAAAAATACTTGATTCCATATTTTGTTAGTATGCAAATAGAAAATATAGTCCCTAGATTTTCATTCATCAACCTAAATACGCTGCTGAGAAAATCTAACATGAATAATGCCAATCCAAACAGGGTCCCTACCGACGCCCATTTATCACCACAAAAGGGCGAATATCAACCCGAGAAAGACTAGGGGGTTTCTAATCTATGCAGCAACTATAAGTAGACCAGATGTCATGTTTTTAACATCAAGTGTAAGGTAGAAAGTGCAAAAGGTAAATTAAAACAGAGAAATAAAATATGTAAAATGAAAAATGTAAGGCGTAAAACCTTATATGTAAGGCTAAAATTTAAATAAGACTGGTTACATATCTTCGTGCGCGTTTGTAAATGCGAAATGTTAAATATATGTGAGAAGTTTAAACTAAGGTAAAGTTAGTTGTATATTCTTGTACGTAGTTATAAGTATGGAATGTTTATGTAAAGTTTAAATTTGGATAAAACTGGTTGCATATCCTTGTATGTTAAGGTAATGCAAATATGTTAAAAGGTCTTTAGTAATATGTGAAACACATGAAATGTGGGATAGCAGTTAAGAAAAAATAGAATTGATAAAGATATACTTCGAATAAGTTCACATTGCAACTAGTACAGAAATTTTGTTATCTGTCAGGAAGGTTCCAATTAAGGGAGAGTGATGAATATTATCATTTATGGTAATGTTGCCCCTTCTTGCATAATCCGTATAGTCTATGGTAGAGGATAAATAAGCCGCAACTCATCCATTATACTTCCTCTTTTCTCTGTTCAATAACAGCCAGATGTGCGACGACTATTTATTCAGATTCCTAATTGAAAAGAAAAACCTTTTAGTGAAATTCGTTATAATGTTAGAATATACAACGTTTTGTTAATTACAAACACCATTTGCAATTTTATTTACTAAAAATTAATTATTTAATAAGCCGTTTTACGTTCAGCGGACGTGCCAAGAACTTTTTAATCTGTACAGTAAATTTATCTTAAAATTAATTTTTAAAAATGTTTTTAATATTGATGTTTATAATTAACCGAAATAGGTTTGACTGTTTTTTTTTCTATCTAATAAAACAACACCATTATAAACTCAATTTAACTAAAATACACTCATTATGAAGAACATGTTTCATGTGTTTTTATAATAATATATAATTTTAATGATTTGCATGTTATAAAAATAATTAATAAGTTAATTTCACATCCAGGACTCAAAAATTCGGCACTGTTCACAAAAATACTCACATTAACTTTTGGTAAGTCCATAGGGAAAAATTTTACAAAATTCTGGAACATTTACATACTTTGTACTTCTTTGAAGGAAACCATTTTAAATGCTCACCCAAAGGTTACGTAACAAACTGTTATTGACAGGCTGTGACGTAAGAAATAACAACAATGAGGTTACTTGATTCTGGTTAATGTTTAAAAACGGGATTCATTTTACATAATTTATGTAGTGAAAATCATTATTTTCTGACTGGAACCTTTACAATTGCACTTTTTATTTTTCTTGTACCCATTTCTTTGTTTCTTATGCGGTTTAAAAATTTACGATACAAAATATGTTACATTATAGATTTAGAATATAACAATTTTGCAAGCCTATATAACTCTGTGCCAGATAAAAAGTACAGAGTACGTTTCGATGTGGTTGCACAATGCTATAGCAGCATAGTAAAATTAAGAGTTTTATAAAATATTTTACATTGGGTCCTATTAATATTTTAGCAATACTTCTAAATAGTGGAAATTGTTTTAGAGTATTTAAGAATTTGGATAATCTTACTTAAATTGTTGAATATGAGACAAAAGCATGTCTGATTCTGATTAAATTTATTTACATTACTTGGATAATTTCAACAGAAATTTATTGTGAAGAATCACTATCTTTCACTCATTGTGAATTCACTGATCATACATCTAATCATTATGTATTTTTTCACAATTTTAACTTTAGCAGCTTTGGAGATAGAGGGAAAGGAGCTACGTATTTTTCGAAAACATTTTCAACAATATTTGTAACACAAAGAAAATTTTGGAAGAATTAGTTTTACATTTCTTAGAAACTACGAAGCATACAAAAATTATTTTTCTGTGAATTCCTTGGTATTTTTAATGATATCTCAAATGACATACGAGATACGAAAATACTGAGTACTTTATTTGGTGTCTTCAAAATTTCCATAAAATTGTTTTGGATACTTATTATAAGGAGATACATGCGAGTTATTTTAAAAATATTATCAATATGCCGGATATCAAGTTTCTTAGTAAAGCTAATTCTAAGGGAAAATGGCTGTGATATACCTGTGTTCTTGTAAAGATATTGTTTTTTTTAGGTAGGAAACCTTAAAAATATGGAAGTGTTTTAATATAAAATTGAACGTTTGTAAAGCGTTTATAGCCACGTTAAATTTGAAGAAAATTTTCACTTGGCTTCAGCCATGTTCTTTTTATAGTGCTAGAGCACGTACATGACGACATATATTCGAGATTAGAAAAATCACACATTTCTCAAAATATGTTTTGTCTAAATTCAAACTAAGAACTTATAAGTTTTCAAACGTATAGATTCTGTCTCTACTTTAGTACATATTCGGTTGTATTAAGGAAAAGTTATAGTTTTTCATTATTATTTTTGAAATAATTCCGGAAATCTGACCAAGAAGCAGAACATATTGTGTATACCATAATATCAATAGAAGGTTCAGTACGAAAAGAATAGCGAATCCAAGCTCATACACTAGAAAAATTTTTGCCAGGTTCTTAACGTTATAGTGATTATGTTGTTTGATCATTCACTAAGCGTTTTAAATTTGATTTTGGGTGATTATTTTAATTAAGCATTATTCTCTGAATTTATTTATATAGTTAATTAATTAAACTAACCGTAGTCTTTGAAACGTATAATCTTTCTTCTTTGAACCCAGTACGATATGGAATGCCGTACAAATAATAAGAAAACATAATTCACATAAATTACTCAGATGGTGACTGACTTAAATTTTTACTTTGTCGCAATTGTAACCCTATGAATCATGTATTGGAAAATGTTACTTTGACAGAAGTTTTGTTTAATGGCTGTTTATCACACTAGTTTGTTTTATATTAATTTTATTACAGGAAAATTACGCCATGACAATGGCTGAAATTTAGTAAAAACAACAAATAAACCGTTCTGGAAATAACGCAATAAATATTAGATCCATACAGCTACACGCAATATACATACAGCAAATAAATGCTTTGAAGTCAAAAATGAGAATTTATTTTCTATACTTCCTATATTTAATATCAAATCCGAAATGGAAATATGCTTCAGAAATTTGGCGTATAATTTACGTAAAACGAGAAACCTATGCTAAAACTTATAATTAATGCTTACAATATTGAAAGGCTTTAAGAAAGCATGAAAAATGTATATTTATTATACGATAAAAACAGTAAAAAAATGTCCTAGCTAAGTGAAAGTATATAATATAGAGATATGATTTGTACGAATTACAAAAGACGTTTTAAATTCATTATTTTAAAATATTTACCTGACGCTTTCACAATTTGCTCATGAAATTGTATGCTATCTAAAGCACTTTGAAAACCGTCTAATGGTTCAACTAGAAATCGAAATGTTTTTTTGTACCCTAGAAAAAAACCACATATTCACCACATAATGCAATGTGAACAATCTAACACGCCACAGTGTGTTAGGTTGTTCACAAGGTATACGGTTTTTGACGGCGCGGTGCATCGCGGAGACCCGAGTTCGATTTCCGGCCGCTCATCGAGCAGGCCGGTGCTGGTGTTCAGATTATCTGTACCAGATTTCTCTTGTAGCAATAAGTCTGCCACATGTATTAATTGTATACATTAAACTACGTGAATATATAATTCACGGTTGTCATCCCACTGCCTCGGCTTGTTCTTTAAAGTTTAATCCCCCTTCTTATTCCTGAACTTACTTCTATCGGAAAATCATCAACTGCCCAAGCAACAAAAACTTTGTTTTTCACCGGATCCTAACACCAGGAATATATCCTATATAAATATTTTAAAGACCGAATAAAACAAATTAAGTTATGTCTAACTTAATTTTTTTTTATTTGTTGGAACTTAATTACAAAAAATAATAACTTTTTTACATTTATGGAAGGTATGTTTCCTGAAAATAGGGAAAATACAAAAATACATGTGCGAATGAAACATTGATTCCTCTCAGGTTTGAGGTGTATAACTTGGACCTTATTGTTTTACTGAAATCAAAAAGGTTAGTATTTTAATGTAATCAAAGAGCGGACGATAAAAACTCCCAATAAAAAAAAATGTAATTCATTACGAATTATTAGCTTTCATCTACGGCTTTACTTGCGTAACTCCTGGTGTCAGTGCGGCAGAGCATCTGTTCTTATCATTCTTAGTTTACGTACTCGGCC
Organism: Druceiella hillmani; assembly: GCA_039881145.1. Lineage (NCBI taxonomy): Eukaryota > Metazoa > Arthropoda > Insecta > Lepidoptera > Hepialidae > Druceiella > Druceiella hillmani. The sequence goes on along the minus strand of JAYKKI010000013.1, from coordinate 29,488,026 downwards.
CTCACTGAGTGGGAGATAGGGATTGAATTTGAAATCCCTTGGAAGGTATACTTAACCTAATTTAAATTTATTTCTTAAGCATTATTTAATTAAAAACCCTTTTTCAATCAGTTTAACAGTTTTGACGCAAAGCTAATATAACTAAACAAAATCCTTACCCAATATTTTAATCACGACTCTTTTCACAGTAAAATTTTCTTTATTTTGATCTAGTGGTTCTCGAGTGCAGGTAGAATAAATAGTAAAAAAACTTAAAGATAAGTTCTAAAAAAATTGTAAATTCGCGACAACTATTTCTGTACATTTTATCTCTTCTTCGTGGCTCTGTGGTATGCGGTGATTTTAGTTTTTTTTTGCTTCCTTTGCGTATTTCCAACCCTAACGTTCACATGTCTACGTCGGAAGGATTCAAGAATCTATAACTTCCTTTTTTAGATTTAACAATGAAGAAATTTTCATAACTTCTGTTAAACTCCAGAATTCGCATTAGATCTTATTAACTTTTATGTCAATCTTTACAATATTGTCACTTTATCTGGTTTATATTTGTCCACCAAGGTACAAATATTTTTTAAAAGTATTCTAGATGTATTTTACATATAAAGATATTTTTCTTCACCTCGGTTTCAAGATCAATTTTTATATTATCAAGATATAAACGTTAAGCATATATATCTCGTGCGCTTTGCAAGTTGCGCTTCACGGTTTCATCCACGTATAATTATCTTAATTATGTTGCTCTTCCTCCCTACCTCAAAGTCACCAAGCGCCTCCATTCTCTTGTTAGCCAAACATTGGTTGTCTGTGTCCGGGAATACATCCATGGAAATACTCCAGATAATAAGTCAATAAACCAGTCACTCTGTATATCCAGCTTGGTATAAACAGTGTTCCTGGACGTTTGTTCCATTTTTGTCACTACTCTGTTTTTATCGTAGTGTAATAACATATATTATATTAATCTTCCTCTATGTACTGGTTTCTTTATACAAGAAAAATCAGTTATATGATTCCAAAGATTAAGACAAATGAACCAAAATAGATTTAATTTGTTTTATTTTTCACATTAGAATCGATATATTTCTTAAAACCCTAAATATTCAGTATATTCTGAAGCATACAGACGAAAATATTAATGCAAAAAATCCATGATTTTGGTATAAAAACCATAATAATATATCGATAAAAGCCAAAACACAAAGGTAATCAACTCATAGCATGCAATCTAACAAAAGCCGTTTAAAAAATTAAACCAAATTAGATATATACGTAACGGTCCAGAAACTAATTGCAGAACAGTGAGTACCATGAAGCAATATTTCAGTGAATATTATCAATAGAGGCAACGGCTTTATTATAGGGCGAACTATAAAACGCAGCCGATTCTCGTTAATAACACAGTATTTCTGACACAACGACATATGCTGTAGCCGCAACACGAAGCGCTGTTCTCACTAATGTACGATCATATGATCATATATGAGCAAATTATGTTTTTTGAATAATTATTATTCGTATTAGTCCCTTGTATAGTCTATTAGATCAAAATTAGTTTTAGCATTGGTATGCCATGCGGAAAATAAGAACGTATTTTAATTGTATAGTTTTCGAAGTTCTGGAAAGGTAAAAATGGAGTGATAACGTTATTACGTGTAAATTTATCAGTCGCCTCTTTGTTTTTATTTCATTGAAAAAAGCCGTGATATTTTAAACAAAGGTAAACCTATTAATTCTCAAATCCTCTCAGTTTCTGAATTCAATGGATCGAGTAAGTATTACATCCGATCGCGATTATTCTCTATAGTATTATCAGGTTTTCTGATTTTATGAGCCATTTCTTAACGTATTCTTCAAATAATATTTAATGTTGTAAAATGTGTAAATGTGTGTTTAAATAATATTGTAAATGTGTGTAATGTTGTAAATGTGTGTTTAAATAATATTTAATGTTGTAAATAACCTTAAGGTCTTGAAACTTGAAACTCTGCATAAAGTTTTTTTTTAATTCCGTCCCTAAGGACGTGGAATGTAACTTTAGATTTATATGGATAAAATTATTAGTTCTACCTATTAACTCGGACTCTCGTAAAATTAGTATAAGAATAAAATAAATAATAGCAAATATTACCGTTTGTCGACCTAAGGATATGCATTTCTAAGGGGTTGAAATAGAAGTCTATATTTCGTAGTACAGTAACGTTTCGTAGTAAACAGTTATTGAGAAGGGATTTCAACCGTTAAGACTTAAAATGCGAACTGAAAGTTATAGGGACTGAAGGAAATAAATTTCCATATTACATGGGGAATTTGTGAAAGATTAAATTACAAGTCGCCATGTATGCTACTTGAACATAATACTAGGTTTGTTCTCAGAGTAACAAAAACCAGTGACCATGGCTATCCACACTAAACATAAATGGAGTAGATTATGACAATCATTGACGGATTCCTTATAATATTGTGCTTCTATCCTTTTAAGAACTATAATGCTCACATTAATGTTGAATACTCTAATTTTGATTAAGTCCATAAAATATATATTCCGACAAGTAAGTAATGGTTCTGACTATACTACTTTTTCTATAAAAAATTAAAAATATGAGGGGTGGATATACAAAAATGGACGGTATATTAAGAAGTGGTATGGAGTACCACCCACCGTGTTTCATAAAGTAGTTTGTCTAGAAGACGGTCAAAAGGGACATTTTATTCAGGAAAACCCCGTTAATGAATGGACCATTCTATCTAAAACTACTCTTCTGTTTTTTTGTCGAGCTATATCAGATATATAAGTACCCGCTGTATGTTAAGATATCGGCACACTATATTCGGAACAATTATATTGTTGACAGAAAGGAAAGAGAAATCGATCGATAGCCAGATGCCCAGAAAGAACATTGTAAGTGTAAAGCATATGCGAAATGCTGGCATCTCCCTATTCTTTACCTAGAAACTCGGAGCCTGACATGATCACAATTAATATGTAGAACTGGGAGAGATCGTGCTGTGTCAAACACCGTTTATGATGTAAGAAGATGTTTGGGATATCTAGATATATGCAGAATTCGGGTGAACGTTTCTTCGCAATCCGTTTTACGTAGCATATTTACATGTAAACTCGCAGTGTAGCTTAGTTGTTTTGGTGTCACCCTTTAAAATGGTAAATATTATTTTTTTTAAAGAAGCGCTGTAAAAACATAACTTACGAATTATATTCATCAACCCGAAGCAATGCATACCTGCATAAACTATTTATTCAACATGGTTACTACTAATAAATGCAACATGATATCACTTAAAATTATACCTACCCATAACAGCTTACTAAATAGTAAGCTGTTACGTCGACGCTGGTTGAGTTTAATGGATGTACCCTAGTAAGGGTCGTGTAAACATATATGTTCTAATTACATTTAGATAAGCAGTTATGTAGCGGTATTGTAGTTCAAGTCACGTCCAAATAGTGCAATATGAATAACTTAGTGAAGCTCAGTTCTTAGGATTTTCGTAAGAGTTGTTTGTACTGTTAGATGGTATAAATTAATTTTTTTTATATTACTATCTGATAGCATCACTTTCACAGCTCCACTGTTGAAACGACTGTCATTAAATTTGGCGTGCATATGGCATATTTAAAGGAAATAAATAGAAAATATATTATATCTCGAGTAAAACTAAATATATGTAAGCAAAGCCGTAGGCAATAGCTAGACTAATATATAACAATTATTGACAAAACATTATTAAACACCTACATATTTAATATAATTTAAAAAATTACTCATTTTACATATTCAATAAAAAGAGAAATGTTCTCCATTTCATATTTTCCCGATTATATACGATGAGCGTGTCATTAGTAATTAGTTAATTTTTTTTCACACATCCCATCCGGAGTAAATGATTAAACCGTCATTATGCACGGATGCAGAGCATATATTAAAGATACTAGTGACTCTTGGCTAAGAGAAAAAAGTCATATTTTTCCTTTGTGCCAAAACTTTACTCCTGTGATAAGATCTACAAAGATATTTCGCTTCATATAACTCGGGTTTTTGAATCAATAAAACAGAAAACCGTACGCGGTGGCCAAGTTCAATGTTTTTATAATTTTTTTCTAATGCGGATACAATATTGTTAATTTTTATAAATATTTTTAAATTCCCCTTGTTCTTTTCCTTTTAATTTTCAGCTTATTAAATTTTAACGATTCATTTGTATACGGTTTTCATATACTTCATACTGGCATGGTCAATTAATTTACAGACCAATAACTAGAAACTTGACACACGATGCACGTGTAAGCTTCGAAGTAAGAATAATTTTGCGAAATTCTTTACAGCCATAAATATAGCTCTTCCCGTTGATCCCATTGATTGCGTACCGCACACTGTTTATTCTAACTTTGAAAGTATACTCAGTACACAAAATAAGAAATACCATAAAATAAACATTACTCATCATGTGGCATGAAAATTTATATACAGCCGCACGTTTAATCATCATCGAGGTCTAAAAACTCGATTTCTTCTTTAATAAAACGCTTCGTCGTAGAGACCTACTTTTGACACGCTTTTGTTAGGTGAGCCCGTAACTACATAAATTACTAAATATGTAATAGAATTTACGAGACTAAATTTCATGCACTTTAAATTGCTGTATCATCATGAGACTTGATTGCTGTGTGAAGTTTCGAAGACAATATAATAAAATGGCATAGTCGTATGATTTCATAAAAAAGAACCGCAAGTTAGGCACTAAACTCAATAACGGAAGAACGTATCCTAACCGCATTTGGGCTTCTAATTGTTATATCATCATAAAACTTGGCAGCTATATGTAGTTCTGTGATAACACAATGAAATTGAACCATCGGACTGATTGATTTAAATTGAAATACTTCCGGTTTGGAAGTCAGACCGAAGAATTGGATTATTCCAAGCTCACCGGAAAAGACTCTTTGCAATACTAATGCATTGGCAGGCATGGAGAGAATGCGCGCTCTGTCACCCACAGACAAAGAATCGAGGAAAGACACCTCAACCCAATCAACTATGCTATTCTGCTAATTTGAATTATGTTAAAGTGTTTTAATACAGTGGTAATATTTACAAAAGTAGTTCTAAATTTAATGTAAAGTTCAAAAACTAATCTCGCTTTAAGGGTACTCTGTAAAGGTTTTAAATAAAAACGCGGGTCACTTTTTCTCAAAAATAAATGATATTGCTTCTTAATTTAATATTATGTTAATGAAAATAATTCACATTACAGTTAGATTCAGAGAAAAAGCGCCCCACGCTTTCACAATCAATTATACTCAATAACAAACATGGTTTACATTAAGCCATTACAGAGTACATAGAGAAAACAGTTGCGATAATTATTTTTGCTTCTTATTTCAGTATTTATAAAAAAGGATTTTTTTAGTTTTTTAAACTTTTAAATTTGTTATCACACACACATATGAAAAAAATAACCAATTAGTTACTTAAAAATAAAAATACGCCGAACACAACTACAATTATTGGATGACAAACCATAAGGCACTAATTTTCATATTCCATACAAAATGAAATTTGTCTTTCAATTCTTTTTTTAGTTATTAATTTCTTTTAATGTAATGAAAATTGATGTACGTGAAGAAATCGTCTGTATGTAGAAATATCAAAAAAAATCATAGCTATTTTATATAACTGTAGATGTATTAAGCAAATCCATCCTGAATAGCTAAACATATAGTTTATTTATTTACATAGTAATTTCCAGAACAATACATGTATAGAGTGAATGAGAACAATACATATGATGGATGCATGGAACTGTTGAAACCTTCTACTTATTTATGAAAGCCGATACGATAACTTTACCTTTATTTTTGCTTCTTGGTAATACTTTCCAGATTTCTGAATTCTTTCTTTACTGACATTCTACACACTACATATTTCTTAAATTACAAATTTCTAGTTATTTCGGGAACTAGTTTTACTAGTGTATTAGTTAGTGCTTTACAGTATGTGAGAAAGATAAACAATTTCTATAAAATTTCGAGATATTGGAAATCTATTTTTCATAAGTGTAATAGATACAAATTTAGTGTCATGCTAAAAATCATATTTTTAGTATTTATTGAAGCTGATTTGGGCAAAGAGTACTGCGTCCCTTCTAGTTTGTAGCAAGTGGGGTAGCGGGGCTCGCAAATTGGTAATTCAATATTATACTATACAGACAGTATTGTGGCAGATTGAAGTTGATTATCGAAAATAACACATTTTTAGGACGCAATTTTATGACAGTAAATAAACTTACAAGTGTTTCAGATTATCGTTCTTTTAATAGTCGTAATATATTGATCATAATTTTTTTTAAATTGAATTTATTTTCTTTCTCCAATTGAAAATTCTAATTGTACATGAAATTGCACGAAATAGTTTTTAGCATACATAGGCAATGACTACGCTATTAGAGAACATTTTAAGAATGAGATGTTAATTTTAATAATATGAAAAAACTTGTAAAATAAGAGTAGAATGCACACTGCGACAGGTCCCTACACATTTATGCACATTTAGATATTTAAGAATTTGTAGTATTTCTATTAAACTATTTGCAAATATAATTTTTTTTCAACGTAAATATATTGTCTACTATATATTTCTTCAGTATAAAAACATGGTGTAGATTCAAAAAATTATAAGGTCTAGAATAATCGTCATAAATTTCCTCCAATATTTATGCATATTTCTAAAGATTCCGTTTTTTCCATAATTTCAAGTTCCGTAGTCCTGGAAATATGGAGGAGTGTATATTTTTTACATATTTATTGATATTATTTGTAATAAAACATAAAACTTAATATATATTTATAGAATATATTTGGCGTTAATTTTGTAGAAAAACCTTATCATATATTTGGCGTTAACTTTGTAGAAATACACTATCTTTGTAGAAATACATTACAATATATTCTATAACTTTGTAGAAATTTATAGAATATATTTGGCGTTAACTTTGTGGAAATACATTAATTTTAATTTACAATTAAATAAAACTGGGTGATGTAATATTATTTCTACTTTATTTAAATTCTTAACCACGACCTAGGTTATGTTGTATGACAACATCTTCATGTGGACAATTTGTGTGTAATATTATGTAGACATGTACTCTAGAAGATCTTTACAAACTGTCCACCTGAAGATGTTGCCATATATCGAAACCAGGTCGTGGTAAAAAAATTAAATAAAGCAGGAACGGAATGACATTCAAAACATTATTGTAAAGGACGTAGTTTCATTTAGTTGTGAATAAAAATTAAGTAATATATCTTTGTGAAGATATCATAATTAAATTTACGAAAAAAAATATTTTTGAGACTAGTCCTTTCAAGCAATGCCCATATGGAATTAAACATCGTTTTTCGAGTAGCTAAATTTTCCCCCTTGCATATTAACATTTTAAATTTCCTTATGAATATGTTTGCGAGTATCATGTATTGAAGGTTTTTCAGGTTAGTATGCTTCATCAGAGCACCAAATTTCAAGTTTCTACCTCGAGCGGTTTCTGAAAAAAAAACGACCATGACGATCGGCCTTGTGTGTCTTATAAGTTTTCCGTTCTTTGCTAAATTAATTTTACTGCTGTATTGAAAAAAAATAAGTTTTTTTCATTTCCGCATCGTTTATAAAACCGATCAATATAATGAATAATTACTCCTTTACGACCATAAGCATAGAAAACTATTGTTGTTTTTACAGTTTTTTTCTTTGGTGTCAACAACATTTTGAAATAATTATTTATTTCAACGTTATCTATTGGTGTTTATATTGGGGTGTATCTAGTTTTAGGCTAGCAGAAAACACAACTTAAGTATTTTAAAGAAATATACCATTTATTACATATATATACCATTTATTATATTTTCATTTACCTTTGGATGAATTGAATTTTTTAAATAATTTTTAGAACTAATTTTATATTTAGGCATGATCAATTATTACGTTATGCAAAGTAACGTAATATTTTGGTGCAAATAACTGTTATGTTGCAAATAATTTACAAGTAGAATTACACATGTAGAATTTCAAATCCAGTAACCTAAACTCTAGAAACGAATAAAAAGTTTCAAATTTATAAACAAAAGCCTTGAATTTTTTTTGTCAAAATTTGGCTATTTTTTAATAAACAAAAAAATGAGAGTTAAAGTTATCGACAATCCTAATTTATTGTACCTCGCGAACTCCTGCAAAGTGCTCTTATTTATGTTACTTTATACTTTTCAATATTTATTTGGTGGTTATTTGAAGTTGGATCAATTTTTCTGTTAAAAAGTTTTATATTTATTACAAATTATATCTGAATAAATAGAATAAATGGGTTTGTAACACTTTTAGCACCGTTTTGGGTTTTGTGTTCTTTACATTGAGTGACGTAACCAAATTTTCTGTTAATATGCAAATGGTTCGAATTAGATTTTGCTTGAAAATCGTGAAGCAAGTAATTCTATATACATGTTTATGTTCATATTTTATTGCCTTTCAATTTAGGTTTTAGTTTTTATTTAATTTATATGCTTTTATGTTGTTTTTTTAACAACATGCAAAATAAAGATGAAATATGAATATAAATATTAATATCAAATATACAAATAAACACATAAACCGAACAAAAAATTAAAAATAAAACTAAACATAAAAATTAAGATAAGTAAAGTTATATAATCAAAACCAATTCTGTAGGTAATTATTACTATTATTACTTTATATAATTGGTAATTTTTATGTCTATATTAATTTGAAACGTTGACAAGGAGGACAAATTAAAATTAAAAGTAAAACCAAATGAAAAAGCGAAAAAAAAATAAAACTAAAATGTAATATTTAAAATAAAGAAGATAGTGATAAAAACAGAAAACGATACGAAAATAAAAATTAAATTGAAAATAATATGATAACCGGATAAAATAAGAACGGTAGAAAAAATTGGACTAAAACGTATAAAATTATATTTTCATACATATTATTAGGACTGGAAAATTTTAATGACACAAAAATAAGACAAAAATAAACATAAAATAAATAAAATTAGGAAATAAAAACTGAAAATTGTTTAATATGTAAAAAGGGTAAAAATAAAATAACCCAAAAAATTTTAATTCAAGAATTAAAATTTAGCGAATAGTAAAGTGAGCAATAACAACAAAAAAAAAACAAGGAAACAAATTAAAATAGAGAGATTACATAATTTAAAAAAAAAATTATGTAATCTCAAAATAAGATAAAGAGGAAAAATAATATAAAAATAGAAATACATGGTAAAGTTAAAAATTAAATAAAAAAATAAAGGAAAAGTGCGATAAAAACGATAGAAGGCAAAAAATATTAATTCGAATAATATAAAAAATTAAAAAGAGGAAAACGAAATATTTTATGATAAAATGATAGAATAAAAATATAATAAAAACGAGAAATGGAAGAGGATAAAATTATATTCAAAAAATAAGAAAAAAATAAAGAAATACAATATGATGAAATTAATTTCAGGTTTATTTTACAAATAAATAGCTATCCGATAGTTTACCAAATTTTGAAATAAAATTTTTTTCATGCTGTTTACAGGGATGTCAAATATAATACTATATTAGAATTTTGAGAACTTGCATAAAATCTGCATAAAACAAGAATAAGTGAAACTAACGTTAAATATTCATAAAAACACTGAATATTTAGCAATCTGTAATTCTTAAGAAAAGTTATAATACCCAATCTGGATGTTTTTAAAGAAGACGCTTTGAAATAGAGAACATTCAATGTTTATCTAGTGCTTTAAATCTTTACAATTGCAAACCAATTTCAAGTAATTGAGAGGCATTATCTACCTGGGGGACAGTCCATAATTTTGCCAAATAATAAAGCACGTTTGTTGCTTGCGAAAAATAGATAAAACTTACTAACAATTACCATCCCCCATTTTTATCATTTTACTACAGACTGTAGCTGACGATAGCTCCATAATAACAGCAATACATTTCATACTATTATTTGGTACGTTATTGGTAAACAATATATAATAAACAATGAAAAATAGTACAACTAGAAATAATTTTCATGATTTTGATAATATTTTGGTAATGTGTGGTAAATTTATAGAAAGGGAGAATAATCTCGCGGTGAGAGTCTCGATGATTTGTTTCTCGATAACGAAATTAAAATAAAAATTATATCCATTATTATTCATCCAGATCCCCGAATGATTTGTGTATTTGTATAGATTTTATCTGACAAAATACATATTAATATCTATAAGTCTCATTGAATAGCCATTAATTTAGTATTTTCATATTTAATGACGGAAAAATAAGAACAAAATTGAGGGAAAGTGGTGAGAAAGGAGACAAGCATAAGGGCTAATGGATAATGGATATCATTATTGATAGGAACTTTATTACTAAAATAGTTTTTTCTGGTTTTGATATTTTAGTAATAAAGATTTAGGTTTAAATCAACTGCAGTCAGGATGGGTCTGATATAATCGTTACATGAAGTTATCTAATTTTTCTAAACTGATTATTTACCACGAAAAAAATTGCCTCTGCCATTTCTTCCAAATTTAGAAAAAAAAGTAAAATTTGCTTTATACCGCTACAGAAAATTACTATGATAAAGTCAATTACGAATCTATACGACATATCTACTATTTTCTGAAAAAAAAATCCTATCGTTGTAGAATCGTTTTTATAGTTAATACAATTTATTTGCCTTAATCTTCTGAATGACACAGAATATTAAATGCGGTAGGTTTGGATAGGTCACCATCTCGTCTTTTCACTATTACATGTCAGTATTTGCATTATATATTTAATATAATACACAAAATAAGAGTACAATTTTTAATACAGTCTAATTATGTTACAATAAGCGGATCAGTGTCGACGAGGTTTGCATTTGAACTAGGCCAAGTGGTATCCGCATGTTCTTTTTTTCTCCTTATGCACCTTTAGTGAATCGTGTCAAGCTGTTTTTTTTATATATCTACATTTCCGGACGTTTTAAACATTTATTAAAGTACTTACGAGGTATTTGCTTGAAACTCTTCAAATGTGTTATACGTTATCCATTATATTTCACACAAAATGAAGTTTTTTTCATGAAATTGAAAATTTTTATACACAAATTTTTATAATACAAATTAAAATGAAAATATCTTTGTCAAACCAGCTTACCATATGAGTCGCGATATGGATACCGGAAAATTCTGCAAGTAGCGGCCTTGAGACATCACAGAATTGTCCTTATCATTACATGCATTGACATCGCATGCAATTCTATTTATACTGCATGAGGTTTATATTTTGTATTGTTTTAAAAATTATATTATCTTCATCCCGCTCCAATTTTCTGAAAAAAATTTCGATTTTTACAATGGTTCACATGGAAGAAAGAAAATAATGTATTAGATACCACTCAGTACCAACCACTATAACTATTATATATAAAGTCCAAATTATTCAATCATCTCTATTAGTCTTAAAATCCATCTCTAGTAGCACAAGTGCGTATTTTTCGTGTTAAGTTCACACTCGACTTAGACAAATATATATTTTTCGCCATCCATATCCTAAAGTAATGTAGATGTTATCCGAAATCGATTCAGAAGGCTCGTCGGCCTAGCGAGTTACTCTGCAATATTATTATTATTCAAGGCGACCTATTATGTATATTAGATGGTTTTAATTTCCAAGCGTTTAACGTTAAATTTAATTCAAAGTCGTGAAATGACAGCAACTTACTCGCGACTCACATGCTAAGCTGGTAATTTGGTGCTCTGTGGCAGGCAGGTTGACAGAACGCACGTTGTACGAATTGGTAAATTTAAAGTTTAAATATATAAGCTCAATTTAATAGTATGAATATATACGTATATATATATATATATATATATATATATATATATATATATATATACACACACACACCCACATCATATACATGAAAAACCTTAGTAGTATTATGCACTATTGTTTAGTACATAATTTTTCCAAGACTTTTTAAGTCTAAGTAAAATAATTTTTTCTTTCACCCTTCGAAAATTTCAAACCTTGTTAATATTAACTTCAAATTTTTTACATTTTTAGTTGGAATAAAAATAGAAATTAAAGTATTATTTAGTCATTATCATAACTTTACGATCAAGTCAAATATAGATCAAGATCTTTTAATTTCATAAGTATGTGTATACTTCCGCGTATAATTTTTTACGATTTCAAAGTAACCCTTTACAATTCACAAAGTATCAAAAAATTATTACTTATACATTACCACACGCACGCATTCACATTTTGGAACAAGTTGTGTATAAATATTGTTAGCCGTTTATGGAAAGAACGCAAAAAAAAGAAAAACTTATAAATTTTCGTTTCGATTACTTACAGCTGACGGCGATATATTTTCTTTAAAATTGAAATCTTTTAGTATTTTCCAACAAAAAGCTTTCAAAATTCCAAGAATTATTTTCAAATAAAAAATGTAGAATAAAATACTAACTGGCATGTATAATTAGTAGCGGGATGTGCACTTTGGTTATGGCCAGTGTTTATTTTATTTTTTTTTATATTTCAGTAAAAAGAGTATTCCTGGTATAACACATTCAAATATGGAATAAAAAAATGCACGACTGTTTAGTATTCTCGTATGTGTCTCACAAGGTGAGAATTTTATGAATATGGGTAAAATTAATAATTAATTTGTATATGTGCAAATATAAAATCACGTATATCAAATTATTAAATAATTTATTCACATGCACTAATAGGCAAACCTTAAAGGCAAATTTCAAGATATCATGAAAAATATAATAGACAAATATGATAAACTGAATTGTTCAATTAATCATTCAACTAGTATAAAAATAAAGGACATCTAATTCGTTTAATCAAAAACTATTTATGACCATAGAAAATATTGACATTGCTGTAATGTCGGAAAAGAGGTTTACAAATCAATCATATCCAAAAATACTAGCCATAAGACTGATCACACCTCTGACAAATCTCATGATTTTAGTACTGAAGTACAATACTAATCATTATATCTGTGAACCTTATAGGTATTGTAATGAAACTATTGACACACAACAGAATATAAAGTTAGAATACTAACAGAACTGTACCCGTGATATACTGCCTACCACAACATGTAATAATCGCCGACGAATCATTTGGGTACACAATTTATCCATCAAAGAGAAAATAACTCCGCATGTACATATTGGCAATCAAGGCTGATTAACCCGTGATCCCCAGTATGTACATCCGAAGTTCTTTGATCAAGTTAAAGAGATGCCAACAATTATATAAGTCTGCAGCAGACCTTCAACGGGAAAAGTACCCGTCTATAATTCAATAAACGCCACAATACTCAAAATCCTTTATTAAAAATAATATTTTACCTAGTGAACTTATTTAATATAAGCCTACGACTTTTACACTATCCGTATTATGGGAACCTCCTTTAGGTTTTTATAATTTTAAAACCCGAGAAATAAACAAACAGACCAAGAAGAACCAATGGACTGAATTAGTACTAATGCTTTAAACATCAATTCTGCTTCAGGTAAAAGCAAAATACCGTTGAACTGACGTAAACAGCTTGATTCATAACTAGTACTGAAACCAAATTGAAAAATTATACTGAAACCAATTTGGACTTATGTAATTGAACTCTGAGGAACAGCTCCAGCCCAAACAATGTTACATCAACGAGCATTTAAATGTTGCGCAAACGGATTGCTATGATGTGCCAGATAAATGGAAAAAACTTAATCTCCAGTCACTTCATAGATGCAATTGTAATATTAAAGAGGAGAAAACGGATAAAACTATATTTCTATTATCTGACGTACTATTTGATGATACATATTTCTTATACGTACTATTTGATGATACATACTTTGATTCATTTTGTTTCACAATTTTAATATTTTAAAAAAGCATCTAAATAAACAACATTTTAATGCGTCTGTTGCATTATTTTAATTTGTCATTTAATTTTTATTAAACAATTTGACAATTGATTTTATGATAATGAATTACAACGTTTGTAAAAAACCCATCTCTAATTAATGGACTAGTTCTTGGCGAGCTGCATTACCAAATGGACGAGATGCACTACCAAATGAAAATTTATTATAGGTTTCAGTTATGTAATTTTCAGTTATGTAATTAACTTCTTGGGAAACCATATTCTTGGCCCACAAAGTTATATACCAGTTAAATACTGGTGTACGAATTTACAAAAATTAAGATAAGTATGCTACGAACCAGTTGTTGATGTTAGTTTCTATATTTGCCTAGTAGATTTTTTTTAAGAAATAGGCTCTTATTTTGAACCATAATTGCAATGATCCAATAGGATTTTTTTTTATTAACTTACATTATTGTTTCTTACAAAGTTTTGTGACTTGCTTTCGTAAAAAACAAGAATGTATTTTTTGACATATTTACTTAAATAAGTCAGTTTTATTATCTAAATTTTGGATAAATTTATTTAACTTGGTAAGAGTGTACCAATACCAATAGCGCAATGAGAGAGTGAGTATAATGAAAATAGAGTGAGTCTAATCGGAAAATACATGTCTATTTTGACAGCAAATGTTTCAGTATTGCTCTTTTCACGAGTTTGTATGGTGAAGGTTCGGAGTTTAATTTGGAATTATATTGTCATAACTAATAGGAAAAGTAAACATCTTGCAAGGAAAAACTTTTGCATCTTCTTTATATGATTTCTTTATTCGTAACCGTCTCATGTTCGATATTCATTGCAACTCCTAGCCATCTTCCGTTCCAAATTTTCTAATATAAAATAGCATCATTTAATTTAGTAAAGGGACAAAACTGGCCAAATGTCGTAAAATAAAAAGAAATCATTTTAAAGTTTTCCTTATATATTCTTAACAATGATTTTGAATATTTTTAATGTATTATTTTTTAAATTGACGTAATATTTATATAGTGTTTCCATAAATTATTGTTTGAAAATTTGAAATCTTTATTCAAAAGATTTCATTATATAAATAAGGAAATATTTATACCATTTCCATAACGACATATTACATAAATAGTTTAGCAATTTTCCAATATTTATTCTGAAAATAATTTTAACGTCAAGCCATCTGAATATTGCATGAAATAACCTGAATAATAGAAGAGGATTTCAAAGCCATGAATAAAATATGATACTTAGGAATCCCCTTTTTGTTTATCGAAACGGCTTGACGTTTCTTCTCACTTTATCCGTTTGTAACTTGCATTTAACTATAAATGGTTAAACTTGATAACTATCAATGCCAACAAAATTTAAAGAAAAATATGTGAATTAAAAGAAAATATTGAGACTGGCTCGTGGCAGGCCAAATTTAATTATTTACTATATATCTTAGGAACCCGTAAATAAATATTATGAAAAAGTGAGAATGAGGTTTCCGTATTTAAGTTTAGGTGTTAATTAAATAAACAATAACAATATCTAAAGAAAAATATACACTAGAGTTTGACTTTCATAGGATTTTTATTTATTTTATTGTTGTATAGTGCGTTTATATTGAAATTTTGTTCATGCAAGTACAAACTTACTTAGCTGCAAAGTTTTTCATGCAAGTTGTATAAATATGTTTTGCGGTAAAATTTAAGGGAGACTGAAGTCTTCATATGTGTATGTGTGTGTGAGTGTGTTTGTGCGCGTACTCGTGCGCATGTGCGCTTGAGTGTGCGTGCGCGTGTACATGTATGTGTACGTGTACGTGTGCGTGAGGGTGCGCGAGCCGTGTGTGCGAGTGTGCGTGTGTGTGTATGTGTGTGCATGTTTGTGATGTATATACATATACAAACAGCTTATCAACATTTAAGGTATATACAAACACTTAGCTTATTAACATTAAAATCATTTCTAGAATATGTACCGTAAGTTACTGTGTTATAATTTTATTTTTTTAATCACGGCATTCAATAAATTTTGTAAATTTTTTCCTAGTCCCACAACCATTCATTCCAAGTATCGTTTAACAGTGTTAGGCTCATTTAACGTTCCTAAATAAATTGGATTACACCTACGCCAGATAACAGCTTTATCCGCGCGGTATGTCATTGCTCCTTGATTATCTTCAAGCTATTCGATACTAATCACTTTGTAAAAACTCTGTTTGACCTCTTCTATATCAGAAACTTCATTAATATCGTCTGGAGGTAGTACGGCTATTTCCATTTCATTTAAGCCCTCGCAAATATTTTCGAATTCTTGAAGGTACTCATCTTTTCCAACACATTCAAAGTCCTTTGGTAATTTATTTTCACAAGTTCAATTATGTATGCAGCTAAACATGTAATATACAATCTAATATGTGAACAAAAAAACGGGTTTTTCCCCTTTCAGTAGATACAAAACACTTAACCCGTTTCCGCCCACCGCTGAATTCTTTGTAAAAAATGAAACAACTGAATTATTTGGTTAAAAGTAAGGAGTTTAAAAAAAATTAAAATAAAATTTTTATTTTTTTTATTACATATGAAAAAAATAGCCGTCCTTAAATGTGGATCCTGGGCTCATTCGTTATGAAAGTTTCAAAACATGGCTTCGCAATACATAATGTTTTTATGCACTTTTTATACTGCAACCATGTCGTACTATAACAAATAATGCATCGCAGTTGTTTCGCAAGATTTTATGGAAAATGACCTACGACATCCTACATCAAAATTCATCATCAGGGAGCCCGAAGGACATGAACATCGATCAACATTTTATTGTAAGTAATGGCAGGCAATGCTACGTTAGAACTGAAGTTGATTATAACGCGCATGCTTCATGTCATTATGAAGCATGCGCAGACGCCAGGCGGTATTAATTGCTAAATCAAGCATATACGAAAACAGAAACTACCACTAATTTTTGCCGTAGATAGAAGTATGATACAAGGAAATAGACTGATCAGCTTGATTGACTCCACTCATCCCTTTATTGCAATTTACAGGGACTTGCGGTATGTCAACATACGTTTTCTTTTCATCCAAAGAGCTTCAGCTAACAAACAATATTTGATTATCCTTATCAAACTGGTAATCAAATTCAGAATGATTCTTCTTCATCTCCTTAATGGATATTAGAGGGCATTTGCTGGGTATTCCCTCGCCAAAAGTTCCAGTGACACGATACCCAGATTATTGTAAATCCTACAACAGAGCTAAACTGGTAAAAAAAATGATCATAGAACACAATACGTCCTTAGGATTTGAGTCAAGCTTTCCTAGCAGGCTTTTTATGACTCTTGTACCTAATGGCTTACTTTTATACTATCAGTTGTTTATGCTTTGCCACAGTAAAAGCTGTAAAGATGTAACAGCAGCCGTCAACGCTTGCAAACATTAAAACTTTATATCCAGAGCGCACAAGTAGTTTGATAGTGGCAATAAGAACCTTATATTCTTCATCGCTACTATCCTATATCTCTTTATCCCTGTTCCAAAAACCACAACATTCCCTGGAATATCTCTAGGCATTAATTTGGATACCGTCTTCATCACCTTCATCTTCCGTGAGAGCACTTGGATGGGATAGAAGAGCCACTATTTCTATATTTATATCAGAGTCCTCTTCCCTTACTATAACCTATAAGAGCTCCGGACCTTGATAGCCCTCACTTGCTGCAAACGTCTCTTTAATAGTTTTGCTACACTGTAAATATGCAAAGAAAATATATTATTCACTCTACATGTGTCCACTGCCCCTATTGGGAACACGATCATAAATAATATTTTCATATCACACAGAACCCTGTTTAATATTCTACCTTGCATTTAACATAAAGTAAACAATATGTTTATAAAGTTTATATAAAAATATACAGCCTTTGAAATAAATATATTTTAAAAAATACCTTTTCGTAGCTACGGCAATTCACATTTTTACTAAACTTCAGCCACAATAATTATAATAATAAGGGATTATTCATAATTTAGCTGTAATGACAATACAGATTTAAATGAAAGTTTGCGATTTAGTGTTCAAAACCGGCTAATACCAATAAATAAAATATTGAGGGTAGGTTTAAAGGCATCGTCGTTTGGACATGACCGGCACATATGGGTTAATATGAATTATTCTGAATTATCCCAATAAAATAACAATTTTAGTATTATGGAAGCGCAGACTCAACTAAACTGTCTTCTTAGTATACAAGGTGTATACAAGGACAGTACGGTTTGCGATGTTGTTTGGTTCCTCATCGACTGTGGAATCAAACAACATCGCAAACCGTACTGCCCTTGTATACAGGATTGAATTTATTTGTACTATTACTGCTCACTTTGGGAGTTCAAGTGTTCAAAATATGTATTTTTTTAAGCAAAGTGAAGGATATAAATGTCTGCAAAACGTGTCCGTTTACGAACACAGTAGTGCAAAAATATTAAAATGGGAAGTGATGTCTTTATATATATTTCAATGCTTAACTTGGCTAGATCTTTAAGTTTTTTTTCAAATATTAATGTCGAAGGAAGCATTATAGAAATGCTATTATAATCCCCCTTTGTGAATGGAATTTGTAACTATTTTCACATAGTTCATTTACTTAAACTTCAAGTTACAATTTCTATATCTAATTTTCTGAAAATTTATAAAATCATTTATCTTCAAATTTACCTAAAAATTATGAAAATCTAACCAATCAGTCTAGCATATAAATAAAAGTGTACATAAATTAAAATTCGTTAATAATTTATGATTTCCTATAAATGTACAGAATATTAATTTTATATTGAATTTGTATTTCGCTGTATTTTTTAATTCAATAGGTACTTCTTGGAAAATATGCATATCGTTACCAGAAAAATGCTTGTACTCTTTTTTATTTTTTGGTGAATACGTAAAAAATCCAATAACAAATAGAATATTTCTTCATAACAAATACTATCTATCGCGACAAAACTCATTGAACTAATTGAACTCACTTTAAAAATCGGTTTATTAACTTTCAAAACAAAACGTGGACTTTACTTTTATTACTATCTTCGTTATACCTAAATTTTGTAAATGGTCTGTTTAAAATATAATAATTTTCTGTGTCTTTTTGACTACTCGACTTAAACCGCTACACGCGGCCGTGTAACTGACATATTATTGAGTCTATTATTGTGTTTCTGAGCGGCTCTCAAATAAACTCGTAGTTTTCATTAAAAATAAATAACTAATTAGGATTATCTAAATAAATGGAAATATTTCTTGGAATTAGTATTACTATAAAATTGTGACTAATGTTGCAAATAATACGTAATAGCCAATGAAATGTGTTTGATCGAAACATGTGAGCCCGTTTGGAAAATATCAGTGTTAATTCCGTCCTTTACACTGGTCCATGCAGTAGCTTTGGACGTATTAAACTGTCGCGTTATTATAAAGGAACTGTTTTCAAATGTAATCATAGACATAGAATTTTTTCTTACGTAAGAAGACTAATATGACATGGAAGCGAGTGGTGGAACCCAAATTCTCATTGTACGAGAGAAAAAGAGATAGCTAAAGAAGTACCGGTATGTCGCTACTTTAGCGAGTAAGAGGCCATAGCGTCCCGACGTCTTACGTGTTGGGGTGAATTTGAACATTTATTAATAAATCAATGAAAACATTTGTTATGAATATGGCGTCTTGTTCACTACGTGACTGTTATGTTACTAAGTGCAATAACCAGAAAAAATATACGATTTCCAGTTGAGTATATACAATATTCATTGAATTTTTGAAGACAATATTTTGAAAAATATTGTCTTTCAAATAGCTAAATAAACAGGTTTTTTTGTAAAATATTAATTAATTTTCAGTATTTGTTAAAATTTCAGTGTCCCCTATTAAAAATAAAGATTTTTCTGTATAAAGGCAGAAAGTGTTCGATTATGCCAGGGTTTGACAAAGTGTTAACATCACAGGTATCGATAAGTCGACAGATTTGTGTTTTTTGAAAACGCTTTAGAAGTATTTACACAGATAGATAATATCTAAGTTTCTTTAAAATATTTGATGCCAATAAATTGCTCTACATTTTGTATAGTGTAATTTGTAGTTTTTCTTTGTTGATTTATTAAAGATTTTTCAAATAATAACGAAAATTCTGTTGTATATCTTTGACTTCAGGTTCCTAAATATTTTTTTATTGCACGACATATAGATACAAGTTTTAAACAAGCATGGATGGACTTCAAACGAAAATTCGACTATTTACAGCTCACATTTTAAACGAAAATATTATGTAAAAAGAAAACATCATCGTGTTTTAATGAAAGACACAGTGCCTACTTTATTTGCACATGTAAGTATAATGCGGGGAAAAGGTATGAAGCGACTGTAGCTACTACTGATTGCAACTGGAAAATAATTTCATTCACAAATTAAATTTAATAAAACAAGAACGATGACTTCGTATGTAACGAGACATTTCATATGGCAGGTAATGTTTAAAAGAATGGCAGGTAATATTTAAAAGAAAGGAAGTACCGTATGTCTAAGTAAGGTACGAAAATAACTGGTATATATTCCGCCATCAGATAATTAAGACAATTCCAGCTACTTTCATTCCATGGATAGGAACACTCAATATACTTCAAGGACATTATGAGGTATATTTATTGTTCCTATTGAAAATATCTCCCCAACATATATTTTATGGACACTTCCTTTGATTTTTCCAATGGATGTCATTATTCACAAGAAGAACTATATAGGCCTATAAAATACATGAAGAAGCAAATTTAGTTAAGGAAATATTTAATATTTTTGTTTATTTGAAGCAATTTTTAATTAGGCTTGCATAAGATTATTTTGAAGATAACGACTTAAAATATTTGGTCTTAATACTTGACGTAAGTTTGATGAGACACGTCTCTCATTCCAAAATGTTGTTACTATAATTTGAAAACTAAATACAAATAGGTTGGAACCAACAGATGAAATAAAATATATAAAAAATATATATTACCTTCTTCAAGGTCTTAATTTACCTTTAATTAAATAAATAGTATATCTAATTGAAACATGTCTCGGCATGGTTTCTACCTTATATTAAAGTACCATTTAAATTACATTAATCAAATTACATAACACAATTATTTATGACAACATTCTCTGGGATAAATAGTGCTTTGTAAATATAATTTTGAATGTGCAAATGTACAAGAACGAAACGTCAATGACGTACTAACTAATTAGGATTTGATATTGAATTGAACCCTCCTTCAAAGATTCATAAAAATTCAAAGATTCATAAAACATAGTTCTTTGATGCAGAATGTAAATCCTTATTGTATTAAATGAAATGTGATACATAAGGAAGGGTAAACTTCATATAACAATAAAAGAAATTTCATAATACGTTATGAAGGTATTCAGATAATATTTAAACAATTTATGCAAGACATAAACCCGATTTTTAAAGAAAATACTCAAGTAAACTTGAGGAAAATGAGTTAAAATAAAATCAACCTGGTAATTCTCTTAAAAGTTCTCCTATTAGAAAAGGTATCATTCGGAAATAATTAAAGAAAAATTAAAATTTATTGCGGAGCATCCGTACGGAAATACAATAGGCGCTTAATAGCTGGTCTTTTGTTAAATTAAAATTTCTTAAGAAATATATTTTTTATTCAGTTCCGATCATCATAAAAAATTGTTGGTGACGCCATTAAAACATTATTCTGTGGAATAAAAATGTAGATTATTGGGATTGCGAACCGAGTTTGGCCACTGAAATTTTTTGTTCGTCCTAATAGACTTCGCTCTAGTGATATTTCATTATAAAACGTAATTGCGTTTATTCAGTAGGTTTTTTACTTCACTTTTCATTTTGGTTTCGCACTACGCTTTTACTATCTAGGTGAAATTTACTTTTGAAATTTAGTCTTTGTGAAAATTGTTTTTTTTTGACTTGCATTTTTACATTTTTTTAATAAGCAATAATAAATTTAAGGTTCTCGAACAGTCATCAGACAAAAGTTTTCCTGTCGCTTGTACATACTCGCGGATCCGAGCGATTCTATCTAAGTAGGTTTAGCGAGAGCCCCATATTGCGAACATAATTGTAAACATCGTCTTTTTCCCTTCATTTATGGAAAATGTCCATAGTATTCCAAAACTCTTCCTTTTGTGAAACGGTATAGAACTTTATTACTTTACCCTCTCTCTCCATATGTGTGTGTATATATATATATATATATATATATATACATATATATGGATATATATATATATATATATATATATATATATATATATATCACTAACTAGCAACACTTCAACTACTTGTGTAATTTAATATCTGTGTTCAGGCAAAATTTAATTTTTTTTAAATGAGTAGTTTAGTTTATAAAATATTTAAACTTTTAATTTAGTATAAAATCAAAATTATGTACAAATTAACATCAAAGTAAATATCACCAGTTGTCATTTTGACAATATGTAACATAATGTAAATTGTCAAATACGTTGACATTTCATGTTGATGAATTGTTATTTATCTGTTAGAAAAAAAAAATAGAAAACAAAACATAAAACATAGGTTTCGTTATTAATTGATTCAGCACATTTCACTTGAATATTTTAATGGTAACAACTAGTAAATTAACGCTATTTCGATAAAAAGACAGATTTGCTTCCTTTTATCATTTACTAAGTACGTTCTTGTACGATGTTTCGTTATATATATTTTTGCACGCGTACACAATAATTGAAATTAAAAATAATCTCTTATGGAATGTTTCTTCTACATTTACCCAAATTTCACTTTTAAATATTCGCTCGCACTAAAAAACGGTACATTCTCTAATTCCACTCAATCGACATAATACTACAACTATTTAATAAAAACCATTGATACGTATTTTACAAAAAAAACAATCAATTGTCATTTCGCAACGCAACGCAAGATTCACACGTTATGATGCATTGCAGATTTTTGGGAGTGTCACCGCATTAAAAAATAAATGAATGGTGCAGATTTGTTTTGAAATCGTAATTAAAATTAGACTAATTTTATTATTAAGAAGCAAATATAATGTCCGAATGGCAAATAAAAACATATCATATGAATAGAAGTTTATTTTAAAAATCGATGATATTATTATTTATAGTGTTGGACATTTGGGCGAATTATGGATGTTAAATGGCAACAATTGTTTTTTTACAAATTGTAAATACTCTTGACTTTGAAATAAAATTAACCTTGAACTGGAATAACAACACAATCTTTATCCTTTTTATTTCTTAACCTTCTTTTATAAAACTATGCAAATGAAAGGGATAGTTTGAAAAGTCAAATTCACGAAGAGTATTAATTCACTGTTGCCATACTTGTAAGAAGTATGGCAACAGTGAATAAATACTCTTTCACTTTATTGAAATAAAAGTTGCAGGTTGATGCATTTCCATGTTAATGACTTATGATAATTTTTAAATTTTAGAAAAAAAGTAGTATGATTAAAAAATAATACCTGTATAGCAATTTACTTATAATGCACTATATTGAACTGGCGCTATCTAGTAATGATATATACTGTACGTCATAGTTGAATTTGAAAACCTAAAATACCCATAAAGTAAATGTTCACTTTTTATAAAAATGGTGGAATTCAACAAATAGAATAACTGTTGAATTAATTTTTGGCTTATGATAGCTGAATTTTAAAAACGTTTTCAGTAATATTATGATAGGAATTTAGTTTTAGAGCACATAATTTTATTGCATTTTCAACAGAACACGATACGAATAGAAATATTTATTTTCCAGAAAACCATTACATATATGTCGTTTGTGAAAACATTGGTCGAAACATGTTTCTAGTCAGCATGATATACTGATGAATTGTTATTTATCTTATAACAAGTCGAAAATTTCTATTGAATGGAATAGTGATTTCAAATGAAAACTAGTTTAAAAATACTAATTTAGAGATTCCAGTTATAAGAGTGCACTATGTTTTAGATTTTGCTACAAACTTATCATCTCATTAATTAGCTATATGATTATATATCTAATAAAAAAGGAAATAAAGTTAATTTTATAAATAGTTGGCGTGTTTCGAAATAAAAAGTATGAGACAATTACAACTGCACCGTCAGTGGAAGGTGCATACAAATTTAATACCATGAAGGAGGTAGCTTATTTGTTGACATCAGTTTAAAGAAGTATGTTGAATATAATGTTTCCACATTTATATAGTAGTTACCTTAAGAATAAAAAAATGAAGCTGTTAGTATCAGTTAATATAAACATATATAGATGATATCAATGCTCGTAAAATAATTTCACTGCCGACTCTGAAAAAAAATAAGTGCAACTACCAATCTCCCAAATGTGTGAGCTTAAATTACCAATGGGTGACAAAAACTAGGATAGCTCCAGATAGTAAATATATCCAGATAGTATACTTACTATTTATGGATCAGTAGAAACCAAATTGATAAAACGATTCCTGTATTACCTACTGTTCCTTAAAGATGTCAGTAGAATGGCTTAAGTTTATTCTTTAAAAACCAAAGACGCAACATACAGTTATTTGAAAATAAAAAAGGAAATCATTTGAAAATCAAACAGGCAAAAGAATTCAAATGATGTGGACAGACATTATAATATAATTTTGTCGTTAATAATTAAAGAACCAAGTAAAGGATTCAGGATCTGTTCATCAGAAAATAAACTCATACACTCCATAGCAAAATGTGTTATGCTGGAGGTTCAACTGACAAGCAATATCGGATGCAGATCTATCAAAAAAGTTTCGATGGAAGCTGTCAGTATTATCGTATATTTGAGAAATTGATCAGTACCAATAGGATTGAACAATATATACTTATTTGAGTTTTATCTCTATATTTAGAATATAGGTATATCTCCATATTTAGAAGTTATATTATGTTCCATACACTGAAATGAAATAGGTTCAAAGGGGATAAAAACTTTGCTCAGTGTACACTATTTGGGTATCATAATAGTATCAAAGATTACAAAGGGTTTAACCTGGAAAATGACTCAATAACTCTCAACAGAGATACTGTAGTAATCGAAGAAGGCTTTTATAAAAACCTTTTATCAAGAAATATAACTAAACCACTGATTGTTGTGTATAGAACCGAAGAGACTATAAGTTTAAGGAACTACGCCAGCAGTTGAGGATCTATATAATAGGAAGAAATCAAATTCTGCGGGTCAACGATGAAATTTATTATCTTAGCAGTCTGTAAGAAGATGAGCCTGTAAAAGTTCCAACAAACCTCGAAGCATTACATTGCACACGAAAGATAGGTACGGTGTCTATAGTGTGTGCATGCGCGTGACAAGTGAACACGACAGTGAGTATGATGGCTTAATGAATCATTAAATAATCCAGTGAATTTACAATGGAAACGAAATATACAAGATGATATCAGGTCATTCGAAGAAAACAGTGCATGGGAGATAGTTGACCTGCCTAACCTTTTGGACATCCCTGATCCATACTTATATCGTTTGCCCACAACTTTCTTAGTCAGGTTAAATGACATAAACATTTAGATAATTATAAATTTTATTAAAGGGTATAAAACTACTAATCGAATAGTGTTACAGGCATCTGTAGAATACAGTTATTTTTGCAGCTATAATTTTTGGAAACTACGTATAATTGTGTTTTTTTTTAAATTATTTTATGTAATTATTAAACGAATACAAAAGTATATAAATAATAAGTGGATTTGTCGGTTCGACATTAAATGAAAATTCAGTCAGTACTAGTTGTCATAACTACTTAATACTAAAATAGTGAATTAAACAATTAAGCATAGAATGAAAAAAAATTCAAACAAATTAAATAATATTCTAATATACACAAAGGTGCAATGTTTATGTTACGCCACAATGGCGACAGCGACGGCGCGGCATTGTTGCTTTTGTCACGACCGGTAGCAAAGTATCACGACGTCTTTGAAATTACATACAGTATAGGTATTATTTGAGGAAAATTTAATGGTGCATATTTTAATAAAAAAAAACCATTACAAAGATAATAAATAATGTAGTTATATTTGTTATTTTGTTAATATAAACTTTACTGATTTTGTTTACCTTTTCTATGCAAGGTATTTATTTTTCATCGTTATTGGAAACGTCATTTTGTAACAATTTATGGTGGTAAATAATGTATTTGGTGTTTTTTTAATCAAAAAATTAGCAAACCTGTAATTTGAAAACCTATATTTTGCCACTTTTTATTAGTTGTTGCCTGTGAAAGTTTGTAAATATGAACAAACTTATGAAAGTTTTTAAATATTTTTTCACCCTGAATTGCATAAAGTAACCAAAATTGTTATAAGGGTAATTCCATTATTTTCTAGCTTTGTATTTGGTTACAGTAGTTTTCGTTTATTGCTGTCAATTATCGTATTTTGTAGATAATACTGTCACAAAAAACTTATCGATGTCATAATTTTTTGTTCAGATAAACTATTATTTTACTTTGGCTTACATTTGATTATTGTTTACATGGTTTTATGCTAATAACGAAAATTCATTTTATAAAGAGTTTGTTTACATGCCTGTTTTCTTCTAGAAACGGGAAAATTACATTAAAAACGAATGTCAAATTTTGAAATTGTGTATAATTAAATTGATAGCGTTGAGACGACCGGCACCACTTTTTGCACCCGGGTGCTGACAGAACCATAGTTCAAAGCAATTAGGTGTTTAAAAAGAAAATTGATAGTAACAATAGTGTGGGTCAAATGGCAGAATTAGTAAAAAACGGCTTTTCTCAAAACCATGCATTTATTTTGAGAGACATTCTCACCGGTTCTCAAATATTCAATGCTAATATTATTATTTGATTTAGCAGTTAAGTTGAATTTAGACATAACTCATCTAAAACAGCGTTTCTTGATGGTCTCGTATATATATATATATATATATATATATATATATATATATATATATATATATATATATATATATATATAATATATATATATATATATATATATATATATATATATATATATATATAATTATATGAAAATTCTAGTAGAACTGACATAAATTTTAAAAAATCATTAAAAAAAGAGGCGATATAATAATTGCACTTTTAATGTTGATGATTTCTTTGTTTTACCAAAGAGTAAATGTGGATCAAACAAGTTAAAAGGCAGTTTGTCAACAACGTTTAAAATTAAAGAGCCCTAGGGCGTAAAACAATATTTAGACATGAGATTAATATTGATAAAATTGAAAATGTAATAACTCTTGATCAGAGGAAATATATTGATGAATAAAGGGATTTAATGTAAAAGAATGCAAGTGAATGGATACACCTGTCAAAATAAACTTAAATATTTGGAAAGGTAAAATTAGTGGTAAAATATTCCATATCACCAATTAATTGACAAGGTGATGTACTTGATTGTTCTTCACAGAACAGCTATTTTTATTGAAGCATAACATTTAAGTTATCTTAATAATTAAGTCATGAACGTTGGACTTATGACAAAAGAGTTTTAATATATTTGAAAAAGACTAAAAAGTTTCTGTTTAATATATACATCCAGTGGAAATTCAGAAATACAAATACAGACTTGGCTGGTAATGTCATAGATAGAATACCATATACTGGTTATTACTTGAAATTATCTAGTGATCTAATTTAATGGGAAACAAAAATAGAACGTACCGCAACCTATCGAGTACTAAGTCTGAAACACTGAATGCTGAAAGGAGACCATATATTTAAGAAATTTGCAATGTGAGATCACTAACAAATTGTAAATCACAACTATATTTAACGATAATCCATCGACACTGGTGTTATCTACCAATCGTGTGTTTCATAAAATGTCTGAGCATATTCATATGCGCTACCAATCTTTTTGAGGAAACTGTTTTGTAATTGAGGTAGTGTATATGCCAAGAGCAGAGATGTTAGCAGAGCTATTAACTGAACGTTTGATGGGAATAAACATTATAAGTTATTAGAAAAGTTTGGTCACATTAAACGATTGTAATGTGCACGTATTTATTTCGTTAAGTGAAATTAAGACCTGTAATAAAAGATTATGTTTTTATGTTAGTGGCGCCATATATGTGATAGTGCGTATACTCAGTATGATTGCTAAGGTCACTATATAATATGTTGCATTATGCACCGCCATCTGTTTACAACCCCATATGTCATTTAGAAAGGATTTATTGTGTATTTGGGATAATTTTTGGTACTAAGGGTTTGAAAGACACTTGCGACATCTAGAAATGCAATTTTATTCTATTTAATTTTCATTTATCCCTAAACCCTGTTTAATTATCATATCCCTTCCGCTCTGTCTGGTTTTTCAGAGATTGAATGTAAAGATCACAAGTCATTGCTCGTTTTTAATAATAATGATTTTGAAATCGCTTTAAGTTAAGAACGTGTACTTTTCTTATTGATACCAGTATAAAGATATCTTAATACATTATTGTGTTCGTAAATAATCCCCTTTAAATTTCAACATAGGTAGTTGGAAAAAAGTAGGGAAAGTGGCAATAACCCACTAATTTAATTGAATAAGCGAAAAATAAAATGAACTGCATTTCATCGTTTAATTACTCTCCAAATATCAACCTTATATATATATATATATAGTATCGTGTCAAAAATATTAGTGCTTCAACCAAACTTATATTGTTATATTATATATATTCAATATACTGAAATAAAAAAACTTAGTAAAATTATTGAGGTAAATAAATACTGACAACAACATACAAAATACTGAGAATACAAGTAATATTACTGAAATCTTCTCATTGCATTTGATACTCGTGTATCATGTAAAGCTTGAGCTTCTATCAATATAATAGAGTACGTCAACCTCGCTACCAATATCAATAAGGCTATCTAACCATCGAAATACTCGCACAATTCTGGTCCGTTTACTCGATTTGGGATCAGCTCTGTAATGATTATTACACCTAGTTAAGGGGCTGATTTCGTAAATAGGCGAAAATGGGCGTTTGGTTTTGTAGAATACTCTGTACTTACCAAACTTAGACGTTACTACCAGGACGTAGAATGTCCTTTGTACGTAGAATATTCTTTGTTTTTTATAAATTATGTTTCAAACATAAAAAAATCTGAAAGTAACTTGGTTTACCAAAAGGG
The DNA here is from genome assembly GCA_039881145.1 of Druceiella hillmani. Lineage (NCBI taxonomy): Eukaryota > Metazoa > Arthropoda > Insecta > Lepidoptera > Hepialidae > Druceiella > Druceiella hillmani. The sequence continues at coordinate 29,458,838 of JAYKKI010000013.1, read as the reverse complement.
CATTCCGCTGTTTCTCACAATAAAACAAAATTGTAAAGATATATCGATTTTCAATTCATTGTGCCTATTCTTAATTAATGTAGCGATACTCTTGTAGATGAATTTAAATATGGCAAATATGGATATAAAAAAATATCAAGTTAAATATACGAAATTTTACGGCATTTCGCGCCAAATGTTCTATGCCAGCTTCCATTAAAATACAAAGGATTATTATCTCCGGCGCTCAGGCATATTTTGAATGCAGTATTGTTAGCACTTGCGGCAATGAGAAAGTGTGATGTGGTCGTTCTTCGTCAACTTGTCATTTATAACGCGTACACAACTTACATGCTATATAAGTTATATGTTGTCCATTACAATTAAATTCAAATTACGAAATGATTATTGCATAATATTTTTACGATACACTTGAAATGTATTATATTATTTTTTTACATTAATAATTTTTGTAAATTATTATATAAAGGAGATATTTTGTATATTTTCAGATAATAGTGGGAAAACGTAAGATTTCTTACAGACGTCAAGTACTGGGGAGCAAAAATACAAAAAAAATATTACATGCCCTAGGCAAGTTTGTAGAAATTTTATAAAAGGCATAATATAAAAATATTAAATGTCTCTGTATTGTAAAAGAAGTAAATCGGTATTTTACTGTATTTGATTATTAAGTATTATATTACGTTGTAGAATTGTATAGTATATGTATAGATGCATATTTTTTTTTAAATATTGAACGTTTAAATTTGTTATATGTATCAATAAGTTTAATATTGTATTTTATTGAATATTGTAATGATTTTATTATGCTATTTTAATGCCTATTATCGAAAGTTTAAAAGCATAATACTTATTTCTCAGTGTCCGTCTATCTGTATTTTAAAGCCATTTATCGCGTGAACGATACAACTGATTTAGAATGCTGATATAAAATTTTGCATGGGAATAGCTTCTAATGAACTTAACGCAGACGTAAAATATTGAATATATTTGGCGTTCATTTTGTAGAAATTCATTATTCACAATTAAATGAAACTACGTGATGTAGTATTATTTCTACTATCTTTAATTTCTTTACCAATAGATAGTCAAAGATCTTTGCTAATATCCCACCTGAAGATGTTGTAATACAACGAAACCTAGGTCGTGGTAAAGAAATTAAAGATAGTAGAAATAATACTACATCACGTAGTTTCATTTAATTGTGCAGACGTAAAACATAAACACTATAATTCGGGTTGATTTGTAGAGGGGGGGGGGGGCAAATTAAGAGCGAAAAATTGGTTTTATCGGACTCATTATGTGGGATATCAAAAGAATGTCGGTAAAATACGGGTTAAAAATATTAATATAATTTCCTTTGTACAAATTTTCATGGAATTTTTTTTAAATGTCACAGATCAGAGATTTATTGTAAGAGAATTATTATCCTACCCCTGAAAATTATCCTAACTATCTCAGAGAGATCAATTGCATAATGCTAATTTTGTAATTTTTTATTAGTCTATTATTGACATTGAGTTTCAAATTTGTCTGATACAATTTTATTTCATCATTAGAAGAAAATAATCGTAAATAATTATAGCGGAAGCAACACTTTTAATGAACTTGAAAATAAAATTCCAGGAGGTTAGATAAAAAGAGAAGCGGTATGTACTAGGACAGAAATTATTATTTTATATAATATTTCTGAGTTACCTTAAATTGTATGCGTGTCACATTTCACGACCAATCTGATTTGGCCTATTAATTTCATATGATATTTCCTAGTCAATGCTGAAATCCCAGTGCTGAAATTGAAGAGGATATCAATTCAGTAGGAAATGGTATTATATATAAAGGCCGGGGGATAATTAATTTTACGCATTCAATCTTTTTCAATGTTTGTAAAATATTTCTACACACGTAAACATGAATTGAAATTTAAATCATATCCAAATTATTTCGGAAAATCGTGTTGAACTGATCTCTAAGTTTAATTTGACATATCGCAGGTGTATAGAGAAATTCATTTCGAGCACGGATGAAATTAAAGGTGTTGGTGTAGACATAAATCACACTGCTGTATCTAGTATTATATCGATAGTTTCTGGTCATGCTTATCTGCAAACTTTTACTGCTGTTTTAGAAATTCCGGGTATATGTGTTGTATGTATCTATATTGTATGTATCTAATGTATGTATCTATACACAACACTGCGTGAGTGGTGGGTGAAGACCGCGGCACATTGTATGGCAAAAGCTGCCAAGCAAGAAGCGGATTATGCAATATCTATTGGTTATGTTAAGCAGTACGGATCATCAATGACCAGTTACTGACGGATGTTGGTGAATAAATTATTTCGAACCAACTATTACACTTATTCGGCGCAGCTGTTATTGTAGGTGATACATTTGGAAAGGCTTTATATTTAGGAACTAAAAATAAATATTGCATGATTTGCACTCGTTCTGCAAATTAAGAATGTGGAGCTTCCGCAGCATTTATGTTATAATAACTATTCAGGCTCATCTATCGCGATGGAATCTATTATACTTTTGGAGGGGTTTAAAAGTTCTCTTAAAGAATACGGTTTCATATATAAAAAATTAATAGCTGTTGGAGATTTTAGTACAAATAAAGAAATTCTTGATTCTTGTCCATGTGGTGATTTTATTGTTGAAAAAATTGAATGAAAAAACCATCTATTACGAAATGACTATAAGGTGATATTAAATATTTAAATCCTCGTAAAATTGTAAAGGATCGGTATTTACGTTTAAGAAAGGTTGTAGAATATGCAATTAGGCATGGATGTTTAAAAAATGGTGTAGAATGTGCATTAGGGTGAGCAAAATTTACAATTTCACGTAAAAAAATCCACAAGTTGCTGAAGATATCCTGAAAGGTTTACATTACGTATTTGGTAACCCATGTTAATTGTGTCTCTTATTTTTGTCCGCAAGAAAGTAGACGCGTTTATGAAATAAATTTATTTAATACCTTGAAAATATCAGGCATACAAACAAAGTTAGATATTTAAGTAGTAAATTATTTTGGCAATCAAACTATGATATAGTTTGATTTAACGAGTAATGTAGCAGAAAGCTATATTTCTCAGGTTGCCAAATTTGTAAGAGGTAAAAGAATAAATTATTCTCTATGACCTTCTTATAGTGGGCGATGTGCTAGTGGATTACACACAGTTATGAAAAATATTAAAAGAAGAAATTTAGTCACACTAACTCTATATCTAACAATCGCCACTACGGGCCACAATGCCAACAACCTGACTTGAGCTATGAATGTTCGCAAGAGGCGAAGTAAAATTGTCGTTTACATATAACCAGCACCAGCATCTAGGGAGGAATACAATTTTGCAGAGTAGTAGTGGTGAGTAGTTGAGCTTGCTACATTGCTTTTAACATCTTCGTGGTTCGGAAAAGTTTGTAAGAGAGGAAAGGCTACCAGTTGTACGCCTTTAGTCAAATCCATATTTTGTGGCAAATGTATTATTAATATTCCATCAATAAGGTATCATAAAGGTAATGAAAATTAGATCACTACGTATCCAAGAAGACAAAATAATCGAGAAATGTGGTGTGTTCATAGATGACTAATATTATTTTCTGGGGACATCATCAAAAGATAAATACGTAAACGGTAAACGATAAATAGTATTGGTTAAGTGTCCTTTCACTCTTTCTAAACATGAGGCAGTTGATGTCATGAAAAAACACTCTTTTTGGAAACTAGATAAAGAAAACCATTTCATAATTAAAAAAAACCATGACTGGTATTTTCAAATCCAAGGACAATACCAAAAGTCACATCTGCCTATTTGCTATCTGAATTTTTTGACGATTATTTACTTTCGGAACTGGTGGATCCGTGCATCCCAAGGTCTATGGATATACAAAATCCTCCATATATCTTGCGTACTGTGGAAGAAGAGAGTAATCGAATAGCACAGAAATAATAGAATAGCTTAAGTTCTTATTAGGTGTCTTTGAGTGTATATGGCGTTATTTTTTTATCTGTAATAACGGTTTGTTTTGAGAATATATATATATACATATATATATATATATATATATATATATATATATATATATATATATTTATTTATATATATATATATATATATATATATATATATATATATCTATACCCTATCGGTATCATTACTGGATAGATAAAACAATGATTCAGAGTAATAAATGGTAACCATGTAACTTGCATAGAAGGTTATTCATTCCAGATTCTCTAATCTGATTTTCACTAAGTGCTCACAATGACCGAGATCATTGTATTATTTTTATAATATAATATTTGTTTAATACTCTTTTATATTTGTTATCCCAAAAAACTTCCAGTAGGCCTTTTATATTATAGCCAATTTAAAAAAATAAAATTACGATTAGACTTATAAATGTACATGTAGTCCATAAACATAATCGCACATTGATTTTGATGTATAATTTAGTTATACCTATAAATTATTTGTTAATTTTTTGATATTACAGAAACAATTTTGTGTTTCCTAGTAAATTTGAAGGAAACCACGTATTCATGATTCTTAAATTAAAAGTTTTTATGATTTTGTTTTTAATTTTGTATCAATTTTTGCAATTTAAGAAATTAATCCCTTGTCAATGAAAGCCAAGATGAGAGACATATTAAACGTTATTTCTTCTTGCCACTTGTTTTCTTCTTCAGTTTATGTTGCACTAAGTCAATTTATCACATAATTTTCAAATTTACCACATATAAATTTTTCAAATAAAATTAATGTATTAGAAAATTAAGGAACCATGGTATTATTAACAATATCTAAGTATAAAGTTTAAGTGTTGGAACATAGATGTAATGCACACGAAGGATGGAATTATAAAATATTATTGAATTAGTATTTTATATTGGGTAATATTGAAAAATTACTAAATTTATTGCAAATTGAGATACATGTTATCCGGCTGGTTTATGGATAATGGAGACATTACATTGGGTTTTTTAATTTCTTATATTTTTTTGAAAATATTTTTATTACAAACTTTTACAGGTTTTATTTATTTTTCTTACTTAGAAATAAATTATTAAGTTTTCTTTCATACATAGTTTTATTATTTTAATATTACTTCGTATTGTATAATATTATTTCATGTTAAATTTGCCTGAGATTTCGTTTGCGTGTAATCAGGAAAGACATTTTGTTTTTTTCTCTTATATATCACTATGAATAAAGATATAAAATATATAATATTACCACACAAATTATAAAAAAAATCTCTGGCTTCTATTATCGCAAATATTACGCAAAATTAACCACTCCTTTAAAATATTTTGATAAATTCGCTCTGTCATCATTTTACTAATTGTATCCATATATTTTACGCTGCTTTATTTCTAAAGTTTTTCTTATACTTAATACCTAAATATTATCACTAGTAAAGAATTTTAAATATATTTTTAATAAAATGTGTTATATCACATTTATTGCCAGGTCATAATTATGTAATTAGTAATAAATTAAATAGGGTATTTGCCTTACAAATAGTAAGAATATTTTTTAGGAATCTCAATATTATCTTAGACTATGCTTGTCCTATTAATTAACAAAAACACTACACTTGAAGGAATAGTTACACAAAACTTATGCAAAAATGTTTCATTTTGTAATTCCCCAAATTCAGTCACATTATGCGTTTTGCATCTAAAAACCTACCTGAACCATATCCAAAGTAAGAGATAACAAAAGAAAGAGATTTACAAAGCTATTTTAAAAGAGAAATCATGCTCAGATTTTCTTTAATAATCGATATAGTTAAAAAAGTGTCTCAATAGACCCCACTGTGCAAATAATTTAGCCGTCTAATCAGCATGAAGTCGATTATGGGTAGGTTCGTAAATTATACCTACGAATTAATAGTTTCTTTAGTAGCTATGCATTCAGAACACTAGCCGGTGCACTTGAGAGTAATCTCCGTGTGAGTGAAGAGAGGCCAATATAGCCAATTGTATTCCTTATCCACCAGTTAAGTTGATTTTTTGACACATTTATAATTTTTTCTATGCAATATTTTATTAGTTGCTATCTAATTATTGTATCGTAATTCGTCTCGTCCCACATCTCTTTTTTCTTCAACAGATTTATTTGATAATATCATTCCAAGATCATTTTACAGAGTTAGTCTGTAAGCCTTACTATTGAAGGCTGTGATATGGCTTATTTTTTCGAAAGAACAGTGTTCGACTTTTGTAGAGGAAAAGGGAAATTAGTTTCATCCTTTTCTACATTACTTACTCTTAAAATTTCATTTCCAATTTTTTCATTCAACAGTGTATTAAAAATAATAGCTTTGAAACGGGGATCTAAACAGGTTGACAATTTGGGGGGGGGGTTGGTAAGTTGGTCAGTGCTGAATTAAACTGAACTTATTATGTGTGCACTGTGCTTGCATGTCATAATTATGTGTAGGCGAACGTGTAGGTATGCTAATAGTTCGTAATATTTCCATAAATAAAAAGAAAACTTAGAATGTAATAAGGGAGTTATTTGCAATATATTTAACCAAGTAACATTTAAATATAATTTGATAAATTTCAGTGCCCACGTTAGCAAAAAAAAAATCGTCAGTTGTACATGTCTTTGTAAGAGAATGTAAAAATAGCCAAGATTACCGCATGAGCTCAAAAAATAGTCTTCATTTTAAAAATATAACCCGTGACATATTTCTAAAGAAAATCTTTCAAACCTTCGATTAGATTGATGCGATTTTAAAATCGCATGACATCTAGTAAGTTAGAATGCGATTTGCAAGGCCTAGATAAATTTAGAGATGTACAAAAATAGTAGAGGAGAACGAGAAAATACGATTTATGAAATTTATGAAAAAAAAGATATTTCATTTAGCCGAGCACTGTCAGTTTTTCATTAGTTTCGCGAAGTTACGTTTGATGGTTCCAGACAAAGGTCGCTAAGGAATAAATGATTCAATTTTAGTCACATATTTTAAGCAAAACAGAAGTGTCAGATCTTATCTATTATCTGTCACCACCATTTCGAAAAAGGCAAACAATTTTAAGGATCATTATCTCAATATTAAGTATGTATGCAGAACTACAATTACTATTGAATCAAATTTCCTCAAACGTTGTCGTTGTCCTGCATGTTTGAGTATGAGTATAAAGTATAAATGTATAAAGTATGAGAGTAAAGTGTAAAAGTTTTATAATATACATAACTTAATTGTTAGTTAAGATGTTAAACTAAGTAGTACTATGGTTAATTGAGTCTCTACGAAGAGCTTCCTCCGCTTTGTGTTCATCAACAAGCTTTTTGATATCTCTCTATGTGAAGTTCTGCTCAAGTACAATACGAATCTAATCACATTCTTTCTTATTCGTACAATTTGTATTAAATGCATAGTTAAAAAAAAATCAAACAGAATGCTATTAATTTTTTGTGTGACAAATGTAATAAAATAAACAAAAGGAGATTTGAAAGAACGGACAGATTTTAAAGAAGAAGCGCCTCGATAACATGACAAAAAATCTTAAAAATGAGTTAAAAAACAATAAATAAAATTAACCGTACAGTTGCTCTGTACTTGCTTCTCATGAAACGCAAGTCTGTTTTTATGTTTCAATAATAAACATTTTATATATTTATTTGTTATTGGATTTATAAAGGCCTAATATTTATAACGCCTCGGTACGAACGGATAAAATAAATTTATGGAATACTTTTGAAGTGGGAAAATACTTACAACTTTGGAAGTTCGATGGAAATTTTCTTACTCGTTTTTATATTCGATTTTTGGCTGTTAGATAACTTAAGTTGTGTTAGAAGTAACGAAAATAAAGAAAAAAGAAACAAAAACTTGGGAATTTTATGAAATACGTCTTAATAATATTTCCACTCACAAGCATACATAGTTTTTATGATACAAAATAATATCCTAAACAAAGAATTTAATTTTCAAAGTGACAGCATGATGTGTAATGCTTTAAGGTTCGTGGCGTCTGACTACCTGCGCACGCATACGCGCTTATGCGTATGCGTGCGTCTTGTGTTCTAGCAATCGTGCGTGTTGTAATGAAATAAAAAATACTATGAAGTTACATCTTTCAGAGATTATTTGTTCCTTAATACAACGTGCGACGCCAACTTGGCCAATATAACTTTAGGTAATAAAGAGATTTGCATGTATTTTAAAAGCGACATATTCCAGAATTTGTCATACTTTTTTAAACATAAGGTAAAATTAAATTTCTTTAAGTTTTTTATACTCTCAAAATTAAAAAAGCACGTAATATAAAAAAACACAGTGACCTTAGAATTTCTAATGTGTATATAAATATTTATGTTAATTCATCTCATATTAGCGTAAAAATTCTCGGCCGTTCTTATAGATTTAAGGTGCCATTAAAATAAGCAATAATGTACATTTAAAAATACTTAAAAATACTTGAATTACTTATCATGCAGAACGCTTTTACCCGATGACATTATGTATCGAAGAAAAAGATATTTCTCCAGAAAATAGAATTAAAATTCAATAAACGTCGAAATAAATCGTCAAGTCATACATCCAGATACTAGTATTATGTTTAAATTCAAGTTTACATTTATGTGTACACGCTTCGGTTACTATATTTCGATCTTTATAACCAAAGTAGCTCCCCCTCTCTCTACATGTAGATATTTTTCAATTCCTTTATTTTTTTTAAAAACACATAAATAAGTCACAATTAAATGAAACTACGTGATGTAGTATTATTTCTACTATCTTTAATTTCTTTACCACGACCTAGGTTTCGTTGTATTACAACATCTTCAGGTGGGATATTAGCAAAGATCTTTGCTAGTATCCCACCTGAAGTCTTTACCACGACCTAGATTTCGTTGTATTACAACATCTTCAGGTGGGATATTAGCAAAGATCTTTGCTAGTATCCCACCTGAAGTCTTTACCACGACCTAGGTTTCGTTGTATTACAACATCTTCAGGTGGGATATTAGCAAAGATCTTTGCTAGTATCCCACCTGAAGATGTTGTAATACAACGAAACCTAGGTCGTGGTAAAGAAATTAAAGATAGTAGAAATAATACTACATCACGTAGTTTCATTTAATTGTGAATAATGAATTTCTACAAAATTAACGCCAAATATATTCAATACATATATAAGTATCAACTTTATTCTAATAACTTACTTTTTTAATAAACAAATTTTTAAAAAATTGCTTGATACGAAGTTCATACAATAATAACGACACTCAGACTATCATCGTTGAGAAAAGTACGCGTCTTTACGCTAAAGCGACTACTCCACAATCTTCATCCGACGAGATGCCCACTAACGAGTGTACGTCAGCAGAATCTTTATCATTGAAAATGTGCGGTGACTTGCGATTTTCACATTCAATCTCCGCTGAACGAAGGAATAGAGGTAGAGGGAGGAAGATAAGTGAATAGGGAATATATGTGAGTGATAACTCACCCTAAAGGTATAAATGGACAGGCGTTTCTTCATTACTGCATATCTCATCTGTTAATACTTCTATGAATGAAAAGCAAAAGATTAAATGTTATTTAAAGTCCTTTATGCTTAAAATATTGAAATATATTTTTAGGTTTAAATATTTTTTTTATATAACATAGTGTACGCATAACATGACATGAAATTCAGTATACTATTCCAGAATTCTGAATTATTTTGTCATTAAAATCTAATTTTTAGCCTAAATAAATAGTTCTGGTTATAAACTGATATTAGTTTATATTAAAGTTAATTAGGTATAGTCAGGAATGTTAACTTCGCTTTTTAAATGCTTTGCACTAATGTTGCTTACATAGGAGTAATATGATGTGCGTTGATTTACACCGCACATCATAATATGTTGTTTGTATAATTTAAAAAGTGCCATGAAAGGTTTCATCCATTAACATAACTAGATAAAATCTTTCTTCATAATTTTTCCATCCTTCTCCAAAAAATATTTATAATGTTGGAATTATATTGATTTCAAATAACATTTTTAAAACATTTCCAGTTTAATAGTCACAAGAATAATTTCCATTTTGATGAGAGTTATTAATGTAGCTCAGTTGAACCTAATAGCAAAAAAAAGTCACTCCATTTTCCATCATAAGATAATTTTGGAACTACTAACATAAAACAAAAACCATAGTACTGAGACCGGACTAACCATAGTACTCTATACAACAAACTTGTAAGAAAAACAATCGTGGAAATTATAATCTCTTTTATGTACAAAATTTGAAAATGTAAAATTTTTGATAAAATGAGTTTAGTATAAATAATTGTAAGCAGTGTAGACCGCATGGTACATTTTTTCCTTAGATTGATCTAAACACAGTACACTTTTTATCATTTCAAAAACATTAAATGTCTTTTTTAATATTTTAAGAAAAAAAGATATATAAAGAATTTAGCAGTTGCTATCGCAGATATTATACAGCTGTCCAGTAAGGAACTATTTTAAGGAATGTCCAGTAAGGAGTTTTTTTTATTGTCCTCTTCCTAATTAAAATGTTGTTCATTCGTTATTATTGGCAACATAAAAATTAAACGCTGAAACAAATACATTTTATAAATTAAAATATATGAAAAGTGGTTTTTAAACAATGCTAATCTAAAAAAATGTATAGCAACCTTGTGGAACTTTATTTCGAAATCATTTACAATTCACACAAATTCCAAAAAGGTATAATTTTCTGGTACTAACTCATTTGATAACATGTTTTTATTCCAAAACCCATACTATTGACCATTTTTTGTAATATAAATACTACACTTATTTTATTTTGGTAAAATGAAACAAGTATAGTATTTATGATCATACCGCATTTATTATGTCTTTTTTTATTACAGTAAATGCTTAAAATTACAGAAAAGGATCTTCTTACAAAATTCCTTCTTAAACTTCGTAAGGCCCTTTCGTTGTGTTTTACCACTTCAAACACATTATGTAAAATTTGTCTTAATTGTTGTTCATTATCGTTAGAAGTCTCATAGAACTGCATGAAATATCCCCATAAAAAATAGTCTAACGGATTGACGTCTGGGGAACGTGATGGCTATGCAACGCCACGTCCTATTCATCGATTTGGGTAAGTTGCATTTAAGTATTCAGTGTCGCGAAAAGTGGGCCAGTGCACCATCATGCTATAACCGCGTCCTGTCACGTACATCTTGTGGCTTTTCATTCAATAGACGTCAAAGTTCGTCTCTTAAGAACCGTAGATAACGAATTCGATTAAGCCTCGGTGGGTGTTCAAATGGACCAATAATTTCATGCCATCCAGGATTCTAGCCCACAAAATTCGAATTGATGTTGAAATCTATCTTGCCTTACTATATAGGAATTTATGATGGTTCATTATTGTAAATTGTGCATATTAAATACTCCCATTCTTTTAAAACCTGCTCATCGCTCTATAATATTGAATTTAAAAAAATCACATCTTGCTAGCATCGACGTAACATTTCCCAACAGAAATCTACTCATCGTTGATAGTCAGCAGGGTGCAGTGCTTGTACTCGTTGTACATAAGGCAAGTACAAAATATTTATTTTTAAAATGAGGTGTACTCTATTTGTCGCGACACCAGTATGTCGAGAAATCCGTCGAACACTAGTAGAAAGAGCTTCTTCCACTTCGGCAAGCACTTGATGCTCATAAAAATTTCTAGGTCTTACATTCCAGGAATTCGACCCTCTTATTTACACGAAGGAAAGGTTTGTGATCTAGGTAGCGTTCGCAATTAGGGTAGCGCTCGTGATACGTACGTGCGGTTTGCCGAGCATTTCCATCACATAGCCCGTATATGAAATACATTTCTAAGAATGCGAAGTTATTTCCATAAAGGAGGTATTTTTCGAATGTATGCAGAATAAATTATAACAATACCTTTTTGGAATCTGTGTGAATTGTAGACGTTTTTGAAGTAAAGTTGAACAAGGTTATCTTTTTTTTCACTGGCATTGTTCAAAAACGTTTTCACGTTTTGTAATTAAAAACTGCACATATTTCAGCGTTTAATTTTTATTTTGCCAATAATAACGAATAAATAATATTTTAATTAGGAAGAGAAATGTTCTCTTAAAGATCTTGGGCAATAAAAATGCAGAAATAGTGATAATACCTGATACATCTTTTTTCACGGGCAGTAAACAAAAATTTTAAAAAAATTAAAAATTCTATCTCCAAATAAAAATTAAATCTGTAATAATCCTCTTTATCATTGATATTTCATTGGTCCATTCCTTACGGGACAGCCTGTATGTAGGAGGAAATATGTAACATCAAGAATAACGCATATTTTATGGGCATATCAATGTTCTTCACCCAAATTTGAATAATATATTTTATTTCTGGATATCATGAATTTAGTTCAAACTATGATAAAACACGGTTTTTAGAATTGGTATAAAAGAAGATAAAAATATCTGGGGAAAAGTCTAAAAGGATTTGTTATATTTCTATAATGTCATCATTTTCTGTATTTATCTTACTTACTTTAATCCTTAGTTTTAATTATATAAAAGTGCGGTGACTTGCGATTTTCACATCTATGTAAAATAATATATTTAAGTTTCGTGGAATATATCTTCAACCTATTTATCGTATTTCTTAATTTAATGTCTAGATTTATTGCTCTTAGTAGCTAACTAAATTAAGATTTTCTGTGCTGTCCTATTAATTAAAATGTTGTAATTTTTATTTTCCTCCATAAATAATTCGAGTCAAATTTATATTATTATCCTTTAACCGAGTTACTTTATATGACTAATAACAAATATGTAAGGTTCCATAACAATGATTTCAGAAAGTGAAATAAGTTGACTGCATAGAAAGCCAGAAATAATAACTGTAAAAAACATTATGTCCTAATTTGGACTGGTAAATTGAGATGAAACGTTGATTAGAGTATCTATCACAAGACTGCCGAATATTAATTTGAATAAAAGGAACCTTTTTAGGGTTCAGTAGCTAAATGGTAAAAACGTAACCCTTATAATTTCTTCCAGTCAATCTGTCTGTCTGTCTGTCCATATGGCGTAGCCATTTTACTCGGAGGATATTGGCGCTATATAGATGAAATTTTGATGGTAGGTGTCTTTTATGAACCGCTATAAAATGAAATTGTAGAATTATGAAACAAAAATATTAGAGGTGGTACTTCTTACGTGTAACTAAGGGGTGAAAAACAAATTAAATGCACATAGGCGTGTGTCCAAATTTTATATAAGTCAATAGTTGGTGAGATATATGTTTCTAAGTCCTTAAAATGTGTCCTTCCTCTAACTTTTTAACTAATGTGTGTATGTAATTCAGAAAAAATGAAAGTGGAAACGTAAAATATACTTTCAAGGAAAATTGGTTTCAATAACTTATGGTGTGTAACTTATGGTGTGTAGATATAGGATATTTTTTGCACCGAGTACAGCGATAACTTTGTTTTCTACTGTATCTTTGAGAAATATAAAACTTACAAGTTTAATGTGGTTTGGTGCTACGGAATATTGAAAATTGTGGAAAAAATATTTTTGTATTCCACATAACAAGTATTTTCAAATAAAATATACCACATAAAATGAGACAAATATGTTTTTCCGTGCGCGACTCCGACTCACACGTGGCTGGTTTTTTATGTTGATACCTTCTAAATAGCTATAATTTTTTAAAGAAATTATACTGTATTACGGTATTTACTAATTATGGTGTGTAGGCATTTTATTTTCACCACCTTCTTGTACAGTTCTGTTTTTTGTAGACGTTTATTTCATTTCATATCCATTTGTCACTTACCTCGTGCTCACCTCTTTTCTTGCGCCCCTCTCTATTTTTCCGTTGAGCTACCATTAAATGTAAAACTCAAAAGTCTTAGTGCTTGTTTAATGGCAGAGATATTTCTAACGTAAAAAAATATATTTTATAAGGAACCATATGCACACAAGTATATACATAATTTCAGAATAAATATTAAACACCATAATGTGGATTATGTCAACATTACAAATAAGTTCTAATGTTTATTGTTGCGAAACACTTATAATTTCTTTAGCTGCAGCACGGATCGACCAGACGTACAATGGAATAAAACAAAATGTTTATTCTAATTATAAAAGTATGACTAGATTTGAGAATATCGCAAAATTTATAAATATTGAAGAAGGAGTTAGACAAGGAGACTAGACAAGATCTGTAGGTATATATGACTACTCTACCATATAATTAAATGTGCCTGCTGGAGTAAAAAAGTAATTTTTATAAACGGAAAATACCTCACCCACCTTAAAATTTGCGACTGGTATTTTATTAATATCAGTTAGCCCACAAACTCTATATGCTTAAAATGTTGCTAGTAAAGGAATTCATCTAGGAATTAAAAGTGAGAAATATATTTTCTGATACAATAAGCTTCTAAAATATGTACGGAAATAAAATAATTCGGAAAATAACCATCTACCAGATCAAAATACCGTATGGATTGACAGAAGAGGTAATAGAACCGGGCGCATATTCTGAAACATGTCAAAACATCTGAAGAATACTTTACCGGTAAATAGAGAAAACCTCTCAAGCACGAGTAGAATTCGCACTATGAGGGTTCCGTACACATTTCAGTACTTATAAATATTTAGGCGTACATATTATTTCTATTTTACTATTTGCAAGCGTTAATTTCTTGCAATGTGAATATATTCCAATGTTTATATCTATGTCTATATTTATTATATATTTCATAAATTGCATATTTTTTAAAATATCTTTCTATCTTTTGAAATAAGTAATTGAAAATTATGAAACAAAATTATGAATACATTTTATTCCTCATAACAACCCTTTCCAAATGATATTCCACATAATATGTATGCCTCTTCTTTAATTTCTATAAATATATTTTTGTAAAAAAATTGATGATGTGAAATATATGCAAAGTACGCGGGATTAATGAAATGTATTATGCCAAACTTTCAAGTGTCTACAGCGAATGATTTTAGACAAAATCAGATTCGAAAATAGAAAAATGCAAATGCATTGCCCGCCATATCTTTCGTAGGCATAAACAGGTGAGAATATTTAAAAAATTATGATACCCAGAATAATCGCTATAGCTTTCTTTCAATCTTTTGCATGCGTGTCTAACAATTGATATTTTTGACTGTTTCAGCTTGACCATCTAGTTTCGAGAATAGAGTGGGGACGTAACATTTTTCTTGTATATTATTTCATATATAACAAGCCTTTCCACTCGACACCCCGTACTTAAATTTTATTTTATATTGCCTTCTTTAAAATGTTTAAAATTATACTTTTTTAGCTGTTGCGATATGTACTGATTAATATGTACTGTCATACAAGCAAATAACCGTTATTGTTTTTTTCCCAACGCTGACGTGTGGATTTAGAAATACACCAAAAAGAGGAGAAAAGAAAAACCTGCCATAGAAAAATGTAAGATATAAAAAATAAGAGAGGAAACTAAAATAATAATTGCATTATTATTACATTTACATAAACAAATTCTAAGAAACATATATTTTGCAGTACTGTTACTGGAATGAACGAAACCGAGTGGAAAAAATCGTGCATATTGTTGTCTTTTGTCCTTTGGGGGACCAACAGTCAAAAGAAGATATGTCCGATCATACTTACCCTCTGTGAATAAAAAATACAAGGAGCAAGAATAAAAACAGGGTTAAACTTAAAACAGACCGTGACCGCTACAAAAGGCTGGCGGAGATCTTTACCTAAATGGGTCCGGACTACATTTACAAACTATTTAATAGTATGGCTATTCGTTTATTTTGTAATCACGGTATAAACAGAATTTTTCATTTTTTATTTTTATTTGACATTGGGAAGTTTAAAAATAAAACTTTTTTACCAAAAAAATTACCCGACTTCACGGAACCAGCAGATAAGAAGGACACTAAAAAGTTTATACTATGAAAATTAATGTATTAAGTTGGAACTTTTGCGGTCGAGTATCGTTTCCGAACATAAAAGAAATTGCAAGTTACTGCTACTTCTAGAGATTTTTGGAGTCGTAAAAGTTCCAACTAAGTACTCATATCATATTTTTGTTATTTATAATATTCTTTTCATGTGCTTTTCATTCTTTGCATGACTACAGTAAATTATTTTTAGTAAAATAGTTTCATTTTTCCATTTTTCTTGCCAATGATATCCTAGATCACCTAGAATGTTATGAACTTACCATAAATTCAATATCAATTATGTCTCATTTATTGACATCAGAAGTCTCATTTATTGATATCAATTATATCTATCTCCATCCTGTCAATTTTTAAAAATTATATATCTGTATATTTTATTTTTTGGCTTACACCAAGACAATTAGAACGAGTCCAAACTCAAACAGTTTACGCCTTATTATTGAAGATTTCTGTCACCACCTTCTGACCCCATCATTATAACCTGATTTGTTATACCGCTGGTGTATATCACCGTTTATCGTGGCCAAATTTTAGAGACTTAATTTTTAAATTATATCGATATCATACAAACTTGACAACAGTGGCATTAATTGTTGGGGAATTCTATGGTATAATTTTTAGTTTCATGGTAAAATTCTAACCAAATTTTCACACACTACACTGGCAAAAGCTTTAAAATAAAAAAAAATAATCATCAAAATTAATTAACCATTACCGAGCACAAAAGTATAAGTAAAATATTTACCATCATGTACCAGAACTTTCATATCTATTTGCTTTGTTATCTTTATCATTGAAGAGATCCTCTTACCATCTTCCGGGTACATTTTTATACCTCGATTTTGCTATATAACAAATTTATGTCGCTATATAAAAAAAATTTTTCGCTCTTCATCAGCTTGTAACTTGAAATTATGATTAATGAGATAAAAAAAAATTAGAATACCGAAAACACAAGCTAAGAACTATTAAATAGTAATTGCCTATTTTATATAAGCAAATCATCTCAAGGTTCAAATTGAAATATAAGTTACATCATTTTGTACCGGTTAATAAAATGTATCGGTTATATTTAAAATAGAATCATTATTACTGGAACAAAACTTTTGCAGTGTTAATACAAATAATTACGCCAGGAAAGCCATAGAATAAGGAACAATATAGTAAGGTATATTGAGGTAAATTTCTTTCTTTTTGTATACCATAAAAGTGATTGTGCAATTAATATTACTCTGTTTAACTGATAATACCTTCATATATAGATTCTCGGTTAGGTATACTGAGGAAGAAGAAGTTGCATGTCTTAACGTTGAAATGGGTAAATGCTGGATTGTAACATATTTTTTTACATTTTCCCAATTATCAAAAATTTTAGCGATTTCTTCATATGTTTCTAAAAAAGTCTATTATTTATTTGTAATTATAATCCAATATTTACAAAAATGCTGATTTATTTAGAAATTTGAGATGTGTTGTCTGATTTCTAAACATTTTCTTAGTAAATTAGTCAATAATATGACAAAAGCGGGCATTCCTACTGTAAAATGCAGTCATTAGTCTCTCAGGGGTTGCTCTCTAGTATAAAGAAACGTGTCCCTATTATGTGGGAAATATATGGGCTGTTTCCAAAATTTTAAACAAATATTTTGAATTCCTCGAGATAGTTTTCATTGCGCTCTAGATAACATATAATTTTATAAGTATTAAATAAATATTGAATACAAAGAAATCAAAACCACTTTAGCTCTCTGTTGAAACTACCATGATTATATATTTTAATTTAGTTCAGAATTTCACTTATTACTTTTACCGACGAAGGCATGAATGCCTGTTATCTATCAAGATATCAGGCACTCATGCCTTCTCTTCATCTTTCTATGTTATACGCATTTATTACATTCATAGATATATTATTGTACGCAGATATTAAACTAAATTACTATGAATTACTTTCGTATTAAAGAAATTAATGTAGAAATTTAGTTGTCAGTATAGGCAAGGAATACTAACTATTAGTTTGATGTCACTCGCAGATAACGAGTACGATCAGGAGTACACGACCCTAGGTTGCCGCTTGTTGCGTGCGTGTGTTATTGGTTTCATTGTGAGATGTTTGGTTGAGTTTAACTTATGTAATTCAGTCTTAATTGATAAATATTTATAATAATACAATATAATGGTCCGTTATTGCGCTGTGTACGATTTCTTAGAAAGCAAGAAAATCAATAGAGATAGAAGATTATTTTGTCTCCCTTTTTTGTTTGTTGTAAATAATTCTGTTTTGTATCACCAACTTATTTGGTTAGTACCTTTAATTTTAAGTCTACAAACTTGTCATTGAGAAGTTTTAAAAAACAAACTGTTCTCAAAAGTCATTGTTTTGTTTGAATGCGATGTGGTTGGAAAAGTTGGTGTCTGCCATAAGCTTTTTATATGGTTTATTAAGAGTCAAAAGTACAATGAAGACCTTATTCTAGTGTATCACATTTATAAATGAACAAAATTTATTTTTATTTCAAAATTTTATTTCGTTTTCAGGATCCACTTCATTTTTACAATTCTTTAAAAATTTCATTTTTACAATTACGTAAAAATAAAGACATACGCTCCAGTACAAAGTTACTGCGCCAGCGCGCTATCAAGTAGTGATGATTAAAATCGGATACGTACGATGCAAGTCGTAGGAGTACCAATTCAGATACGAACATACGAATTACTACTTTTTAAAGTATCAAATACCGAATTACATTTCGTATATTTCTTAGCATGATCCGCTAAATGGGCGCGCGGGAGCTTTGAGTAAACAAGAGAGGTCCTACTTAGTTTATAGGTTACGACAAGATAATGTGAATGAAAGAGATATTTGTAACTGCTCAGCTTTGCTATCCTAGCAATAGAAATACATTGAGAGAAATGGAAAACGATACTAACATCCATACTAAAGGATGAGATAGCTTATACCTGATATACCTTAGGAACAATATCGATAATGTTTTAATTATATTTGGATACTAATGACTGGATACTAACGAATATTGGTTCGGTGATTAGTATGCACCGATCGAGTTCTTCGGTTAGTATTGACTTGACAGTGCGCTTATACGAATTATTGTTGACACGATCCACACGGGAATAATTTTTATTTTAATAATTTTTTATTCTATTTTCATTATATATTTCACTGTCAGTTTGATAGTAGGGTAGTTCCTGTAATAACAACACCTACAAATTTTCTGAAACTAATGATGTCAAATGACATCATTAGTTTCAGAAAATTTGGGGAGGAATCCACCCTTCAAAGGATAGAAAATCCATTAAATTGGAGGAAAACCAGAGAACAAGTACATCACTTGGAAAAATAAATAGAACATATTTGGGATTATTGGCTACGTTTATTCTGGGTGAAATAATTTTTTCGAAAATTAGACAAATGTTGAGTGAAAGACGAAATAGATTAAAATATAAGAATCTTAAAAATCTAATTATTTTAGAAGCAAACCAAACTTTTTCAAAAAATTTTGAAAAATAAGTTAAAAACGTAAACAAAAAATCAATATAGACTTAACAAAAATTAGTTTTGCAAGCAAGTATAACATGAACCTCAAGTATATTATAACAATGCAGGGTAAGGTTGTCTTTATTATTGACCGTAGTTTTTTTTTACCTCAGAACGCCACAAGTGCGTTAGCCGCCATAAGTTCTTTGGCCGCCACAAGTGTTTTGGCTAGCGCGGCAGACTCCTATTTTACATATTCAATAGCATATACATTCATCGTATGACAGTAACTATCGATGTAAATACGATACATTCGAAACATAGGACAGTAACGAATACAAAGTAACGAATACAAAACCGATTGCCGCAACGATCGAGACCGCTATGTATAAATAGTTAACATTATTTACCTGCACGCGGCTGACAGCCCTAGATTAATTTACGCACACACACAGACAGATATGAGTAGGCGAGTAGGTATGTAATAGTGAAGACAATTAAATCTATTCGCTACTATGGAGTGTCGGGGGTGTGGTGTACTACAGATTAAAGGCTCGTTGCATTATTTTCGGAACAGTTTACTTTTGGTTATCATTTTGGATATTTGACTATTTAAAATACATTCCGTTTTTAGGCCAGATCTCCGAAACTACTTCAACAATGTTAATAAAAAAATACCTATTTTTTTATTAACATAATTAAAGTCCGTCTATTAAATTCTAATGAAAGTTACCCACTTTAATCCCACAAGTCATTGCTGGACTTGACCAATATTTAATGGAACGTATTTTGAGAATAGCATACTTTTCGGAGCCTTGAATATATTACCGTATGTACGTAATACTAAACAAAATCAAACAAGTAAAATATAATGTCAAAGGAATTTTTCTTCAAAGCTTATAAATACTTGCATACATACTTTTAAATTTGTATCTCAAAAAAAAAGAAAACAGAATCCTTACAAGAATACCGGTACATCCATTCGCCTGTTCATCAAGTACAGCCGTTTTTCCTTCAGAACCCTTTTCCGCTAAAGTTAAAATTATCGGTGGTCAGATTTTACAACTTATTTTACGATCGTTCCGTTGATTTAAATAGGTCTTGTTGAAGAGTTTCTTATTTATTTATATATGTGCTTCAATGTATGTAATTGATACATATAGGGGACTTATTGATGCGACAGCAATTTCTTACAGCAAATCAGAACACCAGTCCAGCCCCGCTCGAAAAACTAAGAAAATTTCTGGGAAATTTTCTTAAAATAATGCAGTGACAACCGTACTCTTGAAGTGGTTTTACTCATACTAATGACAGCTTAGTATAAATATATAGAGTTAATTCAGGACAGTTTATTCTATTTTTTGAGGGTTACTTTTACAGCATTAATGACGTCTCTATATACCTCCATAGATAAAAGTATCTACCCGTCCCATGAACAGTTCGTCTGAAATATGATTACTTTATATTCCCTTCCCATGTTTAACTTTAAAAAGATGTTTTGAATGAAATGTTTTTTTCTTTTAAATGGGTAAATTCTGCCCCTGTATTCGTGAAAGGATTGTCATTCTTCTTAACGAAAATAGTTTCTTCTCGCGTCGCCATAATGTTTCTTTTCGTGTCGCATTATACAACTATATTTAGAACCTAAATATAAAGAAATTATCCACCTTTTTTTACGTACTCATTCCTTATTATGGACACATAAATGCGCATTTTGTTTTAGATGAGGCAAAACATATATTTTTTTCTTTATCGATATTATATAATATAACTTGATGTTTCATAATTGTAATATCTTGAAGAAATTACGTAACTACGTGTACAAAATATTCTTTCGGCCGCGTTGAAAATAAATCCATTATGTGGGAACTTGACAATGCTATGGCGACTATATATAAGTTAATGGACGCTTATTTGATCTCGATTTGATTATTTTTTTTACTGTACTAGCGAATTAAAATGTTATTTTGTAGGTACCTACATAAGGAAAATTAGTAAAATTTCAACTCATCTATGTATATCGTTTGCGACTGCTGATGGGTGGATATGCTTGCTGATAGTGAAGGTTTTAAATCCTGTACGTTTTAATTTTTACTGAACATGCATTGCTAGAAACATGTTATTACCAGTATGTCCTTGTTTTTATCTTGTTTATGTAACATTCAACCTTACTACAGGCCTTTTCTTTATGGGATCTACAAAGCAAGAAAACCGAGCCGTTGAAAATTATACGTAATATTTTCGTCTAAATTAAAAATCATTGTCACAAATAACATGACGTTTATATATAATCCTAGTGGAGGAAAAATAGTCCACCTATTATCCTTAATATCCTTAATATCCATTATCTATTTCCTCTTATATATTTCTATTTATGTACTTCCTACATTCGTAACAGCATTTCTCGGTGCCGGCATCGAGAATAAAGTTGTCTCACTTACAAATGTTTATGTACATTTTTATTACATTTTAACGTTAATATCATCGAAGCCCGTTTTATTTATATATTTAATTATTTTTAGGTATTCCCGTTATTTTTTAAGGATTCCTATAATACTTATAAGAAGTCGCAAGATTCTTATAGTTTTTCTGTATTTTTAATTTCATTTTAGATGGATAATACTTTTTTACTTTTGCGAAATCTAAAAATTAAGAAATACAATTTGATACCTATTTATTCATTTTAGGTGTAAAATATAGCTCCTGATCTCATATGGTCACGATCAGAATTTCTTTGGCGACACGAATACATAAAATAAATATATAGACGTTAATACAAAGAATATTCCTAAAGAAATCCTTTTCATTTCGTGTGTTATATCGTATTATTCATTATAATAATTTGTGCATATAATTTTATTTCCCACTTGTTCGGCAAAGTAACCTAAAGCTAATAGATTAAAAGAATATTTCTATTTAGATGAGAAATGTAGAAACTAATGTACGCTCATGCAAATTTTAAGTACAAACAATTTTTTTTGAGTACATCCAAAATGAAAAATTTTTCATCTTCACACTCCGCGTATTTTCCTTCGTTATGTCTCCTACAGAGCGGCAAATTACACACACTGTTCGCTGAGCAACCGGGTCATGACCCAACAAGACTGCCTTGTTGCCTTGCCGTTTAAATTGACTTGAAAATGTAATGCTAAACGTCTTGACATTTGCGATACAGAATACATAAAATTGACATAAAGTTGACATTACATAAAGTTGAATACAAAAATTTAGGTTTAGAATATAATGGTTAGTCTTGCTGCATTATTAGTGTACACGATGCTAAAGCGGTAAGGCAAATTTAAAAATGCTATAAAATATACATAGGAGGTGAGGTGGTGACATTAAATTTTGAAATATTTCAGACCAATTGAAAATGTCTTTAAACGAACTAAATAATTTCAAGAACGTTAGTCAAAATGCCGAATATGATATAAAATTGCATTTGATTCTTATGGTATTGGTAAGTTAAAATATTTTTCACCATTATTTTAATTATTTTAATTGAAATTCGTTCTAAAGAATTGAGGTAATAATGTATTTATTTCAAATTGTCTACCATTGCCTATAATTGTGCACATTCACTCCTGCAAATAACAACAAAAGTCAGACTTAAAGTTATTAAGTAGGGACGGTATCAGAATTAAAGTAAATGAAATCACAAATAAAAACAAATATTTAATTTACAATTTCAGGATTGTAAAAATTTGAAAACGCTGACTAAGGAAGTGTGAATAAGATATATTATGTAGTTTAATTCAATCGTGTTGACAACAAAACGATATCTATGTTAATTGAGATCAATTGAGAAGTAAAAAGTAATGGCGAATAAATTTGCCACGCATCCTCCTGTTTACGTGAGTACTGAACATGGCTAACTCGATCAGCAGTGATGAAGCATTTTGATGCTTTTAAATGACGTTTCTATACCAATACTATCAACACTTTCTCTACTAATTTAATATATAACATGAATACATGAGAGGGGCAACACAACCAACTTATTCAGGTCAGAAAATATGATTTTTTAACTTCTCTCAATAAGAACCTGTTAAGTACAAGTAGAACTTGCACTATGAGGACTCCGTCGATCCGTAAATTTTCCGTTAACTTTAGGCACCCTTCAAGCAACGTGGTTGTTTTTCATAATTTCGACTTTAGCTACTTTGAAGATAGAGAGTAAGAGGCGGTATATCTTTTGAAGATATTTTTAATAATATTTCTAGTACTCTCATACATATACTTTTAAAAGAAATATTCTTGGAATCCTTAGAAAGTTGTAAGTATTCGAAAATTATTTTTCTTTATATTTAGACTTTTTGAGTTTTATAAATATTTTCTCAAATAACGCACGCAATAAAAAAAAATCCACAAAAGTATTTTTGGGTAATAACTATTTGGAAGATATATGCAAGTTAATGTGGTTTATAAATATGAGGAATTTTAGGTTTGTGCGGAAGAAGGCTTCCAGGGAAAAACGGCTGTGACAAATGAAAAGGCGAATGGACATACCATTGTCGCAAGTTTAAAGGTTTGTATACTTGTACTATACGTGCAAGTATTCAAAGGCTTCGAAAAAAAATCCTTTGATATTATATTTTGCTTGTGTCATTTTCCTTAGCAGTACCTAGATATGGTTATATATTCAATGCTCCAAAAATATGCTGTTCTTAAAATACGTTCCATTGAAGACTAGGTCAAGTCCTGCAATGACTTGCAGAGAACTTGTACGATTGAAGTGGATAATTTTCATTTTAATATATAATATTGTTAAAGTAGTTACGGAGATCTGGCCAAAATATTGAATATATTTTATATGTTCAAATGTAACGTTGGGTATGGAAAGAATACAAAAGCCACTTTTGCCACGATCTTGTCGTTTGCTTTTGGTTACGTTGTTTAAAAGTTCAGATTTGTGTATTAAAGTTTGATTTTATTCAACTATTAGTAAAGCATTTTTATCCGTGTTTATTTTCGAAATTTAGTTAATTGAATAAAATATCTGTATTAACGGAACGGAAAACGGAATCTTTATTTTAAAAACTCAGTAAGATATGATGTAATGTAACTCTATTATGAATATATTATTTATATATGAAAAAAAATTACAAAAAAATATTTTCTTATTTGTTTGTAAATTTTCATTTTGACGCGAGTTTCCATTGACCCCTATGATTCATATATTGGAAAAGGTTATTTTAAATGAAGTTTTATTTAATGGTATTTCACCTACTGTTGCTTTTTCCTTGCGGGAAGTTAGATTACTAGTGCTAAAATTAAATACTAACCAACAATATACTTCTTTGAAAATGATCCAACCAGCCTTTGAGCCGTGGCACCTAAACTATACTCATGGGAACTTAAATCATTGACAACTAATTTTCAACATTAATTTCTTTAATATGAAAATAATCCTGAGGAATTAATTTAAAATCTGCTCGCAATAACATATCTATAGATATAAATGCGTACAATATTGAATGGTTTAGGGAAGACGTGAATACCTGCTATCTATCATTCGCTGAAAGAAATAAATGAAAGTCTGAATTAAATTAAAACATTTTAAATAATCATGGTACTTTCAACAAAGAGTAAAAGTCGTTTTAATTGTTTTTTGTTCAATATTCATCTAATGTTATGACCCTTGCTTGCTTACGAAATTGTATGTTATCTAAAGCACACTGAAAACCATCTCGAAGCATTCAAACATTTTAATTTATAATTGCTATAGGTCAAATGATAATTTAATAAGACCAGACTAAGGGCGGCATAAATTTGATTTTTAGCCAAATCAGTTTATAATAATGTATACTTTTCAATGATGAAGATAACAAAGTAAATGTATTGCATGGGCTGGTACGTGGTGGAATATACACGAGTATCGGGTCACTTTTTTATTTATGTTAAGTGTTATGTCCATTATTGCTCAACTAATTTGGATGACTCCTTTTTTATTTGAAAGTTTGTACTAGTTTCATGAAAATTTGGTTAGAATGTTACCATGAAAATCGATAGTACACTATAGAATTATCTGCCCTTTAACGAAATCAGGGTACTGCGATGAAGTCAGAAGATGGTGACATGAATCTTCACTAATAAGGAGTAAATTATCGAGTTTGGACTCGTTTTGTCTTGGCGTAAGCAAGAAAATAAATGAAATGGGCAGGTATGTAGTATGCACAGGTATATATATACAGGTTTAAAACACTGAAGAAAGGAGGGTGAAGTCAGAAGATGGAATGTGATTTATATATCAATACGTGTGTTTGTTTTTATTTGTGTATACAGACATCTGAATATATATATATATATATATATATATATATATATATATATATATATATATGTGTATATATATATATATATATATATATATATACATATATATATATATATAAACTGTCCCAAAATTCAAAGTCAAGCGGGAAACAAGATGTAGGTCAGTTTATGACTACTCAGAAAAAATATAAAAAAATCTGAACCATTTTGTTTTTATGATAAAAGCAATTCACTAAGGAAATTCGACACTCTATATTATAATTTCAGGTACTATCATGACAAATTTACAAATGTTATTGTTCTATATTTTGTAACGGATGCCTATTGGATGTTATTGAAAACAATTCCAAATAACACTGGAATTGTTACAGTTCAAACACAAAAAATAGTCTGGTTTCAATTTTTCTTGAAATTATTAGAACTTGTTTTTAAATTTTAAAATATTAGCAACTTTTTTGTAAAAGTTGGCGCAAATAATTAAAATGTTCAAATGGTACAACATATTCCACTTCTTAGTTTTAAAAAAAAATCGAATTTTTTTTCTAAGCAAGAGCAAAATGTTATTTTTTTCTGAATAGTTATAAACTGGCCTACACCCTGTTTGCTAAACTAAACGTAAACCATAATATTAAACCGTTTATAAACGTAGTCAGGACCCCGTTCGAGTAACGGTCTCCTCCAGATTCTTCTAGCTTCCGCGATCTATTTTAAGGGTAATCCTGTATTTATTCCTGCTCCGTTTACTATTTCATCCGCACAGGGTAAGTATGGTCTGCCTTTTCTTCTTTCGCCTGTTAGTCCCATCCAAAAGGTATAAAAAAACAAGGGAAATATACACTATTTTTCCCACTTGGTTTCGTGCATTCTAGTATCGTGGCCTCCCCATTGCCATACATGTTTCCCAGAGCTTTCTAAGACAATTATACTTTTGCTTCGTTTCTCATTTTTGTATGTCTTATATTGTTCTATGGCAGATTTTTCTTTTCACCTCTCTATGCCCTTTGGCAGGTAGTGATTTAATTTTTTGCCTCTTTAGTGTATTTCTAAGTCTAACATTCACATCATAGTTTTGGGAAAAGGTAATAACCGTTACTTACTTTTCCAGGTTCCGTACCTTAAAAGGGAAAATGTAACACTTTTAAGATCACTCACTGTTTATCCGTATGTGGGTCATATCAATTTTTCTTAGAAACCGCTTGAGGCAGAAACTTGAAATATTGTACAATAAAACATATTAATCAGCATACGTCCAAACTTAAAAAATATAATTTTTAACATTTTAGAGTAGGCAGTTCAAAAAAAAAATTCAATGATATGGCATAGTAAGGATGTCAAATGACAGGGCTAGTTATGTACTGAAAAATATGCAAAAAAATATGTTAGGAACCCACCCGCTTTTTAAACTAGATGCTCAACCTAAAACAGTCAAAAAATATGGATCGTTAGATACGCAAGCAAAAGATTGAAAGAAAACTATAGCTATAATTTTGGGTGACATAATTTTTTAAATATTTCTCATGCGTTTATGTCCGGGAAAATTATGGTAGGCAACCAATTTATATTTCTTTTTTTCTATTTTTCAATCTAATTTTCTCTGAAATAATTCGATGTAGAAACTTGAATGTTGACGTGGTAATATATATTATTAAGCCACGTGCTTTGCATATATTTCACACCAGCATTTTTTTTAAATAAGCATTTAAAGGGGTGATAAACAAAGGTCTTAAAAAATATTTCTGTCTCATATTATATAGTATCTGAAGTGTAATTTGAAAAGGCGTGTTATGAGGAATATAAAAATATTTTTTTCATAATTTTAAATTGCATATTTAAAAATAAATTCTGAAAAATATGCAATATATTATATACTACATCTATTATTTGTAATAGATGTGGTATATAGTATGTCTCAATGTAGTTATATTGGGGACCATTAATATATGTAAATAGTTAAACAGAAATAATCGGTACGCCTACCATTTAGTGTGGGTTCTATTTGTGCTCTACATTTTTTTTCTATTCACCGGTAACACATTTTTCAGAACTTCAAACAAGCTCCAAAAGTTGCACCAGCTTTTATTTACTCTTCTGTCAAGAAGAGTCTTTACTATTTTGTCTTTCTGTTTATTAAATCTTTTGTGTTCAGTATTCTACTTGATCTGATCAATATTTATTTTCCAACTTATTTATATTTCTATTCAGATTCGAGATGCTCTATAAAAATATATTTCTAACTTTTCACGAGCAAGATGTTAAGCATTTGTGTTTTGTGGGCTGCCAGATATTAATAAAATACCAGTAGCAAATTTTAAGGTGGGTGAGGTATTTTCCGTTTATAAAAATTACATTGTTACTCCAGCAAAGATATTTAATTATATGGTAGAGTAGTCTTATATACCTACAGATTTTGTCTGGTCTCCTTATCTGACACCTTCTTCAATATTTATAAAATTCTCAATCTAATTATCAAATCTAACTTTACTTATATAATTAGAGTAAATATTTTGTTTTATTCTAATGTATGTCTGGTCGATCTGTGCTGCTACTGAGAAAACTATAAGCTTTTCGCAACAATAAACCGTTGAAACTTTTTTGAAATCTTAACATGAGCCATATTATGGATATTAATATTTATTCTGAAATCATTTATATACTTGTGTGCATATGGTTCCTCATAAAACAAGATACTTTACTTCAACAGAATATTTACCATTAAACTTACGCTATGACTTGCGATTTTCAAATTTAATCTCAGCTCGACAAAAAAATATAAAGTGGTGGAAGGAAAGAGATGAGCAGGAAATAAGTATAAATGATATGGATATGAAAGGGAATAAACAGGCGGGCATTGTTTCATTGCTGGATGTTACCTAATCGTCTGTCTACGGTT
The DNA here is from genome assembly GCA_039881145.1 of Druceiella hillmani. Taxonomy (NCBI): domain Eukaryota; kingdom Metazoa; phylum Arthropoda; class Insecta; order Lepidoptera; family Hepialidae; genus Druceiella; species Druceiella hillmani. The sequence goes on along the minus strand of JAYKKI010000013.1, from coordinate 29,430,194 downwards.
TCATACAGGTATTGAGAAGAAAATGACTGATTTAAAATTATTTTTTGTATAATATTTTAGTTTATTGTTACCTTATTGTGTAAATAATCGAAACAAAAATTACTTTTCCTGATCCGTTATTTTCTTTAATTTTATATACTGATTTTAAATAAGTATAAAAGTAGCAGAAAGCTTCCAAAGTGTTTTATAGTTCACCTATCAAATAAATCGTCTAAAAATTTTCAATATCTCAATATACGTTAATACAGTGTGGACTAAAATACTATAAAAATATTGTCGATAATAAACAAGGGTTCCATACATCCATAATACAGTCGGCCCGATTGCAGTTCAAACAATCTACAAATAATAGAACTGTTCAAGAAGAGGTTGAAAATAAAACATACTCACCAATCAATATATTAACCTTGTAACTTTAAAAATTTTTAAAAATTAGAGGGCAAGGGTATACTTTTTATGTATGTAGAAGCGCATGTCTAGCTATATCAACTATGCATATTAACTATTGACTTAAATAAAAAAATATTTTGGAACATACGCCTAAGTGAACTTAATTTTTTTCCATCCCTCAGTTACATATATGGAGTGCCATTCTTAATATTATTTCTTTTCATAATTCCACTATTTTAATGCATAACCACTATGCAATTTAACATAGAATATACTTAGAATTTCATCTATATAGTGCCAATAATCTCTGAGTAAAATGGCTGTGACCTAAGGACGGACTGACGGCTGACAAAACGAAATTGTAAAGGTTATCTTTTTGCCATTCGGATACGGAACCGTAAAAAGGCTCCTTTTATTCAGATTAATATTCGGCAGGTTGGTAATAGATACTCTAATTAACGTTTCATCTCAATTTACCAATAGAAATTAGCACATAGTGTTTTTTAGTTATTATTTCTAGCTTTCTATGCTGACTACTTGTTTCACTTTCTGATGTCATTGCTATAAAGCCTTATATTATTGTTGTTAGTCATGTAAAATCACTCTACCAAAAGATAATAATACAAATTTGAGTCGAATTGCTTATCAAGCAAAGTAAAAACGACAACACTTTATGTAATGGGAGAACAGAGAAAAACTTAATTTAATTGGCGATTAAATGTAATCAATCTCGTCATGAAATTGAGAAGAAGTACCAATGTTGAAGATAAATTTTACAAAACTCGAGGATATTAAATGAGTTTTATGCAAGTCAAAATAAGAATTAACGTAAGTAAGGTAAATACAGGAATTGACGAAATTGTAGAAACATAATTAATCTCTTTTAGAATTTTCCCCATCTTTTCTTATATTCTTTCACTCCGATTCTAATAACCGTGTTTTGCACTAGTTTAAACTGAATTCATAACACTCTAAAACGAAATATATTTTCCAAATTTCGATAAAAAACATTAAAAAATACGTTATAAAATATGTGTTAGTCTTAAAGTACATTCTATATGTAATCTCAGCGATAGCGACTGCTCTATAATTTCCTTTCAAATTAAACATTTTATTTTTTTAAATAGTATAAAAATATATATAACATTCTTGGAATATTAACAAGTCTACTGTGTTCGGACAAACCTAAAGAAATTACGAATTATATCGCCAACACTGTTTACGATTATTTTTATTAAGCCCATTTTATCAAATATGTTAGATTTGCAAAGATACCAGATAATAAAATAAGTTTACAAATTCAAAATATTTTGAATTATTTTTTTAATTAAAAAGTTTGCTATTCTGGATCCACTTATAATTATTCCTTCGATATTGATGTTTCCCAAACTAGGTTTCGAGATAGGGTACTTGAAGATTGGATTGGATTTGCAGAATGAAATTCATAATACGTTTTTCATTTTAGATAATTATTTCTTAGGTATTATATACACGTTAAAAATGATTACAACTTTCTTTAGGAAATGACAATTTATTCAGAGTTAAAAAAATATTTTTTTCGTGTCCGCCTCTTTACGTCATATTCGAGATGAAAACGTGTATAATATGAAAAATACTACGAGATTTAGAAAATCGATCAGTGAGGAAAAAATAAAAAGTTTCTGTGAAAAATAATCTTATTATTTTATAATAATATTTGAACCGGATGCGCTTACGCAACATGCCCATCTAAAATAAAATATTACTCTATGTAATACGACAACACATAAATGCACGCTATCGCGGATAATGGGTATTCCATTCATTTGCACTCCTTATAGCTCATACAATTTGAAAATAACTAAATGCATTGCCATGTTATTTAAAGGATTAAGAAGCTTAATACTGTATAAGTACTTGCTTAATGCTGAATTATTCTACTTAAAGCAGAAATTAGTGAATATAACGTTAAAATATTTAGTGAGATCGTAAATATAACAAATATCATAATTTTTAACTAAGTTACAGTACATAATTTTTGTATATTTAAAATAAACCGCTTTCAAGTAAAAGGCAGTAAATATTTATTGAGGACTTTAAACATTGCATCTAGAAAACTTTGAAAATCATTTCAATTAAATGAGAACCATTTACCATTTTTTAAATTTGTTCATACTTTTACCCAAAAATTACGAAAATTAATTTCTGTCACTTTGCTGATAATTTTATTCCACGAGAGCTTCCTGTTGACTGCAAAAAAACCAATTAAATTTATATTGTTATTAGTTTATTATTGATGAACTAAATCTAAGCAATAAAAATAATAAATCAAAAACATATTTCTAAATTTTACAATTTCAATGATAGTTTGGAAATATGTGGTCAAACCAAAAGTGAGCACAGATAAACTTTACATTAAATCGCTTTGGTAGTCTCAAAGATTTATTTTTCGATAACGATACAGAAATCCATATAATGTAAATTATTACTCTTAAAGTTCCAAAAATGAATTGTATACTCTTATGCATGTTGTTGTTTAATTAATAAAGCGCCCATTAACATCCATGTATATGTTTGAATATGCGCTTTGAGTTAATATTTTCAGATTTTATTTCCTCTCGATAACAAATAAAGTAGAAGGAAAGAGGTGAGCAGGAGGCAAGTGTGAGTGATAAATGGACATAAAATGGAATGAACCAGTGAGCACTATTTCATTTTAGACCGCTTCACACTCGTACGGCCGGCATATCAGATAGAAAAGTCTAATATGGAGAGATTCTTTGCGAGAATGAAATTATTGGGTTTCTTAATAGCTTTGGGTTTCTTAATTTCTTAAACCGCTTAATATAATTAATTCTACCTCTAATTTTAATACTTAAAAAATAATTACTTAGACTTAAATTATTTGGAGTCCTAATGGGTCTGATATAATTTTTTATGAAAATAATCAGTTTTCCCAAACTAATAGTCACTTTTCTTCTCTTTTAAAAGGGATAAATATATTTACTCTAATTCTCCGGTAGGGACAAAAATGCCGCAGGTACGTTTTAGGGACGTTAGTAGGTACGTTTTTGATGTAAATATATATACAGATATATATATATATATATATATATATATATATATATATATATATATATATATATATGTCAGGGGAAAGCCGAGGACTTCAGGGTCATGCTTGGTTCTGGGCGTCGATTGTATGCAATCGAAACACTACTTTGAATCACAAATTATAATTGTCCCACTGTAGTAACGATAATAACATTAGATAAAAACAAGTAGAGTCAAAAATACTTGGTGTTCTCAGCATGCGCGTACGATTCTTCCCCTGAACTGTCAAATGTCAACTGACTGTCGCTTGTTTCATACCACATGCCGGTTAAATCTGAATGTAATGAAGTTCGTGACCATCTTCATACCTGACTGCGCCGACATACATACATGCATAGGCACAATGTACGGCTATTTATAATACTTTGATTTAAACCGTAAAACGTTTTGTTTTACGGACCATGTTGTATGTTATTTACCACAATATATTCAAAATAACTTATACCACTTTCTACATATAGTTTACGACGCAAATTTCGTTTATTTTATTAGGAGTACTAAAGGAATTAGATTTTGTTGGCTATAAACCAGTCGCAAAGAAATTTCTTTATTTTGTTATCATAACACAGTGAAATGATACAGATAGGTAAACGGATAAACAGGGACAAAAGGCCGAACCTTCAAAAAATTAAATGGGATCCAGCAATTATGCATTTATTTAAAATCATTCAAAAAAAGGAAAACCGACTATAAACTAAACATTTCAACGGAGCACTGAAAAATTAAAAGTTATAAATAATTACCCTGACAATTTTTCATAATTTTTATTTTATAAAAATTGTTCCATAATTTAGGTTTCGTCTGTCCGCATGCACTGATGTTTTCATAATATTGATTTAGACTTATTATTACATGTTTTCGGTGTCGGTGCCATATAATCTGTTCATCAAATCTATTCTTTCATAATTTTACATGATGCCATTGAAATGAAACGGCTAAACAAACAGAAAAAATGTCTTATTGCAATTTGTAATCAGCAAATTAAAAAATTATATATTTAAACATACCTGGCCTAATACCCATCTATTTAATCAAATCACATTTTAGCATACATTTCTGAATTTTATCTGTATAAATCTTTAACGCATATTCAGAGACTCTTGAGGTCAACCGTTATTTCTTTTTTCACAATTATTTCCTGTATTGAGTAAAAGTTAGAAACGAACATTTGTAAATATATAAAAGTCAGGGAGAAAATATGGAAATTCAAAGAAATATTTTGCCGGACAATACAATTATGGACGGAAATGAAAGCGCTTTATTTCTTTTATCTTTATGTCGAAAGCTTCGAATTTAGTAGAACGATTTTTCCGAATCAGGTCGTGAAAAGTAACTGGATATTTTTATACGAGCTTTGATATAATATTATGTTAATTTCCTCTTTGATTTTAACAAAAAACTTAGTACTTTCTAGAATATATTGCGTGTAGTTTTCATCTAATATTTCTTTTCATTGTCAATAAAAATTGTTTATTTCTAAGGATGTTTAATATATTGGTAAAACCAGAGACATTTAATTTTAAGGAACATTTAGAAATTTAAAAAGATTTATTACAAAAATGATTTCGATATCCCAAATGGTACTCATCGTTCGATAACCCCACATAAATTTACCGTTTTACGGACATTTTGAAATTTATTATTTAACTCGGTAATTGAAGTACATCTCTACTTATTTCCAGTTCTAATCTTCCTGAAAATCATTAAATATATGAGAGTTTTAATTTAAGAACTGAAATTCAGTTTTTCTGTATACTGTCACCATTTATTCATTATTGATATTATTGAACTATATCAAAAATGAAGAAGAGGTGACAGAGGAAAGAGATAGTGAATTCTAGTACGTAAATCAAGATTTTCCAGGTTTTAATTACTTTAAATTGGTTTTAAACTAAATTATTTTTATTACCACGGGGGCCATTATATTGACACAAAATAAAATATTTTCAAAAATATTGCTGCGTAACCATTTTAAAACCAATACCCATTATGAAGGACACAACTGTCAACGGACTTCCATTTAGATATTATTATCAATCGCTTTGGAATTTGCGTCCATTGATAAAATAATTACTTTTTAATTAAATGAGTACATTTTCAAACCTTCATTTAAAAAAATTGTTCTTAATAAAATTTTTGTTTATAAACAGGATATGAAATACGAAAAGAATTTTTTGCTGACTTATTTATTTATAATTTTTTTAATAGAAAGAAAATTTACAACAAGCAATATTTTGGGAAAAAGTAAAGATCGCGCATAATTTTACTTTAGAAAAAAAATATGACGATGTTCATTATCAAAACAATTTGAACGAATGAACGTCAAATTTTAAATTACAAAACCTGTTTAGTATAAGTAGAACTCACACTATGCGAATTCCGCACACCCTTATACACGAATCAAAATTGAAAAGTTATATCTGTTTAACTATATACAAACACAATTTTTTCCCCGTAGAAATGTTTTTCGATCGTATCTAATACAGCTTTCGCCAACGTAAAGTTATCGCAAATTTTTAAAAAACTGTGAGATTTAGAATTATCGGTTTGATTTACTAATAAATGTTGTATAAACTTCCGGTAACGCTGTTTTTTCATATTCTTAATTTTTACTTTAACAATTTCGTAGATTGGGGGGGGGGTTTGTGTGTGGAGAGGGATGGTGTCCTATTTTTTTAAAATATTTACATGAAATTTCGAAAAACACTTTTGTAATCCACATAATTGGCTCTTTCAATGATTATTCGACACGACATATGAGGTTTTCAAAAAATTTTCTTATTTTGCCTTATCAAAAATTGTAAGATAAATATTTTCAAGTATTAACTAAAATATATGCGGGTTCGTATGCTGTATCACTAACCACAATTACAATTTTCTGCGTCAATCTGTTTCTAAGAAAAACGTCTAGACAGACGAACAGATAGACGGACGCGTAAATGATCTTATCAGGATACATTTTTCCTTCTGAGATACCGAGCCCTAAAAATAAACCTATTTGTTTGTTTATATTTGATATTTGTATTTTTATGAAATATTGGTTTGCCTAAGGTTTGTATTTTAATTTTATGATTAGTTTTAATTTATTTTCATGTCTTTCGCGCTTAATGAGAAAAAGAAATTTAAGCGAAAAGAAAACCTGTGCAATTATTCCTTCGTATGGTGGAAACAATAATAATTTTAATTATGAAATATAGCTCATTTACCAGAAAACTATGATAATAATATCACTGTTTTTGAGATATTTTTATATTTGTAAATATGCAGATTAATAAAATTGCTATGAATCCTTAACCCTTTGTTTAAATATTTATGTGTAAGAAATCTCTGTGGTATAATATATACTTGAATTATTTCTTTTTTATAAATTTTCTTTGAAATAGTAAGGTATTACACAACAATAATATCATCAACAATAATTTTTATTATATTTAATCCACAATAATTTTAATTATATTTACTTTCCTAACTTAAAAAAAGAGGGAAACTGAAATAAACCAAACAAAGTAAAATTAAATTGAGTTAAGTACATTTGTGCCCAGAATCTTGTTAAAGAAATGCAGCTGTATAAAGAACTGATATGATTTGCGGTCTTATAGTGGCCATGGCGTTGTTGCCGCTAACTGATGATGGTATTCGATGATGTGTTGTCGTCACTAACTGACGGTTGTTTATGATACCAACTCATCGAATACCACCATCCTCTCACATGACCGACACCAAGAATTTTGCAAACAAATCTCATAATGTATATTATGACATATTGGAACGGCACCTATACGTTTAAGAAAACCAGTATTTCGAACTAAATTATTTTAGTCCAAAAGTTATGAAACCAAGTAAAAATTTAAAAATCGGTTCCAGGTTGACGCCTCTATCTCTTTCTTTCACACCTATAAACAGACATGTAAACCCTAGATTTACCTTGGCAGCAACACCAAGAAATCTTTAGTAAAAATATTTCCCAAATTTATTTACGTTCGAAAATAATATTGTGCTACAAAATCTACAGCCAAATACCCGTATTTTTATCATTTTATACTTTTTAGAGCGTATATAATTCAGTTATTATTTCAATTCGATTATTTTTTTTCATTTTCATTTTTTTTTATCTTTGGTGCTCGTACACTATATTGCTTGTATACTATGTTACCCAGAATTTTACGATTCTTGCTAACATCAAGAAAAGTCGAACATGTCTAAATCCGATGAGGTACTCCTTATTACTGAGGAGTTCATATACCTAATTTCCAGTTCTATGAAAAGACCCTGATCACAATTTTTTAACAAAATACTTATTTACAATACCGGTGATACTACCGAAAAATACAATATTTTTCGGTAGTATCACCATAAACATGAATCTAGCAAAATAGTAAATCTTTTCGCTCAAAATTGTATGGTCTGCCTTTGGAAAAGAAGTTTTCACGTTGCATTATTAACCAAAATAGTAAAGAATGGGAAATTCCGAAAATTTCCTCGTTATTTTTAATTATATGGGAGAAATACGTGAGAGCAGCTAATAACAAGCTATTCGGAAGCCAAGGGTTAGTTATGAATGCTTGTGGCGAATTTTAATAGTTAATTAACTTTAAAATGTTTTTAGTTATTTCATGAATTATTATGCTACTATGTTGCAGTATATTGTCATTATCAAATTCTTTTCTACAAAATCCGATTTCTGGATGAAATTTATAGAACGCGATATTTAGATTTCGATAGTAATGTATCGACATTTCGATAGTTAGGAAGGTATAAACCCTCATAACTTTATCACTATCCACCCATCTACCTTAGCCTCAAAATTTAGATAAAGAGACTTATACAGGTATATTAATTTTTGCGCACCCCTTTCGAGTGATAAAACAGTACGCCATGGAACAGATATGTCAAAAAGGGAATTGTAAAGACATTTCTAAAGATTTTAAACCCCGTTTGCAAATAATGATCTTTGTGAAATATCTTTATACCAAAAAATCTCTGTACAATATATACCCTTACACAAACGTCAAGGCTAAAGGGTGTTTAATAAACAAATATTCGCGTTTTCCTTTTCAAAACGGTAGACGAAAGGGGAGGGTTAGTGCCCGGAAAACTCGCGACTGAATTACCATTTCATTAGTTTATGATTAATGTGAAAGAAAGACCCGTTTTCAGGGTTCAGTATCTCGAAAGGAGAAATGGAACACTTATAGGGTCATTCATTTCCGTGCATTAGTCCGTCAAAGCAGTTTTTTTTCAGAAATTTGAAAGGATTTTTAATTAAATACATGACAGTGTTTTGATTAATTCCATATATAGCGCTGGGTATAGTTTGAAAGGGCTAGTTATAAGGGTTCCAGAAATATTTTTTATAATTTAGGTTTTATATGTTCAGAGATATACTGAAAAATTTTGCACAAAAATATGTCCCTCCCTCATTTCTGAAGCTACTCAATTTAAAATTACGGAAACATATAGAGCCCACTCAGAGGTTATATATATATATAATATTAATAAAGCCTTTTATTTCCTAATAATGTTAATGAGATAGGTACATTGCTGTAGGTAGTTTACAAAAGCTTGATATTAAATCTATTACATAGTAAGTACTATGAATTAACTATATTACTATCATTCAATCATATCATAAGTATATAAACTACTATGAATTAACTATATCACTTTTTATAGGAACCCCTCTCAGGTGAAGGCCTCTTCCAACTTTTGCCAATTATCTCTATTTTGAGCTATACGTTGCCATTTTGGGTGAGCATTTTTTTTGATATCTTCATCTCAGCGTGCGAAAGGTCTCCCTCTGCAGCGTTTTCCTTCAGGACCTGACCAAGAAGTGATTTTTTTCCATCTGTCATCTTTGAGCCTCGCGACATCTCCAGCCCACTTCAATTTTAGCTTTTGTTTGTGATTTAGTGCATCTATTGTTTTTGTTCTGGATCTTATGTCAGTGTGCCTTATTTTTTGGATTTTCCTTATGTTCAACATACTACGCTCCATACTTCTTTGATTTGAGCTTCCAAAGATTGCCATATACTGCTGTGACCGACTGTGTCGAAAGCTTTTTGGTAGTCTATGTATGCGATGTATAGAGGTCTTTGAAATTCCTGGTATTTCTCTATTATTAACTCAAGGGTATGTATATGATCTAAGGTACAGTAACCCTTTCTGAATCCAGCCTGTTCAACGGGTTGTTTTATTTCTAATGATTGACTTATTCTTTGGTTTAATATTGTAGAGAAGATTTTATACACAGTCAATAATAAGCTTACGGGCCTAAAATTGCCAATATCGTTAGGATCTCCCTTCTTATATAGCAAAATTATGTTAGAGTTCTACCATTGAGACGGTGTTTCGAGTGATTTTATTATCATGTTAAATAGTTTTGTTAATGGTTCAGTTAGTAGATTATGTGCTATCTTCATGGCATAGTTAGTAATACCGTCAGCGCCTGGACTCTTATCGGGTTTTAATTTCTTAATAGTCTCTTCAACTTCTTTGCACTCTATCGGAGCAATATTTTGGATAGGTCTTGTTTGTAAATTGGACTTAGTACTACAGGTTTTTGAGGTGTCTTTATTTGTATCGCAATATAATTTTTTGTAAAAGTTTGTTGCAATATTTAAGATATCTTTTCTGCGGTGCTTCTTTTTGTTTGTGTCCGTTAAGCTCTCGATCCATGCTTTATTTGACCTTAATTCTTTGTATCCTTTTTTTAAGCTTCCGCTTTGCTCTAAATGTTTTATAAGGATGTTTTTTCTGTGGTTTTCATAATCTCTTTTTATGTATTTGCTGACTAGTTTATACAAAGCTTTAAGTGTATTTTTCATGGAACGTGTTTTATTACTTCTTTTCTGTAAGTCATACCTTTTGCTTATTAGATTTTTTGTGCGTTCTGTTAATACATTTTTCGATTCTGTTTTTTGTGGAACCCTTCTTGCGTTAAGTAGACTATATTGGATAATGTTGGTAAACTTGTCGTAATATTCTTGTACTGTACAGTCTGAGGTTGTGTTGTGTAGAGCTGGCAGTTGATCGTTTATTAAGTTTATATATTCTTGTATTTCTTCTTCTGTTTTAGGAGTGCTGTATTGATTAATACTGTACCTGGATCTACTTCTTATTGGCTTTTCGAGATTGAGATTGAGAGTCTATGGTCTGAAGGGTAACTTATACTTAGGGTTTCTATATTGTGAAACATTTGTGGTCGGTTTGTGAGTATGAAATCTATTTCATTTTTATATTGACCCTTTGGGGAGTGCCAAGTCCATCTTCTTTTTGATTTTTTCTTGAAAAAGGTGTTAATTATAGCCAACTTGTTTTCTAGTGCGAAATCCACAAGACGCTGCCCTCTGATGTTTCTATCTCCGTATCCATTTTGTTTCATTACAAGATCTTCGCCGCTTTGAGGCTCTTCTATTTTTGCATCGAAGTTGCCCATCAAAATGAAGTCTTTGTGTGCTATTTCTATGGCTTTGTTGATGGTTTCATAGAATGCAATGATTTCATTCTCATCCGCGGCTTTTGTAGGAGCGTATATTTGTATAACGGTAAGTTTCTTGCCTGGTACGTTCAGATGAAGTAAAGCTACTCTTTCCGATGTAACCTTCTAGGTATTGTTTAAGGTGTTTCTTTATTATGAAGCCTACTCCATATTTACCCGGTGACTCTCCTGTGTGGCAGAAAATAAATAATAAGTTTTCGTACTCTGCTATCTTATTTCCGAGGCGACGGACTTCACACAATCCGATGATATCATATTTTACGCTTTTTAAAGCTTCGGTAAGTACGATTAATCGCTCGTGTGAGGAAAGAGTTCTAACATTGTAAGTGCTTATGTAGAGCTGGTTAATTAAATTTTTTTCTTTAGTTGATGAGCTGGTTTCTAATGGCGCTGTTGGAAGGTTGTGGTCGTAATCTTCCTCGGTGACCGGCCGACTTGGAAGATGTAGCAATTCATTATTGATAAGTTTTTGTTTGTTGTGTTTATTTCATGAGAGATGTGCTGCTAGTTGTTATATATTGTTGCTGTTTCTTTCTTCTTTTTTTTCTTCATTGCCCTGTATGTCTTTTTTGTTTTTTAAAAATTAATTATTCCTGGTTTAATCACTCCTTCCGAGATGATAGAGGATCGTTGATGCGTTGTGCTGGTTCGTATGGTTTTATTTTTTTTTAACTGCATGTGTACTAGAACTTGAGATGTTTTTCTCGGACTTTTTCTCCTGTTGTGGGGAAATAGAAAGGTACCTTTTTCTGTTGTCAGTAGAGTCGGCGTCTGTTTTATTATTTTTAATTATTACTAACTTGTCGTACTTAATGATGAGTTTGTTCCCTTTTTCTTTCTCTAATTTTACTTCCTCCTGAAACATTTTCCTTTTTTCTAGTACATGTTTAGGATAATCCTCCATTAAATAGTAACCGTCAGTATCAGTTCTTTTGTTGCATTATCTTTATTTAACAACCCAAAGTGGTGAATGTGACTACGATCGGACGTGGCTTGTTGGTTTTTTCCCCTATTCTTCTAACCGCCTCTATGTCATGGCAGTTTATATTCAATGTAAAATGATTATTCACAAAATCAATGATATGGTTTTCTAGATGGGAGTAAGACCGTTCATTTTCCTCTATACCAAAGAAAACAGCATTTCTCTGTCTTGCATTCTTCTCCAGTTGATTTAACCTTTTTTCTTGATAGTCTATTTTTTCCTCAAGCTTTCCCTGTTTTCTTCCAAAGTTTTCAGTTTTTGATGCTATATTTTGTCTATATTTTCCGTTACTTTCTCTGTCACTTCTTCTGCGCTCTTTGTGATTGTGGTTTTTTGTTCGTCTAGATCATTTTGAATTTTTCGAAGTGCTGCCAATAGCTCTTCCATTTTTAAATTGTATTTCTAACTTAAGTAACAATACTCCACTTTTCTTTTGAACAATTTTTTAGGTTATAAAATTATAAAATATTTCACACAAGTTTGTTTTCTACACTTTCACTTAGTTACTTGAAATTTTTATTGCCAATTGGCATGCACTGTCCGAATTGTTAATTGCCGCTGTGGTAACGAATTGTCACAATATATATATATATATATATATATATATATATATATATATATATAACCTCTGATTGGGCTTCAAAAAATATATATTTATATATGTGTGTGTGTGTGTGTGTGTGTGTAAGTATGTATAATTACACAATTCAGAGAGAAAACATTATTTCGGCTTTTGTCACATTTTTGACCGATAAGAAAATATTACGAATAAAATTAGGCCTACAAAATGACGGGCCAAAATGGAAAGATTTTTCTAAGATTGTCTTTTATTTATAGACGATTGTCTTCTATTATTGTCCAGTATTTATTATGAAAATGAGGTTTTTTTAGGAAATTGTATTACAAATATTTACAATCGAGTATTTACAAATACCTAAACTTGATAACTGACTAATATATCAATATACATACTCGCCCACTGGTCTTGAAAATATGATATTATAACACATTTTAACGTAAATATCAACTAAGAAAAAAATTTACAAAATTTTGCTTCTGGTTAAGTAAAAAGAAATAAATATGGTTTTATGATGTCTTTAATTATCTTCATGCAGAATTTGGCTTTATAATAACATATAAAATAGACAAACATACAGAAAGAATTAATTACATAAATGTCTTTTTTATAAAATGTTGGTAAGGATACTAAAACATTACTGAAAAATACGCAACACTTTATTAATAAGTTAATATTTAGCTTTCACAAATATTCTAGTTTAGATTTATTTTCAAGCACGATAGAATTTATAGTGACATCGAGATGTGCGACCATATGATATTCTGGACAGAATAGAAACCACGTAGCTTGCTTCTGTTTATTTTCACCACACATTTATTTATGACAACATTACGGTATAACTGCGTCAACACAACTCATTTTATCGCGAAAGTTAGTACGAATGTCGTGAATAAAGTTAAACATTCGTTCAATCATGGAGTCAAATTGTCGGCGGACAAATCGAATTATGGCATGCGTGCAACGTCAACCGACATGTATGAGGGACGGACAGGCAGGACAAAATATAATTATTGATAGTTGGGACAACTTATCATTTACTTACTTTTAGTTTTATGTGCGGAACTTTACTTAAGATACTTGTCGTTATGTTTGGCAGGTGACGATAAGCATATGAAGTACTTTCAGAAAATTTGCAAACTTTTGAATTGTTTGTAAATACGTTTAAGTAAACGAAGATTTTATTATAAACTAATGAAAGTATTGACTAATAACTCAGAAAAAAATTCAAATGAATATTTTGTTTACTTGTCAAAAATCTAAGTCCGGTTTGTGTATGTGGTGTTTAGTTCGTTTAAGTAACCAAACACGTGTGGTGTTCGGTTCGTTTAAGCAACGGATAGAAAATAATTATAATTCTAAAAATGTTAGTGTTCAACACTTTTTGATGTACATACGACATTAATATCCCTAGCTGAACCTCGGCAAACGTCAATAATTTTATTCAAAATATCAGTATTCATTATTGCCAACAATCTTTTTGAGTAAAGAATAAATACTAACAAACCAAAATACCGGTTAGTTTAGCTACAGAAACAAGACACGGTGAAATTAACGTCATTCATTCGATTTTCGTTTTATGTTCACAAATGTTCATATATATAGTGTTCAATTCATCATCAGAATTCTGATGCTAATTAATATTAGCTAAAGACCATATTTTACTCATACCATTAATGTTATGGGAACAACGATTTTCCTTACACTCTAACTGTTTTAACGTTTTTAAAAACTAGCGTTAATTGACAGGTAGATTTTCTTTCTGTTATCGAAAAACCTTTTTTTGTGAGACGAATAGAAATATTTAACAGAACTAAACATTACATTCTGGAAAAGCATGTCTTCATGTTGTCTGTATGAACAATTAATTCTTCAATTAAAGAAAACTTTCATTTCGAAGCCACTATCTTTAGTAAAGTTTTTGCAACATTATAGATTAAGAATGTCTTATTTTATTTGTCCATAACATTATATTTATATGCATATACTTTATAATCATATTTACCGCCCTGAATTTAATAGCATTTACTTGAAAGTATGAAATTAAATTTTAATTTCAAAATACCATTAAATACTTGGATACGTAAATTCATAACACTGCATTGATCATATATTTTTTTTAATATTTATAAACGAAAATAAAATACTTTTACTTTATTTTTGTTCAAATTTTTGTCATTCTTAATAATAATTCATTTTCCGCTTAATCTAATTAAAATGATCCACTGTCAATAACATTAATTTATGCATTGTTAGAAATACGAATGTCCATTTGGTACACCACAGATGCAGTAACGTGCGTACAGATTGATATACAGAGTCACTATTTATATTTCGTAAGCCAAATAAAGCCTGGACAGTTTGTCCATGCTTTATTTGCCCTGAAGATTTGTACGAGTAGGTGGGATGTTTACTAAAAGTACTCGTACATTTATTGTTGATAATTAATTATAATATATAGATGAACGTTTTTAACTTATTGAATATTAATACTGATATCAATTGAAATATTAAACTGGTCAATTTAGGGTAAAAGCTCATACTTATATTTAAGGCATAAATTTTAAATATGTGCCAATTTGGTTTTGAATCCAAATGTATGTTTTGGTTACTTAGTGATAGAAATCCATCCATCGGATATAATCGTAATTTCAGTTTTGGTTTAAGCCCTTAAAACCTGATGAAAGAAAAAGTGGAAAAAAATTGTATTAACTTCAGACACTGTTTTTTTTCTAACCCTATAATCACATTTTTTGGATAAATTAATGTTTTTGTGTTTACTTATAGAAAATCTACCACTAGACAAATCTCTGGAGTCAGTGCGCTTCTTAGTCTTGTAAGAACATCTAAATTATGAAAGAAATTAGTTAGGAACAATATTGATTATCGTCTATTAGAGTTTTTTTTTTTCGCTGGAAAATTAGGTAGGATGGGGTTAGTGAGTTTTAAAAATGTATAATTGAATTGCATAAATGTTACATACAAAATACATCTGAAAGTTTAGATGTCAACGAGATTTAATTTTTAAAGTTTTGTAGTTAGATAATACTCATTATTTTATCATGTTCTTCCACCTGTCATAGCCTCGTAGCATAGAAAGTTTTAAACTTACATGCATGCAATTTTGTCAACAGGCACTTCACTCAGATTATATTATAACTTTATTTAAAATATGTACAAAAATATATATTTTTAAACATACCTCTCAATACATATAAAGTATTAACGGTAAAATGTCTTCCTTCCCAGGCATAAATAGAGGTTTAGTTAGAGAGATTATTAAAAATACTATTCGAATCCCGTTTACTGTTATCTTAGGATACTTTTAACCTGTTTTGGCAGACATGTGCAAATTTAAATCAAAAGGAAAGTTTAAATTTTTCCTATTAATTAGTTTGTCTCACGGTTTTATCCGTATAAATTATATTCCAATATCCGGAGAGTAATAATTTTATTCATGCATAATGACATTGAAATTTCTTCAATATTTTAAGTTGGTTATTATATCATCAATTAAACAATTCAATTACATAATATGATATATTTGCAAATACTTTGATTGGATGGATCTTTAATGTTTTGTAATAACTGTCTGTCCTAATACAACAGCAATTACCAAAACCAATTAACACCGGTAGGAATAAATAACAATAATCCATAAACACGAATATAACATCTGAACTTATTTCGAACCATCTGAAATTTAAAATATTTAACTAAGAATATGTGCAAACACAACAAAAAATTAAGGAATACTGTATCAAGAAAAAGTGTTATAGAAAAATGTCCAAAATAATATTCACTCTCAAGAAAGTGAAGTTAGTTTAAGGGGAATCCGGGAAAGTAGAGAGAAATAGCAAAATTTTGACGTGGGTCGGCATCCGGAAATCTCGTTATGTATTCACGCAAAGCGTGCGCGCCGCAAGATGGCACTTCCAGCATTAGGTCGAGTCATATTGTTGCCCATTGCGTCATTTATTTGTATTATCTCGCTCCTTGTAGGTCGAACTACGAGTTCCATTTCGATATAAGTCGGTAATATTTATAAAAGGAAAATTCCAAGGAAACAAAATATTTCTATATTATTATTGGTATCCTTGGCAAATTTATGTTTGTTTTATTAACTATATAAATTAAAATTAGTTGGTATATGAGAAGATGATTCAATAAATATGAGTGAAGTTTTAATGGAACTTACATTAGATAATTAGTACTACTCTTTATATTGAGACTTGTCATTTTTTCCAACCGTCTTTATATTTACGTGCAATGTTTAGCGATTGCCAGTATAATTATTGAAAAAGTAATTGCTCTAGATCAGCGTAACCTTACGCACACAGTACATTCACAGCGCATACCAAGCACTTTGAGCAATACTTCGATACTTTTAGTAAAGAGATAAAAATGTGTGTGTCAAAGCAGTGTATCAAAACGTTGAGGTGGCGAATTTCCCAAAACACACTCATAAGAGAATTGTCTTTGTAAGGAAAACGTACTACTCGGGAGTTTAACTCGTAGTCCGTTGAAAATAATAGGGGTAGGTTATTGACAGAAATTTTACACATACAGCACATTTAGCGATTATAATGGGTAACAATGGGTAGATTTTCCCAACTTCTAAATAAAATACTGTTATTTCTGAAGTTTCCTAAAGAGTTTGGGTACAACAGATCAATGTTGAGTGACCGGGAAGAATAGGAAAGGTATATTTATAGGAGGATTCAGATAAACCAAGCTGCAATGAGAAAGCTCAAGAAAATCTTTAAAAAGACCTGTCAAAATCTCTCAATCAAAAATCAAAAAACTAAATATTTGTCAGCCACGTGATTATTCTACAAAAATTATAAAGTTACGATTTTCCCTCTACTCGCGGTATGAAACCTCACTTCAAAAGAAATTTGGAGTTATAGATTCTGAGAAGTTTTCCTAGTAGTTTTGCGGAGTGAGTCAGTATCAAAGTACCCTGGTATTTTAAGGTCCATATCAAATTGCATTACGTAGGAAACAAAAGTTGGAAGGCTGCATTAAGTTGGAGAGATACAGGGCTATGAAACCATAAATGTTAGTATTTGATATGTATTTGCTATCCAGGCTGTTCTTTAGAAAAAGGGTCTCAACATACAAACAGGTGGACCACAAAGTTATCTTAAAAGATTCCTTTTTTTTTTATTATGGGGTTTCGGAACTTAAAAAAGAACGTAGAACGTAATTTTGACATTTTTTTTGTAGTGCACTATAGTCGACAAAAGTGCAAGCCGGATATACAGTTAATAATTCTATCATTAATGAGAAAAAAATTATCGCATAAGAAATTCGTGTAGATAGTGCCTATACCATCTATTTATCAAATGATTTGTGTAGACAGTGTCTACACTATCTACACGAATCCTTTGATAAGTCAATCTTATTGGACCAAAAAATGAAATCACGCTTCCATTACATTCCTTGCAAATGTACATTTTACGAATTATATTTAAATACATGTTTAAAAAAAACTTATTTGATATCAGTAGAAATTGGAGAACTGATTTTTCATTTCTTGGAAAATATTAACGTCAGTGCATATCATAATGACGTGTAAGTAAAAAAGTCTTCCTTCTTTTTGAAACATTTAAAAACTAAACAAAATATAAATAAAAATATTTTTTCATTTCAATGAAAGATTCCGTTAATTAAAAAATTGAAAATTGGTAGGTAATTTAAAAATTTAAAAATTGTT
This sequence comes from Druceiella hillmani, assembly GCA_039881145.1. Taxonomy (NCBI): domain Eukaryota; kingdom Metazoa; phylum Arthropoda; class Insecta; order Lepidoptera; family Hepialidae; genus Druceiella; species Druceiella hillmani. The sequence continues at coordinate 29,411,935 of JAYKKI010000013.1, read as the reverse complement.
AAATCCCTTTTTATCAAAATACTCAGTCTTTATGGAAAAAATCAGAAGTTTTTTTTAACATGCCTGTTTTGACGTACTAAACAAAGTCTGGCAGCTTATGATGGAATTTTACAACGCCAGATTTCAATGTAAGTTATCGTGTGTAAAAATTCACTTCTTTATCGTAGTTCGTGAAAATGCACTGATGAACGTGGAATGCGATCTAGTTTTGTGCCGTATCCTATCTTAGTTCATTAGTTTAGTGTGGGTTTGCTAGCCTATCCCCACCAAGCGCTTGCATTCCTCAATTAGAAACAAAATTACCTGTAGCGAGCGAGCCATACAGTTGGATAATTAAATATTTTCTTCTTATAATAATAATATTGTTAAGAGAGTATAATTTATAATTTTATTCTTTCTCTGATAATACTATTAATACCACAGAATTTTTTCAGAATATTGAAAAAATATCCAACCAACCAAAATTACAAACTTGCTAAAGTCTGTAATTTTAGGTTGGTTTTCACAATTGTCTTCAAGAATGTGAAAAGCTGTCAGGTAGTTCTTTTTTTCGGCTTTCTTGATTCAGTCAACGTTTCTTGGGCGTCAAGGAATATTATTTCCCGCAGTTTATCTTGTTTTGGAATAAATAGGAATCGCATGGTACAAGGTTCCGGCTGTACGGTATAACCTATTCTTTTTATTCTGCAATCGGAGTAGTCAAATATTTTGTCATTCACCTGAATGAGTATACTGAGACACTTTCATAAAGAAGAGGATTCTAGGTCAAGAACGTTGCTCCCAAAGTTTTCCAGTAAAGTGCTTACGTATATTACTAAAGAGACCAATTTTTCGAAACCGATTTATTCGGAATACATCGTGGGAGGAGGGATGCATATACAAAATCCTTTCATATCAAACTCAACCTTACTGCCTCAATTTTAAATTTCCACCCCTTATTTTGGAATCTAATTAAGAAAAAATAAAACATTTCTGCAATTCCTTCATTAAAATAAATGCGGACCAAGGAATCTACAACTGTGCTAAGTTTCAAGTCCTTTGCAAGAAAAATTGCTCAGAAAAACAGCCGTATTTTACAGATAGATACACAGGGCAGTCTCATCATAAGGGTTTCCTCCTTACCTTGTTGGTACGGAACCCTGAAAGGGAACGAACTCAAAAAAATATAAGTCATTATCTGTCGCAATTTTTTTTTCATTCTTGGAGAGTTTGGCCATGCTGAATGAACAAGTTTCAAATGTATATAAGCAAATTTACACTTAGAATATTTTAGAATTTATTCAGCTTTAGCAGCTATAATGGACAATATATTTTATTACCTATGAAAATTGGGTTTTATCTATTTAAATGTCCATTAGAAAATGTAATTCGTCTATGACACTAGGCATATTTTATGCAAAACGCACTTTGACGTGCCTCTTGTAAGATTAACTTGCATTCATTATTTTAATACGACGAAAATTATGTTTTTAATCATTTCTTAAGACATCGCGTTTTAATATTGCAAGGAGTGTACTAAAAAAATATAATACATATGTGTCAATTTTAATGATGTTTTAAGGAATTAGCATCCAAGGCATTACCCATCCTTTTCTTCCACCCAACAATCCTTGTGCCTGTCCCAAATATTCTAAAAATTTTAGACCTATCTGCAATAAAGTATACTTTATGCTAGAGTTTTCAGTTAATATGTAAAACAAAATAAATAAAATATTTTTAGTGCATATAAATACAGTGAGCGAAACAAGTTTTCGCGTACGCCTTTGCGTACTCCACGAGAAACATCGGAAGTGCGTTTCACGATTAAATTAAGCTGTTTAATTTTTTTCCGAATTTTGCAACTACATAATTGCAGCTTGGATAAAATAAACTATATTAACTTATACACAGAAAACAATGTGTTTTTTATTTACCTCTGCAATCATCTCCCAATACAAATTTTAGCCAATGTATAAAGAACGAAATCCAAAAAGAAAAAAATCACGTACAAAAAGACCGGCGATGAAAATAAAAGAAGAATCTCGTTGATAATACCCAGTTCACTTGGAAACATTAAAACGTCGTATCCAATTTATTTAAAAAAAAGTGGTATCCCTTAATCTCAGTCACTTTTTTATTCCTTACTCGGTATGAACTTCTTTTTCGTCTTTTTATTTTCTTGAACTTTAAATTAAAGTCACTTCTTATAAATTTTTTGGAATTTATGTGACTTCCAAGTTCTATTATTGCTCATCCAGTGTCTTTACAAAATATATAGAAACGTATTATGGGAGATTATAATAAAAAATATTGCTCTTGTAGCAATAATATATGGACACAAGGTAGATGCCTTGTGGTTTGCCTCAGTATATTATTACTGAGGTTTCAACAAATAAAAAAACGGAAAATCAAAACGTACTATCTTATATTGAACATAAATTTCAGGAAAAAATTTTATGAAATCCCGCCCGACTAGTTCACCTGTTTTAATGAAAGACTACAGTTGAACTGATGTGTCGATTACTTGTGACTTCTTTTTGCGTATCCGGAACGCAATAGCGTATTGCAAAAATAAGAAAACTTTTATGAATAATGGAAATAATATTTACGTTCAAACGTAAAGCACACGTTGCTTTTCCTCCGATGACTCATAAGCAGTAGTCGAGCAAGACTCCTTTTAAAACATATAAAGTATTTCTAATGTGAAAAAATGAACAAATCGTTCATTGAGCCTATATCAATTTGATAGTAACCCATTCGTTTAATAATCACTTTTAACAATTTGATGCACTTTCAAGTATACGATTTATACATGATTCAGAGGTTAAGTACTCGGTTTCAGGTAATAAGATAAATAGCAAAGTTAATAATAAAAACAAATTGCATGAAAGAATATACTTAATATTATAATTTTTAATAAAAAAAGTGATGCTCTGTTGTAAATAATTAAACCTATTTGGTAAATTGTTATGATTAAGTACTCCAAACAAGATCCATATAATTTAAATCAAGTTTCTAGGTCTTTTTTCATTGCTAGTCCTGCACTTATAAATTTTGAACTTCTGTCTTTAATATACCAATGTGAAAATAAAACTGTATGTAACTAGAAGGAAGTAATTTTTCAATACTTAAATTTCAAAAATATTTAATTACACAATAGATCAAAATGTTTAGACGTCATAATAATTTTTAAAATTCCATGGTAAAATATCAAACTTCTAATAATTTTTAAAATTCCATAGTAAAATATTTCATCTTACATAGGCTCATGTTTTTTTGTATTTTAAACTGATTACATGATATTTTGTTAATGGGTATTTCAGATAGATTTACCGAAAAAATATTTTTTTTAAACGTACCTTTCAATATATGAAGTATTATTTGAATAGATCATTGAAAATACGATCTAGGCTCCTTTTACTACTATACGTTTTTAAGTCCTAATTTTCCATTAGCTATATCTTAATCTCAAAAGTAATGTGCAACGTTTTCTTACCCCTTATTTTTTAATGGCAGATTTGATAATTACAAAATGTTCTAATTAAATGCTCTTAACCTAAAAAAATTGAATAAACTTATTTTATTTGCTTCAAAAATTTCAAAAGATTTGGGCAACTACGAAATTGTTCCCTATGCGCGTTGCAATAAGTTTGTTCTAGAAAGTTTATGGCAGTTTTGTGAAATATAAACTCGTCCATACTTAAAACCAAAATAATATCTTAATTTTTCTCGCCTACTAGTAGTCCAATGATATTTAAAATACCATCTATATAAATTAGTTTCTTAAACATCTAAAATCTCTCGGTATCCAAATATGAATTAATTTTTTTCGTAATTCAAATTTGTGCAATATTTTAATAGTTGGTAAATACGAAATTTAATTAAACATTGCAATTACACAATGTGGAAAGCAATCTTCTTTTTACTTTATTTAAAATAAATTGTCATAATATACAAATAAAGTCCACTCAATGTAAGATTGGTTGTCAGTATCAGTGTTGAACAGTCACAAAAAGTCACTACTAAGAAAGTGAAATCAATGTAGGGGAAATCCATAAAAATAGAAAAAAAGATTAAAAGTCCAACGTGTTCAATGATCGGAAGTCTCGTAACGTATTTGCATTAAATTTCACGCTGTCTCTACCCATGTCCAGTCCAATGACATCGTGGTTATTTCCAGCACTCATTTGCAATATCTCTCCCCTAATATATATATATATATATATAAATATACATATATACATATATATATATATATATATATATATATATATACATATATATATATATATATATATATATATATACATATGTACACACAATGGTGGCCTCATAATTAGGAACATGAATATTTTGTTAAATAATAATTAAGGATTAATTATTTTTTCAACATCTAAATGTGCAAATGTAAGTCAAGTTGCACTCAGGCTCTTTGTGATAATACCAAGAATTACTAATAACTTTGAACAGGAGTTTACTGTTACTGCATTTCTTGGAAAATTAACAATAGATCTGACCCTTTGTTCAAATGGGTAACATTTGCTTGGCATACTAATTAAGAACACTACAGTTTAATAGTGCAGTTGATTATAATTTTTTTAGAACTTTTTTGTTTTCTGACTATATTTTGGCCACAAGAAGGTTGGTGTGAGTGTTTTTTGTGAGGAAAAATGGGAAAAGACACTAGTTGTGATGCATCCACTCGAAAAATTATGGCATCTCTGGTCCTTGAGCAGAAATGGTCACATCAGAAGGTAGCTGACCACTTAAAATGTTCCAGTACTCAAGTATTTAATGCTATAAAATATTTTAAGAGACATGAGATTTATAAAGATGTCCCAAGAAAGAAACGTCCTCGTAAGTCCACCCCAAGGACTGATGCCCAAATTATTCGTATGGCGAAAATTAACCCCAAACTCACATCAATTGACATAAAACGGCAACTTTTTGGTGAGGATCCATCAGGACTCGCTACCAGGACCATAAGGAAACGTCTCAATGAAGCAGAATTGTATGGTAGAGTGGCGCGCAAGAAGCCCTTAGTGAGCAAGCGAAACAGGGAGGCCAGAATTAAGTTTGCTTCTGAACACAAGAACTGGACTCTACAGCAGTGGAAGTATCTTTTATGGTCTGATGAGACTAAAATAAATAGAGTTGGGTCTGATGGCTGTCAATATGTACGGAGACCACCAAATACAGCTTTCAACCCAAAGTACACCACTGTGACTTTGAAACACGGTGGGGGTAATATCAAATTGTGGGGTTGCTTCTCCTGGTTCGGTGTTGGACCCTTGCTAAAAATCGAAGGTAACATGGACCAAAATTTCTACAAACATATTCTAGAGAATACCATGTTACCATATGCAGAGGAAAATCTGCCAGTTGTTTGGAAGTTCCAACAAGATAATAATCCCAAACACACAGCCAAATCAGTTAAGGAATGGTTCACAACTAATTCAGTAGACGTGATCGAGTGGCCTTCCTGCAGCCTCGATCTTAACCCTATAGAAAACCTGTGGTATGATGTGAAGAAAAGCCTGGTAAATAAAAACATTAAAGACTTGGATGAACTTTTCAAAGAAACACAAGAGGCTTGGAATGCTATTCCAGCAGAACGCTGTCAAGCTCTGGTTTAGTCAATGTCAAGGCAAAGTGCAACAGTTCTTGAAAATAAAGGATTTCCAACTAAGTATTAGTGTACTGCAGTGAATAACATCTTCATTTAACAGAAGTTAACAGAAAAGAAGATCTGTTAACTTCTGTTAATTGAAGATTGATGAAGCAAGAAATGTTCTTAATTAGTAGGCCAGACAATTTTTAATGTTATGACATACTTTTTTTTTTAATAATTATTTTTTAATAAATCCTACTATAATTAAACATATTATAACGTAACATATTAACGTAATATCAGAAACAAAACATATTAACATAATATACATGTCAGAGTACTTTTCTGATATTACGTTAATATATTAAACATATTAACGTAATATCAGAAAAGTACTCTTGTTGCGCGTATAGTAAAAGCGCGCATAAACATATGTTTGCCCAACGCTGACTTGATAGAGTTAAGTGAGGCATTTAATAAATTCTTGATAATTGTTGATATTCTTTCTGTACTTTTCTTCATTGGTCTAATGAACCGGCGGCTCAATATCAATCTTCATCGATCATTTGCTAACCTGCTTCATTATCGAAATCAGTTTGTGGTTTGACTCTAAATTTACTTATTCGATTACAATACGGAAAATAACTTCTTGTGGAAAATAAGACGACGATATACCGGTTTAGAAATTGGATTACAGGTATCCGTGTAAAGAACTTTTTAATGCCGTCAAGAACTCTAAAATTACGTGATTAGAAAATTCTCATCTGTTTTCTGATAGCAGAAATGAAGGTGCATGAAAAATTCGAAAGCTTATCAAATTTGCCGATATCAACCTCTGTTCGTTAGTTGAGGGTAGATTTACCAGTCTTCATCCGCCAAGCGCTAGCTTAGTATAATATATTTAACGCATTGTTAAAAGTCGAAACGAAGATGTAAGTTCAAAAAGGTAGATGATTCAAATTCTAAATCACTCTTTTTCGAGGTGAGTAGAAAGAGTTTTTCAGTTCCGAAAACCTATTTTTAACCTAACCTGATCTAAATATTCTGGAATACTTTTATAAACCTAATCTAACATAACATAACCTAGGGTTACCAGATGATAATTTGATAAAGGAGTATTAAAGAGTCTAAAAAGGAAGATTTTCGTTGAAAAAGGACTTTGCCATATTCGCTTGGTAAATAGGTATAAAAGAAAGCGTAACATTAAATATACTTCTGAAGTCGTACTTTCAGAAAAGAGCTTTATTATATGTGGTTTAGTCCTTTGGCTTAAAGAATATTCTTTTAATGCTGGATAGAGCTTCAAAGGTCTTTCTATGCGTAAACAGACTAAGCCACCTTGTTTTGATGTGTCTTAACAAAGGCCGGTAATGAATTTCGACGTCATCGCAAAACTCTTCCAGTGCTTCTGTTGTTGCATTGTACACAAAGAAATAATTGAACATTTTAATTATTATTAGCTCAGTATCCAGTTTCATTAAATTACTACCATTTTGAAGTTTTCTTTCTCCAAACTTTCTTTCAGCCGTTTAAAGACGTTTTGACTTGGCTTTCGTCGGTTCGCACCCCCAAAATTTACATCCGTATCACCAATAAATGTATCAAACTTTAAGATCAATCTATTTATATAAAGAGTTTCATATACAAAATTTGTAATCGACAGAGAAGTTTTGTTTGGGGAATTTTGCAAACCACGAATTTTTATTTCGATTTCATTTCCAATCTAGTTGCTGTATTGAATCAATATAGGAAATAGTTTCTCCGCACTATGGTTGTTGTCTTCTGTGGCAACGGAAATACGTGAAATATTCCTTAACGTTTCAGTGATACTCGCAATGGTATGCGGAGCAACAATTAGATTTATTATAGCTTTCCTCTTGGTTTTTCCATATTTAAGATTTGTACAAATCTTAAATATGAAAACTTTTTTATTTTAAACATACACTTCCGCTTATTCATAATTAGCCAGCGCAACGCAAACTTAAAGAGTTTGCATTGTGCTGACTAATTATGGGCAAGTAAACTACGTCAAAATAGTTTAATATTGAGAAAATTACACACATTTATGACGCCCACAATTACTAATCTGTAATTGCAATGTCCTTGAAACGATAACAAAAATAAATGCTTCGCGCCTAGTTCGCGAGTAGTATGCGCCGTGAAACGCATGCGCAATAATGGGAGCCGAGTGGGCAGCTAGCGAGCCAGCAATACTCGTATACATACGTCGCCGCACCACCGGCCGGCATCCATGTCCATTTGAACTTTGGCTACTTACGATAACGGCGCACGGCATTTTGATTACTACGGTTTCGACTTATATCGAAAGGTGTATCATATAGTAGGTAAGGTATACCGGGAGAATAAAATACGAAAAAATAGGACATGTCTTTCTTTTGGATACCATCTGGCAACCTTGACCTAGCCTAACCTAACCTAACCTAATAACCTATTCTAATCTAATCTAACCTACTAGTAGATAGAAAGTGTATATTCTGGAATATCAGTTATTTTACCTCACTAAACCTAACCTAACCTAATCTGATCTAATCTAACACAATCTTACTTAATCTAACTCACATACTCTAAAACAGTTTTCTCCATGTCTGCCACTCCATATATAATTTAAGATAAATACAATGTGAAATAAATAACAGTAAAACGGGTTTCCCCATCTTTGCTCCTCCATATACAACCTATTATATAAGGGAGATACATCTTGACATAATTATTTAATTGTAGATACCTCTCACTCATGCAATATAATAGACTTCTTTGTGTAAGCCGCGCTATATTTAAGCAAATATATAGCCACAACTAAGAGTAATACGGTATTTTCTACTCATTAGAAAATAGTTTCACAATAGGAAATACAAAATCACATTCACATACAAATCACAATAGTTTTACATTAGGATATACAAAATCTCAGTATAATTTACGATTTGATTACAATAAAACTTAAATTAAACTTTTTACAGTACAATAAAGAAACTAATTACAGAAGCGACTGAAAATAAAATTTCTCAACACTCTCAAAGTATTTATTTCTTTATTAAAATACAATACCTGTACCATACTATATCAAAGTAGTGCTTACTCAGCGCTCTGTTACTCTAAGTAATCAGCGACAGCAATATAATAATGCTGGGTAACGCACTGCTACTTAACTGCTTAACCAACGATAGCATTGCAGTATGGTAGAGTCAATTTAATATAAAATCATACATTCCCAATTGTCCTCCCTAGAATATTGTTCTACATGATAAATTTTAACGTCAATTAGGGCTTTTATTATGTCCCTCTCACCGTCAAGTCCGTTCTAAAACTTTGAATGGACCTCTATATTTTAGATCAAGCTTTGCTTCACTGCATTTTTCATTCTTTAAAAGCACAAAATATCTAACTGAAAACTTACTTATCTTAGCCTTCTTGTAATCAAACTTAGCTTTTTCATAAAGCGTGCTATTTTTCATGTCAAATTTATTATAATCACCAAACATAAAATATAACGATAGCGCTACTTTATCGACGGTTCTCGCAACAGCTCTAACCGGTGACTCTACCGCAGTTTCTGGTTGCGACTCTACCCTCGAATTCACCATCAACTCCACCGTCAACTCTACTTATGAACTATTAAGATGGCTATGTAAACTTTCTACTACAATATCTAGTCTGTCAGTCACTATTATAAAAGTTAGAAATTCGCTCGTCTGTAAACGACTAAAGCTTTGTTAAAGAGATCTCATGGCCAATAATAATATCATGTGAAAATAGTTATCTGGCAATGCCTGAAATTTCAATTTTATTCTAACTCAGTAGTTACAACGAAGTTAACATTTGATTCCTACTTTCCACGCTATATTGTTCGATTCTCGACAATGGTACTAAACGTAAATAAAACGGTACTAAAATACTGCACACCCTTAAATTAGGGTATAAGTGATAAGTTCTTTTAGTGAAATTTCTACACCTTAAAAATAAAATAAAAAGACTCATTCATGTCATTCGACACCACGTTATTCAAAACGGCCACATCTAATATTTCAAATACTTCAAACGAACCATTATATCCAAGATCCGATTTTACTAGACTGAATTCTTCATTTTGTATATCGTTTAATTTAATCGTAACTATCTCTAAACGAGTAATAAGGTAGATAAACATCACAAAAATATAAAATTTAACCCAAATCTTCGGTGAGTGATCATCAAATGCACAAAACGAGCACAAAAATAGGTTACTTTATTACATCGCTGCTCGATATTGATAAGCACCAACTCAATTTTAGATCGCATGCAGGTAAAACGACGCGGCAGCGATACTAGAATATTCGACAGTTTAAATCAACTTTCTCTCATTATATAAAGAAATATTTACCGTAAAAACAATAAAGGCAAGTAATCAATAATTAAATAGAGTTAAACGTATTTTTGCTATTATAGAGGATATATCAAGCCAAGTGATCACAATCTCACGCATACGTGAACAAATTACTCAGCGCACATGAAATGAATGAAATTAAATGATCATCAAATAGGTACAATGATAAAATTATTTTATTTCATGTCAGGTAAAATATATTTATGATGTCAAGCGTTTTCGGACACAAAGGGTGAATTAATTCTTTAAATTATCTTACGAACAATCATTTGTTACCCTATGGGTCAACCATATGCGTGCGTCACCTTCAAACCTATAGGTCACAAACATTTGCAATCACTTTAGTTACTTAAATTTTGACGTGATAACGTCTTATAAATCGATTAACACCGGCTGCACGCATGAAAAAGTGTCACGTTTCGCTTGAGACTGAACGTGCAAGCGTGGCATTAGTGAAAGGCACGATCGGCAGAAGCGTCGGAATTTATCTCTCTTAACGCAGATTGGTAGATCTTAAATATAATACATAAATAAATTGTTAATAGCACATTGTTGCTTGTAATTAATTTGTATAATTTAAGTAAAAAAATATTTGATTAACGAGTGTAAATAAATGTTAATTTATCGAAAAAATTGTATTTTTTTCAATTAACTCCTTCTTTGTATTAAACAAAATAATAATAATTCAGTGATAATAATTCAATTTAAATCATAAAAGTATGCAATTTTTCATCAATGTTTCTTTATGACGTTACCACGTAAAACTATCGTCCGTAAACCGACTTTACAGACAACCAATTTTTTTTTAGTACGATCTATTTCTTACCACTAATTAATATTATGTAAATTAGAGTCGTAGGAGAAAGTATAGATTTAATGGTTGAATCTCACTATATTCATGAATAAATTACATCTAAAATCCTGTGTGCAACTCTTGATTGTATGAGAGACTAATCCGTTTCGCTAGCAACATGCTTTGTTCTAAAGTAGATTCTGAAGTAGGTGTCGGCACTGGTTACATTTTATAAATTGAGGTGTCGTTACAAGTTTTAATCTCTTTCATCTCTTCTATCATGTTCACTATGTCTAAGTTTTCTCTTTAAAAATGGCATAACCTAAAGCTTCTTTGGAGATTATTTCTATTTTCAGTATTCCACGTAAAATTTAGTCATTGGACACAGTTATATAGTCTACCCGCGTATGCCATTTATATAAACACCACTATTTGTTAAATCGTCAAAATTGTCTAAGCGACATTAACAATATTATCATATATGGTTAGTACGCAGCGAGACACTCATTTTTCTTAGGAGAACTCTCGTTTCAATTTATTAGATAACCAGCAGGCGTTTTCGGGAAGTTATAACGGGCAATACAATTTTTCTGAAACACATACAACGTTAAATCAGCGATACCTACGTAGATGCCTAACATTTAAATATGCGGATCATATGACAGGATTAAATTGGTATCCGCCATGTTATTCCAGCAACTTGATTGTAAACAGTGTCAAAAAAGCTGGTTTTGTTACTTCAACTGAATCCTCCATTTAGCACCGTATCATCATATTCCTCAGCGATCCTTTATACCACTCCTGATGTCGGGGGGAGGGGCGGGAACTTCATCAGGATCACATATAGTTGCGGACGTAAGTTATAGGCAATCGAACAATAGTTTAAATTCAAATTATAATTGTCAACTGTATTGCAGTAACGATACTAATATTAGTTAAGAATAATTAGAGATGAGAACAATCGGTGTTTTCAGCACGCGCGTGCGAAACTTCCCCTGCTCAGTCCAGTCCATCTGTCGGCACGAACTGTCAAATATCAATTGACTGTCGCTCGCACGGAGTGAAGTTCGTAACTATCTTCATGATTGACTATGCCCGACGTTTTCTCAACTTCGACGTACACATATGTATATACAAATTTGTTTTAAATGTTTTTTATTAAGTACAGCTGACCCAAAAATATACTTCAATAATTTTAAAACTTCGATGTATGGTATTTTAGCTTGAACTATTTTTTTTCAATTATTTGAATAATTTGTAAAACTTCATGAAGTGTAATAAAAGAAAAATACAATACATCATTTTGATAATGTATTCATTGTATAGTAAATTCAAACAATTAACCAAAAAAATTACGACCCTAAATAATATATTGATATAAATAATACTTCCTATGGACTATGTCATACGTTATTTACCACAATATATTTAAAATAACATATCGCCTTTGATATATCAATTTAGGACCCACATTTCAGTCATTGCAAACATTTTATTGGGGATTCTAAAGAAATTAGATTTTGGTGGCCATGAAGAAATCTAGAAATAATTTTAATATTTTGTTATCGTAACACAGTATAATGTCACAAATAGGTAAACGGATAAACAGATACCAAAGGCGGAAGCATTAACTCATTTCAAACAGAATTAAGTTAGGCTCAAGAAAATTTCGTGAATGAAGCATTCAAAAGAAAGAAAATCGATTGGAAAAACGAACATTTCAATGAAGCGCTGGAAAGTAAAAAAAAGTGTTTATCTTAAATACTTTCCATAAATGTTATTATATAACGATTGGCACTGATGTAATCATAATATTAATTTAATCGTAATTATTTCTTGTTTTCGGTGTCGGTGACGTATACTCCGTTCATGAAATCCAAATAATATAAATTATTAATTATGAGTCATCACTTACATGTAAACTTTTAGTGCACATAATATTTTCTTAAACTATTTAAAATTGTCATAATTTTCTATCACGCTATCCAACACATGTTACAGTGGCATACAAATTTCACAAGTGTACCAGGAATTTTGACGTCGTAGATCATTCCTTCAATTTTCTACTAAACTTTCGGTAATTTCACGGCAATATTTTTTTGTTGTAATTTCGACTATAGACAGCATTTTCAACGATGATTTTGCTGACATTTTCAACAATAACTTTACTTAAAAACTTGTTAATTCAATACGGTTTGCTCATTAAAATGATCTCTAGGCCGGTATATTAAATTGAAAAAAATTTTGGAAGAGGCAAATCTTTTTTCTCTTAATTTATTTGCATCTTCCAAAATTTATAAATAAATTAGCTTCTGCTCACGACTTTGTAAACATGGATTATATTAATACAGCTTAGATAAGACATTATATTAATACAGATTTAGTATAGTAATGTGTTCCATTAGTTTTTTTTATTACCTAAATGACTTGATTTAAAGCACAATATGTTTTAAATCAAGTCATTTAGGTAATAAAAAAAACTAACGGAACATTTAGAAAAATACAGTACGAACACTGATAATGTTTATGTTAAAAATATTTTTTGTATAAGAGTGCTTAAAGATTTTTGGTTTAAAGAAATTAAATTTTTGACATAAGCCAATAATTTTACCTCACAAATTTTGTGTTGTTATATACAAGAATGAATATTTGAAATAACAAGTTATTTATTTTGTAGTTAAATATTTTCGCTTTTATAAAAAAAACCTTTCGTGAAACTTATGGTCACCTGACTTGGTTTTGCTATAGCGTAATTAATGCATTTAAATACTGGTACACGAATTTCCTAAAAATATAGGCTAGTTAACTATGAACCAAATTTAATATATGTTAAGGTTTTTGTTTGATTTAATAGATTTTCTTCAAGGAATCTTAATGTAAACTGTAATTGCACTATTTCAAAATAATGCTTTTGCCATTAAATTTTATTATTGGTTCCTATAACTTCATGTAAAACACGAGTATCTAAATTTAATTAAAATTTATTGAATAATTTACTTATTTTTAAATAAAGGATAAGTTTACGCATTTCGTGTTAATGTACTCGTACTATTGCCTGGTGCATAGAGGATTGCCAGTTGCACATGTTAAATTTTTAGCGAATCTCTGAAATTATTTTAGGTAAAATTCTGAAGAAAATAGGTTTTGGATTCTTACCATGATTCCAAAACTATTTATTTTATAGATTAATTTATTTAAATACTGCAAATATTTTAGGTGATTTAAACAATTAAGAAGACCTCTGGCTGATACCTCATTTTTTAAAAATTGTCTATAGTTTAAAGTACGTAACATTATACATTTTTAATCCTCCTACATTTTTCATATCGCTAATATTTTTAATAATTACCATATTGCTAAATTTATACCAAACGAATCTATGGGGTTCTGTACCTTATGCCAAAAAACGGAACATTGTAAATCACTTACCTGTCTATCAGTCTTTCTCTCACCACCGATTTGCACGAAAATTATACAACGTTGAAACTTCAAATTTGGTGGTAGGTATTATTTTTAAATATCCATATAAGAATTAAAGAAGAGTAATTGAAATATTTATTTTTTTAATTTTATGTGAGACATGAAGCATTATTTTAAAAGGTTTGTTATGAGGAATATAAAAATATTTTTACAGCTTTTAAATGAATATTTAAAAATATATTCATGTTGAACATTTAGAGACTGAGCTGGTAAAACTTGAATTGAAGGATATAAGAAACTACAAAGCCTAACCTTAACCGAGATGTTTTAATATTTTTAAACTTTTATTTTCTAAAATTATGCTATATTTTGTGCTATATTTTGGCCATGTTTTAACAGCTATAAAGAATGTAATGGTCAATAAATTTATTTTGAAGCAGTAGTGAAAAATAAATTTTTGTAAATAGTTTACTAGACATTCTATGTCCTCTTAAATGTTCATTAATACCAGAATATGTACGAAATACATTTTTTTAATAGGGGTTCTTCATTTATTTAATTAACCATTATTAATTTGTTATTTTTGTTTTAAGCAAACTCAGTTTTAGTATTCGTTGGTTGAGTATGGTACCTCGTTTCACATTAATAGGATTAATATTTCTGATCAATTTGATTTTTAATTAATATTTTTGTACATAAAGTTTCAATCATTTACTTACTTTTTGAATATTTAATTTTTTTTATTTTGCTACTTTAAAAATAATAAGAAATGTTTATAAAATTTAATGTTCATGAGGTCCGTGCTCTTAGACAAATATCAATAAGTATCGGCATTTATTAATTACTTGGTAGTATTATAATTCTCTGGCAACCTGAATATTCTATCAAATTAAAAGTCAAACAAGAAAGTGACAAAAAAGTGAATAAAGATGTAATTAGAAAAGAACCGAGCGTGTAAGAAAATATGAATTAAAAATATACAAACCAGCAAATATATTTTTAAGCGAAATTTTAAGAATCTAAAGCGCAGTTAGAAGAAAATATAGCTCCGCAAATTTTACTAACCAAATCCCATGCATTTAAGATCATCATAGGTTGCACGAGAATTATCGTAGAAGTCAATACGGTCATGGATGATAGGCGGTGGCTACAAGTAATCTACTAATGCAGGTGTGTCCACAAGTGTTTAAAATAACTATAGCTTTACATAATCTAAGCAATTAGGACCGTTACAGTACTAGTTGAGAAAATGTCTATTGTACCCTCTGCAAGCCACCATCATTTGATTATTAAGGTTTTAAGAAGTTTGAAACAGTAGTTAATTTTTTACACAATGTTTTGTTTGACTAATTATTTTTAGAACGAATTTCTCGGAAAACATGTATTTGGAATATATGAAAAATTTCTAAGGTTTTTTATGTTTTGTTCAATCGAAATGAAATGTGACACTAATATAACGTAAATTCGTCTTAAAACAAAAGTACACCATTGACATATTGTTAAAAAGCACTTTCAAAATACAACAAATTTCGTCTAAAAGTTTACCCCTCAGTAATTGGAAACAAACACCCTAAACTGTATTCGAATTTTATAACTTCATTTTATTCTAATTAATACTTGCTTGAGAAATGGTATAATTCATGTAACAAAATTAAGTTTAAATTTCTTTTAGACGGACTTTGTTTGACTTTGGAATATTTAAAAAATTTTTTTAAATTACTATGCCAATGCAAAAGTGAATTTTTCGGTAACTAAAATGGGAAATATTTATTTCTTGTACATTATTCTTATTTTCCTCTTCATTAATTTTTCCTTAATATATAAAATAGGGGTAATCAAGGAATACTTCAACGGAATTCTAGAAATTTGGTATGTTCACCGTTTTCACTAGAGTTTACTGAAATCCAAAATTCTGATGACTGACGGCCAGTATCATTAATCTCTTCTAAAAGGAATAGGGTATTTGGAAATCAGCCCTTAGTTTTTACTAACTCTTCCACACATTTTGGATACAAATATGAAAAAATTACCATAACTCACGGCAACTTTGGTTTTTTCTAACTTTTGATATATACTTATCTTGGCAAATGAAACTGATCAAAAGCCACATTGTTATCATGTCATCTCACATGTTAAATTTCCTTATTATTGCCAAAACGGTAATTTAAAAATCATAACATATCTTTTCTCATTTGATGCTTGACAATAACAAGACATTTCTATATTCTGGTTTCTCGTAAGGTCCGGCTCTAGCAAAAAATTACAGTATTAACAAATTATCACTATTTCCTATTGCACATATAATATAACCAACAAGATCTCAGTACATATCTGAAGCAATTTCTCAACGATCCCTTAACTTAAACTGTCCTCTGTCTTTTCGGGGTTAGAAATCTTTTTGTTATAAATTTTAATAATAATGGCCACGAAACCTATAAAGAGCCTAAGTTTGCATTCGAATCTCACCGGTTTTCGTTTTATAAATTTCTATTTCCTTAAAGGAATTGCAGCATATTTTGCTCTGTTTTGCATAGTGTTATAAATATAATCACTCGAAAATTTTCCCTATCGCATAATAATTTTCTCTAAATGTTTTTATTAGTATTAGATTCATTTACGATATCTACATAAATTCGTTGACACTTACGCCACACCGTTGTATAACCGTCATATTCGCACGTGATGTCATTTCTTCTTCAATCTCTTTGAAGCTACCGTTATTGTACGACTAGCCATATTTAATGCCGGTAATAGTTCGATGTAATTCTCATTTTCCTCCTCTATATCAGACTCCTCATCTACTCCTTGTCACAGCATAGCTGTTTCGAGATGATCTACATCCTCCTGGCATGAATCATCGATCTCTTGAAGGTAGTTCACTATATCCGATATTTTAAAAGTTTTTGTAATCTATCTTTAGCAAAAAATAAAGCATATATATATATATATATATATATATATGTATATATATATATATATATATATATATATATATATACACACACATATATATATATATATATATATAGAGTATGCAAATAACAAAATAGAAATAACACTTGTGATTTCCTTATGAAATTGAAACAAATTTTTACTATTATGCAAACACAAACTCAACTAACTCAATCATCTTCAGTTATGATTTTGCATTCTTATTCAGCTGTTGAACGATGTTGGACATATTATCGAAATACTTATATTACTTCATTCTTAAATAAAATAATTACTTAGTTTGTAATTATTTCTCTTGAAAAGGTTATGTATTTCAAATTATGCTTACACCTTACTATTTTTAAAGTAACATTTAATGCAAATATTTAGCACATAAACACAATTTATATTCCATTGAGTATTTGTAGTTTATAGAATAATTGAATATTGAGTATTTGTAGTTTATAGAACATTATCTATAAAATTGGTTTAAAATTCAATTTATATTTCAATGCTTCGTGGGACTTTTGTATTCATTGTTCGATAATGTGCATGCCGTTTTTAAAAATTTGCCCAGACTTGTTTCACTTCTAGTGATTTCGTAAAATATCTTACTATAAATTGAATATTTCTTACCACAAATGGTGTCTCAACAGGGCTCATTAAATTTACTGAACGCACACTAGGAACTTTAAATATTTCATACCATAACGTGAGTTCTAATTTTGTTACGGCTTTTGAAATACATAAATTTAGTGCAAGAACGTGTCTGTAATATAATTAGTTTCTGTGTCTATTCATTGTTTTGATTTAAACTGATGTATGGGGCTGTGTAAATGACATCTCCATTAAATCTATTTTAATCTATCTCTGAGTAACTCTTTAAGAAACCCACAAAATTACATAAGTCATTCAGTGTGTTTAGATAAAGGGTAAAGTTTATTGGGATTAGTTGTATTGCAAAATTGCGAGTTATATTTCTAGCAATATATAAAGGAAAATCAAATATGTCTTATGTAAAAATTTGTTTGCAGATATCGATACTATCAATATATTTTACACGGGTCAATATAATTCGCAGTTAAAATATAATATGTTAAAGTGTATTAATAATTGTGTATTTTTTAAAATTTTAATTTGGATTTCAGCACTTTCGGATATAGAGAGGGAAACATATTTTTGTGAGTATTTTCACCAATATCTCTGAAACTATCTTGAAGTTCTAAAAGGAATAGTTTTAGAAGTATTTTAACTTATTTTTTTAATTAAAACTACATACCACATAATATAAAATATAACCAAACATGTTTACAATATTTTTTTTGTCCTTGTAGAATTTTCGTGCGAACATTTTTTATTTTTACCTATTAGGGAGTTTTATTCGTAATTTAAAGTTTCTACTTCAAACTATTTCTAAGAAAATACCTGTGAGAGACGAGTAGATGGACACATACATTATTGATCTTATAGTTTAATAAAACACAGGTCTACAATGGTTTTCCCTTTCAGATTTGATGATTGATTTTGATAGATTTTGGGGCGCTGATTACGGGAAAAATATACTAAAAAAATAGACCTGCCTCATCAAGAACTGATATTTTATTTTAATTGTTCCTTATTGAACAAAAAACATACTGAATGGTTGCAGTAGGAAACATTGAATAAGTTCTCACAAATAGTTAAATAAAACACCTAATTAACTCAGTGACGTACCCTTATTATTGGAAAAATGGTGGATTTTTAATTCATTTAATAGTAATTAAGTTAAATCATTATAAGAGTTATAATGATTTAAGTTAATGTGATGATTAATAGAGTTTTTAATAAATATAAATCATTGTTTTTACAAAATCAGTACTTCCCTGTAATTCGTAACGCTTACTTAAAAGGTGTTTCCGCAACAGTGCTTAAACTCACTAGATAGGTTTCGTCATATTTGTGGGCAGTTTATGCTGACAAAATAGCAGCGTAATATTACCGAATTCATAAGTAACGTTTATAATATGTATTTTGGCCTAGCAATCGCTAACCACGGCAAAGAGTGGGTCCCACATAACGTTTGTGCAACATGCGTTCGTGAACTTCAAAATTGATCAAAAGGGCAGAATAATACCTTTGATTTACAATCGCCTTTGTTATTGAGAGAATCACACCGAAGACTGTTATTTTTGCGTTTTCAGAACTACAGGCTTACAAATCTAAACCATAAAAGGATTTGGTATACCCAACCGTGCAACTGGCTCGACGTTACAGCGCTGTTACCTTTATATTTGAAATCAATGCAAGTTTAAGATATGAGCAGTGATGTCTAAAAAGTATCAACCTAAAGCTCATGAAGCTATCTCAACCTGAAGCTCAATTTGAGGCAAGTGCAAGTGGACAGTTATTTTCACAGACAGAACTGAACCACCTACGAGGACCCTTCCAAAAGATGCAGCTAAACTCTTCGGATTAAGACTACGGGAAAAGAATATGCTTGCTCCTAACACTTAATTTTCGTATCGTAACAGAGAAAAAGACTGTACCAGATTTTGCTAAAGATCGTGATCCAATGTATTGAAAGGACATTCCTGGCTCAGTGAAAATGTTTAACATGGAATATGACGTAAACGAATGGAGATTATTCATAGACTCATCAAAATGAAGATTGAAAGCAGTCCTTTTGCATAATGGCAATAAGTATGCTTCACTCGCTATCGCCCATTCAGTACATTTGAAAATTATTTCAAACCAACCGTGTTCTATGTACTTTATTTTATCCAGCACCATTTTCAATTTCTACGACAATTTTAAAAATTTGTTGAATAAAATAAATTGTATACAACACAGTTGGATAGTCTGTGGAGATCGGAAAGTTATATACAAGTTAAATACTCTTGCTTTCACCGCGAATGGGATAGTCGAGACAGAAGACAACATTGGATGAAGAAAGAGTGGCCACCGAAGACTGGACTAATTCCTGGAACCAAAAATATTGTGAGAGAAAATTTAGTCCCCCTGGAAAAAGTTTTGCTAGGGGGTAGCAAAACTTACCCATAAAACTAGGAATGATGAACAAATTTGCGAAGGCGCTGAATGAAAGGTTTAAAATAAGAAGGTATTAAATATCTACCCCAAATCTTTCTATCTCTATCTGAAGCTAAAGTGAAAGACGGTATTTTCGTTGGCCTGGACATAAGAAAGTTGATAAAAGACACAATTTTCGATGAAAAATTAAGTGAAATTAAATTAGGAGCCTGAAAATATTTTAAGGGAGTAGTGAACAATTTCCCCCAAAACCATAAATTTCAAACTTTTGAATAAATAGAAACGAAAATTATTCAAAATTTCGTAAAAATTGGATGTTTGATGAGCATTAACATTTATTGATACCAGTAATGGTATTACTACTTACTAATTTATTGATACTAGTAATGGTATTACTAATATCAATAAATGTTGTGAAACAGATGAAAATTTGCAATAATGCAAAAAAGAAAAGCAAATTTGATAAAAATAAGAAACCAAACGTAAACACTAAATTATCCCAAAAATGGAAAGGATAAAGTAAAAACAAAAAAGAAATAACAGAAGATCGAAAAAATTTAAAAAACGAGAAAACAACAAAAAATTACCTCATTTCTCATTAAAAATTACCTAAAAGTAAAATAAAATGAAAAATAAATTAACAATAAATATAAAAATAAGATAAAATAGAAATATGACATAAAAGAAATAAAACAAAATTGAACATGTGCAAACAAATAAACCAGAAATTTTAAAAAGTAATGTAGAAATAGGAATAAGCCAAAAATTACCATAAATTGAAATAAAAATGGAAATAAAAGGAAAACATGAGCGGGAATAAATATAAAATAAGATAAAAGTAAAAAAGATAAAAAGGGGATAGAATAAAAAAATTAAATCAAAAATAAGATGAAATTAAATTATAAAAAATATAAAACAAAGATAAGAATAAGAAGTAAAATTGAAGTAAGATCAAAATAAACTGGGATAAAACAAAACTGAAAAACTTAAAATTAAGAATGGTAATGGCATAAGGTAAAATTAATATAAAGCTTAAAAAGAAATTGAAGAAAGTGTGACTTAGGTCGTGGTGAAGAAAGTGTGAAAAAATTAAATGAAAAGCATAAATGGGGAAATACTCGTAAAAATAAAATATCAAAATGTGTAATAAATAAATATCGTGACAACTGAACAAAATTAGCATTATAAA
The DNA here is from genome assembly GCA_039881145.1 of Druceiella hillmani. Classification (NCBI taxonomy): domain Eukaryota; kingdom Metazoa; phylum Arthropoda; class Insecta; order Lepidoptera; family Hepialidae; genus Druceiella; species Druceiella hillmani. Next base: position 29,390,601 of record JAYKKI010000013.1, on the reverse strand, counting down.
TATGACACAAATGCCAATAAAGTAACAAAACTCAATATACGATAAGATGAAAAAACTAAAATCAGAGCAAAATTAAAGAGAAATGATAGAAAAAAGATAACAGAAACGTGAAAACAGGACGTAAAAGAAAATAATATGAAGTAAAACTAAAAAAAATAAAAAACGATAAACGTAAGGGTGGGACGAAATGAAAATAACATCAAATAAAGTTAAAATTGAAATAATATATTATAAATAAAACAAAAATAAAGACAAGACAAATATTAAAATAGAATAAAATAGAAATAGGATAATTTAAGAATGAAATAAGCTTAGAAGGGTGAAATTAAAAGTAAAGATCAAAATTGAAGTAAGATAACATGAAAATGGGAAAAAATTAGAATATGCTAACAATGAAAATGATAATAAAAAAATGAGATCTCGGCCTTTCACGTATATTTAGATTGAGCAAGGTTTTTGTGCGCAATTTGCTAGTTGTCGTTTTAAATCTGCCACAATTTTGATAATGTAGTGAAATTTTAGATAATTCATTCACATCTTATTAAATAACTTTTTCACAATAAGAACTTCAAAAAAGATGAACAGGGTAGCAACTGAACAATGGTGATTTTTCAGGAGAGCAGTTATCGTTTAAACATCCTATGATTTTAACATTCTCCATATATTTTAACATTCTCAGTTTATTATAAAACTATTCGGTTAATCGTACAAAGCAAATAAAGCACTACCCTTTGGACCAGATTTCTATCTAATCCATATTTTGATTTCGTTTGTGATGATACGGTTAACCATACACCTGTATAAAAATTTTAAAAAATAAGAGTATTAGAAAAACATTCAGGGTTGTAGTTTCTATATAAAATTAACTTGATTTTTAAATTGAAATATAGTTAATTATATATAATAAAAAACTTTTATATTTCACGTGATTTTATATTCGTGAAAATTTGTATTAAAAATTATTTACAATAACACTTCAATTCATAAAAAAGATCAAAAGTATTAGGAATTCGTTTTAAAATAAAACAAATAAAAAAGAAATATTAAGCTATTTCATGTGGTAATTTATTTTCAAAATTTGCAATATCTAGAAAAAATATGCAATATAAATGAATATTTTTGCGAGTTGTTGCTACCATTATAATTATAAAATTTCCTATATTAATTGTTAATGGCAGGCATTAGATTGTCTAATTTAATTAGGCATAGATTGTGTTGTTAGATATATATTCTATTCATTTTTGTAAATAATGCTTTTGTTAAATATTTATTTTGCAAGTTGAAAGAACCGCTGAATACTTACTTAAATATATTTCGAGCATATAAAATATTACATCACGAATATTACATCGCGAGTTGTGAATTTTAACTGTAAAATAATATGAAATATATCTTTGCACAGCGCCAAAGTAAATTTATAGATGGACATGATGAAAAAGTGTAAAAAGCAAAGTATTGACTAAAAATCATCCCAGAAAATATCTCATTTAGTTGAAGAGGGGTCAGGTTTTTCCGCTTTAGTTTTAGCAAGTTGAATGATATACAATGTTTCAATATCGGAAAAACTAATGTTCATTCCCTTTTGCAAGGACAACTTCTACCAAACTGAAAATGCTTTATGATTTGCACCTGCTGGGTAAATTATAAAAAACTAAGTTGTAATAAAATTAAAAATAATTTCGTTTCTAGAGTTTTCCTTCAAAATCATCTAGAAAATGAGGGATTTTTTTAAAATTTAGATTTTGGATATTTACGATATGTTTCCTTGCTATAATAAAGTAGAATATTATTATATGATCTTTCTTCGGAAAATACGTGTATGTTACAATAGTAAGTAAATATCACCTCCTCTAACATGAATACTCGTACATATTCTGTTCAAATATAAAATTATTTTACGATTGGTTTCTCTCCTGTGAGGATCAGTTGAAATAAATTTAAGTTGATTCTTCTAAAATCCATTTTTCTTCTATTGACGCATAACAAAACTTCAGAAAGAAATAACTTATTCATTCAACAAGATAATTTTAATATATGTATGTATGACCATTTCTATTGATATCAGAAATGGAACATTAAAATATAGTATTTGATTAGTAAAATATATAATCAGACAAAAATTGGGGAAGACAGCTTCGGTATTTACTAGAAAATGGAACCGACAATAGAGCATATACGTCACTTTCTTTTGTACGAGTCTCATTTGGATCACTCAGCAGTTGTGGCTGCTAAAAATAAATGCAATATAGAAGTTGACGATATGGTGTTTGATGCAAGACGTTGGTTTCGAGAGTTCAGAAATGGGTATTTTAATTTTTACAGGTTTTCCCCGTAGTGGAGGATCAGTGTAAGTAAACATAGATCATTTAAAATAATTTATTGAAAGAGATGCCCGCCTTATCTTTTCACATTGCCTAGTAGCACAGCTCAGTTGTAGTCATGTGCAGGTAATGAGATACTTGCATCAACTCTATAAAGTTTATAAGCTAGTAGTGTTCATATTCCATGCCCTGACCACCATTCACTTAGACAAACATGCCAATATATGTATAAATCTTTTTCACTGAGGTGCACGTAATAATAGCTTGACTAATTGGTAGATGGACACGTAAAGTGGATTCTGTAAGTAAACCATAGGCGAAAGCGTCAATAGCTAAACTACACGAAAAGTCGATACCGACTCCAAAAACCGAATTTCGTCAAAAGAAAGTTTGGTTAGCTCTTTGGTGGACTGGAAAAGGAACTTTGCACTGATAGCTACTACCATAAAATATCACAGTAGATAACAATATACTGCAATCAATTTAAAACAAACGTAAAGAATACCCATAACTGTATTTTCTTCACCATATGCCCGGCCGCCTTTAGATATCATCCTCCAAAAATTATTGGATTTTGAGTGGGAGATTCTACCACATCCACCACATTCCTCTGACTTAGCATAATAGATTTTATTTATTCCGGTCTTTAAATAATCACATTTACGATAAAAATTGTGATGCCAGAGCAGAGTTGTCGAATTTTCTTAATAAGTTTTTTTAGTTTTTACATAGAATTAATCCATGCTTTAACTGCACGCTGAAAATGCCCTATAGATAACAATGGTGCTTACTATGATTTTCCAAAATAATAGTTTTTCAATTTATACTTGATATTTTCCTACCTACCATATACATACATACATATATATATATATATATATATATATATATATATATATATATATGTATATATATATATATATATATATGTATATATATATATATATATATATATATATATATATATATACATATATATTTGTGTGTGTGTGTTAGTGAATATTTATATGTATACTACGTAGAAGTTTATTATTACCATAATCACAGCTTATTAGGTTTTGGTGTTTGAATTTAAAAATGTATAATGTCAATAAAATAAGCACACTTTAAAAAAATTAAGAGAGAATAAAATAAATATACTAGCTATTGAAATAATTTTTATGATAACAGACATTTCACTTTTAAGACACATCATTTTTATATATCACACTGCATATGAAAAATATTACTAGATTTATACAATTTTGTTAATCTAACTTAAAAGACAAACACTAATGCTTGAGTCGAAACTTCACATATTAATTTAACACAGATGATATAAAACATATAATTTTGGTTAAAAGTTGATAGTACAACCCTCAAAAGAACGAAAACAATATTACGAAGAAAATTAATACGTTTTTTAATTCATAAAACATGTGGAAAAATCTTTGTCTCAGAATTTTGTAAAATAATTAACAGGCAAAAGTTATTTATATATAATTTAACCTATAACACTTATTTAAGTTTTAGTGACTTTATATGTCACGTACAAAAAACATATGTAAAACGACGATATTCTGCATTATTTCCACATATTTTTCCAGTTAAACATATTTAACGGTTCTAGAGACTAACTAGATTAACAATACAATTTGACCTAGTTATTAATCTTGTTAATTGATACTTATTAACTCAGTGTCGGTTAACTCAGTATTAGTTAACTCAGTTTAGCTGGACGGAAATTTCTCGAAAATAAGAATATTTTAATAAAATTTAGACTCCCACCTTGAACTGCATAAATTACATTTGTTATAACCAGACGTATGAATGAAATTCTCAATAATACAGCACGGCCTGTCCGTTTGTTCTATTTCACGACCATTTATCACCTGCACCTGTCTCATATTCACCTTTCTTACCCTTTGTAACTGTCCGTTTCTCCGTTAAAAGGAGATTGAATGTGTACGTCACAGCGAATTTTCAATGCCAAAGTTTCGGCTGATGTATGCATGTGAGATGGGTACTTTTCGTGAGAATACAAATTTGTGCATGGCTATTAAGTGGAAGTGTACACAAGTTAATTAAAAAATTAATTTGGATATAGCCGAGGCGTATAAATGGAATCCATTTCTTTTTTATTTTGGTGTATGTAGTTTGTTGGAGTAAAATTAATGTACAAATAATTAATTAATTATGTATTTTAAATAAAGGAATTAATTAACTAATTTAAATTGAAATCAGTCAGTTCATTAACAATTTTGAATCGGGTAAATCGCTCTAAAGTAGTTTTTACGTAGCGAGTATTCCTTTTAAATAATTTATAGCCCTTCATCAGGATTTTACCAAACAAATGTCAACCAGTTCAATTTCATGTCTTGATTTTCTTGGGTAAATAATGAATGCAAATATACAATTTTTATTTTGTCTATCAATATCTTTTTGAAATCAAATAACGTTGCAAATATATAATCAAACATATGAATAGGTATATTGCTGTATATAAAAAAAACGTGAAAATTTTATTTGTTTATTTAAAGCGATTCCCAGTAATACGGGTAGTAAATACTGATTGTGTTTATAATTGTGATATTCAGTAGAGATGCAAAAGAGTTAGATCAAAACAATGGAAGAACGCTCAAATTCAGGTCTACTAAAATAGGTCTTAGATAGCTCATTAGGTTAATAGAAACTAATTGTTTTGTCTTTTAGACTAATGGCTATAAATATGACAAGATAAACATTTTGATAAAAAACCCAGAAACGTGCACGCCAGTAATTTTCAGCTATTTATTTATCGGATACTAATATTTATTTTACATTCCAAGACCAATATATTAATTCTTTAATTTGATTAATTTTAAGGATAAGCTATGTATTAAGGGATTTAAGATAAAAAAGTATCATTGAGAACTTTTTAAGTTTACCTAAAGAGAAAAATAAAAAAGGGATTCAGAATAGAAGAATTTAATTGAAATAATGTCATTTCTCTATGAAGCCAACATAAATAATTTTTAAAAGTGCTCACTCCGTAACTCTAATACCTCGAAAAGTGGAGTACTTGAAGTAAAATCTAACTTTTTAATTCTTAGTCACATCACATGTCCTCAGATGCACAGCCATAACGTCGGCTAATAAAGTAAACTTCATTCATTTATTCTATTTCCCATCCATTTATTGTTTAAACCTGTTTAATGCTCAACTTCCTCTCTTTTTATTTGTTTTTCTGTGCAATGTAGATTGGATATGAAAATCGCAAGTCACGGCACATTTTCCGAAATAAAGATCTTGCTGAAGTGTGGACTTTAATAGAACCCTTGTCCTGTGTAGATCGTATAAAAGTCGTATTTGAATAAGGATATATACTTTTCACAGTATTCGGGCCAGAACTACGTTATTGATTAATTTATGTACAAGTTAACTTAACACCACAGAATGTATGGAGATATAATTTGATTTTGTTTGGCTTTCGATATTCAGATATTAATAAAAACAAATAATGCGTGCCAATAAATTGCAGTAGGCGCAAAAAAATTACATGTATAGAAATATATGTATATGTATATTTATATACATATATATATGTATATATATGTATATATATATATATATATATATATATATATATATATATATATGTATGTATGTATGTATATATATATATATATATATATAAATATATATATATGTATGTAGTATCATTATTTTGTGTGCGTCCGAGGTCCATTAGACAATTTTGTACTTATTGTTCCAACAAGAAAGACTACAGAACACATGAAGCTTTAGTCTATATTCTTTTCCGTCGTTTCCCTCTTAACAGAGCGGCTGTGGTTAGCATGTACTATTGTTATGGGTACCCGTTGTCACTCGCCTCACGATACCTCTCCATCGCTCCCTATTTATCGTCGCCCTGTTGCCATCATACTGCCTGTTTCCTTCATAACACCGCCTCGAAGACCTAATGCCTTCTATTCTTCCCTGAATTAAAATGTACTCTATGGTTGTCCACGCTTGACATCTATCTATTGCTCTTAATATATTTAATAATATCAATATACAATATATGCACTAATAATACAGACATACATACACACATGCGCGGGTACACACATACACACACACACATATATATATATATATATATATATATACACATCGGATAAAGAAAGAGAAAGACATTATTCGTTGACTGACAAATAGTTGATTGTAGTCAAAATAAAATTTCAAAGATGACTTTTTCAGAAAATTCAAAATAATATTCATAATTGTCATTTTATTCATACACACGATACGTGCGCACCGCTCGGGTCAATGACCGCGAAACCGCCGTGCGAGACATTGAATTAAAGTAGTTTTTACATAGCCAGTATTCCTTTTAGTTAATTAGCTAAATAACATGAAATATACCTATTAACAACTTAATAAATAATATTATTAATGTACTCACTTATTTTGTAGTTACGTGGAAACCACTAGATCCATGACTTTTTTCACGTTTATAAAGTATAACACATAAAAGCCATTTTAGTAAAAATGATTTCCAAAAAAAATCATTAATTTAATGTGCATATAAAATTATTTCAATTATTTTTGAAGAAGTCTTAAAGGTGATGTTCAAAATGGTTTCCGTTTTGTTCTAAAGACAACCGCGCTTTCCTTATAATTGAATTAGTAATATCATCCACTATTTGAGCATTTATCTTAATTTTATTAAAACTATCGATAATCCTTCCTCGTAAAGTTTGTTCGTCCGGATATTCAGTTGAAAATTCGTCGAATTTAACGGCATTCTAAAGAAAAAAATCGAGTGGTTGCTGAATTTGGGAATCTCGGAGGCTAGGGTACAGGTCCACTGCACTCTATCCAGTGACGAAAATATTGTTCGTCTAAATACACACGTACCCGACTATCGAAGTGGGAGGCGCTCCTTCGTGCTGTCACCACGTGTCTCTGACAAAACAAACGCCAATACTCCAGAAAATTGAAACACGTTGATTAATAAAGGGGTCGCAATCCGTCCAAAAAATAAGACCTGCATACAAAACATTCGATTATCAAAATTTTTATTTAATTATATATTAATATTTTTAAAATAAATTTATATAGCTTATTTATTAAGCCCTAATTTCTTTAAAATGACTAACGTTAAATTAATTGTAATATTATTTTAAGTTTTGTAATATAGTAAAGTGATCGGAAGGCTTTTGACTGAACTTTTTGGTTTTTTTTTCATGGGTCGCGACATAAAAATGGTTGAGAAATAATGGCACTGTTCATTGTTTTGTCAGATAAATCGCTAAATTGATTGCTAGAACTTTGATTTACCCAAATACATTCAGCTGTTATTTGTTACGCTAATTATGAATAATCATTGCGTTTAGTTTTAAATTAAATTAATTATTTTTTAAAATATTATATCATAATAGTTAGTAAGATAAACATATTGAAAATTATCTCTTCTAAATATTTTCTTTGTTGCATTGTTCTCGAATCTGGTATAATTATTGATATCTATAAGAATCCTCTTATGCCTACATGCTTATTTAATCTAATCTAAGGTATCTATACACAATATTCAGAACGCGAACTGTTAAAAAAAAAACCTAAAATAGTTTTGAAACATCTGGTTATACATGTCGGCTTTGCTTTGAGACAAGGAATCGTTTCTAATTGGTTGGTGTAATCGGAAGATAAATGTTAGCTAGTCCAATCTAGTCCACGTGGACTAGTAGCTAACAGGAATCGTTAACGATATTATAATACCAAGTCCCTTTCTATCGTGCCACTTTTTAAAGGAACCACCAACGGTCTCTCAGTAAAGTCGGAGGATTGTTGAAAACACATGTGTATGTGGTCTCATACTTGACATACGAAAACCTTTTAATTAGTAAAATAAACTACAGAACTAAAATATAGAAAATAAATAGCTTCGTCTGTTACACTATTTAAATGAATTTCAATTATTGTTTACCTTGTACAGGCGAGAATTTAATTTAAGATAAATATTTTTCTACATTTTATATTTCAGACTTTAATTTTATTGTATCTATCGATTGACGTATTAAGAGACTTTACGCGAAAGAATCAGCAAAATTTTAATACTATAAATTGGAATACTCAAATGGTTGATAAATTGATTAAGTCGATAATTAGAAGTGCGATTGTGTTTACAATAAACTGTTAATATTACATATTTAGGGCTAATCAAACATTAAAGTGAAGTAATTTTCAGTGTATGTAAAGTGAATACAATTTAATTGAAATATTTTTTTATGCAATATTTTACAAACGATTTAAGTCATGTGATAAGTGATTTCCGCATACTACAACATGAGTGAATGCACCGGTAATTAATTTATTATATTTTTAATAGTTCTGTTTCATTAGTGACATTTCATTTGACAAATAAATTAAATTACATGTTTAGGTACGTAATGGCGCGGGTATTGACGAAATAATAATATCAGCTGTTCTGTGAATAATAGTATATATGTAACAACCACTAAACGGCTAGCTTGAGCTTGTACGCGTGTGTTAGCGGTATTAGGTGTGTTAAAAAGAGTCATTTGTAATTTTTTTTGCACGCAAGAAATAAATTGTCCTTGAAATAAAACGAAACACACAAAAAGGAAGTGTGTTTCGTTTTATTTCAAGGACAATTTATTTCTTTATAGCTAACGAGTAGCGTATTGCCTTGTCCGACACTTTTTCCTGGACACCATATATATTGAGTTGACTAATAACTTTTTAACCTCGGGTCGCTGTCAACAATTTTTATTAAAAAAAATATATATTACACTATATTTAATTTAAGTATGCACCATTATTACCTACTATTTGTCGCCATCTAGTTGGCAGGGTCAATATGCCTTTCTTGTTAAGTTCCGGTGACCTTGGTTCAAAAAACTGTGAGAGGTCGTTTTAGAGATCTATAATTTTTTTTCTTTTTCTTTACTTTTTTTCATGGAAATAGTTACTTAGAGCTCTGAATAAATGGTTTTCAGAAAGCGCAATGTCCGACATATATGGTGGATGAGTGTGTAGAACCCAGCCGAGCTCCTCTAATTTATCACAAGTTCATTTTGCAACATGTGGTCTAGCATTATTATGTAGAAAAACTCAATCCTGTTGACTACTCAATTGGTTAGCTAATCGGTCCAATTGTTCACAGTAAATATCTGCATTTATTGTAGATTTCTTTGGAAGCAACTCCCAATTAATAATATTCTTGATATTCCACCAGCAGCTGAGAACCACATTTTTGGCACTTATTTCCGGTTTGGATACTGAAACTCCTATTTCTCCGACACCCAGCCATTGACGTTTGGGTGTATGGTTAACATATGTAACCCACTTCTCATCGGCAATTTCTAACTAATTCAGCTAGTCAAAGTAACGTCTCAATGTCAATAACTGTTGACAAGTATCAACTCTGCATTGAAAGTGATATGATGACAACTCATGGGGTAACCAAACATCATATATTGCAATGTTTCCCAATTAGTTAAAATATGTTTAAATGGTGCCATAACTACAGTGAAGCTCATCTGCCAATTGACGAGTCGCCAGTCGAGGATCCTCCTCAATCAGGCGTCGTAATCATTGAACATCTAATTTAAGGAGACGTCCCGCACGGGGTTCGTTCTCAAGATCGTAGTCCTCATTCCTGAACTAAATATTTCCCGTCGTGTAAGTGTTTCGCCCATCGCATGAAGTATGTTATTTATGGCACGCTTTTCATCGTGTCCCAGTCGAAATTCGTGAAGTAATAGAATACATATTTGATATCGATATAAATCCATTATTTGTAACCTTCTAGAAGTTTTGAGAATCTTTTCAGGAAAGTTCCGAAGTTGGAGCTAAAATATATATATATGTATATATATATATATATATATATATATATATATATATATATATATATGCATATATAATGACTTTTGCATTATCCCAGTTCGTTTTTGGAAGACTTTTGTACAAATTTGTCAATTTAATTATCTTACAATTAGTACCGTAGCGTCTTTATAGCACATTATTGGTGGAGTATTTTCCCAATTTCTACAAAATTAAAGCCAAATATATTCAATACAGGAATTACTTTTTGATTGTATTATTACCATAGATCAAAAACAAGATCTAAAGCCCAGATGTATGTGTTTGTGTGCGTGTGTGTGTATTTGTGTGAGCACGCGCGCACGTGCGTGCGTGTGTGTGTGTGTGTGTGTGTATGTATTTGTGAATACAAATATATGTATGTACATGTATCTCTAAATATAAATATGGATATGTATATAATGGCGCAATAAATGTTTCTTTAGGGTTTACGTTACGCTAATAATAGCAGCGTCGCACTTCCATCGGTACAGATGACCATAATTAATTTCTATGAGTGCATCAGACTTTTCCAATTAGTATCTATTACAAAAACTTTGTGAAAGTTATTGTGATAGATACTTCCAAATACCAAATTTGTGCAGCGATTTATTACAGTTAATATCATAAAAATAGTTTAGTGCTTGCACATAGGTCCATTCACAGATACGACATACGTATGCGCACGAGCGCTAGCCCACCTTCGTATGCATCCATGCGAGTACAAACATATACGCGCAATGCGCAAGAAAACAGGCGCGTACGCTTACACAAATATATATTTAATATTTTGTGATTCAAAATAATATCATTATCAAAGAATTTCTTTTTTATAATTACAATATATTATGAGATGCTTTAACGCTTAGTGGCATATATTTATCTGTGTGCGCGTGCGCGTACCTCTATGTGTTTGAGTATCGTGTATGCAGTATTTGATTAATGTAAGATTATATCATTCGGATTTTATTTGTTTCTCAGTGCGACGTGTGATGCTAATATAAGCCACACACGCTATGGTCTATCGAAAAGGTTTGCCTGTGCAGATGTGCCTGCCAGGTCGACCCCACAACGTAGCTTGTGTGGAACGGCCCGATATGTCGGAGAGGTCTTCAGTTATGACATCGGTTAAACACGAAGACTTACTGTCATTAATAGGCCTTGCGTTAATATTGAAAAATAATGATACAAAACAGTAAAAAGGAAGCGAACAAAAATTGTTGTAAAAATTGGTTATTAAAAAGGAAATCTTTTAATCATACAAAATTTAATGAATAATTTAAAATTCAAACCTGGATATTTTAGAAACCATCTTCGAATAGATGAGAAAATAAACTTTACTTGTAATGGTTATTCCTATGATAGTGGAAAAAGTTATGAGAAACAGTATTTCTCCGCAAGAAAGAATACCACATACTTTAAGTTTTCTTGAAACCAGTAGAAATTATGAAGACCTAAAATTTTCAGCAATAATTTCACCTCTAACATTAAAAAAAATCATTCCTGAAACTTGTATGGCCTTAAATAAAATCTCTAAACAGAAAATATTTAAAGTGAGTAATAAAGACACATTTATTGTGGTTAATATTTATTAATAATATTGCAACCGCAATTAAACAATTACAAAAATGATGCTGCCACATATCGATTATTCCATATCAACACGGAAATCATTAGCGAATGTCGCAGCAGAATCCTTTAAAATTAATAGTTCAGGCTGGTTTCCGTGAACAGTAGATGTTTGTATTTGTGTAGAGGAGGAATTGAGACTGTGGAGGTTAGCTTGGGGAAAATTGACTAGTTGGTAATGGTGAAATTGTTGAGAAATATGCTCTGAATATTGGCTGGAGGTGAAATATTGGGAGTCGGAGAATATTTGTAATAAACCCGGTGTCGATACTATTGTGCAGGAACATGGCTTCGTTGATTTAACACAGACAGTAACGAATAACATCATAACTGTCTGCTGGATTTGATTGGACGAGGACGTTTAAAATAGTCTTATACTAATTCCAATACTTCATAGACTAGGCTCTCATATTTATTTTTTGCTTCACCCGTTTTTGGTGGGAGAAATATTACTATGTGAAGTCTGAACACCTTGACTTGAGAAATCTTGTCTGGTCTCCCTCAAAAAAAATACAAAAAAAAAATTTGTGGACTAACCAGCTAGCTTTTTTAGATGCTAATGAGTGTACATGATAATGATGTTATTTTTATTTTTCAGTTTCGTATATGTGAAGAAGAATGGAAAGAAATAGAAAAGTTGTACGAAGAACGATGGAACTTTGGTTTTTTTCTCGATGCAATAGACGACAAACACATAGCAATTGTTCCTCCGATCAATAGCGGATCTTATTTTTATTATTGTAAAGGGCATCATGGTCTTTTTCTTATGGCAATTCACAATCAAATAAAACTACGCGATGTAGTATTATTTTTACTTTGTTAAAGTTCTTTACCACGACAAAGGTTTCGTTTTATTACCACATCTTTAGGTGGGTATTACTACTAGCCCATCTGAAGATGTAATACTACGAAACCTAATTTGTGGTGAAGAACTTAAAGAAAGTAGAAATAATACTACATCAAGTAGTTTCATTTAATTGTTAATAGTGAATTTCTACAAAATTAACGCAAATATATTCAACTTAAGGCAATTATTAATACAAAATACCGATTCAAGTACATAGATGTTTGCATAAGTGGTAGAATATGAGACGGAGGTGTGCTACGGTATACTACATTTTATAAAATAATTATAAAATTATAAATTATAAATTCCAAGTAGCGAAACCTCAACAGGAAGTAACAGAATTTTCTACATTTATTTATTGCAGACGACTCGTTGCCTTCACGCCCTGACACGACGAAACCATTTCGACAGTCAGATTTAACATCGCGTGAAATAAAAACCCTGTATCACAGATTATCCCATACCAGGCGCACTGTTGAAAATGCTTTTGCGATAATTGCTTCACGATGTCGGATAGTTTACACTCATATTAGTTTAGATCCAAAAAATCTCGAATAAGTCGTTAAAGCTTCCAGTGTGCATTACATAACTTTTTAATTGATCACTCAAAAAGTCTTATGCGCCTCTAAAATGCTTATATGGTGAAAATTTTGAAAACGGGATTATAATTTCTGAAGGGAAGAATAGCACCATGGAAAATTTGGGAAAAAAATTCGGGAAATGCTTAGAACACAGTAAAGATTGTCTGCAAACATTTTACAAAGTATTTTTATTGAGAAGGAAGATGACTTGGGGTTGAGGGTCTTGATCGTTATATTCTTTGTTTTTGTTTTCCAAGGACATGGATGAGTTTTATATATTTCGATAAATTTTCAATTATTTCGTCAGTTGAACCTAGTACCGCCATTTCTTATCACCATATAGCCGTACGATGCGAGCGTTGACCATCCTAGACATAGACTATAAAACAACTAGGGGAACTTGTGCAGGCAACCGGAAGACATGCACACACGCACGGGTTCATCGTACGGTGTCATTAGTGCTGGTTGCTTGAGCAGGTTCAAAAAACTGCGGTAGGCACACCTGCACAGGTAAACCTCTCCGGTAGATCGTAGCGTGCATGGCTTACATGCGGCTGTAAGATTTGAATATATATTTTAAGAAAGGGGCATTTCAGAATTTTCCAAACTATTAATATGTCACGCGGGTAATCACCCAAAAAATTATTTCATAAATATTACAAAGAACATTGAAAATACAAAGAGATGGGAAATAACACGAGTATTATATTATAATTTATAAAAAGAGTTGTTGTGTTTTTGAATAATTATTCCGCAAAGTTGTTTTTCGAATAACAGGCTTAAAATTTAATAAATATTATTAAATTTGCTGAAGTATCAGTTTATTTCTTTATCAAAATAAAAAAGTACGCAATATACTGTAACGATATAAGAACATTACAAATTTTAATATAAATATTTGTTAAATTTCTACATTCATTTTTCTCATAGACAGATTCTTATTTAGTTCCGTGTTTAGAAACTTAAAATGCTGGTAAAATAAACAATTACATGAATTTCAATGTACGCAAAATTGACAAAAATAATTTATCGTATAGCATATTTCTTATTCTATTAATTAATATAAGAAAAATTACATATTTCTATAACAATGTTTAAAAATGTAATACATATGGAAATAAATCGTCGGGTCACACATAGTATTCCACGTCGTACACACACCACAAAAACATCCATTATGTCATATAATGTTTATATATAATCGTATATATAAACCAAGTTTACGTTTACATACACTTCTGTTACCATATTGAGATTTTAAAAACCAAAATAACTATTGTCCTGGCCATAACATAACTTCTCTTTTTTCATTCAATTTAATGTTTACAAACTCATTAGTTTAAATATTACATAGTTAAATAATAACTTCGTGACTTACTTGTATGAATAATACATTTTAAAAAATGCACGTGACACGAAATTCACATGAACATAAATCAATCAATAGTTGTAACCATTCTCGTATCGTTGATAAAAGTATGCGCTCTTACCCTAAGGCGAGTACTCCACGATCTTCGTTCGACGAGATGCCTACTAAACGTCCGTACGTCAGCAGAACATTATCATTGGAAATGTGCGATGACTTGCGATTTTCTCATTCAATCTTCGCTTGACGGTGAAATAGAGGTAGAGGAAGAAACACAGTTGAATAGGGGTTGAATAGAGATGTGACACTGACGGGATGAGATATAAAGGAAAGTGTATTACTTCATTACCGGACGGTTCAGTCGTTAATATCACTGAGAATGAGTAATGAAAGATTAAATTTGATTGACGTTCTCTTCCTGCTTAAGATTTTTAAATATATTTTTCAAGTTTATTTAATATTTTCAGTGTATTCACATTGCCCCAAAACTGACTAAAAGTAAGCTGTATATATAACATGATAGAAAATTGATTTTAAAATACTATAATCATATACCGATACTAATTATTTTTAATAAAGTATTTGGATTTAGTTTTTTAAAGGCGTTGCATTATTATTACATTAGCATTTATTGGAAATATGTAGAATATATATTTACAGAAGGAGTAGACAACTACACTTCTTACTAGGATATGAACAGATGAAAATTTTTCTAGACATTTCTCCCTTTTTTTATGTTTAAAAAATATTTGTAGTATCTAAATTATATCGATTTCAAACTACATTTTAAGTGTTATTTCAAAGCTTAGCCCTAATCAAATGTATGCGTAGTGATTTTACGAATTGGTAAAATAAAATACTCTGTTTTAGAAAAATCAGCCTGAAATTGAGATTCTCGTTTAATGTAGTCATGGAAATGATTTCCATTTCGATGACAATATTCATCAAAATTATTTTTTCCAATATTTTTATACTAATATCAAGCGAAGCTCAATTGAGCTTAATAGCAAACACTGACCGTTCTCCTTCCCGTCATGTTACTCGCCAACTACAAAGATCTACAGTTTTACGTTAGTTCCAATCAGGACTAAAAATTTTAATTTGGTATAGGGTGAAGGTGACCATTTACATGTTTTAATATAAAATTGGAATGTCCTATTATTGAAAAGACTATCTTTATTTGTAATTAATGACCTAATGTCTGCTTTCATGTTGCTATAATAAACATTGCAAAAAACATGCAATATTTATATCTCATCCTTAATTAAATAAAAAAATTTACCTTTTTTATTGTACTCAGTCACCTGATTGTGGCCAACAGATAAGTGTTTAATATCAGATATACAATAAATGATACGAACATTTTTTAACACAAGATATATAAAAGGATTATTAAGGACACACTATAGGAATATTCGTTGTTCAAGAGTCACACTTTGAACGCTATTTACTGACATCTCAGAAACAACATGTTCTGATGTTTTTCCTTTCTTTTAGATTACATATTAATTTTCTTTCGAATTGAGTAATTATGCGGAAGATAGAAACATTTATTAAAATTATTATTAAAATGATAGAACATAAATATTGTAGATTCCATTACCCTCAAATTCTATTAATATTTTACTAATAATTTTAAATACATTTTCGTAAGCCCGTTACTTATAATTATATTTTAGCTTAGGAACGTTTTTATTAATTTTTTACATATCGTATAGTTTATATTTTTACGTTTGACAAAAATGTTATTTAAGTAAGCGAAAACCATTTACAGCGGAATGTAAAAAGTAATAAAAAAGTTGAGCAAGTAAAACTTAGAGCAAATCTAAATCGTAAATACAGCTAAAACTTTTTCTCCATACGCTCATAAATTTTAAACAAAAGTACTCCGATATTGTTAATATTTTAATTAAATTCATATACGAGACCATGTGTTACACTTATAATTTATTCATTATATCTCCGTCATAACCCTAAATTTATTTGTCCACTCCTCTTGGTGATAACAAAAGTCCGGTGAGTGTAATCCACTACGTCAATGTTATTTGTCCATCTGGCCTCCGGTTTACGGAGTATTCGGTTTTCGCTTCGGTCAGCTTTGAACTACATTATATGTTCAGCCCACTGCCACTTCTATCTGACGACTCTGTCTTGTTGTAACGGCATATACTTCATTTCTGATATATATCTGAAGAGATACGCGTAGCATAGCTTATTGACACTTCTGGTTTAGATACGGATATGTTGGTTAGCACCCATGTTTTGAATCCCTATGTCATTTTAGATAATTGGCTTTAATTTCATGTATTACCTTTTGAGACTTTGTGACGATTTGGATTTGAAAATATGTCTCAACATGCCAAAGACCCGAGCTTAAACTAGGCCTTTCGATTTCTGTATTCACGCCATTCTTCATGTTAATAATGGCTTTCTCCAAAATGAAATATACTTTGTAATCAATTTGTTTTGTTGATTTTACTATCTTAATATATAAACGCAACGTTATGGAAATACGAGTTTAAACATATGTGTACTCAGTAAACAAAACCACGCTAATTTACCGACTTATGCAATGTCGGCGTATATTAAACACGGTCTGTTATTTGCGACATTCACTTTCAATTTCTGCTTGATAAATGAGTTGACGACGGTAGTGACGAAATAATGTAATGGTTTTGTAGAAAACAGGAGCGATTGATAGATAAATATTAAATTGAGTCCGCTTTTGAACCTTATACTAAATCTGGACGTATCAATCAGCCGTCATATCAGCCCTAGATACATGCATCTGCAATACACACACACACTCACTCACACACACACACACATACACACACACACACACACACACACATATATATATATATATATATATATATATAGACTACCAGAAAGCTTTCCACCGTGTAGACAACGATGTCTTACTAAATCGCCTTTGCGAGGCAGTATTCTCCGTTCCACTTTTATGCTTTTTCTCTTCGTATATTGCGAATAGAAAACAATGGGTACGAGTGGGTAACTTCATATCTGATACTTACTTTAAACTATCGGGACTAAGTCAGAGTTCAAGCTTTACTTTTCACTATTCTGGAAAGCGATATTTCTTGTGACGTGAAGACTGCGCGTGGTTTGTTATTTACAGGTGATATGGAGCTCTTTACAGTTTTCAAGGACGCAGCAGATGGCGAACAATTATAGCGTGACTTTGCAGGTGTTATTTGGAGTCCACACGTAACCAAGTACAAATGATTGAATGTGTGCAAAAGAAGTTCCTCCTATATCTGCATATGAGAGAGCATGGCTTCTCTCCCCTTTCTATTTCCTACCGAAATCCTCTTGAGTATGCTAGATTTTCCATTCTTTGCAACCCAGAAGAGAAGTTGTACTTATGGAATTCATCTTCCAGCTATTAATAGAAAAAATCTTATGCCCTATATTATTGAGTAATATTATATTTCGTACTAAACCATTTCCTGCATCCATGCAATTATATCCTTATAGCCTTTTATATCTTTTTATACCACATGCTAAAACCAATTTATAACGGAAGTCCCCAGTTTCTCGCGGTATTTTACTGCTCAACCGCAGTCGCACCACAGTGTAATTTATTTATGATGAGTGAATGTAAACAAAAAAATCATAACATTTTTATCATTACGAATAGGTTACCTGTGTTGTGTCGATATATATATATATATATATATATATATATATATATACGTATGTATATATATCTGTATACTGATAAGTAAATAAATAAATATAGATATTACATACATGAGAATCAAAATTATATTAAATTTTCCTTTCTATACGATAAAACAAATTCAGAAGTGTTGAACTAATATGAAAATAAACGACATAATTTTATTATTAAACCATTTTTGGTTGATTTTTTTTTTTATTTGATTTGAATTTTTCTCTTATCAGAACTTCACAGAATTGCAAAACTGACGGAAGTACAGTTTGTTGATTTTACTATTTGAATATATAAATATCTGAAATACCTATAGTCTTCTATCGTCGTATGTGAAATGCCAAAGCCTATGTATAAATTACAATAATTAATATTTGTGGTTTCATGCCGATTCGTTATTGTTAATCGATTTTGGAAATCAAATTTTATGCAGTAGGGAATATGTACGAATTCTATATTTGTGGTCATTCCGCAGAATTTCAACTAACTTAATTATCGTTAGTAATAAAAAGAAAAACAATTTTAGTGTCTGTCGAGAAAATTTTGCTCTGACGAAGGTGCTATATCGAATGTCGCACAAAATAAACGACTGAATCCCGTGATGTCATTTACCACACTATCATTTTCATGTCAAACTTTTAAATGTTTACAAAGCATGTATACTTTGTTTTACCGAAAATCTTCAAAATAGACCGACCATTAACCGTTCATAAAACGGCGCATACAAATATATATTTTGTGGTTATGTATAAATACACATCAACAAGGGTTCCAGAACAAATATTTTGAATTGTGTCATTTAATACAACATTAAGAAAAAAGTGGTTTAAAGCTACAATGGGGTTCCTGTCGTATTTATTCCTGAAAAATAATCATTGTATGTTGTGAAAATAATTTTGATGTAAGTTAAAAAATAAACCGATACGATCACAGGTAAGAGAAAGTGAATTTTTTTCCCTTTCCTTTATTTAATTTGAAGAAAATTCATGCAATATTTTCGAAAATAGCACAGTCCGTAACTCTACGTTATAAAAAATATTTAATAAACGATTTACGGATATACGAACAGTGGATATTTAAAATTATAAATTATTATATATTTAAAAATATATTTAAATTATTCCTTCCAATAACTTCGCAATTTGTGCGATAAACTTCTTTCATAAACCATTTCTTAAAACTTAGTTTACGAGTGTCATTGATAATTAACTACAATATGGTTTTGTGTAAATTTTCAATTGAATAAAATAAGGTTAATAAAAACTCAATTCGAATTAAATGCACTCGTTAGAATAACTTACTTTACATTCGTTTTATATTAAGTTAAGTTTTGTTAACATCCAAAAAGTCCACACTTTTCATAAAATTTTAACTAAAACTTAGACTCATTACGCCTATGACTCATGACACCTCTCTCTGGTAAATTTTATCAAGATTCTGATTCTATTTTGTCATGAAAATGTCATTTATTTATAGACTTTGATGTACAAAATTGGTTTACTAACTACTTAACTTACTGATATATATATATATATATATTTATAAATATATATATGGAAACATATGGAGTTATTACTACCCACATTGTCTTCCGTCATTGATTATACGCCTATCGGTAATGTGAAATAACGATAGCGAGACTAAATTCTTACTAATTATTACAATATTCTCCGATTAATGACGTATTCTTGGTCTTAAAAAAATCCTGTGTTTCTTTTTCCAATACGTCATTCTACACTTACAATAAATATAATTCTCGTGAATGGCCAAACAAATAGGTCTCAAAATAAATAACGTGTGGTATTGGCACAGGCGATCGAATAAGGCATGAATGGAAATGAAATAAATGAACGATGAATTATAGTATTCACCCACCCACTCGAGTATTTGTTCTTGGTGATAAAAATTCCAACAATTATATATATCTCAAATGGTAGTTGACAATCTGTGAATAAGTAAAGACTAAATAGCGAGCATTTGTGAAGAAAATATACAATACCGTAACGGCAACTGCACATTACGCTTAACTTTATTTACAATTAAGCCAGTAAAATCGCCGTTATTTAAAACGATAAAAAGGTGCTTATGTATTCTATTTATAACATCAGTTCTCAAATGATCGCATATTTATAATTGTTTATATTTTATTTCTTAAAAACATAGCTTTTTCTTTTACGATGATAACTTTAAGTGCGGCTTTAAATAGTATAAACACTTCGTTATTGTTTTATTATCCGTCTTTTTATAGATATAATAATAAAAGAAACATTTATATTCAAATTCCTAACATACAAATATTTTCCTAATATAAAAATAGTATCGTATTGTGAAAAATGTATCTAAGATTATATTAAATGACATTCGTATCTCGCTAGAAATGATAAAGCTTTAATCTATTTAAGAGTTCATTAAGCTTAGATCAATTACGAAATCAAAGAAATAGAAAGAATTGTGTATTGATTGAACAGTGTATTGATTGTAATTATTTGTCTACTAATTGGAAAAAATATACAAAAAAAGTTTCCAAAAACCCATAAAGTGTTGCGCCCAGATGATATAAGGATAAGAACGCCACTGTTAAATAGAGAAAATGGAAAAAATAGAGTTACCCGAATGTTTTATTTAAATCGTCATTCGAACAATTTTTTATGGAAACTTGATTATTGTTCGTAATACATTTTAAATTCTATTTCTGCGGAACTTTTTGAATTAACAAAGCGAAATAAAGTACGGATGGTATCTTGTTGTCTCCTCTATACAAAGGTATCATATTCTAATCGATGAAAATCGTAAGCCCGACAAGGTCGCCTGAAAACCCCACGAAACTCCCGAAATGAGCGTAAAATATTGAATGTCTTTTGTCAACAAAAAAAACGAATATCAATGTCAGTTAACAGTTTATTTTTAATAAATTTAGGCAATGTTTAAAATTAAAAAAAAAAAGTTATTTTTTGTGATTGTTTTTAAAAATTGTCGTTGTGACGAAGAAGATTTCTATTGCAACGGTAAAAACCCTTGCAGTAGAATTCTTACGGTTTCGAACTTTTTCCAAAATAAAAGTATTCTCAGTAAACAACAATATTTCCCAGAATAATGTTACCTTTTGTTATATTTTAAAAACAACATTTGATTGAACACCATTGCATTTTTCTTACTTTTCACAAAACACCATAACGTTGACTACGTTATTATGTTTTCGAGCATCCATAAAATCTTAGGGTATAAATTTAGTACAAAAATGCCTGACACCTAAAATATTTATGTATAGTTTTCTGTACCTTATTCATACCATTGCCTAAACTCGTCTAAACTATCTAATATATTACTCTCATATCAGTTTTTATCATTACCTGTGCAGCATTGATATTATCTTGAGAGTCGAGTTTTCAATATTAAATGCCAATTGAAGTCGTTCGGAACTTTGATGTTTATTGAAACCGTAACAAAAGTCATAGAGGGAAAGTTTTATTTAATTTTGTTCATCTCTAAGTTTTTGCCAATGTCTTATTAACGTGATGCACACAATTTTCACGTTGCGTACACATTTTAATACTTTTATTTGTAAAATTTTATACATTTCTTTTAGTATCGGTACTATATAAGTTCCGATACTAAAAGAAATATTTGAAATTGTAGTTTTGGTCAGTTATTTATATAGTTATTTGAACAAATTACATTTCCACATTATTCTATTCCAGGTGAAAACGATATGACGACACTTGTCGATGAAAAATACTAGGTTGTTTCAGAAACATCTAATAAAACTCAAGGCGCTGCTATTTTATAGTTAATAACGGATACTTCAATAATATTAACGCAGATAAATAACAGATATTTTGGTCTAATAAGCCATTTCCTGGAACCCATTAAATTTATTTCATACATTTCAATCTTACGAATTCGAAAAGTGATGAAAACAAAGTTACACTTGTGGACTAACTATGGTGTTTTTGCATTGAAAAGGCAATCGAAAACGATTTTGAAAAATAGGAACATTTACCCTTCGTTGCTCAAAATCTCTACTTAGTTGTTCAAAGAGTTAAAAGGGACAAAAAGGTATTTAATAATTTGTACTAGCAGGAACAAATTTTTAGCTCACGTAAATTCCACTTTTTTAACTGTAAATAATTAAATCGCAAAATTGCAATAACTTTTTAAGTTAAACCCAAAGAAATTTACGAAAAATGTTAAAATACGATGAAATTCCACTTTTAATATGTGAGAATTCCACTTTTATTACAATAATTCGAAGCTCTTCCAGTTCTTATTACTCCCAATTGATTCATTATATACAAATAACAAATTTATTGAGGAAATCAATCACTCAGCTCAATGATATATTTTATGACGAAAACAATTAAAAATTCCCACTTTGTTGAAACGTTGTAATTAACTATTGCGTTCCAAGTTCACTTCGGCTCTATATTGTATTTCACTAACTTAAAAATTATTAGAAAACAAAAAAATCCTTGCTTCTTGGAATATTTCCATTTAAGATACGCGGATAGCAAATGTTACTTGCAAAAGAAAAAGTTATTTAAAATGAATAAGTTGATTTCAACGCCTTTCAAAGAGATAAAACTTTTTATTAAGAAGCTATTATATTTCTGTTTTCATCAAGCATAATTTGAATATATTATTAAGCTTTTTAAGCTATACATTTTTCACTTTGAATGCACTTTTATGTCAAAATTCACTTAAGTTATGCTGCCACATATTAAGTGATCGAATAAACTTTGTCAACATATTTACTGTTGAAAAGAATAAATTTTAAGAGTACCAAGATTTATTTCCTCATGTAGTTTCACTGTAAATTTTCTGATCAAATTAATTATCCCGTTAAATTATCCAGAAATGTAAAAAAGTAAGTGTTAAACGGTAATTTTATTTTATTTTTATTTTTTTGTTTTTTAAGAAATTTAATGAAAGAGTAAATAATTTAATAAAATCTTGTTCACTAAAATCATTTTTCCAAACAAATTTTGTCAGTACTCTCAACATAACTTAGTGAAAAGTATACTTTACTTATACAAAATAAATTAAGCACTAAGGAAATGGCATTTAACTATACGAGTTCAATATAAGTTACATGGGTCTATAATATAGGATAAAATATAATTAAGGACATATTCAATTCAATAATATATATCAAGTAGAGTGCATAACAACCTCTGATGCAATTTTCTGAAGTGACTTTGGAAGTGATAACTGAGAAATGAGTCAATCAATCCCGATTTGCTGCATTAAACATAATAAAAGATTTGTCACTTCACCTACATTTATGAAATAAGTTTAAAAAAATTTTAAAAAGTTGCCTCAACTTGATTTTGCAATAAAATTACTTTCACATGCCCGACGTTTATAAGAGCGTACCTGATTTGTATGTTCTAATTTAACATACATTAATAGTTGCCAAATAAGCTTATCTGTTAATCTAATCATAGCGATGCATTAGTTGCTCTGTCTGATTCTATTACAGTGATTGTGAATTCTTATCACCCTTTTGATAATAACTGAATCAATATATGTTGTAAGAGATAAAACCCAGTTATCGAATTTATGGAAGTGAGGTTGGACTACTTTTAAGTAAGAAGTAAGAATGAGTTTTATATTTGTAAATAATATTTTTTTTCAATATCATGTAATAATTAATAGACCTTTTCAAGTAGATAACAAAATGTTAATGTGGCAAGTAAATTTTGATTTTTATAATGGGATGAAAAAGTAACTAACCAGGCTTGAATTAAATGTATCATTGGGCAAAGTGATTAAGCCATTTTTAGCTAAATGATATAATCAATGAAACTATAATCTAGCCTGTTCTAATTACATATGTGGTAATGCAGATATATATTTTAACAAAATTGTTTATGTTTTATGATTAAAACACATCGATAAATAATTTCCTTTTATATACCAAGTTCAGATGTTTCATAGAAAAATATTACTTTTGTAAATACACTAAGCTATGAAGAAAATTTTGAAATCACTGTTTGATTTTTGTGTTTTGTGGGTATTTAAGCATATTTTTTTAAACCTCAGTCAAGCACCTTATGTACCGTTGTTAACTGAAATTCTGCAAATCCCATGACGCTACTTTTTATACTTGGGTATGTGTATCATATATATAAATTATGTACATATATATATATATATATATATATATATATATATATATGTGTGTGTGTGTGTATGTGTGTGTAAATATATATATATATATATATATATATATATATATATATATATATATACATGTTTAATACCCTATAAATATTTCACAATGAACATTTTCGAAATGCTTTGACTACATATTCACAGACATTTCATGAATAGTTGCAACTAATATAGTCCACTTCTTATTTCTTCATATTGTGAAATATTATAATTATTTTCCAATGGAAATAAATTATTATGACAGTAGCTATGATTGATTGTCAAACTGTTTCAGGATATGGACCCTCAGAGAGAAGTAGATACTCAAGACAATTCTCAGCCACCCTTTAAACGGAGCAGGAGTAACTCTCCTACTTCATCAACTGAAGCTGATGAGGCAACGAAGAAACAAACAATGGTGGAAAAACGCTTTGAAAACCTTATTAACGAAGTAAGTTTCTTAGCACTATTGCAATAAAGATATAGTTTCTTCTTGAAGAACTATTTAAAGAGATTTCAGTAATGTGGTATCTGCTTGTTCCGTCAAAAAACAGTAAACAACTGCTTTTCTATACAAAGATACTGGGTTTTACATTTCAAAGTATCTCAATGGACTTGTGTAAGGACATTTGACTTATACATTAAGAGTTATGTGAATTTGTTTAAAAAAAAACTAGAAAAGAAAACAGGGCCTTTGAAAGTCTTACATTTGACGTATACAGATGATGCTAAGCTGAATGCTCTCTGTGGTGAATACGTTTTACGAACACTTATTATACTTATTTTTATTATAAATGCAAAGAAGTTTATTTGTGTAAGTTATTAGTGACAATTTTTAGTATTCCGTATTAAAACTAGGAAACCACATAATTTTTTATCTGTCTGTCCATCGTCTTATGCTTAAAGTTATGCACGCAGCTCAATTAAACTCACAATTAATAAATCTTAAAATAATTTGTTAATACGGTTTTAAATGAAAGAATTGTTTTATTTTACTATTTTTACAATGAATTTGATAAGAAGGTGCTTTAAGATTTGTATAGCAAACCGGTTTCGATGGACTCTTGTCTACAAAATAAGATAATTATAATCAATACATTTTTTCGTATCTTATCGTGTTTTTTATTAACCTTAGATATGGCACACTGAGCGTCGGGCAGCATTTTGAAATCGATATACAAAGCGATGCACACTTTATTTCAACTTAAATAGTGAGCAATGCAAACAATATTTCATGGGAAGAAAAATCGATTATCTTGGTAATTTGTTAATTATGATTAAAAAATATTGAAAACGAGAAATATTTTGCCAATGAAAAATTAATTATTTATCTGTAATAAAAGTTAATTCGAAATGTTACAAGTTATTTTCGTCTTATATTTTCAAGAGAAATCGGATAAAAGCATTTTGCTACATGAATTATTCAACACCTGGATATTAATATGCGTATAGGAAGTTTATCAAAAATTAGCAAAAGAAAGTAGTAGAATTTAGTTTTAAAAGTATATTTATACTAAAACTAACAAATCAATGGTATCTATGGAAAAAAGTCACAGTTTTAATATGTCTAGCGAGTTACTTTCTAATACTTAGCCGAAACACCACCATTCATAATAAAAAATGTGATTGTTGTTTAATATCAAAAAGAAATAGAATAATATATAGAAATAAATTAATATATTTTGACCAGTGGCAAGAAGAAATATCACGCTTATTTATTTCTTCAAGGATGCTAAAGATTTCATTACTTTCTATGGCTAAAATTAAAAATTTCATGAAATTATAATTTTTTCTTGTTAGGTTGTGGAGGTTATTCCAACTGATATTATAATCACTTTTATTTGCACGTTATTTGTGCAAACACTTACTTTTTAAAGAAAAACTACGATTACATTTAGAATATATATATATATATATATATATATATATATATATATATATATATATATATATATTCATTATAATTTTGATAGTTCAGAAAAAAACACAGTATTAGTTACCACTTTTTACCATTTTAGAGCCTCATTGGCAAGTAAATCATTTCACAATTTTGTATTACAATTAACAAGTTACCGTAAATAAATCTTATTTTCATTTTGTTTTTATGCAAATTATTTTGGATGTATATTATACGTTGTAAGTGTATTATGTGTTGGATATAAATTATATTGAGAACTTTGGAAACTAGCAGTTAATAGTCAAATAAACACGCATTAAAGAGAAGATGACCAAGATGAGAATCTTAAGATGTTCCTTATGTGACATAAATTGTCAATCGATATCCATCAACAACTACAGCCTGCTGTCGCTTTCTGATACAAGAAGGCAAACAACGACATAAATGTCCATATATACCTAGTATTTGAAGCTTTTCATGTCATATTTTTTTCAAGAAATATATTTACGTAATCATGAGAAATTGTAATTTGAAATCGAATTATGATATATTTACTTAAAAAAATTAGTTCAATGTCTCTTTTCTAAATGTAGCTTGGCTTTCTAGTAGCTTTTTTAAATATTTCATTAAACCGGGCTTCCTGTGCAAACGCCGTAATTCAAATATTAAATAATACTAACCAAAACTATTAATATAGCAAATGGACCATTGTTAACATTACCATGTACGTGTTTGTTTTGATCAATTTTAATATTATAAACAATATTTTTCCAGGTGGCAACATCGATCAAAGAATCAAAAATTACTTTGGAAGGTGACAGTCTCTCGGAGCGACAACGAAAATTAAATGCAACTGTCAATAATGCTCATGAAATGGGAATATCATTAACGGAAACGTTATTATTAGACACAAAGACAGACCTAGATAATATTTACAAAATAGATCTGGCATCAAAGTACAGAAATGTCGACTACATTATTGAGAACGTGAAATCTACCGACAGTCTTCGTGTTAACAGAGCTCTGAAGGCTCACTGGTTGTTCAATGATATCCAATATTCTTATATTATTAATCCAACTTACATAGATACTACACTGCAACCACTTATGTCTGATAAAGCCTACAATAAATTTATGAGTAAAATTGCTTACTATTTAAAAGATGAAAAGCGCTGTAAAGACTTTTACCTATACTATCTAAAGAAGAAAGACGGACACTACATGAGGAAGTTTCTTTTAAATTGTTCTGTAGATTTTATTAAAGAGACAATTGCTCGGGAAGATTTTTACATATATCCGAAATATTTATCAGTATTAAGTCGCAGATCATTTGAAATAGTGATTGCTTATGTGGATAAGCAGTCCAGATACAAAATAGATCAACAGCATCTTAAAGGATTAAGATACCTAATGGATGACCATGGAGAATTTTATTTGGATCTGTTGGAGGACAATGTTGAAAATAATTACGTCCATTTTCGTTTAGGTCAAAGAGTAACGAGAGAAATTATAAGAAATTACAGAAATAGAATTTTCCAGAGACCACTTCTTTACTTAAACCTTTTACATTACAAGCAATTAATCCATGCAATGAACCATGACGACATTAAAGAATTGGCAACACAAGTAACGAATAGTCATGATTTTTGGGCTAATAGCTGGCTTAAAAATCTTTTAAATTTATTACCGGATGAAAATCGTTACAAATTCATAAAATCGCTATATGAACGGTATCATCCTGGTGAAGATTTTGAGATGAAAATAGAGTTTTCTATTCATAGATGGCACGAGTATATGAACATGAAACAAAAGGAAGAATGGGCCCTAGAACATATTGTGCAACGTAACGAATACTTCGGCAAACTTTACCAGTGGTACAAATTTGTTTGTTTCGATATATCATTTAGAGAATTAAAAAAACTATTACGAGCGGAAACTGATGCCAGTGAGAGACAGACAATGTTTGAAATATTAATATCAACTTGTGATGAAGACGAACACAATATTATAAAACTTTTGAAATATTTACAGGAAAGACACATTAATGAAACTATTTTATTCAAACAACATATTATCGGAAAGATAATGAACGAGAAAAATATCTGCAAGTGTAGCGATGAAGTGTGGAAAGTTTTAATTAACATTCTTCTCAGTATGAGAATTTATGAAGATGTAAATGATTGTAACTATAACTTTAAGAAGAGTGCAATAGCTCAGGTCATGGTCCATTACATTATCTACGACAAAACAATCACTGAAAAATTATTCAGACTTTACGAAGAATGTTATTCGACGTTGAATATAGCAATTACGACTCCCTGGAAAGCAAAAGTGTTTGAGTTTGTACAAAATTGGATATTTACTACAAAGGTTGATCAGGAGAATTTAGAAGACTCTATAGGTCTATCCTGTGTAGTTCATTGGACGATTGAGTTGATAAACTTGCATAAAAGTTTTGGATATCCACCTATGGAAAAATTGATTAAAATTATGAAGAAATTACGTGAATGTGATTCAAATCATTTTTCTGATATAGTATTTTACGACGAAGCATACAAAGAATATTTTCAGGATGAGATTCAACCACCAAAATGTGCGTCAAAATTAACAGAAGTAATCTGCTTGCGAAAATTGAAAACAGACATAACATTACTCAGTTCATGCAAGGGTCAGTTCACCGAAAATATTCAAATAAATAAAATGAGATATAAAAGGTTTTTGTCCAAGATTCGAATATATTTCGAGAAAGATTTGGGGCCAGATTGGAGAAAGTATTTGTTTGAAAATTTTAAAGAGAATCATAAGGATCCAAGGGGTTGTGCCTGCGTCATTTTTGGTCTCACCATTTTATTGCCAGCTGCAGAATGTAAAAAGATTATAAAAGAATATCAGCCGGAGAATGCTAAGCTCGCGTGGAGTGAAACTGATCCCTGTCTCGTTCATATTCAAACGAATATTGCCAAGTTCATGCACCTTGTTCGTCCAGCGATCAATCATGAATATTTGACACCATATGCTAAAGGAGATTTTCTCCAGCATGCTCTTCAGTCTCTCTTATCTCTCAGTCGACAGTTGCCTAAAGAAAAAATTCGAGAACTTATTCTTAAATTATTAGCAAGCCCGGTCTCTATACAGAAACACGGTATCCGATTAGCTTTTAAAAAATTTTCATTGAACGAATTGGTGAATATTTCCCGTAAACTGTGGATTAAAACGCAAAATATTTCAATCCAAAAGCTGATATTCAATTACGCACATAATTTATTGACTAACGCAGAAGATGATGAAAAACGTTTTGACATTTGGAAATTGTTCAATATGCTCCTTGAACAACTTCACGGGAATGAATATTTGACTAACATTGTTGATCCACATAACCAATATTTATGGCAAGTTGGAATCTCAGTGCGACCACAGTATTGTACTGCATACTGGAATTTGCTACAATCTGTTTCGATTTCTGAACAGATCTGGTCATACAGAGAAACAATATTAAATGAAATGCGTGATGAGAGTATGATTAATCTTCTCGACGAAACCTTCTTAAAGGAAATCATATTCAATTTTCTAGATACATTCTTCAATAAAAATGAAGATTATTCCAAAAAAATACCTGAATCTTATGTCAGTTCTATATGGAACTTAATAGCTACATTTATTGTTCGCTGTGAGGCAAAAAATATTGCTGAAAGTCGAAAAGATGTTTTTATGAAAGTACTTGAATATTTTTTCTCAAGGTGGAACAACACGGACGGTCACTTTTATCGCTTTCTGGTTCTTATTATATCAAATTCTCAAACTATTCTACGTGAAAATGAATTTTACAACCCTCTACATTTATTTGAATACGTCTATTACGAGATAAGTATAAGATGGCCACAAAGAGAATATTATGATCATCGTCTCTGGTTGAAGTTCACCGTCACATTAATAAAGTCATTGCAGGAAAGTGGAGACTTCAAACCTAAATCTGATAAAGATCAATGTAAACTATGGGCTGAAATATTTGGTAAATATTGCGTAGAATTGATGAGGAGTGAAACTGCAGAGAACTACCCTCGTTTACCTCAAATCTTCAGACATCATTTCCTAAAATTCATTAGCAATGAATCCCACCGTCCTCATGGATATGACAAGGTAACATTTTATATCGGTGTGTCGAAGAGTTTATTAAAGGAGCGAGAAAATTTAGATTGTTGCATTCTCGCAGCCGAATGTTTGGTAAAAATCCATAGGGAGCCCGACAAATTTGAAGCCGAGTCAATGTTGAGTTCTATACGAGCGATGGATGTTCCTGAATTAAATCATTTTATTGACACACTATATATATCCCATAGACACTTGTTTAAATAGCTTGTATTTAGCACCTTTTTCGTGTAAACAATTTTGGAAGAATGAAAAATAAGCAAATGAAAATGAAAAAACAAAAAATGAAATATTCATTTACATATTTTATGCAAAACGTTTTATTTTTCGCAATTATAATGATAACAAACAAAACAAAAACAGCTACATTTAAAAGCTCGCACCAGATTTGTTAGTGACATAGTTAATTGTTTTACTTGGTATATTATTTGAATAAATTATTTAACTAAATATTACTATAATAGTTTGATATAGAAACTTGTCAATTTGTTTTCTCATCTTGCTAAACATTAAGTTCAAAGGTTGTCTGAGAAGTGTTAAAAGTTTTAATATCAGTTATTTTATTCTTGTGCTTCGTTCATGTGTTAAACTTAAAATTCTTTCTGTTCACATGTTTAAATGTATGTCGATACACATGTATGAATATCTTCACGACTGTATCAGACGAAGAATTTGTCATCACATATATAGAACACGATAGTGATGGGTTCAAAATTCACTATTATTTAATAAAATTAATTGATTCTTCAAATTTTTTCATCATTCAGAACTTACGTATTATATTCGTTATCCCAATCGTTCTTAGGAAATTTTTCAAAAATATTTTCTATTGTTTGTATCGTTACTTTCCTTTTAATTTTGTAAAATATTCAATTAGAATAGTAATGTTGAGAAAGTTTACTCTCAACAATATGATTCAATCAGTTTAATTTTTGCCTTCAAACATCACCATTAACAGTGTACCAAGCCCCATTCTCTCCATTGTTTATCACATAAAAGTCACTCCTTCATCGATTCATTAATCCTTGTACTATAGAATGTTGTTGAACTGCTTTTATAGATCTCTGAGGAGTCATCTATGGTTTCAGAAAATGTTCTAAATTCTGTCCTGACGTCCATCCAATGTCTGTGTTAACTTGAACAATCAGATAAATACTCACGGTCCATACATGAGGATAACACCATATTTATCCTCATCTGATATGTAGTGCAACACAATAATAAATAGGTAGTACGATATTTCAAAACTAAGACCGAAGCTCCATTACTACTTCCATGGACTTCAGCCTTAGTATACATTACACAATTTATCCGACACGCTTTGCCGCTATTTCGACACCCACCTCCCCCATAACTTAAGTTTAGTTTCCAGCATGAATACCAACCACCAATTTTCAAGCTTACAACTGAAGTAGATTTGGAGATATTTGGTATAAAAAAGGATGCATTTATTTATATAAAAGTATGTGTAAATAACAAAAGAAAATATTTGACCGCAGAAATAATAAATTTTTTTGATTCTGATTGGGTGTAATCGTGCACCCATAAAATATATTCAAATTCCAAGCTATGCATCAGGTTTATTTTATGCTATTTCTTCTTTTGTGTACAGAAGTACAGAGTTTACTTCCAGAGTCAAATCGAACACTATGTAGCATGTAGTTGATAATTAAGAAGGGCGTTGGGTTTAGGTTTCTAATTAATGCCGTTAAATTTATTCTAGCTCCGAGTCACGCGTCATGATCTAGATGTATAGTTATGGGTCAGTATGTGAATTGAAATCAACGATTTTTTTTAAACTGAGCGGTCTTTTTTTGGTGATACTGGTGGTACTGTAGAATGCATAGCTCCCTCGAGAAATTGCCTTAGTGCCTACTATGATGATTACGTATTTAGTGTACATTTTTATATTTTATTCTGTAGCAAATCTTAACTCAGAAAAATGTTAAATAGTATTATGTTAAAAATTAGAGTCTAGAATAGTCAATATTAAATTCAACCATGGCTTATTATGTGGACATGAACTTGCTAAGACTGAGTTTGAGTTTACCAACATCGCCAATATTCAGTGAACACAATACTCTCTATGTCAGATATACTATATAATTATAAATAAGAACTCGATTGCTGGTCTCAACAAAACCCTAATTAACATCCAACTCGTTATTTTCTCGCGTGACCAAGTTTGCGTTCTACTATCTGGGATGAATATGCAGTGTTGCGCCTATTTAATAAATTTAAATTCAAATAAACTTAAAGCTAAATATCATATTTTGTTGATTAATATTGATTATGGCGAAAATAAGACTTGGATAAAATTTGTCTTCAAAGAAATTTAAAAAGCGTCATCTCGAAAAAGTTAAAGAGCGTGAATTGATAAAGCGACCAATTATTAGTAAAATTGAGTAAGTTGAAAATCCAAAGAAATAGAGGACAACGAGAAAGTAAAAATATTTATAAAAGAATCCCAATACGCAACAAAAGAAGTGAAATCCCGTGAAAAAAACATTGTTAAAGGAAGGGCCAAGTCCCTGTTTAAAAGTTATGCGTAAAAATAAGTGAACTAAAAGGAGCCAAATTTTGGCAAGACTTTGCTAGAAAAGTGTAAATAGGGCAAGACCATTGCGTTAAAATTTATTAGATATAAATAACAATTACTATCTTAATATTGAACTTGGTCACTAGCAATAGTTGTCACACATCTATCGCTTTAAAAACCTGACTAGTGTAAAAATAAGGGTCCAATGGTTTTATGGGTCTTATGATATGCGTGTAATTAATACTATTAATCGACAATTAAATGAAACTGCGTGATGTAGCATTATTTATATTTTTTTTTAATTCTTTACCACGACCTAGGTTTCGTTGTATTACAACATCTTCAGGTGGGCTATTAGCAAAGATTCTTTGAAAGAATTAGCAAGGAATCATTGCTAATAGCCCACTTGAACATGTTGTAATACAACGAAACCTGTATTACAACATCCAAGGTCATGGTAAAGAACTTAAAGAAAGTAAAATCAATACTACATCACGTAATTTCATTTAATCGTGAATAATGAATTTCTACAAAATTAACGCCAAATATATTCAATATTATTAATCGAATTTAATTATGCTATCGAATGCAAAAAAATATAAGTTTTTTTCCTCTCTTGGCTCTTCTACCACTAGTACGACCTGCATAATATGCCTTGGATATTTTATATACTTATTGCTTAGTGATAATTTACTGCGGACGGGAACCGCGAAACTAATAAATTAATTAGCAGTAACAGACCCATTTGTACCCAATTGGGGACACGTAAATTCCCAACCATTTCTCTTGTCATCATGTAAGACGATTCATTTTTAAATTAGTTACATATGCAGATATTTAATAATGTTCGTTAATAATTTTTATATATCGAACAGGCTATTATTAATGGATTTGACTGCGTGAAATTAATTTTTCTTCTGTGGGAGTGGCAAATTTTAAAGGATTGACTTAAACGAGATTTCGTATGTACTCCTTAGCAATACGAACAACTATTATAGAAATCCTACAAACTGAGCCAAGTTATTTATGTTACTTAATTACCCGAATTTTAACACTACAAATTTATCCATCTAATTGTAATTACAACATATTCGTTTATATGATGCTTTCAAATGTATATCCATTAGTCTCCCACAGCAATGACGCAAGAAATAGATAATGTCGTCTGTATCGGTAGTAAGCAGGGTGGAAAAATAATTGTAATAATAAATATATATCGCTTTAGGTTAATGGTTGCATTATAGAAGACAGGCTGTTTAAAATACTTCTTTGAAAATTGTATTATTTATCATTTTAGAGGTTGGCACCAAATCAACCAGGCTACGATGTGAACTTATATGCGAGCCTGCTACGTAAAACTGACCGTGGATGAAATACTGCTTCGTCAAGCCAACTTTTGCGTAATGAGTTCAATACCTAATTATTATAAAGATATATCAAACATTCTCTCACATTGTAAACGACATTTGACAAAGCACGATCTCTTCCAGTACAGCAAACCCGTATAACTCATCTTAAAGCACCTCTAACGCCTCGTAAGCTGATCTGAAGGCAGGATGTTTCAATCCATATACTGTTACTAATGTTGGAAATTATGCCGGGACCCGTTTTTCCCGGGAATCATATGGAAAGATTCCGTATATTTTCTCTACAGAGAACGTGCTTTCTCGACATTTGGCTACCCACCGACACCTCCTTTAACTCATTCGAATATGTAATTGTTTCGAACACAGTACCCCGATAATACAGGATATAACTGAATTCTTGAAAAGTTATGTATTTGAATTAGCTCAATAAAACCACAGAAGTTTAGTTTTCGATAAAATGGTCAGTTTCTTTGTAAAGTTTTCCTAATTAAAATATTCCCTTTGACTTTTTTCTAAATTAACCGCTATGTGAAATACCATAGGGAAAACGCTCTGTAATAAATAGGAAACCCTATAAATTGACATGGCCCTTTTGAACCACTCATTAGCCGCCAATTTCATTTATTGTCACTTCATTTTTTATTCATTTTCTGGTGGAAAGTAATCTGGTGAAACCAAGAGGTAAGAAATCATACTCCCACACTTTGCGTATAGAGAATTTGCTTATTTTAGCAAAACGCATTTAGTTTAAACGTAGTAATATTATATAGTAGTAATATTTCAAATTCAGTGGAGTTGAGACGAAACGCTTCCGTTTCGTTAAATATATTTATTTTTGTTGGAAGATAGTGGCGGCGTCGACAAAATGTGCAAAAATATAGGAGGAAGATTTGTTAACCTAAAGACAATGTCACTTAACATAAGTAAGTCTACTTAAAATTACCTGTAATATATACTATTCGTAAATATTTAATCGTTATTTTAAATTAATAATGTGTTAAGTGACGTGCACTATAACGGTAATTTAAAACAAAAAATATGATACAGTTTAGTACTCTGTACTGAATATTGAAGTAATATAAAATTGTTAATTACATTCATTTTAGATAGTAACTTTGTTGGTATATAAATCATACGGTACTTGCAAACTTTGATGGTGTAGTTTATTCTACATATTAAATATTTTTTGTTTGTCTTGGAATTGGATTGGATTGCTGAAAATTACTCAGTTCAATACCGATATAACATTTTAGCTAGAATAATAATTGTTATATGATAGTAAATTTAATTTTTAATGGATATATATCTCAAGGACAGTGTTTTATTATTTAATGGCGTAACTTATTTTTAGAAATATATTGAAATATATTCCGTTATATCATATTATCAATGCTTTTATTTTTTGTAATTTTGTATTTTCAACTTTTCTTTTTCCTGCAATAGCATTACATTTTTTTTTCAATTCAATTGATATCTCTACATTTTCTAACTTATTTTTTTAGTGTGATCTTTTTTCAAAGTTTTCTGTGTAAAATTAATATAATTCATACATTTATTACCATTTGCAAAGTTCCAAAAAACCAGGTATATAAAGAGATGCGGATAAATAGTCTGAGAAGTAATAGTCAGAATGTTATAGCCATGTTGTATCGGATTTACCACAAGGTATACTGCCTTAATAGCGCAGCGCACCGCGAGGTCCCGGGTTCGATTCTCGGCCGCTCGTCGAACATGGCCCTACGAATGTTCTGGTTGGTTGTAAAAGATTTCTCTCATAGGATTAATTCCATTATATGTATTAATTTTGTAAAAAAGGATGTATTTTTATACATGCGGATCTTTCAATAAGTTTGTGCAATTTATGTGTGTATGTGAAGCAGCTTAAATTTATGCAGTATAAAACACACACTATGTGTAATGAGAATTCAACAAGTGATATGTGCATAAAAAAAAAAAATATATATATATATATATATATATATAACATTTATATGTATATGTATATATATATATATATATATGTATATATATATATATTCTGCTAATATATTGAAAATTCTCTTTATCTATTAAGTTTCTTTTTCACTTCGTATAAATTAGACTCCGCCATTGACGGTCCCAAGCCCGTATGAGAAAGGAAGAGGGTTAGTTAAGGGAGACCAAACCAGCTGTAAAAGGTCAACGCCGAGCCTCGGGCGGCGGTCAAAAAACCCGATAACATCTAACAGTGAGGAAAGGAAATGATCCTCACTACCCGCTTCACGATGGACTCCACTGAAGTGGAGACTGGACACTGGAACTAGACTGGGACATTGGCTTAACCGCCCATGTCAAGAGGTAGAAACCCTCAATAAAAAGTCACCCCAATCCTACGGTGGGACCGTGCCAAGAGGATGAATGGCTGAGGGGCTTCTCAGTCACTAGCGCCAACCTTGGTGAACCTGGCGAACACCATTATACGTAGCCTTCTCATAGGAAAGGTGTCACCCTATGAGCACTCCACTCCACACTCGCACACCACCCTTTCGTTCTTACTCGTGGGAATAAAAACGGTGATGTCTGAAAATAAATCCCAAAATAAAACTTATACCCAACAACTATTTCACAAAGGCCTATTCAAAGCAAGACCGAGGTCCTTGTCACTTAGCGACTGCAGCAGCAGTGATAAACAATGTAACACACTGGAAAGTTATTTAATTACTTCGCAAACAAGCTCGATGCAAATCGATGAGACCATACAACAACCTTAGCACTGCAAAACAAATCTCCAGAAAAACAAATAGGGGAATCATCCTACCGAGATTGGCAAAGGGACAAAGTTGCTATAAGCAAGCGCAAAAGAAACGCGAGTCCTGCCGATGGAAAACTCAAACAGTTATCCAACAAACGAATAACCTACTCAATTCCTGCGCAGAATACATTCTATATCCTCAGTGACAAAGAGCCTGCAGCTGAAAACAAAAGCAAGGAATACACACCAAAACCCGAAGCAATTTTTGTAACTGGCGTGGTTAATGTGACACCTCTCAGAGACGTCCTAAGCAAAGTAGTGGTTCCCAGTAAACTTACAATGACTACTCTAAGATCAGAACACGTAATCAAACTAATGCCTGCTGATGTGGAGACTTATAAAGTTATTAGAGACCATCTAATCAGTAACAACATAAACCATTAAACCTACAAGCTCAAAAGTGAAAGGGCGAGTGGTCATCAGAGGTCTGCACGCCACAGAAGATAAGGCAATGATTAAGGCAGAACTTCAAAGTAAAGGATATAAGGTACCACAAATTGTAAACGTAATTCATCGAACAACGAAAGAAAAACTTCCCGTCTATTTTGTGGACATAGAGCCAAATAGTAATAACAAAGATGTGTTTGATATAAAGCATATAAGTTATGTAAAAGTAAACATCGAAGCATACTACAAGAAAAAAAAGGTATTACAATGCAAACGTTACTAGAAATTTGGACATTCAAAAAAATCAGTGTTTTAGACCTTTCCGCTGTGTCAAATGTGGAAATGACCATTCAACTGCATCTTGCGTGAAGCACCGAGAGGAAGAAGCCACATGTGCAAACTGCCAAGGCAAACACCCTGCCAGCTATAAAGACTGCGACAAATATAAGCAGTATAAAGAAAAAATATTAAAACTTAAATCTATCACGAAACAGCCCAAACAACAGGTAAACAAAACAGCACACACACATCCGAACACAAATGATATTACCAAGATTACCAAGTCAGCGCCCCATCCAAGGAACACTTATGCCGATGCATTAAAAAGCCAACGAGACAACGCTAAACCACAAGACAACATAAAGAACTTGTTAGATACAATATTTGACAGATTCCAATCCATCATGAAAGACATGATGGACAATATGATCGAACAGATGATCAAACTAATAACACGCCTGGTTCCACAGACGGACTAAACATCCGTATCATGATCTGGAACGCCAACGGGTTAACTGCTAGAAGACAAGAACTGGAGATATACATGCATGCCAAAAATATAGATAATATCAGAGACAAGACTCACTCAACGCTCGCATGTAAACATAAAAAACTACATAGTCTATAGAACCGACCAGCCTTCTGGAAATTCCCACGGCGGGACCGCAGTGATATTAAAGAATAACATCAAACATTACACGCTAGTACCCTACAAGACAGAAAAAATCCAGGCAACATCAATTAAATTACTACATAAAAATGCGGAAACACCAGTTGCTGCGGTTTACTGCCCACCGCGACATTCTGTGGGAGTTGAAGAATTTAAACAATTCTTTGGTCAACTGAATCCTATATTTATTTGTAGAGGCGATTGGAACTCCAAGCACACATTTTGGGGATCAAGACTGATTAATCCACGTGGGAGACAATTATATAAAGCCACAAAAAATCGATCTTGAATGTATCTCTCATGGCCCACCGATCCAAACAAGATACCGGATTTGCTTGATTTCTACATAACAAGAAACATAGGTCGTAACTACCTAAAGATTGAAAAAAGTGAGGATTTGTCATCGGACCATACGCCAGTGATCCTGAACTTGTACAAACAAATCGTTCCAATTGTGTCACCAAATTATGTTTATAACAAAAATACGAACTGGGACTTATACCGTGAGATCATCACTAACAGTATGGATTTAAACGTTCGACTGAAGACGGGTGATGACATAGAGATTAATATTGAAAAGTTCAACTGCTTAATACACACAGCTGCTTCTACTTCCACGCCCAAATGCAGAAACAGAACACCGAGGGTCAAGCAGAAGGAATACCCAAAAGAAATAATCGAGAAAGTGCGGGAACGGCGTAAACTGAGAAGAGAGTGGCACACCTCACTGACTCACCTCACTGCAGAAAAGGAGTCAAACTATCCGTTATGGTGAGCCACTAGAAACTTCAAGCGACCTAAGAATCATATACCATCTTTGAGAGGACGAAATAAAACTTGGGCAAGATTCGACTGCGAAAAAGCGACTGCATTTGCCGAACACCTATATACAGTGTTCACACCTCTGGATAGTAACGACCGGAACCAGGATGAGAAAAGAATGTCTTACCTTCAGTCACCAATCCAACTATGCTTTACTTTGAAGCCTGCGAGCCCGATTGAAATAGCAAGAGAGATCAAAGCTCTCCCGAAAAAGAAGTCCCCAGAATATGATCTGTTGGACTATGTTCTGCTGAATAATGTTCCAAGAAAGGGCATGATGTTCTTGGTAGCAATATTTAACGCATGTCTAAGACTCTTCACTATCCATCCCAATGGAAACTCGCTCAAGTGATCATGATTCATAAGCTTGGTAAACCACCAGAGGAGGTCTCATCCTATAGACCGATTAGTCTTCTCCCTCTGCTGGGAAAACTTTTCGAAAAGGTTATCTTGAACAGAATGCTTCCACATTTGGATGTCATTCTGCCGGGTTATCAATTTGGCTTTAGCAAAAACACTGTCATAGAGCAGGTACATCGGCTTATAGATACCATTAGCCACACTTTGGAGTCTTAGAAATACTGCTCAGCTGTTTTTCTGGACATAAGACAAGCCTTTGATAGAGTCTGGCACGATGGACTGCTTTACAAGATTAAAAAATACTTGCCACATTCCTTCTTCCTCATATTGAAGAGCTATCTGATGTTTCGAAGTCAAAGTCAACAAAATAACTTCAGATTTGTACGAAATTTGATCGGGTGTACCTCAGGGTAGCACCCTGGGACCAGTGCTGTACTTTATATTCACAGCTGATATTCCAACAGATGACAATACTTTCATTGCCACATATGCTGATGACACAGCCATATTGTCAGTAAATGCAAATCCAGATACTGCATCATTAAATCAGCACAAGCACATAACTGAAATCGAAGACTGGATGAAGACCTGGAGAATAAAATCAAATCAAGGCAAATCTGCACATGTTACATTTACCCTAAGAAAAGGCAACTGTCCCTCAATTACATTAAATGGAGAACAAATCCCACATGCTGATACTGCCAAATACTTGGGCATACACCTGGACAGAAGATTGACATGGCAGAAACATATCTGGAGCAAAAGGAGATATCTAGACTCTAAGCTTAGAGCAATGTACTGGCTGTTTGGAGGAAAGTCCCAACTTACAAACGAAAGTCAAATCGCAAACTATAAAACCATATTAAAGCCGGTTTGGACATATGGAATTGAACTCTGGGGAACAGCAAGTAACAGTAACATTGATATCCTAGAAAGGTTTCAATCCAAAGCTATCAGATCTATGTTCAATATACTAAAAGGCATCCATAATAAATACGTTATACAAGATCTGAGGCTGAAAACTGTTAAACAGGAAATTGTCATACGCAGTGAAAACTACCAGCAAAAACTAGCCAATCATGTGAATGCTCTGGCTTCTAAATTATCGGGATCCGGAAGCACCCTACTTACAAAACTGAGGAGGAATAGTGTTCCAAGCCTTATAAACAGATTCACAAAGGAATAGTGGGTAAGGCCAATGGGCTTTTCCCACTAAAAATATGTCAGAAGCAGACACTGGTCAGAGAAAAGAGCAGCTAAATGTCAATGACATATTGCTATGTTGAGCAGGATATATAAAACGAAAAAAAATCGTATAAATTAATGTTTATCTACAGTAAATTCAAACAATACTATTATTAACTCCACATAATATGAAAAAGACGCGTAAATGAACCATATCAACAAATTCCTTTAAAAACATTGTACATAGTCAGAGAAGGAATAATTAAATGTTTTTGAAAAAGAACATTATGTACATTTCCATTTTATTGTTGGTTTAACACGGCGGATATTTACATATGTATATCAAAGACAGTTACACATATTATTTTTTCATCATAAGGAAATTTAAATAAATTCACTCAATTTTATATTAATTTAATGCCTCTTAAGACCGGTTTCTCAAAATTTTCAAAATTTTCTAAAAATGTACAAAACTAACCATACGTCTTCCAAAATATTTAAATCCATTATTCACAATACATAAAATCGTTTTTCGTTTCAAGAAATGAGTGAACCAAATGAGTATTTCCCCGATGAAATTATAAACTTACATGTAACTTTGACATTTTAGCAAAAATAGAAATTTTAGCAAGAAATAGATATTTATTGAAGAAAATAGATAAAAATGTTCCGTATACACATTACATTATTAAATCAATTGATATACTTGGTGTCATAAAGAATTAAGTTTTACATAACATGTTTGATAAATTTTTATCAAAACGGTATACAATTATTTATGAAAAATTATGACTATTTTAGCAATTCTTACAAACATTTCTTATTACACTCCTACGTAAATATTCGTAAAGAGAGCGGTTGCTTTTTTTTGAGATCCTACAGATAATATATATTACATTAAGTAAGCATTCGATACATTTTTGCGATTTGCTACCATAATATCTTTAAAAAACACAGAATTAAGAAAAACACACCATAACATAAGTAGGACAAATTATTTTATTGGCATCTCTTTTACACAATTGGATATTACTCTGGCTTTGTATTTACCCTCTCTCCTTCGTACGTTTTAGCGGCGAGTTAAGTTTTCATAAAAAAATGAGTTCAATACTCTCTCCTATGTTCCTTATTAAAATATTTTTTTTTAATATCTAATTGGTAGATGACCAATTAGATATTAAAAAAAAATATTTTATCCACTTCACAGAGTTACACTGTGGAACGTTGACATATTCTTAAAAAAGAGGGTATTATAAATAACCACTCAGTGCTTGTCAAAACTCTACGCCATATTTATTTGTAATGGAGCCGAGTTGTCGAGGGAAGGTCTTTCATGCTATAGGTAACCATCGTCACCGGTTTGTTTTTTGCAGAGGAGAGGCGTGGAATAACTTTTGTTGTAAGTATTTCATACACGACGATTTGTAACTTAATATTTCACAAGGGGCATATACCAAACTAGGTTTCATTCTTTCGACTCCTCGTTATTTTGAATCTCCATTTCACTACTTTGGGGAGTCCTTCCTTAGTGACTGCCTACATTAAATATGGAATATTCTTCTCCACACAAATTGTCCTACACA
Source organism: Druceiella hillmani (assembly GCA_039881145.1). Taxonomy (NCBI): domain Eukaryota; kingdom Metazoa; phylum Arthropoda; class Insecta; order Lepidoptera; family Hepialidae; genus Druceiella; species Druceiella hillmani. The sequence continues at coordinate 29,348,130 of JAYKKI010000013.1, read as the reverse complement.
ATTTCACCCATCCAGGGGTGGAATTTAGAAATAGCTTTCCTCAGTATTTTAAGGAACTTTCAAACAAAATTTCAAGTTTTACAACTTAGCGGTCTAGCCATGACAAGTTTTTCAGTTAATTAGTGAGACAAGTTTTTCCTATATATTCACATACCATAATAAACTGTTACCCTAAATTTGTCAGCTGTTTATGAAATGAAACCCAAAAAACGCATTAAACTCATTTTTAAAAAGGAGGATTAGACAATTTAGCCACGACAGGTGTGTATATGTTATTTACAAGATTCAATGTTAATAAAATTATATATAGCTAAATACTTGGTAGACATGCAATAAATATTTGACTTGGTCTTATTAGAAATATAAAATAATTATTCAAGGCATAATGTGGCGTTGGGAAATATTTGATATTCTACTTAGGATGCTACTGATACCACGATGGAAGGTTAAAAGAGCCTGGGGTGCATTAAATAGAAATCCTGATGATACTAAGTAGAATAGTCGCTGTAGAATATGAAATCTTAGCTGGTATTTAAAATCTAGTAGCGCCTGAAACTCAACAAGATTGTCTTTTGTTAAATGAAGCCATGATGGCGTTTTCAATTAATTTAAATGAAATATTTAGCATCTGCGCTCGACTTTTAAATTTTCAGGACTTAAAGACTGGAACTAACTACATTCTAACTTACCGTACCATGTACCAACACAAAAATGCCATCTAGTGAACTATACAAAGAATCGCACAAATAATTATTCGTATAATGTAATTTGCTTACATAAGGCCATATGATCATATTTCGCTGAGAACCTGGCTTCGCGCTGCGGTGACAGCATATGTCGTTATGTCGGTAATACCGTGTTATTAACGAGTATCAGCTGCGTTTAATAGTGTAGCCGTTTGATAAAACCGTTGCCTTTATTTACTATGATAATTTAATAATTGCTTTGACTACATCAGTGTTATGCAAGTAAGTTTCGGGACAATCCTGTCTCTATCTGATTTAATTTATAATGTTTTACACGACTTTTATCACGTTGAGTACTATGACTCGGTAGCTTTATAAGTTTTTAGCTTTCACCGATGTGCTGTGGTGTTTTTTTATATGCAAATCATGCATCGATCTACATTAATCACCGTTGTGTATTGGGTTGACCACAAGACATACAGTCCTTGACGATGCGGCACACCGCGGAGACCCGGGTTCGATTCCCGGCCGTTCGTCGAACGGGGTTGGACTGGTGTTATGCTTGACTGTAAGAGATTGCTCTCGTAGCAATAAGTAATAATATCGATTGGATAGAGTAAAGTAGATAAATAAATATATTAATTAATTATCGTAAACATTCAACTTGCGTTACATTTAAATAAAGGCCAATTATATTTTTATTTATATTTTCATATTAAAAATTTATTCTCCAAAACAAGACACGGTCTTCGAATATAAACTGCTGAAGTATAAATATTATCCAAGATTAAGACGAAGATCGAATATAGGTTCTCATATAAATATATTTTACACTTTTTTCCTTTTTTCGTATTGGTAGTTTCATTTACGTAATTAAGAATCTGTCAAATGTCCTTAACAATATAAATATATATATATATATATATATATATATATATATATATATATATATATATATATATATATAATGTGTTTCTAATTCTTATCCTTGGATAATATGGTGAACAGTAAAACTATAGCTTTGAGTTGCTCTGAAAAGAGATTTATTACATAAACAAATGTTTACACTTTTACAAAACAATTTATAACGTTAATTAATCACAAACTCACATGAAAAGAGAAACAACATTTAAAGCTATTGCTTCACTAGTTCGTATCAATTAAGTATTAAAATATTATACTATATCATATTATAATTCATTGATCGTTTCTAAGAACATAAGCTATTTTTCTATCGTGGCATGGCGACATGTCCAAGTGACAGCTTGCACAGCTCATATGCAAACTTCATGCTGAATGAAGTGTCACTCACTTCGTTTACATCTCCCCCCTCTCCATAGGTAATTATCAATATTAACGTATTACTACCACTGGAACGAGTTTTGTTATGTGGAAAAGGTTTGACTGTACCTTTTTGTGTCCCGTGTTTACTTTGTAAATTGAATTAGATATTTTCTCTATAATTTGATATGGACCAATTTTCAATTCATCTAGTTATTTTCGGTTTAAGCGATTTCCGTTTTCAACATATACTAAATCTCCTACTTCAAATTCATAATTTTTTTCTGTTTTTATCTTTTTTTATTATAATTATGTGATTTTATACTATTTTCTAAGGCAATCTTCCGGTCTCGTATTAATTGTTGATTCTGTAATTTATTTTGTTTCAGTTCGTTTGGTAGAATGTCCACACTTTTTCCCTGCAGTAAATATTTTGGGGAGAACCCTGTCACATTATGTTCGGTTTCGTTATATTTGTTTGTGCATTCGTGAGCAATGGCAGTCCAAGCGATCTTATCTCTTTTTTCATTAATTTTACAACGAATTTTATTGACCAATGTTTGGTTTAATCTTTCGTTCAATCCATTAGAAAATGGTGCATTTACTGCAGTGAACACTATAGGTATACCTTCCTTTTCTAAAAAATACTTAAATTCTTTTGAATTTATACCCGGATATTGGTCTGACAGAATCAAGTCTATTTTATAATCTTGTGTTACTCTTTGGACTAGTTTTATAAAGTCGTTTGCATTCTGAGTTTTGGATGTCAAAATGTAGGCGTAACGAGTGAAGTGATCTACTAGAAGATGTAAATTCGTTTTTGTTGAACGTGCACCACCAAATCCACCTATGGTATCTATAGACACTATTTCGAACGGATGTGTGGCTGGTCCTAAATGCGACATTAGTCCAAACTTGTATGCTCCTCTTGATTTATTTTTTATACAAACGTCACAGTTTTCGCATATTTTTTTTATGTTGTCTAATAAATGTTTAGCTTGATAAAAGGGTTTTATTTTTTTTTCTACTGGTTATTTTCCTATTTGGCAATAGTAGTGATGAACTTGTTTTATAATATGTTTACTAAAGTCTTCAGTTAGTATAATCTTTTCATGTTTTCCAATCTTTTTATAATATATATTATTTTTATAAATAAGTTTATTTATATTCTCTTTTATATCTTCGTTTTTATTTTGATACTTTCTTCATTTCATATACATTCTTCATTTTCATCTGGTTCTAACACTGGGTTTCTGCTTAATGTATCTGCCTCTATATTATATTTTCCCGGAGAATATATTATTTTAAAATTGAATTGCGACAAATAAAACGTAACATCTCCCAGTTCTTCATCCGTCATATTCATTTTTTCTAAGGGTTTGTGATCTGAAAAAAAACCGTGAATGTTTTTCCTATAAGCCAATGTTGCCAGTATTTAACCGCCTCGTTTATAGCCAGACACTCAAGATATATAGCTTTTCTCTGTTTTTGGGAATTGTTTAATTTTTTGGAAAAATATGCGCAAGGTTTTTCGTCACCATTGAGTTGAATTTGTTTTAAGATTGCAGCTATGCCTTGTATGCTAGCATCTGTATAAATATTGATTGGTAAGTCTGTATCAAAGATTGCTAGGATTGGTTTTGAGCAAAGTAGTTTTTTTATAGTATCAAATGATTCTTGACATTTATCGGACCAGACAATTTTTTCTCCTTTTCTTAATAAATTATGTAGTGGATCCAGCGTTATTGACATATTTGGTACATATTTTCCATAGAAATTTATTTTTCCCAAAAATTGACGAACGTTTTTTTGTGTTTTTGGAATCGGAAATTCTTTTATGGCAATTAAATTATCCTTTAGCGGAGTTACCGTGTTGTTTTTTATTATATGCCCTAGATATTTTACCGAGTCCTGTGCAAAGTTACATTTCGTGAATTTTAATTTAAACCATTCTTTTAAGATTGCTTCCAATAAGAAGCATAAGTGTTCTATATGTTTCTCAAACGTTTCTGAAAATACTAAAATATCATCTATGTAATTAACAGTAAAATCTGACAATTTATGCTTTCTTATAATACTACTCAGGATTCTCTGAAAAATGGCGGGCGAAGTTTTTAAGCCAAAAGGTAAACATGTCCACTGATAGTGTGCATTCTGGGTAACAAATGCAGTTTTTTTCCTATCTTCAATCTTAAGAGGTATGGACCAAAACGCCGAGTTCACATCAAGTGTTGAAAAAAATTTACATTTCCTCGTTTTTATCATTAAATCCTCGATTAGAGGAAACGGTTGCGATTGGGGAACTACAATCTTATTCAATTCTCGAAAATCTATGCAAAGCCTTGATCTTCTTCCTTCTTCTTTTTTAAATGCTAGTGTTACCGGAGCCGCAAAAGGGCTATACGATTCCTCGATTAAATTATTTTCTAGTAGTTTTGATATTTGATGTTCAATTTCTTTCATGTCCTCAATAGAGCACCTATATGGTCTCTTACTGCAGTACTTATCTATCAACAGATCAATATGTGCTTCGTAACCTTTTACTGTACTTATATCATATTTATCTTTAGCGAAAATTGAATTATATTTGCATATCAATTGATCAATATCAGATCTTTTTTTATGATCTAAATGATTTATCGTAATATCAAAATCATTGACCCTTATATTTTCAATAAAGTTTATTTCATGTTCGTGAATAATAACTTGTTTTTCATTTTTATTTATCCCTATGTCACTACCTGTACTGCCAGGAATTTGTTTTGTGATTATAGGTTGTTTTCTTTGTTTTTTATGTATTTTGTCTTATTGTTATTGTTGTGGATATTTTGCATGATTTCTAAATTCTCATTTTGAGTTAATTTAAATTTTTGTATACAATCTAATCCAACTAGAAAATTATAGTCGAAGTTTTCTTCATCTATAACAAAAATATCAACATGTTTTTCAATTTCAAAAATTCTTAGTTTTAAAGTTACCATTCCTATTGATTTTTTTACGCCATTAATTGTTTTCAAACCTGCTTTTTTATAATGAGTTGGTATTTTTTTTAAAGATAATGACCTTGAATTTATTAAGGACACATTGGATCCTGAATCATAGATTCCTGATGTTTCTAAAATGTCATTTATTAGTAATTTAATTTTAATTAATGGCGGCACTACCAGTTTTTTTGGTTAATTTCATTTAGTTCAGTGTCTAATTTTGAATTGTTTACACTCCTTATCTAATCGTTTTTTGTTCTATCATTATTTTTTATCTTAAACCAACATTGTGATTCGGGATGGTAACGTGTACCTTTATTTTCTTTTTCACAAATTTTACACGGACTAACCATGGGCCTTCATTTTTATCTTTAATTTTACTTTCGGAAGCTATTATCTTTTATCAAATGTTTTTTTTATTTACCATGTGCTCTAAACTTCTTATATTATTAAATAAATCTTAAGTTTCCTTTAAACTATTTCTATCAATTTTATCCGCAATGAAATTCGGTAATCCGGTGGCGATTAGATCAATTAGAGTATGTTTATCTATGGACTTATTTATTTCTAATAGCAGTTTCTCTTTTTTTAATGCATACTCCAGTAATAAGCCCTGTCTATATTTAAATAACATTGCATACCTGATCGGTGACCAACTCTTATCTGCATAGGTCTCACTAAAGTTTTGTTTCCACATAGCCCATCCTGAATTTATTGTGTATTTAATCAGCATAGAACTATACCAGTCTTTACAGGAATCTTCTAAAAATAACCTAAAAATTTCAATTTTTTTGATATCCTCCTCTATGCCTAAACGTGCAAATTCCGCTTCAAAGATTGTCATCCACTGGGACACATTGGTAATCTTACTACTAGATTTTTGTATAACAAATTTTTCTGCCATTTTCCCCACATTAAAAGGTTTTGATGATTTATTCTTCATTTCAGCGAAGCTTTCCATGATTTTTATTAGATATTCTTCAGAGATTCCTGCTGTAGAAGTTTTCGGTGTTTCTTTTTCCTCTAAAAGGTATCCCATGAACTGTTTATTTCCATCTTCATCACAATATACCGCCTTTGTTTCTGGGCTCATGGATATCCACACCTGTCGCTTGTCATGCCGTTTTTTTAAAGTAGCTTTGATTTTTTGAAAGATTTGTGTTTTTATTATTGCATCGTGTAGTTTTACAGGTTGTAATTTATCCGGGAACACAAAGGTATTGCCGTCTAAATCGGTAATTGTTGTTATACAAATAATATTTGTCTTCACATCTTCACTGGCCTTGACTACAAATTCGAAATGTAATTTGTCCATTATTCTTGGGAATTAGCTGTAGAAATGTTGTTTTATAATGTGTTTCTAATTTTTATCCTTCGATAATATGGTGAATAGTAAAACTATAGCATTGAGTTGCTCTGAAAAGAGATTTATTACATAAACAAATGTTTACACTTTTACAAAACAATTTATAACGTTAATTAATCACAAACTCACCTGAAAAGAGAAACAACATTTAAAGCTATTGCTTCACTAGTTCGTATCAATTAAGTATTAAAATATTATACCATATCATATTATAATTCATTGATCGTTTCTAAGAACATAAGCTATTTTTCTATCGTGGCGTGGCGACATGTCCAAGTGACAGCTAGCTCAGCTCATATGCAAACTTCATGCTGAATGAAGAGTCACTCACTTCGTTTACATATATATATATATATATATATATATATATATATATATATATATATATATATATTTAAACTTATATAAAGCGGACAGTTTGTTTTTTTCTTTGTACGCGTTAATTTCTAGTATCATATCCTTTTTCAAAAATTCTTTTTAAGATTCTCAAAAAAAGAAAAGGAACCTTTACACAGTCACTCATGCGTATGTCTGTCCGTTTGTCACAGCTTTTTTTCTCGAACGTTGTGAAATATACATACATGAAATTTTTTCGTAGTAATAGAACATATTGAGCTACACATATTTCAATCACATATTTCGATTTAAACAATTTTCATCTGTAGATTTTAGGAGGTTATATTAATACTCGGTTTTTTATAATATCATGTCGTCGCCATGACGTGTTGTTGATTATAAAGCATACGGCTTTTGACAGCGCGACGCAGCGAGGGGAGTCAGGTTCGATTCCCGGCCCTTAGTCGAGCCGGGCTGGATTGGAATTCTGGTTGGCTCTAAGAAATTGCCTTCGTAGCAATAAATCCGACATATGTATCAATGAGATACATTAAAGTAGATAAATAAATAAATAATATGGGGTATAGTTTCATAGGACTAATTATGAGGAGCTCAAAAAAAAAATTCATAATTTTAGGTACTGTATTTTCATGGCCATATTGAAAAATATGCGAAAAAAGTGTGCACTTACTTTACGAACCCATTTAACGAAAAATATAGAATTATAAATGTCCATGCAAAACATAGTAGGAGAACGATAGTGATGATTGTAGATGGCATGATTTTTTAATTTGCATCGTGTTTAGCGCCTATGAAAAATAGGTCAGGTTCAGAGTATTCAAATTTTATACTTAATATCGGTGTACCGTATAAAAGAGCTCGAAACAAGGTATTTAATATGTTTTTATAATTTTATATTGAACATTTAAAAGTTATATAAAAAATACGCAAAAGAAAAGCATTCGTTCCTTATTTACCAAACTATTCAGGCAAAAATCGAGAAACAAATAGGGTTGGTAAAAACTGATTGGAAGACCACCAACTTGCATTATGTTTCTACGCATGAAAAAACTCTATTAACCAGCATATTTACGTTGTGAAAAATTATTATTTGTATATAGTTTAATGAGAATATTATGTACCCTTAAGATATAAATGTATAAATGTGTGCAGAATTCTCGTTGTGCAAGTGTTACTCATGCTTGTCAGGTATGTTATATTAGAATTTATCTCACTGTAATAGGCGCAGAATGCGATCCCCGAACTCAATGACCAGTGTTATCGATTGCTAATGAATAATCTGCTATAATAGTAATAAATGAATGAAAGTAGATTCGAATATTTTTTATGCATTTTAGTATTAGGAATTTTTGTCAGTAATTTTTATTAACCGTTTTAATACGGTATTTTCAATTACGGTATATATAATTAAATAATTATTTATAAGAAAAATATTTTTCATAAAATCTTGCCATGAATTTATACACTTACAGTTTTTTTTTCATTTTCGCATTTTATACAAGCAATATTTTGTATTTAATTACGTTCTTGCTGAACGATTAGATTTGTTTTTACTTTTTGCCCATGTAAACGATTTAAAAAAACTGTTTTTGACTACAAAAAAAAACTGTTTTTGACTTTCACTTTATGCATAAGAAACGGAGATTATTTTTTTTTAACTCAATTGAAAGCAGCCCAGTTTAGGAAAAATAATGTTAAGAGGGACCGACGCCGAAAAAACTGCAGACTTATTTACTGTATAACAACGCGGTATTCTAATTTGTTTTATCCCGTAAGAACCAAACTGAATATATGTTTACCAAACTACAGACATTTTCGGATTCCCCAAAATTATTCTCGACAGTAGGTGTAAAGGAAAGAAGGTCATATAGACTATTTTGTAAATTGTACAGGTCTACATTGCATGTTTCGTTTCAGTTTTGATTGAATTTTAATATATTACGGATATGTCTAAAAAAATTCTCCTTCTGATCGTGCGAGTTACAATTGTAAGCCGAATTACAATATATATTTAGTTAAATGTTTAATGCTCCTTGCTTACTTTACTACAAGGTACAATTTATTATTTATATTACTAGAAACAACTAAGGATTTTTTAAATGTGTTAACGAATTTTAATAAGAAGAAAAGAAGTTTTATTTTTAATACCCATTGTATGATAGAAATTTATGAAAGATCGTTACGAATCTGTCAAAATAAACTTCGATGTCATGTCGAAAGAATTATTGCCAATGTACATGCGAGTTAGGTAGTACGTGTAACATGTTCACATATCGGACGGTAAATAAACAATTATTAATATTTTGCATTTAGTGAAGAATTTGGCACAGTGGCATTAAGATTGTCAAGTAGATATAACATATTGCTATTACCAGAAAATTTTTAATAGTACCGATGATGTTATGATTTTAAACTGTCTTCGCACCTAAATAAAAATTGCTTGGGAATGAGCTAGGGTTTGGACATTGATCCACATTTTTTTATTTCACAGTTGAATATGCTGAGCTAACTGATTAAGTGGACGTTCTATCTCGTGTTCCATGGGGATTCCAGCGTGAACTCGAATAAATTGAGGGGCTTGTAGCTTAATCCGGAAATATGTCGGGCAGGGAATTAAAGTAATTCCCAGGATCTTATTCATCATTATTGTATTAATTTTATCAATAAATGTAAGAAAATTCAAATTTTATGTTGGATGTAAGAAAACTCAAATTTTAGCTAATATTTTATAATTATATCACGTTTTTCTAAAATTTCAGAATTATTTTGAATGAAGCGTGTTACATTAATACATATTCGTTTAATATTTTAATTTTCAGTAAAGCGAGTTCATTTATACCGTTTTTTGAAAGAGTACAAGAAGATGTTGGGATATTTATACCCGACACAGTGATATGTAACCGCACTTTTCTCTTATTTTCTCCCGGTATAATAAATTTTCTTGTCTTTGTGTTTTTATGAAATACATTTATGAATTACCTTTCCCTTTTTTCAGATTTCCTTCTTCATCTTCGATAAACATACGAGATACGATAAATATACAACAATAAATTAATTATCTGTAATTATCGGTAAACGTATGAAAAATTAATGAATATATAAATTTTAACTATTGACAATTTGAGTTTATTAAATTTAAGCTTATACAATCCTGAATAGTTTTTGAATTCTCGGACTCCTCAGACTTGAATTTAATGCTACAAAATACATAACAATATGTCTGCATCCATAACAAGGCCTACGAGTTAAATACTCATGAGGATAATGAAACAATTCATGAATTGAGTGCAGGTGGCGTCTACGCTACTCTGCGATAAGATGATAGTTACGTCGAACAGGTTACTTAACAAGATTTATTAGGTTTTCTGGGCTGGGAACATTTAAAAAATAATATATATTTATGTGATATAGCTGATCAATAATACTCCAAAATTCCATTTTTATGTAGAATTTGATTTAACGTTTAATAAAAGCATATTGAAATATTTTTAATTGTACATGTGATATCTATGGCCTATGCAATACAGGTATATTATATATAACAAATTTGTCTCATCCTTTTATGACTTAAAGAAGTTCAATAAATTGAAATTTTATTTTGAAAATATAGAAAATAGAAAATAGAAAAAGTAGAAAAATTCTAAAGCGCTTAGAATATAAATAGATCTCATAGAGCAAGAATTGGTGCCGTATCAATATGACGGATTCCGTGACATAAAAAATCACAATAGGTAATATTTAAATTTTCTCAATTTCCGACGCTCAGCCTAATTTTAGATTATTTTCAGAGCGAAAAATATATATTAATGCAATAAATTTCTTTCTGTATATAATATAGAGGGATATTTAAAAAACATTTTTAGAGTTTCAGCCATCAATTATTGCAACAACTATAAGTATATTGGTTTTCCAGGAAGCAAAAGAATAAACCAGTATGGGCAGATGCCATTTGGCCTAGTACAATTGCAGGAGTTATTAATACGAATATCAAACGGCATTATAATAATATTACACCATTGAGATTGCTGTAAACAACAATGAGTGAAGGTGTACTTACTTCCGACTTAGCTAGGTATTGATTTAAAAAATTGAAAAAAGGAATTTGATCTGTCCGATAAGGTTTACTGAAACAGATTCCTGGTTAAGTTCGTGGTATTTTATAGGCCACTTTTACGCCGGAAAAGTGAGAGTATTTTATTTAGAATTACATGAAAAAATCACATCTCTTTAACTTTCATGACAATGCTGGAGCTTCCGAGCGAAAAAAAAATTTCTACTCAATGATAATGGTTATAAAATCAAAGATTGATTTTATTAATCACAAATAAAAAAACATTACTAACATCATCTTGATATTTGAAGCCATTCCTTGTCTTTGAACTTATTCTATTTACACAACTTATTGAAGTTAATAATTTATATATTTTTCAATCACAAAAAGTGATAGATTTGTGAAAAAATTGCCGTAACCTGTTCATGTAAAAAATTCAATATTTTAAACCTAAATCATAGCATGTAACGATATCAGTTAAATAGTTACTATAGCGACAATCATCGAGAAATAACTAATTTTTTATTTTTCAATTAATAGTAAATTATTAGTTTCAAAAAAATTAAGTTATGAAGCAATTATTTCAGACTATCATATTTTCGATGCACTCTTATATTTGGATTTTTAATTTATTGAAATTAGTGACAAATCTAATTTATTGAAATGGTTTTTGTTACTAAAAAATATAATGCTACGAGCCTCATTATTTAAAACTGATGTAGAAAATAGATTTGTAAACGTCTAATATTGGAAATATGTGATGTGAAAGGATCAGTAAGTAATTTTACCATCGCTTTCTTTTCTTTGTTAAACTGGAAAAGCTTTAAAATTTAGAACTTTAGATATAGTGCAAATATGAAAGTAAGATTTTAGTTTTATGAAACTAAGATTTAGATTTTAGTTTAGGACGAACAAAAACAAATTTTAAATAAATCGGAACCCATCTTCACTTGAACTTTCCATCTGGTAAATAAATATACCTACAAACGTCCGACCGTAACAGGGCCAGCAATGAAAATAATGCTCGCCCGTTTATTCCATTTCATATCCATTTATCACTCACTCTTTTCTCCTCTCTACCTCTTTCACCCATCTCTCTCCATTTTTCCTCTCCATTTTTGCATCAAACAGAGATTAGATATGAAAATTAAAAGTTACAACGCATTTTTAACGATAGCAATTTTGCAAATGTAAAAACGTTTGGGAATATCTCGCTGAGGAACTACATTTATACAAATATATAAACTGTTTTCCAATAGAAATGAATAACAAACTCCATGATACGAATTTTGATATTATTATTATTAAGAAATTTTAGAATACAGATCTCCCTGCTCGAGATACGATTTCTCTTTATATTTTACTTGTATTTTATCGCTACTATTTTTGTTAAATATGTGATCGTGCGTAAGATATCTAACTGATTATTACAGACTCATCCTACAATTCTGGAGATGCATCGATAATATAAAATGTATTTCCTAATTTTATTGAAATTGTGAGATGTGTTATTTGATTTCTAAAATTTAATTATTTGTCAATTTTAATGTAAAATACATATGAGGTGCCTGTTGCTACATGAGTAATATATTTCAATTAATCATAACAATGAAATTAGAAAAAAGACTGTAAAAGGAGTCAGCAATTTATTGCTCTGCAATAGAGATAACGAGATCGTAGATGAAAATTTTTCGCATTTTAATGTTCTTAAGTAAAGTCATATACATTCAAAGTTTGCAAGAGTCGACAATAGTTTTTATATAGCAGACACAAATAGAAATAATCCTTTGATTTGCTAACTTTTGCTTGCTTTCCCGAACAAGTCAAAATACAATTTCTTGCAGAAATTATTGTAACAAAAATATAATTTTCAATTACGCAGGAATGTTAAGTAAGATGTCCACGATAAATGTAGTAGCATTAGAAAACCAACAAATTTAAAAGCATATTTTTAATATTAACGTCTGTCTTTATTTAATATAGTCTTGTCTCTAAATAAAATCTCTTATCTAAGTCGAACAGAGTGCAAATATTATAAAACTTTTGTGAAAAATGTGTCACAGTTAAATTTCAAAATAAAATATGGAAATGGTGGTCTAAATATGTTTTACTTTTAGTTATAAGCACATTTAGGGATTAAACAAAATAAAAAATGTGTATTATCTATACAAAGTGAAATTAAAGACACAAAGACACTACAAGTGAGATTACCACTTTACAACTTCTGCCGCGAAAAGAAATATATAAACCGTTACAAAATGACGGGACTACCAACCAAATAATAACTAGACGTATAAATAAAGGAAGTTTCGGTCGTATCAATGCCATCCCTTACAATTGCCCCATGTCTTTAAATCAAATCATCTATAGGAATAAATTGATAATTTGCAAATTTCTCTCATCAATTTTTAATGCGCGTAGTTTGTTTTCCTTTCCCAGACAATATTCTTAACTTTACAAACAAAAAAGAAACCTAAAATGATCCAAATAAATTAACGCCAAAAACTTTTCAAAAATGAGCCCTTATTTAAATTAAATAAAAATTTTAAAATACTTACAGTACTAATTTCAGAACTTATAGAATGTCTGTGGCGCAATCCAACAGTTGTAATAAATTTTATTACATTCATATTTTTGTATAATTTTTTAATTAAGGTCTTACAACTCCTAAAAATTCTGGGAACATATGCACTATACAACCAGGCACATGTCGACATTTTTTTTGTAATCAGATGAAAGTATATACATTAAAAACCATATATCAGATAACAAATCAAAACCATATATCAAAGAAATTCTGCAGCGGATACTTATTTATTATAAAAAAATTATTTTTAAAAAAAATACTCACCAGAAATATGCCGAAATTTGTACATTACATGGTTTATTTCGCACTATATTCACAATAAATTTACCATTAGACACTACACATTTGCCACAAACATAAAGTAATTAGAAATTAATGAAATTAAATAGTTTAAAATACATTTCTTAAATTACGTTAAAATAAAGTAATTTTTAACAGTCTTAAACGTCAAATAAGAAAAATTATCAGTTATACCAACTTAATAGGTTTTAATATCTTTGAATCTATAATTTATGTCTTTTTTTTTATTTGTGGCTACGAAGTTTTGCAATTGCCATTGCTTTTTAAATATAATTTTGGTTTTTAATTTATATATAAATATATATATATATATATATATATATATATGTATATAGATATATATATATATATATATGTATGTATAAATATATATATATATATACATATATATATATGTATATATATATATGTATATATATATATATATACATATATACATATACATATATATATATATATATATATACATATATATATATATATATATATATATATATATATATATATATATATCTATATACATATATATATATATATATATATATATGTACATATATATATATATATATATATATATATGTATATATACATATATTTATATGTATATATATATATATATATATATGTGTGTATATATATATTTATTTATTTATTTATATATACATATAAATGTAACTAAAATAATTACCGGCCGTGGCTATTGTATTTAAAAAAAATGGTATAAATATTTTAAAAGTATAAATGAAGTCCCAGTCAGGCCTGAGCTGAATTTAAATAAATCAATAATAAATATTGTCAATATTAATCATTTAAAATATATTTAAAATTTAGATAACTATAATATGAAATGAATACCATAAACTATCCAAAAATGATATATGCCATAACCTAACCTAGCCCAGCCCAGCCCAGCCCAGCCCTGCCCAGCCCAACCCAACCCTGTCCAGCCCAGCCCTGCCCAGCCCAGTCCTGTCCAGCCCAGCCCTGTCCAGCCCAGCCTTGCACAGCCCAGCCCTGCCCAGCCCAGCCCTGCCCAGCCCAGCCCAGTCCAGCCCAGCCCAGCCCTGCCCAGCCCTGCCCAGCCCAGCCCAGCCCAGTCCGGCCGGGCCGTGCTGGGCTGGGCTGGGCTGACCTAACCTAACCCAACCAAACAACACTAACCTAACATAACTTAAACTAACACAACCCAACCCAACTGTAACTAAAACAATTTCTAGCCGTGGCTGATGTATTAAAAAAATTGTTTAAAAAATAATTTTTATAACGAAAGCACAATTTAAAAAAAATTATTAAAAATATTTTGAAATAATAAATTATAAATATTTTGAAATAATTGCGTATATTTATAATTTATTATTTCAAAATATTTTTAATATTTACAAATAATCGTAACGATACGCAATTATTTCAAAATATTTATAATTTATTATTTCAAAATATTTTTAATAGTTATAAATAATCGTAACTATACGCGATTATTTCAAAATGTTTATAATTTGTTTTTCGTGTAGTTACCATTATTTATAACTATTAAAAATATTTTGAAATAATAAATTATAAATATTTTGAAATAATTGCGTATAGTTACGATTGATGAAATAATAAATAAAAATATTTTGAAATAATTGCGTGTAGTTACGATTATTTATAACTATTAAAAATGTTTCGAAATAATAAATTATAAATATTTTGAAATAATTGCGTATAGTTACGATTGATGAAATAATAATTAAAAATATTTTGAAATAATTGCATATAGTTACGATTATTTATAACTATTAAAAATATTTTAATATAATAAATTATAAATATTTTGAAATAATTGCGTATAGTTACGATTGATGAAATAATAATTAAAAATGTTTTGTAATAATTGCATATAGTTACGATTATTTATAACTATTAAAAATATTTTGAAATAATAAATTATAAATATTTTGAAATAATTGCGTATAGTTACGATTGATGAAATAATAATTAAAAATATTTAGAAATAATTGCGTATAGTTACGATTATTTATAACTATTAAAAATATTTTGAAATAATAAATTATAAATATTTTGAAATAGTTGCGTATAGTTACGATTGATGAAATAAAAATTTAAAATGTTTTGTAATAATTGCATATAGTTACGATTATTTATAACTTTTAAAAATATTTTGAAATAAAAATTATAAATATTTTGAAATCATTGCGTATGGTTACGATTGATGATATAGTAATTAAAAATATTTTGAAATAATTGCATATAGTTACGATTATTTATAACTATTAAAAATATTTTGAAATAATAAGTAAAATCCCAGCCCAGCCTGGTCCGCAGGCGGACTGAGCTGAACTTGAACTAGACTAACAGGACTAAATTTAAATAAACAGCTAAATAAACAAACCCATTTTAGGATTAATCATTCGGTTCATAAGAAAGAACGACGTCAAAAAATAAAATTTTTCGTATTTATGTTCTTATTTATTTTTGTTTTTATATTTATATGTATATACTTGTTTTATACTATCTTTATATTATAATTTAATTTTCTTCTTTTTGTTTAATTGTAGCCAACTTCTTGTTTAATTTTTATTATATTGTTTATTCTTTTGTTAACAAGCAACAATGACAAATATACGAAATATGGCTTAATCAGTATTACTTAGCCTTTTTTCCACACTTGATACTGGCAAAAGTTCCTTCTGGAGAGAACAAACGCCATATAATCAAAAATAAAAATAAATATGTTATGATTCGAAGTATAAACCATAGACAAATAGACTTTATCGTTTTCTGAATGTTGGTACAAAAAGAAAATGTAGTGGTGAAAGTGACAGGTTAAAAAAACATTCTAATTAAATAACTAAATTTACTTATTTATATTTATTATCAATGATAATTTAGGATTAAGTTTTGCTTTCAATTGTGTAATAAGTGCTTCAATTGTATAATAAGTGCTTAGTGATAAAAAAAAGTAAAGTAAGTGGAAAAAATAAAGTTTAAAACACATTACTCCGCAAACAAAATCGTCAGGTACAAAAATTGTCAAATTGTTTTTTTTATAATATATAACCATCCGCTGCAGAATTTCTTTCCAGATATATAGTTTTTAATGTGTATACTTTCATATGATTTCAAAAAAAATGTCGAAATGTTCCTGGTTGTATAGTGCATTTATACCAAATTCTGTATTGAATCTTAACAATTATTTTCAATTTTTTAGTTGATTTAAATAAAAGCTTGTTTCCAAAAAGTCATTTTACCGTTTATTTATTTGTCACTACTTAGTTTCACATTTTTATTTTTACACCTGTTTTTATGGGTGTAACATATACAACAAGAATTTTTTTTACATTCCGACTCCATAATTAGATTCAACTAACTGCTTAAGGCACATACTCATCGTGATCAATGTAAGAAGTTAAATCTAGGTGAGACTTGGTTTTGCAGATCAGAAATCCTACAAGCACCTTTCAGCTGCATAATTAGATCGAAATTGCCATATAATAGCCACGTACTTATCAAGACTAATCTATCAAGCCCAAACTCAATGGATTTATGTTTACAAGAGCGGTGATATAGAATCTCCGAATCACTATCGGGTTCCATTATCAGACAATGATCACCAACTAAAAGTCACATATGCGTCGAGATCAACCTAAAGAACCCACACTCGGTGAGTCTATGTTCACCAGAGGAAAGATCATGTCTAAAAGTTACGTATCGATTTACATTAATCTAACGAGATCAAATTTGGTGGGTCTGCTTTTGGACCACTACCATCTAAAGGCCACGTACTCATTGACACCAATCTAACGATAAAAAATTTGGTAGGTCTAGTTTCGGTCCTAGAGTGGAGATCCCGTGACTATCTTTCGGCTTAATTATACCAGTTCCTCATTGTCATATTATGGAGTCTACAGGTACTTGCTAAATTTTAGTAAAATCAAATAACATCAAATCACCGTACCCAAATATCTCTTATTTTATCACAATAAAGGTGATAAAATAAGAGATATTTGGGTACGGTGAGCGATGCGCAGATACAGATAGTACATATGTAAAAATGAGGGGAGTCAAATTAAAAACTTCCAAAAATTGTGATACCAAAATGTTTGAATTATTACAAGAACCAAAATGTTAGTGATACCAAAATGTTTCGATTATTACAAGAACCAAAGTGTTAATACCTAATTATTCTCATGATTTAAATGTGACCTCCACGCATTACAGAACCATTTTTTTTAAGAAACGAGTCTTAAATATTTTTGGAAGCGGTACATTTTTCTCTCCCATTATCATGTAATAAAATGATAATTATACAGTGTCACTGATGGTATCACTATAGGCAGGTAAGGATTTTATGAGACAATGTAATGTAATTTCTTTGTAGTTTAGTAAAAATTTTGAAACAGAAAACATCGTGCATTTGCGTGCACGATGTTTCTGCAGTATCTTTTATAAGTGTTAAATATTGATATATACGCATAGACGTGGCATTAGCTACATTCAAACATCACCCCCGAAATGGAATCAAAGTGCTAAATTTGACTTCGATTTGCCACAGTTATAAGCAGGCTTGGATACGTAGCGGCTTCATATATTTTACCTGTTATCGAAAAAACCGCATTATGCGATATAAAGTTACAAAAACTATCTAAAGCATTATCAAAATAAATGGAGTCTCTCATCATTCGTAATTAATATTATTTTCTTTAATTTGATACTAATTTTTATATAAAAAAATTACATTAATATTGGTAAAAATGTCACATTCAATTAAAGGAATGTCTCATGATCGAACGCAGTAACTTTTCTTCAATTTAGTTTTTTTCATAAAAAATTATTATGTTTTAGGTTGAATTATAACAACGACATAAGCAATAGAATGAGATATATTTTTCAGATGGATTTTTAAAATATATAATGACTGTCTATTTTAGATATATATAAGTATATAATGACTGTACATTTTTCAATTAGGATATTTACGAAGACTTGGAGAATGTAAGCAGCATCCACGACCGCCTAAGGGAATATTTTTAAATAATTAATATTCAATCAGGCTTACGTTAGACTAATTTTCAAAATAACTTTAAAATAAAAACCGCGTAAAAAGGACCAATTATTCGACGAAAATTGTTACTTGTAACATGTGGACTTCTTATATAAACCGCAAAAATGTAGGAAATTTTCTGTCATTTTATTTTATCTCATATATTTTTTTATCGTATATGATCGGAACTATCCAACACCTTTCCTATTGAAATCTTCTCTATTCAGTACTACTATTATGCATCTTCACTACACAAACACAAGTAGGTAGGAGGCAAAATTAAAATATACACTGTCAAAACAGGCCCGTATTTTTTGGTTAGAATTACTCTCTTTGATAGCACCTCACGTTCATTGTGTTACTGGTAATTGTATTTTATTTTTATTAATAAATCAAAAAACAATCCTTTATTTAAACCTTAAAACTGAATTATTTAAGAAATTTAGAAAAAAATTTTACGTGAAGACGAGAAACGAGAAGTACGTAAGATGTGCCTGTCACAAGAATTTATAAGAAATAATAAAGAACGATAATGGAAAGAATTCTATGACACAGCACAATTATAGTTTACTAAACGAAAATATTTTTTTAAAGAGAATCTATTAAGACAAAGAAACTTAATATCGGCAACTGGTTCATAGTTACCGAACCTTTATTTTTTAGTAATTCGTACAACAGTATTTTAATATTTTAATTACACTGCAACCTAACTAATTTAGGCGTCTATCGTGGTTAGCAAAAAACAAGCTTCCCAAGAAGTTTTATTTAAAAAAGAGAAAACAGTTGTGTGTCATTAAATATCTTTTTAATTTGAATACCTATTTTTTTCTACAAAAATACAAAGGGTTAGCCAGTAATAAAATCCTTTTAAGTCTTTAATTCTGTAGGAACGTGTTCATTAACGATTTTTTCCATCTTGTATTACTAAAGTAATCCTTATAAGTATTTAATTATCTAGGAACGTGTTCATTAACGATTTTTTCATCTTGTATTACTAAAGTAATCCTTATATACTCTTATGGCAAATTTTTTAAACTTAATTTACTTACTACTTTTAATAATTGTTTTGTTCCTTTCATTTTATTCCTTGAATTTATTACATCTTCCTTACATATACGATTAATTATGTCGTTTATTGAAGATTCCCATATATTGTGACAACTAATTCCCTGCTAAGAAACTAAGTTAAGTTTCTTAATCCATTAAATAAAAGTTACGTAATTGAATTCAATAAGAAATTCTCACTCGATGATCGCGCATCCCACTGATGTTCTCTTCCATATTCATATTTATACTCGTCGAAAGTTATATTTTATAAAACATTTTAATAAATCATTCCTTACATTTAAAATAAAAGTTTAACATAATATATGATTGAGTTGAGGCATTTTTTATTACCGAATGAAAACTAAATACTGATGACATGTAAATCGTACTCAGTATGAGAAATGTGACTGGAATCACTGGCATTAAGGATTTTTGCATATGTTCTGTGCATCAAAATAATTTGTTCGATAATATATAACCACCCCTTTATCTGTCTGGATAATATATAACCACCCCTTTGTTGTGTTGTGTTAAAGATAAATTTCCATTGACTTTTTCATATCATCATGGGGGAAATTGTTTTGGGCGGTTTGGTATACTATTTCACCTAATTCTTGTTAATTGGGTATACCCAATACCTAATTATTCGAAGAATAGACTGTTCATGTTTTTAGTAAGCTTTTTAAAAAGCTTCAATCTTAATAGAGCAGCCCTTACGACAAATGAACTTAAGCCACAAAGGTGAAAAACGACCAGTCGATACAAACTGGTAGATTAGTCACGATTGGGAACTTTGGCATTTGGTTGCATTTTACTTTTCTATGTTTGACTATTTTACGTGAAAATATAGCAATATTGTCTATGTTTCCGTATAGAAATTATTCATGAAACATTTTTAAAAGGACTTATCGAATATATATGTCTAAGTTAGTACTAATTTATTTAGAAATGAAACGCACGCATGCACGCACGCATGTACACCCTCACGCACGAATGCACGCACGACGCACGCTCACACGCACACACGAACGCATGCACGCACGCACAGACACACAAACGCACGCACGCAAGCAAATATGCACGCACGCACTATAATTTATTTTTGTAACCGAAATTTGTAATTCTTTTTTACGAAAATGTTATTGTCTCAAATTCCGATTAGAGTCCATGTAGTTATTTTTAATGAGTAATTATTAAGGATTTCATTTCGGGATTAATTTTCGCCGCTCTTGTCTTTCAGCATTATAAATTTTTTTTTTCTTTTTTTCTTTCTATATTTAAAATAAAATGTTATATATTTGGAAAAGTAATTAAATAGACACAAGCATTCCGATATTTTGGAACTTCATCACTCGCTGAAATATAACAAATCTTGATTAATGATACTTCAAACATAAAAATCCATTGCGCTGTCTAGACTTTAAGGTTAAGAAAGTGTCCAACCTCTATAACCATTTACATTCAAAATAAAAATATTTTTATCGTTAGTTTGCGTCGGGACAGAATAAAAGCCGTGTAATGTTTGTGTGTGGCTACTCCACGCTTATTCAAGTTTTTATTAAATTACATAATATTAATTAAATAAGTATTTCTTACTACAAGAATGGACGAGTATATTTAACTATCAAGCCTGTCTCTTTCATCTTCATATCTGCGAGCATACTTTATTTAATATTCGGTTTTATTCCAGATAACTTTTTTCAAAATCTATTACTAGAGTCTATAGTTTTCCCCATTCCGTTCATTCAAATATTTAAGCTAACTGTAACGTAATTAACTCCATTTTCTTTATATCTTAAAAATGGATCCATTGCTAGAAACCTATTTAAAGAGTGATCGGTTACTTCTTTAAATTAATTGTATTTATTGGTACATTTCCCTGGTAATCCTTTTTAAGTATCTCCACTGGTATTGTCTGTATCTCCACTGGTAAAATGGGGAAAGATAAATATTCTCTATATATAGTTCTTTATAACGACGCAAGTAGCTTATTTTATTTACGTTCAATATTGCAGTCACACTCAGTATGGCAAATGAACTTTGAACTTTAGGTTAATTAAAACAAGAACCACTCTCTGCTCATTTTTATATCGTTGACTATTTCAATAATCCAACATTTCGCTTTTACTCAATTATTTTACTATGTAATAGGAAATAATTTATCTTTAAATTTAAAAAATACCTACATTGTATACCTCTATGAACCACGTTTGCCTTTGAAAAATTATGAACATATTTTTGGATAAATATATTTTCTTTACGTGGCGTGAATCGCAGAAAAATTTTAAACGACTTCACAAGATGAGGGAGTTCTCAGTCAGACTGTATTTTTTTGTGTATATTACGTCTAATTTCCAGCATTCGACAACAAATTTACATGATTATTTTTTTATTTGGAAGGATATATCCCGAGTGTGAGTCCGCGAAAATTGTAATTGGTAGTTAGAATTTCATCACATAAATTAAAAGAATTCTATAAAATTCCTCAATACTGAAGAGCACAGATGTCATATCGAGTTTGGGTGATATATCTAATGATCTAATGAAACACAGCTAAGAACATAATTTATCTGTTCTTTAGCAAAATCAGGGTAAAATGATGGTGCCAAAATGTGGTGACAGTTACTCTAGAGGGAGGAAGAGTAAACTCATCGAGTTTGGGTTCGAAAGTAACTGTAGTATTCCAGTAACATTAGAGTTTCAAATTAACACTAGTATTTTTATTATTTTATATTTTCAGTTTGCTTTTTATTCGGTGGTTATTTGAAATCGGATCAATTTTAATGTTAAACAATTTTAATTCTACTAAAAATCCTACTAAAAATCTTAACCTGCTAACTTATGTATGTTAGTATATACTCATTCCAATGCATCATTATACTAGCTTTGAATGTGTAAGTGATGCCACCAAGGCAAAGTAAACGCTGTATGCGTAACGCTAGAATTATATTATTGTATGTGAGGATCGCATCTTTTCGTAGGTACATTTTATCGGCGTCTTGAAAGGAAGCATTTAAGAGGGTATTCTGTAGTTTAGCATTAGTTCTTATTCAGTTCCCAAGCTATGATCAAGGTTCAAGAAAACTTTAGGGATTAGAAAATTAATGAGGGGTCAGAAGCCGTAGTTCCAATGTGTTCGGTACATGTAGCAGCTTATCAATTAAAATTCCCAGCGGTTTTCTTAGAGAATAGATTAAAATAAAACCAGACCGCTAGTCGTAACAGAATATTTCGATCAGTTGAGTTGTTAAGTATGAAAGAAATAACTTTTTAACTGTGAAAAATTCGATTTCACTGGAAAGAAAAAATATGGTAAAAAAGTAAAAAATCCACCGAATACATATAATTACTTTTTTATAAAAAAATATTGATTCTGCAAAGTCCATTAAGGCAAACAAAGAAGTTTAGAGCCCGCAATCAGTTTACAATTTCAGTAACCTACATGTTACGAAAGTAACTTCAAAAAAATATAATTTAATTGTGTAGCCAACAATGTTTTGACTATGACTGGAACAGAACGAAAAATCTGTTTCTAAAGAGATTTGATTAAAAAACCAAAGCAATTAATCTCCAATCGTCGAGTGCTTCGCAATAAATTATATTTTTTTGAAATATTTTGTGAAATATTTTTTTATAATGGGACAAATTTTAACACGAGAATAGAATCGATTTTCTTCCAACCAATATTTTATTCTATGTCCGCTGGAAAATTTTCTTCGAAAATTGATTTTACCCCTTGTATTAATTTTTTTTAACATCATTTTTATTTTCATAGGTTATTCATTAGTTTATGAAATTTATTTTTCTTTCCGTACCATATTTTACGAAATTTTTAACGGATTCATTTTTATTTTAAAAATTAATTCTGCCAAAAATAATTACATAATTATTTTATAAACCCTTGAAAGTAGGTTCCTTTTAGTATCAAATCCCTAAATTTTCGGCATATCTATTTGGCATTTTCTTGCACATTCATAATTATGTTTATTAAGTACCAATAATGATTATTTGAAGTAATTCGGTTAATGAAATTTAAACGGTACTAATTTAATAGGAAACAAAGAAGCAAACCTCACCGAGACATAACTGAATTAGATACATTATTTATTTATTTCGAAGTAAGTAAAGAGTTCTCGGAAAGTTAAAATAACGTAGAAAGTAAACGACCTTATCTTGATCAGCTAGACATACATTTTCATTCAATTATCTTATTGACAAGTTCTGATACAAAATAATTTCAAAATCATACTCAATACGACCTTCAGAGGTGTGCCTTTTAAGTCATAAAATAAAATAAAAAATTACTTATGATTGCAAGTTTGGAGTGTGGTACACACACACACACACACACACACACATATATGTATGATATATATATATATATATATATATATATATATATATATATATATATATACGAACAATAAATTACATTGCTTTAACACGGTTTTCAAATATAGGAATATTTCAGAATAACGGAATAAAGTTATAGGATTTAACTTGTAAAGATGGAGAAAGAAAACAACATAACATCACAGGTTTTCGATGAAATCCTGCTCTTATAGGGTCCGTATAATCACACAATACGTTGAGAGAATGAAATATTTTATGGCAATCATCACAAAGTCTGCACTGTGTCAGACGAGCATCACCATTGGTACATGCAGTGATTTCTGACATAGGAAACTGCAACTAACTCAATGTCAGGGCAATGGTTCTGAGTATGTTATATATTATAAATAGTAGTAGTAATGTGTGGATAACTCTTTTACGCAATTGTTCAGTCATTTAAAAAAATGTGGCGTAATATGGATCCTACACTAAAATAGCATACTGAATTTGAGATGGCACAAGCAAGCAGCAAGAGCTATTTAATAATACGATACGTTCCCATTTACACGAAGGGTTTGGTAGTTCTCAAGCAAAGCACAAACTTGCCATGTAATGTTGGGAACGTGAATGTTAAAGTGTAATTTAATGTCATAAAATATC
Organism: Druceiella hillmani; assembly: GCA_039881145.1. NCBI lineage: Eukaryota > Metazoa > Arthropoda > Insecta > Lepidoptera > Hepialidae > Druceiella > Druceiella hillmani. Next base: position 29,323,435 of record JAYKKI010000013.1, on the reverse strand, counting down.
ACACCAAGATCACGTGTGCTATGAATAGACTCCGAAGAATGGTTACCCACGTTATAAACATAGGAATGGACAGTCTCATTTTTTCGAAGTGGTCGATTTACACGTACTATGACGTAATATTATCTTGTTTATACTACGACGGTATATATATATATATATATATATATATATATATATATATATATATATATATAAAAGAAACGAATTAGTTTTAGGTCGCATAATAATTATTAAGATTACGACATATTCCATTACGTACAAAATTCTTTGTTCTCCAGAAAGCCACTCTTTATACTTTAACTCAAAAGATAAACTCTTTGATTAAACATGAATAGTTTAGCCCTCAATAAAACAAAATTGATATTATAGGTAGAGTTAAAATACTTTATATCAAATTTTTAATGTAGAATGTTTATAAAACATATTTATAAAATTGCTTTCCTGAAAATTCTCTGAAATATTTAAAGATCATATGTTATTTCGGGTACAAATATTCTATTGAATAAATATAAATAAGCTATTAATTCTACATGTCACATGCGAGGGACTTGTGTAATTGTTCAATATACAAATTCAATGAAACGACGATGTTTTGATTTATCTAGAAATACTTTACCGATTAAACTTATATACCGCTTCACTTTATCAATAATTATCAATACTCTTTAAGAGTAGACGAAGACAAACATTTTAGAAACCGAAGTATTATCTGGAACTCTCTAATTTAAAACTTCACAAATTCAAATTACACTCCAATGACGTCACCGAATATCGTCGGCAAACGTGAAACTGTATATTATTTGACACTATTATTATTTGCCTTTGTTTTAAATAAATTTCCCGAATACAAACAACAATTAAAAACTAGTTACATATAATTGCAACTCACAACATGTCAATTTGTAATAAAGTCATAAATCGTTTTATTTAAAAAAAAAAGAAAATTTTGGAGAAGTTTAAATTTCTACCTTCAACAACATAAATTTTCGTATACCCAGATGTACGACGAAAGTATTTGGTAATAAAGCAATGCCTGTCCGTTAGTCCCATTTCACGACCATTTATCATTTACACCTGCCCCTTGCTCAACCTTTCCCATCCTCTGTCACTATCCATTTCTTCGTTACGCGGAGATTGAATGTATAAGTCACAGCGAGTATTCAATATTGAAATTCTGCCGATGCATACCTGCCAGATGCACACTTTCTCTATAATACAAGTTTATGTATGGCTATTAATTAAGTTGTACAATTGAACTTAAATTCCATATAGGTAAAGAGATTCTATTATTATTATTTTAATTTAAGTACACTTCATTTTCTGGAATAAAATTACTCTACACAACATTTAATGATAAGATTTAATTACAATCTTGAACCATGTGAAATTAATAGTAACATGTGTAAGGTAACTTATTTCTTTTCGTCAACATTTTTTAATATATATTTCAATCATTTCAATTCCAAGATTGGTTCGCTAAAGGCGTCTGATCTCGGTAAATATACACAACAATAATTATTTATTTAATATTATAATACATACCACAACAACCAGTATTTATTAATGGCACTAAATTACCATAAGCCGACACAGCTAAATATCTTGGTATGACTCTTGAGACCAAGCTTCGGTGGAAAGAACATATTAAAAGAAACGCGATTGTGAGATGCTTGGTTGTAATTCTGAGCTATCAACATACAACAAGCTTATATTATATAAGAAAACTCTACGCCCAGTTTAGTGTTATGGAATACAGCGATGGCGTTGGGTGAGCAAATCTAATATCCAATTAATTAATAGGTTCCAAAATAAAGTGCTTAGGGATATAGTTAGCGCGCCATGGTACGTTCGTAACTGTAACCTCCATCGCGATCTTAAGATTAATAACGTGAAAGATATTAATATTAGATTTGCTAGTTCTTGTCAAAAGAGACTCCAAAACTATATCAACGTACAAGCAATTTAACTCTTAAATGTACAAAATTCACTAGGTGACTCAAAAGGCTAAAATCATTTGAAATTACCAGATATTAGAATACTAAATTAATAAATAGAAATATTTTGGTTTCAAAAGTACTCAGAATATTAATTTAGAAACAAATTACCCGTTAGTTGTATTACTAGTTTTAATAAATATTTTGAAAGAAAAGTTTTTATTTATTTAGGACAATAACCAGTAATATGGGTACTAAATAAAGATATGACATTTTATAAAGGTGCCAGAAATCAAACCCAACAACAAGAGTTTAACTATACTATAAACACGTTTTGAATAACCTGTTAGTTTAAACATAAAATATAAAAAACCGAATAGCGTCCACCGCTTGAACTTGTTTAATATTCAAGCCCGTTCTTTCTGTCCGTTTTTTTCAATCGAGCGTAGTTTATATGTGAAAATCGTAAGTCACGGTGCATTTTCTATAATACAAATGTTGCTGAAGTGTGGACTTTAGCAGATATCTCACCGGGAAAGGATCCAATAAAAGTCGTGTCTAGATAAGGACATATATTTTTCTCGGTGATATATGCCTGAGCATGGTTACTGATTAATTTGTGTTTAAGTTAACTTACCACTATTAGAGTTTTAAAGATTCAATTCGATTTTTTTTTAGATTTCAATACGGGAAACTTGCTGGAAAACAAGTTTTACTTTCCAATAAATTAATTGCAGTTAGGGCAAAATAACATATATTTATTGCGGAGTTAAATTACTATCTAAGTCAACCCTATTACATCACTATTGGAGTGCTGCGGAGTTTCGATATCTATTTAAATATAACTAATTAATAACCTTTGTAAAATTTTCATTTAGAGAGTTGATAATTCTAGAAATAAAAAAAAAACAAAACACTGAACAGTAAAAGTCTTCTAGAGCTACGTATTTATTTCGGACGGGCGTCAAAATAATTTTTAAAATTGTTACAAACAATGAATAAAATATTTCTTCTTAATTTATTAAGAAATCTTAATTGCACATTGAATCAAAAATTGATACTAAAATCTTTGCTACCCTATTACCGAGTTGGAAAATACTACAGGCAGAAGAATATATAGAAAAAGATAACGTACTTGTCAGGATCAAATGAAAATAATTTCCGACATATTTGTTAACAAAAATATTACCATTTCATCGTTATCATAAGAAATTTTTTTTAATTATTGGATATATTTGGCGGTAATTTTATAGAAATTCATTATCACCCAATTTTTATTGATGAAATGAAAATACGTGATGTAGAATTATATCTACTTTATTTAAATTATTAACCATGACATAGGTTCGTTATATGATAACATCTTCAGATCGGAAATTTAAAAAGAATATTTTCTTATTTTTAAACTATTAATTTAGTAAAAAAAATATTACGATATCGCTTAATATCATATATTGATTATTTTAAGGCTAAATTGAAGTTATTGCATTTAAAATATTCATTAAATGACAATAAGAAAATGGTAAAGAAATCACTTTCACAATTCTTTTGTTTTATGTAAAGTTTATTCGACATATTTACCTAGTGAACACTGAATTAATTTTTTTACTTGATGAGACACATTTTAACTTTGCTATTTGAAAAATTCACCAAACTATTCTCAGTTTCACGAATTCATACTCAGTTCTCTTCTAAGTCACTGTAGATTAAGGAACGTACTTTTTTAAAGAGACCTAATTAGGAATGTACGGTAGAGGACATAACAATTGATTATACATTTTTTGTAAATATATGTAGAGATATATAGTTATAAAAAAATCATAAACTTTAAATGATATATGACAAACGATACACGTCACATGAAGATACGAGTATGTTATTAAACTTTTGTTGTTAATTCGCTCGATAAATAAATATTTTATACCACTAAAATCACCACTCACATTGCCCCAGAGAGATCTAGCATATAGAATGTAAGAGTACTATATCGAGTTAAATACATTATAAATTATAGCTCGTAATTTAAAAAAATTATCTTCGCAAATTCAATTGCGCAGAAAAAAATTTGAAAACAGACAGAACTAACTAATGAAATGTTTACCAAGAAACGGTATCATTGAATTAAAATTTAGTTTCGGCAATTTGTGTTGTTATGAATTATTTTCATAGAGAATGACGGTATTTCATCATTTTTGTTGGATAAATAAATGATTCTGGTGTATGCTGGATGTAATACAATTGTACGCATTTTTAATATCGCCTCTTACAAAATGCTTTATATGCATTTTCACTAATTACATCAACTTATGGTATTAATTACATCTTATATGTTGACTTATTTTATCAACATTTTTACACGCATACAATGTTGAAACGCTTATTATTGTACTCATATAGCATAGTATACTGGCTAATGAAAATTAATTAATCGCAGCCCTAAATAAATGAAGTTATTCTCGGAGAATGACTGTTCACAGTAGAGTTTAGTTCATTATTGTTATTAACTACTTCTCACATATATATGTAGAGCTCAATTGCTCAGCTGAAAAGATCGTTCGGGAGTTTGACTTTGTAGTTGCCATCATATGTAATTTAAGGTGGTACGCACATTCTTCCCTTGGGTTGTACACGCACACACACACATATGTACACATATGTGTGTGTGTGTGTGTGTGCGTATATATATATATATATGTGTATGTATATGTATATATATATATATATATATATATATATGTATATATATATATATATATATATATATGTATATATATATATATATATATATATATATATATATATATATATATATATATACGCACGGTACCCAGAAATAATAGGTGTCGGACAAAGAAAGACGTTATTCCTTGACTGAAAAAATAGTTGATTGTCGTTAAAATAAGATTTTTAATACATTTTTAATACACTTTTTCTCAGAAAATTAAAAATAATATTCATAATTATTTATCATATTTTTCGTATACACCATACTTGCGTACATTTTTAGTATGCGTAGCTATTCACGGGTTATTCCGATCGAGGGAATAACTCGTGAATAGCTACGAAGACTTCGCCACTGCTGGTAAACACCGTACTTCGGCAAGTTTTGGGTGTGTTAAAAAGAGTTATGTGTAATATTAATTTTTAAATATTATATTATAATTTTTTGTATTATTTTTAAATTTGCATTTCGAGAGAAAAGAATGCAGCATATTGGTACGATATATTTAATGTTTCCTAACTCATCTGTACGATAATTTTTCAATGTTTGGCTTTTAATTTAACCTATTTTAGTCCTTTCAAGCTTCACTACCTTAATTTTATTACATTCATCGCAGCAGATAAGCACTCTATTGGACTTTAATAATTTTCTGCATTTATTGTATTTAATATAAGCCGTACAAACAAGGAAAAATGGAAATGAATTTACATCACGTTCGAAAAGTACCATATAAAGTGAGACATCGAAAAGCTTGATAGTGCCTGCACTAAATAGAGTAAGCTTTTGGTGGAGACTAGACTAACCATAGTACTACTTAGTTTAATATCAAATTGTGTTAAAAATATTTATCTTTTATTAATAGTACAGTTACGTATTTCTACTTAAAGTTAGGTTAACGTTCGTCATAAATTTTCCCAATTGTCCAAGTGGTTTTGAGACAATATAATTTAAATTAAAATTTTTAATCCAATCATTTGCCAAAAATGTGTCAATAAGTTATGCCAATAATATATCCTTTTTTCTGAAGTGAGTATTGCCTGAAATAACGAATTGCAGCTTGGCGAATTCAAACAAAAATTCTAAACAGCGCTTGACTAAGAGATATATTTCTTCCATAAATTAGATTACTAGCCCATCCTCTGTTATTAATATCCGTATCTAAATTTATCTCATCGCCCAACGAAGTTCGTGTGCTTACGTACGATGTGTCACGCGATTGTAAAATAGTTTAATATCTGAAACAAAGAAATTAAAATTTTCTATATTAAACAATTTATATAATTTTAGGCAAAAGTACGCCATAGATTAACACATCAATCTGATTTGTTTTATTATACGCCTTGGTTCTATTTTTTTATATTTGAATTACTTCAACACATTTATTTGGTTTCGGAAAATATCTTGGTTTATACTATTTGAATTAAGATTATAGGCATCCCCTAAGACCATATAGTATTTCGAGACATTTTCTTAAACTTAGATACGGTTGCAATACCAAATAGTCTAGACTATCTTACAAACAAGTGTGCAATTGATACGCGATTTGCTTTTTTTTTAAATGCAGTTTTTGTATCAATGAAATTTATGTAATTATGTTAAAAAAAAACTCAAGGTTCAACAGATTATACTGATTCAATAATCGTTAATTTTGAAACAGATTTGTAAGATATAATTCTGTTAATTTTGTATTATATGGAGAAGTGACGTGCATTGCAAGGGATTTGTAGAACATAAATTTTGTGATTCATAATTTTCACAAGAGTTCTACTCGTTTCAACATTTTCTAGAGGTTCTTCCTCCAAATTTCCTTACAGTTTAATTTGTTTTGCTCTGAAATGATTTACTTTCTAAAGCATAAGAAACAAATATTGCTTTTTACTTATTATATAAGATAACAGTCACCATTCCTAAAGCAGTATATGTAGAAATAACAAATGCCACACGTTAATTGATTTTACAACTATGTGGTGAATATTATGTGTGATATATAAAAGTTATATTGATGGAGCGATGGAGCAGCTTAGAGACGAACACACTATGAACAACAAATATAGAAAAGAAAAACAAAAAATAACGGACTACAGTGTATAAAATGGGAATATCATTCAGTCGACCAATATTACAGGTTTTCCTCAGGAATTTCCCTAAATTTCAATTAGAGATTTTAGACAATATGCATTTAGGAATAAATAATTTAATCATATGCTTACTGATAGAATTTGGTAAACAAGCAAATCGAGAACGTGTCTCCAAAATCGTCATTCAAATTATTTAGAAAATTGTGAAAATTTTTGGCAATCTTTTTATCACAATAAGACTGCACGCATTATTTTTAAAATTTATTTTCGCAATGTTAACTTTATATAAAGTGTAGAACCGTTTCCAAATAGTTAAACTGCTTAGGTAATAAGTCAGCATCAAGCTTAAAACTATGAAAGTCAGTGACAAAGTGCGTTTAAATTGAACAGTAATGGGGGCATTCCAACGGCTAAACCAACTCCTAAACAATATTAAAATTGACTTTAATTATAGACTTTATGATTCGAGTCGCACAAACGCCTTTTGAAATATCATAAGGTTCTTAGTTTGCATCACTCCGTCTGCTAAGTGGAAATAAAAATTCTTGCATTAATAGCGCTTATTTTTTGATTACCAAAAACTAAAAATAACGGGAGTTCGATATTTTAAAAATAGAACACCGGATGGAAACAATAGAACTTAGTTGGATCTTTTGGATTAATGGAAATACTAGTACTTAGTTGGACCTTTTGAGTAGAATAACGTTTTCTAACATTAAAACATTTGCAAAGTACTGCTAGCCCCAGAGATTTTTAGAATCGATGCCAAGTCTTCTCTCACGTATATGCACAGCTACATCACAGAAACGCGTGCTACATTGCATTTTGCACCGACTCCAAAAATTCGTTGGTTCTTCACGGCAAATTGAATGGAAGATATATCGCGTTAGGATAATACAGGTGCGTCTGTCATTCGATCTTTAAATCAAAGGGATATATATATATATATATATATATATATATATATATATATATATATATATATATATATATATATATATATATGTGTACATGAAAAAATTATCGAATATTCTTCACATCATGAAGACATCACAGATGTAACCGAGGACAGGTTGTCTACTCTATGATTAAGGAAGATTATTATACTTAACAGCCTTAATTAATTAAATTATTACGTAATAATTTTACATATTAATATGTTAGCAGTAGTAGTACGTTTTTGTAGTTAGATTTAATACATTTGTTAATTGATTAAATTTAGGACATTGATTAAAACGATAGTACTTAGTGCAGAAATGATCGAAATCACACCAGTTACATTGCACTTGATATTTGAAACTGACAATCTGTCAAACGCGAATGGTGTGCATACCCGACCTTTTGTATTGAAAATCAGTTTACTAATGAAAATAGAGTTTTAGTTGCAAACTAGTGTAGCCGTGTGACCTAAAAGTATACATGATACCATTTTAGTTATTCTTTCATTATGAACGAACAAATAATCACATGGATAAATATATTTAAAAATCGATATTTTTTTCTACTACTTTTTTTAAATTTTTGAATCATTTTTTTATAAATAGCTTCAATGTGCAGATGCGTCAGTTGTATAGTTTTATCACAAGCATCTACATAAAATACGTAACAATAAAATTTATATAATACTAAAGTCACCAAAGTCCTTTAGTTGTATAACTAATACATAAGACAAATGACTGACAATGATTTACCCGAAAAATTACTGACAATGATTTCAGGCATTTACCCGCGTTCGGGATGCTTACACAAGAACGTCACACTTCATATCTGGCTACGCTCATTTTAAACACTTACTTACATGATTCAAAATAGACATAACGCTATATATTTGTTATATTATTATATTATTAACGCTATATATTGTGTATATATCCTATACATTTTTGTGGCTAACGTGCATCAGGTAACTGGGAACTTTTTTGTTTTTGGTGTACTAATACAACTTAAAAGAATTTTATTTTTGTCTTAGAATATTGTGTAATTATTAAGTCACGGGCAAAAACTAGTGTGTATGTATATATATATATATATATATATATATATATATATATATATATATATATATATATAATTTCCTCTTTGTGTAAAATTAGTTATCAACAACGCACAGAAGCGAAGCGATAGCAGTACCCGCCAGTGGTTAGTTGCTAGACGTTGAATAGTTCTGTTCTCCATATCCGAATTCTAATATCAGATTTTACAATGTAACAACTATCAAATATCTTGAATCACGCTTGATTTATTACAATCTCTTAATGAATTGCATTGTTCATCTCTAAAAATTAATCATTATGATGGTCGATGGTGTAGTTGTTTTGCAAAGTAAACTAATACAAGTTACCAAAAGAAAATATCTAGAATCACGGTTGATTTACTACCATCCGATAATGAGTTCTTTAGGAGATTTCTCATCTTTTTAATTAATCTTTGCTAATAGCCCACCTAAAGAAGAATACAACGAAACATAGGTCGTAGGTAAGAAACATAAATGAAGTAGAAATAATACTACATCACGTAGTTTCATTTAATTGTGAATCATTAATTTCTACTAAATTAACACGAAATATATTCAATAAAATACGTAATAACCAATTTTTTTTTATTACAAAACCTACATAATACTAAATCTGCAGAAGTAATTACATTACAAGTATTTACAATAGATACATATTACAATTAAATTGAGGAAAAAAATTAAATTATATAGAATACATTCATCATCTAAAAATTATTTTGTGCGTAATACGACCAATGATGACGTTGACACTCCTGCATCTGTCTGCATTCAGATTGCTTACTTAAACAGCTACCCTTTCAGCTCCACTCCACATTTATGTCCGCTACGCCGATATATATCCCGATCTCAATCCGTGATTTAAATTGCATATAGTGCTAATTAAGAATTTTTTTGTTGCTATATATATAAATACATTTTTTTAAAAATTAAATTCGCATATCTTATGATTGAATTTCAACATACGTAAAACTAAATTATTTATTTTATAGCATATTCCTCATCTTTTTAATCAATCTAATAGTAAAGAATACATTTCTCAACGAAATTGAAAAATAGAATTAAAATTTATTAATCATTAAAATAAATCATCAGATAAATCAGAGATATAACATAATATAGATTAGGATCGTCGTATAATATTTAACTACCAATTTAAGTTTATATAAGCTTCTGTCTCCAAATCGAGACTTATATTGTCTAATATATAAAAAACTACTATCATCTTAGTCTTAATACCACTTTTCTCTATAAGTACATATTTTAAATTTTGATGTGAAACATCTATAGGCGCCGGCGACAGCATCATAGCGTGGCGACGCTTGCAGCATCATAGCGTGGCGATACTAAGGTATACATATGGTCTATATGTAGTAGAGTGTACGGTATGGCGACGTGTCGCCATGCGCAACCGACTCCGCGACCTCCTTCTCACTCAGTTCGACGCTGTTGTTTACAAGTCACCATTTTCTGTAAGAAATTCGTAATACTTTATTTTTTCATTATGTTATATTTAGTTCCCGTAATAATCTTGTCTTTTATACATATTAATTGTATGAACACGATGTTTCACATCTGCCAGGCGTCCCGTGACGGCTTACTTTTTTTTTATTTTTGTGTTTAACAATACGTATTTAAATATAATTTCTATTCTAGTAACTTATATGAAATTCACATGTATATAAGTTAATAAATAGCGATATTAGCTCGCATATCATTGATAAAAGTGGCGTCTTTATGCTAAGACGACCTTTACCCTATCTTCATACGACGGGTCAAGGTACGGATATGAGCAGAATTTTTATCATTGAGAATTTGCGATGTCTTACAATTTTCGCATTCAATCTGCGCTCCACGGGGAATTAGAGTTAGAAGGTGGGCACCGGTGAATATGAAATAGGTATGAGTGAAAGGAAGATGAATTAACTAATGTTACTTTATTACTAGACGTTTAAGTTGTTAACATCTAGGGTAAGAAATTAAATTATATTGATAGTACCTTTCTGTTAAAGATTGTAAAATATATATCGTTTTATTTATTTATCTTCTTCTTGTTATAAAACTAATAAAGGATAAACTGTACTTATGACATGGCGTGGGATTCCTTTTAATATTTTCGCATTCTAGAATTTCAAGCCACAAATTATTCCAGAGCCATGAGCTCTTTTATATTTCAGATCCGATTATTAGCCGATTTAATTATTTTTGGTTACAAAATGCTATCAGCATATATAGACATTAATTATTTGTAATCAGTGGCGTTTGATTCTCTTTCCAAAAGCATATATAATATTACAGTAGCATATATTGGCAATATGGTGTGTGATGATTTATTATTAATCCCATTTTATGTTTATTATAATTTATCCCATTTCTGATGACTACTTTTAATGATGTAATTACACAATATAACATCATTGCATAAAAGTATCTAACCTACGTGCATTGTCATGAGACGGATGATTACATTCTATTTCTCTTTCTTATTTCTTACAAATTTTGTATTGTTGAATGAAAATATGTTGTTTTCTGCATTATTGAATGCTCTTCATATTCCTTTTTGGACTCGTGTTGATATTATCGTCTGAAATGGGACACCGTTTTGATAAAAAATTATTAGAGGGCATCTCAGGCGTGTTGCTGAATATGCAATATATATATATATATATATATATATATATATATATATATATATATATATATATGTGTGTGTGTGTGTATATATACATATTATGTAAATTATATTAACAATTATGTTAAAGTTTCTTTTTATGCTAAGTAATAACTTTGTAAGTCCATGGATTGATTTAAAACTACACAATATAGTAGAAATAATTGAATTATTAAATAATTCTCACTAAAACTTTTTTATTATTACAATTTTATGAAAAATGCAAAACACATTGTCATCGGTTAATATAATAACGTTTTGTTCGGCTCGCAATTGGATACAATTTAAAAAAAATTGTTTTGACTTTCTTTTTAAAGACCTTGCTGGATGTGTCGGAACAATTTCACTTCCCATATCACTCTATATAATTCCTACCATGGTGAGTCAACTTAGCAGGAGTTATTCACCTTTAGAAAAAAAAATAAAACCAGCATTTGAATTTAACTGAAAACAGTATTTGCTTATTATTGGGCAGGTATAGAAATAATAAACTATGACGCGTAAAACATGTCAGTCTATTTATTTAATAAATGAAAATGTATTATTTCTGAACGGAAAATTATACATAATCATAAATTATACATAATGTCTATTAATAATAGGTGATATGAAAACTTTTTCGTTTGTTCGACTTATAGCGGATTATAAGTTAGAACAGTGAACTATCATTACTATTACTTTTCAAATATTGAATATGTTTGGCGTTAATTTTGTAGAAATTCATTATTTACAATGAAATTAAACTTTGTGGTGTAGTATTATTTCTACTTTCTTTAAATTCTTTACCACGACCTAGGTTTCGTTGTATTACAACACTTTCAGGTGGGCGGTTAGCAAAGATCTTTGCTAATAGCCCACCTTTAAATGTAATACAACAAAACCTAGGTCGTGGTAAAGAATTTAAAGAAAGTAGAAATAATACTACACCACAAAGTTTCATTTCATTGTAAATAATGAAATGAAACTTTGTGGTGTAGAAATAATACTAAATCACATAGTTTCACTTAACTGTGTGTATTACTTTTTAATAAAAAAAATTAATAAACATAAGAAGAAGTTTAAATTTTCGTAATTGCTTGCTTGTAATAATTACATTATATTTCTACGCCAAGTTTATTAACAGAAATCATACTATCTGTATAGTTCGTTTGTTATATCTGGTTTTATTTGTTTTTTTTCTAATTGTTCAAATCACTGTGTAAAAATTAAAATAATGTCATGTAGGTGGTGCGACAAAAATTGCGACAACAAATATGTTCTTTGAAACAATAATAAGGACATAAAACGAAATTTAAAAAGTATTTTTTTCTAATATATATTTGAGTGGCCCACATGCGAGCAAAACTTTGTCATTAATTACACTGTCAAAATATATATTACAAAAAACATCGTGGCTTGTCTTAACGAAATACAATTAAGACGGTTCATGTCTTGTCTTAAAACGACATATTCCGTAAAGTTTTAATATAATAAAGATATTATAACTACATTTGACAATAGATATGAATGAGTAAAAATTATTTTGTTTTAATTAAGTGCATTTTTTCTTGATAAGTGAATCTTTATTTTCATAATATCGGTAAGGTGAATAGAATAGACAGATGCTTTCGCATAGATCCTTAACATTTCTTAGCGGGCTTGAAAAAATATTAAGATTCTCAATTCGACTATATATTTAAGTATATAATTGCTTTTGTCCGGCGTTTGAGAATCGTTTGATTATTTTTTTTTATTTAGTAGATATAATTAGAATTTGGTCAAGATCTCACGGTGCCTGTCCTCTGATCTTCAACGGATGAACACGAACTTCTGTCATTGTGATTCTTCAACGAACTATAGCAATGTTTCTTATGATTACTGGATTTTTTTTTAAGAAAAAGCCACATAAAAGAGTGATATTTAAGAAAAAGCATAAGTTATAGGAAAATAAATGAAACGCTTAATTTTATCCAAGCCACAAAACTGTAAACGCACTAAGTATATAAGACATTTAAAAAATTAAAAAAGAACTTTGAATACCTAAACAAACAATGGAATTTTAGTGACTTCAAACAAATTCAGTTTCATTTAGGTACTTCCGCGTTATTTCTAATTTATTTGCAAATGTTTATGATTTATGTTGTTCTTTTTCTTACTCGTTACGTATACACGATGGGACTGGATTTTTAAAATATCAATAAAAAAAAAAACAATTAAATACAATAAAAGTCATGTTACGAGAGTCGATAGAGAGGCATGTATAAATATTTTGGGGTTTATAGAATTTTTTCAAACTTAATATTTTTTTTTCCCCATTAAACCTATTGCCTCTTTCACAGGCGTAATAATATTTAATTATGTGAAATTCCTTGTAGGCAAATGGATACTAATTAAAAAAGTAAGTTGTAAGGATTTTTTGATAATTATTTTGAAAATCTTTATACAAGACAGTTATATATATATTGCTGAAGTTGTATGAAAAATAAGTATGCTCCCTCGCCCCTTATCTCTAAAACTACTAATCAAAATTAAGAGGAGAAGTTTAACGAAAAACTTTAGTGACTTATAAATTTTATAGTATTTAAGATATGCACGATATTGTTACGCTAGTGAAAAATTTATATTATGCAATATATTTTTATACTAAAAAAACATTAATAGTGCAATGGAAACACCTTTAATTATTCCAATCCATCGTAATCTCCATAGTTTAAATTCTACTTGTTCTTAACATATTATTTCTTTCGGAAAGGCTAGAATTAAAATGAAGTGCAAAGCTTTGTCATTAATTACACTGTCAAAATAGATATGAAGATTATATTTTATATGGTATGAGCCTAATCAGAGACCTGTTTAAATTAATTACCCACGTTGTCAAAAAAATAGTAGACTCGCAGCTAAATCTAATAAATTATACATACGAAAGTATAATATAACGAAGATTCAAAATAGATTTGTATAAAGGGCAGTTCTTAAATAATCCGAAAATGTTGCACGTCAGTATATATTTGACTAATACACAAACTACTATATAATCGATTGTTGTAAAATTCCATTTAATGAAATATGAATGAATTTATTCAACGATAGTTTATTGAAATTTTTCCCCAAAATGATTTCATTGCCTGAACCAAAATCTCCTTAATTAAATTACATTCTATTCAGTAGCCTTCACAACTTTCAGGTTAAAATTGTGTTAATCGTCGACGTACTGTTATCTTTATCTTTATAATAACTTTATAGAGAATAGCCAAATCAACTTTTTTTGCTTAGGATTTGAAATACAAAACGTCACATAATACTTTATTATGATATAAAATAGAACGCAATAAATTAAAAGACGCAAAGTGAGTCTATTCAGATCTCGTTCATCAATGTTTTCGATATCTTAAAATGTTAACCAAAAGCTTGTATTTTACAAACAAAATTGACTTACGCAAAAGTGACACTAACTAAACACAAAATAACTTTCTGAAACATTTTCTAAGTTACACTGTAACTTATAGTTTATACATTCAGGTAGTTTGAATACCCTGTGACAAATTTTATCCCGATGATTTTAAATAAAATTGATCTTATGAACTTTTTCAATTTCATCCTATTAATTATATGGTTAATCAAAGATGACTTAAATCTAAACGAATTCGTTAATTCAAAGTCAGAGACTTTCTTAAAATTGTATAGAGATATTTACAAATTATTTGACTTATTAACTGGTCCTAGTTTAATTTTAATCTCAACCGACAAGTTTCACATAGATTGAATGATATCTCATAATACTTTCAAATTTTGTTTTGAAAGGTTTCTAAAATTCTATACAAAAAGTATTTGGGAGGGTTAGTGAAACTTTTCCTCGTTTTCTCAAATACGTTTCCTTATATGTCGAATGCTACTCAAGACACTATTTAGACTGTTGATATTTCTGTTATATTCCAAATATAATTTTCATTTCTTTCTGGATCCATGAGTTGCCTACTTGATTCCAAATTTTATGAGACGGATTAAAGTGAAAATTAATAACGGTATACGAATTGTACAGTTTTATTATCATATTATCTATTTGCTTTGGATTTTAATATTATCCGTATGGGTAAAAATCACAAGCAATCATGATAATCATCTACGATTTCTTACTCAAATAATTATGAAAATAAAACTATAAAATTTCCTAAACAAAGCTCCATCGCGAAAACATTCCTTATAAAGATATCAAAACCTAAAAAGATAAAACCTCTTAAATAAACTGCGCCAGCGTCCACCTCAATGCGGTGCTCATTAAAATTTAGGTTGGATTTTGAGAAACTGTAAGTACGTTGCCGAAATTTATTTTATGTTTAATTAGTATTGCTCTTGCTTCGATCAGTTTTCTTCATAACGCTGAAAGCTTTTGCATAAACGTTCTAGATATGGGGATTTTGATGTGTTTGAAAGACTTGTTTTATATCTCTCCTCTTATTGCTTGTTACCTTGTCATACTAAAATACTATTTGAATTTGTATAATTCAGTATATTAGCGAAATAATTAAATTATGTTTTCCTTATACAGCTAAAATATATGAAACATTCACAATGGATTATTAAAACGGTTTAACCCGAAACTTTTGAAAGCTTCTCAATTTGAGAAATTAAATTATGAAGATTTCGATTCCAATTTATGAAATTTCTAATTAAGAATCGTTTAATAATTTAATTAATATTTTTGATGTATTACGCTGTAATGGAATAAATTAAACAAATTTGTGTTCTTCTACAAAGCTGTTAATACATATTATACTTTATACTTCTTACGCTACTGTACTACGTATTACTACCCCATTGGTTTGTTGATATTCTATTACCATAGCTCCTTCACTTGCATTAGAAAATAAGCATAAATAAGGCAATAAATAAAAAAAATGAAGCAATATTAGTTAATAATAGAATAAAAAAACACAAGTAAAAACAGTTACAAGTTTATTTATTTTCCTTGTTCTTTGTTCACTCCTTATTTCTTTCGTTGACGCACATTGCATATAGTTTTTATTAATTTGAATATATTGAATATATTTGGCGTTAATTTTGTAGAAATTAATTAATCACAATTAAATGAAAAGATGAATCTTTGCTAATATCCCACCTGAAGATGTTGTAATACAACGAAACCTAGGTCGTGGTAAAGAAATTAAAGAAAGTAGAAATAATACTACATCACGTAGTTTCATTTAATTGTGAATTTGAATATTTTAAAATTTGAATTAAATTTTAAGCCTAGGAATGGCTCTGGCCATTCCTAAATATGAAATATTTGAAAATTACGTTTGGAATCCATAAATCATGCCGCCGAGTATCACTGAATTTTGGAGACTAATGAGGCTAAACTCTTGAGCTTTCCATAGTTGTATCAGCGTTATGTATGGCACGACAGTCATGCTACATTTTCTCCCCACAAACTTTTAACAAAAGATGTCTTACCTTGGATTATAATTTAAGTGTAAGATTATGTTTAAGTATGAGGCAAAATTTATTGACTGATTAATTTTCATGCTACTAACAAACGAAAAATGAAAGTTTTAAAATTTTACTCGGGCATTAATTTGCACTATTATAAACGACAACCGATTACATATTTTAACTAAATACACCAGTACGTAAAAATTATATGAGCCTTCCGTTTAGACATACAAGGATTCGCTACTTCGGGATCCCACGGAATCGAAAACACTGGTCCCGCAAACATTAAGATTGGAAATCGGTTGCGAGATTCATGGCCCTAGTGGATATGCATTGAATAAAATCAGTATCGGACACTTAATGCGAGAAGCGAGTAGCTTGTCGTGAAAGCATATGTAATGTATGTGGTTCTGTTTATTCATGGGCGATTGTAAAGTTCTATTGGTTATTCAGCTTTAGAGAGTATGTATGGAAATTTAAAGATATTTTATGTAAGTATGCAACACAGAATCTTGTAAGTCCACCCTCACTTACGATTAAATTTTTTTATGCTGCAATTTTATGATAATTTAAGTTTTTTTATGCTACAAAAATACAATATTCAGATTGTAATGTACATATTAGATTACAATCTACAATGTAGTGTTGTCAAAATTTGAAAATTTGTGAAAATTCATTTCTTTGTGAATTAGACGGTATTTTGAAATATTGTACCTTGTTATGACAATATTACCAATTATGTAGCCAATATCTGTCGTAACCTTTGTTAGTTTTTTGCTCTTATGACGTTATATTAAATATTAGGCTCACAAATGTAAAAATAGTTTTATTATCTATACCTTTGCATAAGAAGATTACAATTATAACAAGTATTTGAAGAGAATAAATTTTCTTATATTTGAAACATAGGAATGGCATTCAAATATTGTATTTTCCTAACATTGGTTTGTTTTCGTTTTTCATTAAATTTATCTTAATAAATTGCTCTTTACTTTCTTGACTGAAATATAGAACTGAAATATAGATTCTTTGGGAGAATTCCTATTTTTTTAGTTATTACCTAGTTACATACCTAGTTGCAAAAACAGTACAATTGATTACTTACAAATTTCGAAAATAATATAAAGAATATTTAAAAGACGAAACGAAATATTCATAAATATTACGAGACTATTATACATAAAGATGGCACATTTAAAAAAAATTATTTAAACAATGACGGCATTAACGAAACACTGTGCTAACTAACAATATGCTAAACGCCTGACAGTTTCAAAAAATCCTCATATTCTCTATGAACACCAAATGATAATTCTACTATACTACGATTCTGATCTGATCGCAATTAAGTTATGAATTCTCAAGATTCATATCTCCGATCTCAGCCAATTTCAAAGTTTTTCATTTGTTTACATTATATTTTTGGTGTTTAAGTAGATAAATGTTTATCTTTTTCACTAAATATTTTATTTCGGTACATATCTAAATATTCAAATAATTTATTTTCACTTAATTTCGGTGCCTAACATATGTTATAATGCCAATAAAGGATAATAATCATGATTAAGATTACTATAAATAAACAGTTTTGGAAAAATCTAATTTTAAAACTGATAACAGTATGTATTGACCTATATTTTTATACATTCTGTGTGTCACACTCGATTGTACGTGTTGCTCTGAGATGTCAATATCGTTTACGAAATTGATAATATTTAAATATTTTTATTTATCGCATACCCTTACTACGTCCTTTCAACACTATTAGTGATTTTCTTCAAAATTTTGACTTGTTTATCGACTGATATTTGCTCAACTGACTTCGCGCTAACTCACATACCATTATGAAAATCTACACTCATACCATTATGAAAAGTTCAAGTAACACTTAAAACGTTTTTGAAGTGGAACTTCTTTGGCCGCGATGAGAGGAAAATGTAATGGTTGCAACATCCTTCAAGCAACGTTTTGCAACATCTTAAGGTTACGAATCAACCGCAAGAAGGATAAAAAAATAGGCATCGAGGTAATAATCGAGAGTTTTTGTAAGAGTGTGTGAGTTTTTTTAATCGAGCTGTTTCGTAAATTATGTGTTTTAAAAGTAAACTGTCAAAATTTTGTGAATTGTTTTTCCATTTACGATTGATTTATTACTAATATTGCATGTACCTCGTCAGTTACAAGACTAACAAATGTGTGTTTAATTTATTCATAAATTCACAATGAACCCTCATACATAGTCACCGGAATATAATTTACATTAGGAGATATATAGCCACATTTACCCATGTTATGGGACTAGTCGGAGTTATTTTTAATTGTCTTTATGGCTTACTTAATGTGGGAGTCTACATTTATCTCATTGGGTAATATAAGTATATTTATATACATATATGTATGTATATATATATATATATATATATATATACACATATATATAAACATGTATTTACATTACAAAAAATTTAACATATTTTTAGTAATTTTTTATTCAAGTCTTTCAGATTATTTTCCTCCTTCTCTTTCTGTCTCTGCTGTTTTAACCCTTACAATACATTTACAAATAGAAGTTTAGACCGCCAAAAAAGTGTCACTTCTGTGACGTGTACTCACTCGATCAATTATTTTTACGGACTGATTTTGTCAACCTTGAAACACTACATATACATTACTTTTAATGGCTAAATATTCGAATAGAATAAATCATAGTATCAAAGAATTAATACTTTTTTAAAAGAGTAAATCAAAGAATTAATGCTTTTTTAAAAGAGTAAATCAAAGAATTAATGCTTTTTTAAAAGAAACGCGCTTACTTTTTTTAAAAGTACAATCTTAGCAAAAATTGCACATTTTATGTGTAATGACTTAGTGATATTATATTAATTTCCAAATATGTTGCAATAGTCACATCACTACAATTTTATCTATTATAATATACTAAGGTAGTTTTTAAGATCATAAGCCAATCTCTAGGTTTACGCATTATACAATTGTGATTTTTCTAAATACATTTCTTTGTTTTGAGAACAAAAAACAGAAAGTTCACACAATATCAGAAACTAAGAATTAAAACAGAAAGCGCTGATTTCATACTTGGCACATGACTACTCTATCTCCTTACTAAGTTTTGTTTAGATTTAGTGGAGTAGTTCTCGAACAAAAATGATTTATGTGACTGGAGTAAAAATAAATGATGCTATCAAAATCATAACTTTTAAACATTTCGCGGACCTCGTATTTTTTAAATGATTTATCACTTTATTTTTATTTTCTTCGTCTCTTACTATAGACGTAAACTACTTTCTATTATTCAATGTTAACAACGCAGTTTACATAAAATAAAGTACCGTTTAATAAGACTGATGACTTCCATATCTCAGTAGTGCCGAGATACTGAGTTCCTCACTGGGCAACGTGTAAAACTTACTTTCCTTTTATTTCATTTCGAAGAAACCTTGTTTTTAAATACGTTTAGTATACTCGCATTTCAAAAAAATAGCTACGTTGCTAATAAATAATCCATTACGAATAAGGCATCCATTTTCCTCAGCTTTTAAAATATAAATCAGTTTCAATATTGTGAATTAAATTACATTTATAGCAATCTAATAGAGTATACAGCTTGCGTGAAATATATAACAATGAATCTGGAGGATGAAATGTGAAATTAGAAAGTGTGTTCCAAGTGTTACATCTTCATTAATTTATCTTTTGGTTTTTTTCTAACCTCAATGTAGAGGATAATTTATACTAGAAAACCGATAAAATATTTAGTTTACTTGAAAATGTGTTAAAGAATTATTCAAATTTTTAAAATTATTAAATCTTAGCATGCTCAACATGACATAACTAGAACTTTGAGTGTGTTGAACGATCGAAATTTTTAAAATGTTATGTATGAATTATTAATATAAAGAATAAAGATTTACAAATGTCTTATTTGGGACATATATGCGCAAATTTTCAAGATGATTATGAAAATGATGCAAAACTGAGAACCGATAACATCTTCAAAACTCTCTCGACAGCCTATTAATCATAATCTAAACCACTCATATAATCCGTCGCACATTGATCCGGCTTCTTACGTTGATTATTGCAGTCATTTATAGGTCAACTTATTACCAGTCAGCCTCATTATAATCTTATTAACACTTACACAGTTGACGGTCATCAGCTGCATTGTTTTTTCCTTGTGTTTTCGAATTAAACTTTTGTACGTTCGAATTTTGAAATTAAAATTATCTCATAATGTTTTGCTATTTTTACGTTATATCTCATTCACTTTTATAAAATGTAACGCGTATTTTAGGGCTAATGAAGAAGAGATGGTGATGGAATAGAATAATAAGGCAATTGTAAGTCACGTAAAGGCTTTAAAGAAGAGTCATGCAGTTATAAATTTCTAATTGCCACAAATTATTTGGTTATATTGCCAACTAAATTTGTCTTTATGTTTAATAATATTATATTTCATTCCAAAAGAGGATATTTGTAAACGTACGAAAAATTATTTTTCATGTAATCTCATTGGTAATTTAATGTGAATTTATGTCGTATTCGTATTTAAAAAAATAATTATTTTATTGTTCAACTATATTAAAAGTACATTTTTTTTAATTCTATACTACAAGAGGTAATAAATTTACAATTAGTAAATAATTCGTGAACGTTCAAAACATCGAACAAAAGGAATTAAATGGAGGACCCTTTAACTGGGAGCTGGCTTCTTCAGTGTTACAGTGTACTGGTAAATAATTCACAATTAGTCAATAATATCGTTGGAAATATATTGATGGAATGAGGAAAAAATCAAGCAATATTTTCTCTTAATGCCTTCTCTAAAACTTTGGCATGTATGCTTACTATCGATTTATTTCTGACAAAATATATGCAGGATTTTCAAAATAACAGCTGTAGCAGACATAAGATCTAAGTGATTTTGTAACGATTCTGTTTTTTTTCCTTTTAAGTTACAGAACTTTTAAAAATAGACTTTCCGTTGATGAACTGTTAAGAATGCATACGTTTTTTTGGTAACATCACATACAAATGACTTTATGAAGCAAATTATAGTTCATTGTAAATTGGAGGAATAAAGGTCGCGTGATCATTCACTGATCTTTACAATCACCCATAATCAAGCCAAATTACAAAACCACTGACATAGTATTCCAATTATGAGAAGAAACGCACGTCAAATAGAGACGTATCGCAAAAAAATTGGTTGTCTGTAAAGTCGGTTTACTGACTATAGTTTTACATGATAACGTCATAAAGAAATATTGATGAAAAATTGCATACTTTTATGAATTAGATTGAATTACTGAATTATTATTATTTTGTATAATACAAAGAAGGAGTTAATTAATTATTTTATTAATTTATCTTTTATAATTATTATTAATTTATTTATTTATAATTAATATTAATTATTAATATTATCAATAATAATAATTTGATGTAATTCGACATAAATATTTTTAAAACTGGGTAAAACATTAATTTTTAATTTTCAAATATTATTTACAGTTTTTGCAAATTTAATTTAAATAATTTGTTTAAATATAATCACGAACTATTAGTTATAGTCATATTATGTCAAATTATTATTTATTTATTATTAGTCATATTATTCTTAACATTTAAGAATTAATTACCTTTTTTGCCGCTGTTTTGAGTAAAACAATTAATTGGGGTGAACAAAATGAAATCACTCTGAAAATTATGAAAAAAATCAATTAAATCTTATTAAATTGAAGAAAAAAAACACAAAACACGTTGTCTCGTATTCAACGCTTGTTGCAGATAATGGATTCCGTCGAGATGGGCGGAGCTTATTGTAGAAGTTCTCGAAGAAGCTCGCGTGGAGGCGTTCCAGTAGCAGAACTTTTCGAACTGCCAGCTCTGACGTCATGCGAGAAGAGAGATAAATTCCGACGCTTGGGCTGATCGTGCGTCGCTATCATTTGTTTCGCGTGCAGCCGGTGTTAATCGATTTATATATCACGTCAAAAAAACTAAATAACGAAAATCCAAGATTTATGATTTCGAACCTTATAACAATAGTGTATGACTGAAGGGGCGTAGTATTTTTATTTCATTACGTTTGCAAAATTTAAGTCTCCGCTTCATAAACCGAAAACAAGATCACTCGTGTGTCATTATCCTGGAATTACGTCCTCTGCAAAGAAATAATTAATTATTTTTAATGAAATGTTTGAAATGTAAATGTATTAATTATTTTTAATGATTTTATTTTGAAGAAAGTAGTGGGTATGTATATGTATGTGTGTGTGTGTACTGGTAACAGTAACTGGCACCGAGGTAAATTAAATTTGTTCTTTGCTTTCATTCACGAGGTTTAATACAGTTTAGCATTGTCAATTCTTAAGTAAAATTCAAAAATTGAATAGCTTCTACGTCGGTATTGTTAAAAAGCAATGGTAAAATTTTATTTTTCTTAAACAAATTAATTAATACACTTTATTTTTACAATAATCGTATGCAGGGACTTGTTTTGACTTCATCCGAGTATATTACGATTAGATTGCTTAGCATATTCCCAAAGCTAAACATCATACATCTAAGTCGATTTGAATATGTACAGTAAATTAGTCGCTTACAATCCAATCGACTAATATATTTATTGATTGGATCGTAAGTAACTTATCGTTGTTTTAGCCCGATTCATTAATCATTTACTTTGACGTGATAACGTTTAAAATCAAGCGTACCAACCAGATGGAGTCATAATATATTTTGCTGAATCTGCTTATGGGATTTGAACTCCATTGAGATAAATATATAGATTGATGCTTGCTCGTTGTAAGGTGAATGCGACGTGAATGCGATGCGACATAATCAATTTTGTTAAGTGCTTGTTGTAAATGTTTACAGGCTTTATTTTGCGTGTTTGCATCAGTCCTTACTACCCTATCTTCAGCAAAACTCCCTATGAAATTCATTGTGTAGAAGGGAAACCAGCGACATTCAGTGAATATAGCAGGGGTCTCAAGATACTTCCTTGCTTACACGGATTGGATAGACTGAATACGCTTTTATCGTATAAATTTGAAGTCTACCGTAAAATATCCCCAATGTAGCCAAAGAGGCTGTTTTCAAATATTGAATATTAAAATAATTAAAAATGTTTTAAAATTTTTTTGTTCGCCGTTTGCTGAATGTTTTTTGTAAACCCAAAAAAATATGTTATGTTGTTCAAATGTTCATTGAAGTTATTGTGAGCAAAGCGATTTAGACCATCATAACAAATATTAAGATATTTGTGGGCGTTTGTGAGTTAATTTGAGCAAAGCGATCTAGACCGTCATAACAAATATTATGATATTTGTGGGCGTTTGTGAGTTAACGTGAGCAAAGCGATTTAAACCATCATAACAAATATTATAATATTTGTGGGCTTTTGTGGGTTAATGTGAGCAAAGCGATTTAGACCATCATAACAAATATTGTGATATTTGTGGGCGTTTGTGGGTTAATGTGAGCAAAGCCATCTAGACCATCATAACAAATATTATGATATTTGTGGGCGTTTGTGAGTTAATGTGAGCAAAGCGATTTAGACCATCATAACAAATATTATGATATTTGTGGGCGTTTATGGGTTAATGTGAGCAAAGCGATTTAGACCATCATAACAAATATTGATATTTGTGGACGTTTGTGGGTTAATGTGAGCAAAGCGATTTAAACCATCATAACAAATATTATGATATTTGTGGGCGTTTGTGGGTTAAAGTGAGTAAAGCGATTTAGACCATCATAACAAATATTATGATATTTGTGGATATTTTCGGTAGTATCTTGCTTTGGTATTCATCTTTCAAAAGTACATTGATTTTATTCAACCTTATTAATAGCCTTAATAGTAAATGCCTACTGCTTTTTTTTCAAATTACATTTCATTTTCAATCGTTATTTTGGTTAGTTGTCTGTAAATTATAGTACCAATTATATTATTTTCATATAATCAAAATATGGGTCTAATATAAGTAAATTTACTTTATTTCTAAAACCTTTAAAAGTTACATTATGAGAAAAACAGCTTTATTAAAAGTTTGTTTAAGTTTATCTAAAAACTGTAGCAATGATCCTAAATTAAAATGTTTTCAGATATGCCCGATGTTTTTACGCTTGTGACAGATATTCCATATATGTATGCGAGGAAAAATAATATTAATATTTGTCAATGGTGTGGTAGAAAGATTTTTATATATTTTGATATGCCTATGTAGGTGCAGAATCCTCATATTGTGACTTTTATTCGCACTCCACAGATTTTTTGAAACGGATAGAATTAGAGTAAATCAAATTATATTTAAAGATTAACCTTTTATACGGCATTAGCCTGATCCAAGATCTGTTAAAATTAATTATTCCACGTAATCAAAGCAATTGTAGACTTAGGGCTAAATTTAATAAATCGTATGATTACACCGCTGTTAAAAAATTATTTATGTAAAACGCACATTTTTAATAAGTCCGAAAAATTTACATTTTAATGTAAATTTGTCCAACATATAAATTATTTCATTATCCGCATCAAAAGCTGTATAATTTAGGTCTTTTCAAAACCTTCGAGTTAAAAATATGATATGAATTGTGAACTACAAAAACTCAGACAATATCTTAATACAATATAAAATAACATGCGATAAAACGAAAATACAAAATGAGTCTGTGTAGAACTTACTCATGAAGGTTGCTTGTATCTAGGAATATTCAACTTTTGTATAAGCTGCGTGTAAGCTATATTAAGATTGCGGTATTATCAAAAAATTTCACTAACGAAAAAGTGATACTAATTATTCAAGAAATAACTGCCAGAAATATTTCTGAGATTTCTCAATATCACCTAAACTTTTTTTAACTTATCACCCTTGATAGTGCTGCTTATACAGCACCCTCGATAGTGCTGCTTATACAGCACCCTTGATAGTGCTGCTTATACAGCACCTTGATAGTGCTGCTTATACAGCACCCTTGATAGTGCTGACATAAAAGATTGATGCTTCGTTCGTTTTAAAATCATTCCAATGAATTTAAGTGAATTTTTTCTCATGAAGTGTTTTACTTCTATTTTACTAATTATATGCGTAACAAATCAATTATGACTGTTAAACCATTGACTTAAATCTGAACCAAATCATTAGGAGGCGAAAAAAGATCTTTGACTATTATAATTAAGAGTCAGACACTGTTTTAAAACTTGTGAATCAAAATTAACCTATTATTTTACGTATTTATATATTTCTAGTTTGCTTATAAATCCAACCCAAGTTCATACACGCAGATTATCAATAAAAAAACTTTCAAATTGCATTTTGACAGATTTCTAAGAACCAGTGTAATCATTTTTGATATGATCCTTAAAATTTTCTTATATACTTCCTCATATATATCGAATATGGCGTGATATTGAATAGTGTTCCACATTACGACGATACTAATGCTATTTGTAAAGAATACATATTTATAACGTTCTTACTTTTTTATTTTAATTTTATATTGTATACATGAGTTGCACGTTTGATTCTAAAGTTTACAACATGGATAGAAAGAATAATTAATTAAGGTACAAGGATCACACAATTTTTCTCTCTTCTTAGCAATTTTTTTCTATATCCCTCCATTGAGTAATTTGCGTTATATTTATGCATTATGACCATTCTTACTTATAATTTTTTACCTAAATGATTATTGTAATAATTCTGTGGAATTTGCAAATTGCAATTGGAAAACCAAAATTTACCAGGGAATAATTCGTTACAGCCACTTTAAAACCTAAAAACTGTCCTATGGAAAAAGCTCTTCAGTTATCCTTTTCACCGTCCCTCTTAAGGCATGTGCGTGTTACGCCATAAAACGCATTTTAAGAAGTCGTAAATATGTTGCTTTGTGAGTAATTAGTATCGCTTTTAGGTAAGTCAATTTTCTTCACATTGCTAAAAGCTTTTTTAAGCTTTCTGTAAACGAAGAATTTTGATTTGTATTTTTTAGAGATTTGTTTTGCTTCTGTGATATTTATGACGCATAAAGATTTTATTTCAGTTTGTACACATTAAGCTACAAGTGGATTTTTTGGTTTTTTTGTTTGGAAAGCTCGTTTGAAATTGTAAATTGGTTTTGATTAATAATTGAAATAAAAAACATTTTTAAAACAATGCTTCTGAAATTTTCTGGATTGAAAACAATCCAGTTTTGCAGCTTTAGATTCCGATTGACGAAATAATTCCAATGGAAAATTTCCAATTAACAACCATTCAATATGTTAATTCATATTTTAATTTATGGCTATGTGACGTATGGACATGACCGGGTTGTGTTAAATTTATAGCGAAATCATCAAATAAATTGAAAATCTGAATATTACCTAAACCTGTTACGAACAGTCGTAGGTGATATATGATTATTTATTAAATTTAACCCCGAGTATTGAAACTATAGTTAGACCGATATAATAAAAAAAGATTATCTTCGATATACTTTTCAATTTATTTATCTTTGATATATTTACAGAGATCATTGTAAGTAATGTTTTTGAACTTGCAACTATTTTACTATATTTGGTTCTCGATATTCGACTATATTACTAGTTTTTGTTCCTAAATAGCATAACCCGTTTTGTAAAAAAAATAATTATAGATTCGATAAATCCGAAATTCACGTTTTTTGAGATAATCTTGAAAATAAAAATTAAAGCAGTCACAGCTGTCGCGAAAATTTGTGAACATGAAGAAGAAGTTGAATTTCCCTTTTAAATAATTTATTCTGTTTTAGAATTAGCATTTTTAAACCTGTATTTGATTTTTTTGTCTGGTTTTACTTCTACTGCGGTTTTATTTTTAGCCATCGATAAAAATTTAAGTTCGTCTACGTGCTCATATCTCAACAATGGGAGGTGTGTTTTTGATATGTTTGTTTATGTGAGGTGGTATATTATTGGAAAAGGTTTTCAGCTACCCACCATAAAAAATAATGAAGCTATCTTAATTTGTCTCCACACCGTTTAGGATACAAAAACATTGCCGTTGCTGATCGGATCTCAGCAACGGCAATGTTTTTGTATCCTAAGTTTGACGTGAATTCTTTGGGTTGATGGTATTACTGCAACTGGTAAGTTTAATTGGAAATATCTCATGAGTTCTGTAATGCTATTATTAAAATTTACCTTCATCACTTGAGCTATATATATATATATATATATATATATATATATATATATATATATATATATATAAATCTACGGTCACTTGAATTTCCTTTATTGCCATTTTGCAACCACTGTCTCTTCACGTATTTAAGAAAGTAAACCTAGTAAATATAAAAATATAGCAACTATATAGAATTAATATTAACATGGAACTTACTAAAGGGAATAAATTTTATTTTGATATCCATGAAATGCCATTCCACTTGAACTTCCTTAATTTTATTTAATTGTTCCTATTTTAATTGGTAATTTTATTTTCAATTTAGTGACGTTTTAAATCGGTTCCTTTTTCAAATTTGCATTGTAATTTACTTCTACATTACTCTGTCAGCTTTTAACTAAAATTCATCAATTTAAGATGCCTATATGGAGTTAATTTTTTGAAACAAGTTTGCAATATTATTGAGGAAATAGGTTATAATGATGTACTTTTTACTAAGCAAACAATGGTCATATTTTTTCTATAATCCTTATAATTTTTCTATTAATTAGTGCCCCAAAATCGAATATGAAATTAAAAAAATCTTTCTCCTTTGTGTTGCATGCCCTTTCTAAAATTTTAACATAAATATTTTTTACTATCATACAGAATAATTTGCTTTATTTAAATAAATCTAGTTTTATGTCGTACATTTTTTGAGGAAACGGCATGAATATTATCGACAATATATTTAGAATTACAAATTTGTGAAAAAACGTACTTTTTGAATCCTTGTAACTTTCTCGTTTAATTGATGCTTTTAACTATAATTTTTTTTACGTACAAAACTATGAAATTGAAATATTTTCATCTTATTTTTACGAATCGGATTAATATTCAAAATATATTTTCAGGTATTTATAGTTTAGTAAATATATATATATATATATATATATATATATATATATAGTATAGTATAGTAGTAATTTTACATATTTCACAATTTTCATAAATTGAAAAGAATATATATATATATATATATATATATATATATATATATATATATATGTATTTATATAGATCTATATATATTTATATATATTATTAATTATAATAAGACAGAATAGTTAATATCCATAGTATAATTTTAGAAAAAAAATAGTTTTGTCCTAATTTTATGCACTACCGGCCAAACAACATAACTCCTAATTTTATATAGATAGTTTCATCCTTCTAGTGGGAAACTGTACGTAATGAATGAATATAATACATACGGAGACTAAAGTTTCCGTAAAACCATTTTTTGTACAGAACCTTAATGGAATTATTACAAACCTTAACTATGAAATGAACTAAACAATAAAATTTAAAGAAACTTTGTCAATTATTGATAATAAATGAGTAACTTTTTAATGCAAGATATTGTCATAAACACAAATAAAATAAATAAATATTATGAACAAATACACATTTACCTATTTTCATTTGCCTAATTGTTTGGACCCTTTGTTATATTTATACATTGCACAACATTTAGAAAGTATTGTTACCTGCAACATTATATTTTTACTTTAAATATTTGCACTTTATAACATATATATATACGTACATATATATATATATATATATATATATATATATATATATATATATATGTATATATATCTATATATATATATATATATGTATATATATATATATATATATATATATATATATATATATATACATATATATATATATATATGTATATAGCTATTCTGCGTAGCCTTAAGCGTAAAAAAAAATCGGACTTAAGGGAGGTTTGAACTTGCGCTTATAAAAATATCTACGGCATACTTACATGTCATGGCAGTTTTAAATTCATACACATGCTGTTCATAATGAAACAATCAGTGAACCCCCTACGATCACCTCTCAATGTCCATGCATCACGTCTGTTTGATCAAGAAACTCCTCGCTTTTCCATCCTGTATTCAAAGCAGATTATATTCAATTCATTACAACAGGGTTTCCAATCTCACAGCCCTTTTCCAATCTCTGTATTTGCGGTATCAATATTTTTAATTTCGCGGGATCCTGTCGTCTACCGAAACCTTGCTTATATAAACAAAAAGCAAAGGTAATATATGTAAGCATTCAGAAAGCGATCCTTATTTTGTTACAATTATGTGTAAATTTTCCTGATCATGTGAGTCACGTGTCTGTTCATCTTTTTTTGCAAGGTTTCTCAGAAACCGCTTGATGTAGTAATTTTAAATTTTAATCAATGAAACATATTTAATGATAGATTTTTTATGCTCATATGTAGTATGAGGTATTTATTTAAATGTTTCAATTTTTTTCATATTTATAGTTATTGTATCCTCAGAGATATTCTGAAAATATGAAAATAATACATTTTGCACTTTTTGTTTCCTAAATTATTTAAACCTACAATTGGAAAAAAGTACGATTTTAGAAGCTCACGTAAATCATTGTACGAAAACTATAAGGATTTTCTAGATGTCAAAATTGTTGAAATATGCATTAAAGATATAAAAGACAATATATGTACGTTATGAGAAATTAATAGTTTTAAACAGTTTAATAAAAAACTATCTTTAAATATTTACGAGTACCTAAATATGTACAGAATTAGTTATGCCACTCGGGGGGGGGGGGGTAATAAGAGATCAATGTATTTTTTTTTAATTGTGTTATGCTAAATTGTATTTTCTGAACAAACTTTCTTATTTCGGTGCGAATGGAATATAATATATTGTTGCAAAGATATCGTCTACTCAATGAAATATAATATATAAATTGTTACAATAAGTTTGTGGAGTATATTTTTTCTTATCTTCAAATACTAACAATTGTTGTATCGTCTATGCGTGCAGTATCACTTGGTTCTCATCGCATTTATTGGACAAACATTTTGAAAAGTTGTCATTCTTAGGTTTGTACCATAAATTGTGGGCTTACTAACATTATCGGGATTGTGCTTAAATAATTCTGTTCGTTATAGCCTTCTCTAAAATTCCATAAAGGCGAGTCGTTTCAATTAAAGTTATTCATCTGTATTATCCTTCATTGGGAATTTAGCATACATAATTAACAAATCCGAATATTATAAAGAATACAAGCATCTGAAATTAAATGCTAATAAATATTTTCGATACTTAGGCAGGCGTTGAAATAAATGTTTAATATGTGAAATGGGAAAATTTATTTATTTCATCAGTAACAAAAGACTAGCGGCAAATTTTATTCAGGAGATCGGGAGGAGTAAAGAATCTCGGAAGTTTACAATTTGATAAAAGATATAGTAGTAAAGCATATGATTGAAATTATATATTATTTGTTATTTATGGGAAAAAACGATAATATTTTCAGTAATTAGTGTCATAGCCTATCGGTATTTAACAGACCGCAAGATGCATTTTTTTTAAATTTCCAATAATATCATAACACTTATGAATATTTTGTATATTACAATATAATTGAAGCGTACGATTGGATACTTATCGAATTATACGGTTTCTGTGACTGTTTGCAAAGTGACAAGCAAAATAAATAAAATATGAATATTATCAAAGAAATTAGAAGCACCAATTGAACACAAATACTTACACCTATTCCTCTATAGTAAAAATATTAAACGAATATATTGCACACTTTCATTCATTACTTTCATAATTCTGTCAGAAGAAATTAACTGTGACAGATTATGTGTGAAAAGGTTATTAAGTAAGATAATTTTGGACAAAATGAATAAAACCATTATAACAATGTAATATTTACGCGTCTCCTTACATTTTTAGAGAACAGGCAACATTTTTTGCAGAAACAAAATTGTATTTAGTCTTACATATACACTTACACAAGTTACATTTTAGCGAAACTCAATCATCATCAACATTGAAGAAAAATTAAGACAAAGATATCAATTTTGAGGAACCAGAACTTTTCCAAAAATATATCATCTCAAATAAAGAGAAAAGCACTTAAAAATGAGACCTTTTGTTGTTAGGATATAAATTTACAGATACATAGAACTTTTTTCTGGGACTAAAATAAGCTCGTGGTGTAATGGAAAGGAAAAAAATAGATATACTTTTAAAAATGTTAATTAAAAAAAATGGAATGAATATACCCCAATTGCAGGGTTATTGAAGACATTCATCTTCTTAAATTTCACAATCGCGGCAGTTGCGATTGCTTTAATTTTTTTATATTCGACATTGTAACAGGAAAACATGGATTCTGGATTTATCAGACACTATACTTTTCTATGATACGGCTTATACTGTCTGAAAACAAAAATTGAACGGCCAAATAAAGTAAAACAGTAGCTCTCTCATAACGTATAAACTAATAAAGAAGCATATTAGGACAAGTAGGAAATTTTATTAATATAATTACATGATGTTACTTATGATACTCTCTATAATTGCATGAAATAGAAAGCAACTGAAATGTATATTGAATGTAATCCTCTTTTATGGTTTTAATCTAGCTAAAGATTCATTATGAGTCTTTATTCTACTTAGGTACAAGAAATTACAGACAGACGGACGGATATGTGAATGATCCTTTAAAGATTTCTTTTTTTCCTTCAATTTCTTTGAAAGTATTCAATTTGTATGATTAATTTTAAATCCTAACCATTAATTGAAATAAAATATAGGGGAAATCGCGTGGGTAGAGTAGATTAAATGGAAATGAAGCTTTGAAAAATAAAGCCAACGTCAAGCATGGTTTTAAATATTTATCAATTGAAGTACTAAATGCGCTCGATATTCTTAAACCTTAGTTATTAAATAACAATATGATGATAGCCGCTAACGATCCAAACTCATTCCATAAGTCGAACTTATATTAATTTTTGTCGTATGTGGAGAAAAATTTGTTTAAAATTACAATATGTAAATATGTAATAGTAAAATAATATCTCTTCCTTTCATCCGTATGGTTCAGGGGTGTGCATAACAACGACATGCCAGCCGCTAATGATCACGAAACCCAAAACGAAAAGCAAAATTGTATATATTATAAATTTGTAAAAATAAAATAATATATCTTATTTTTAGCTGTACGTATCATAGTGTTCATGATTGTGGATCTTTAGGACCGGAGAATAATTGTTTTTGCACTGATTCGCGATGCGTTGCGTGAGCAGCCGTTTTCTCGATGCATTTCGACTTGGCTCAATATTACATGGTTGAGTGTCTCCGCAATGCTAATTGCATTGCATTGCTTTGTTTTGACAGAATTTTCATGAAGATCTTCTTGTGGATTTGACAAAATTGTTGTGAGTCGGTCTAGTGGATCTGATCCTTCTACTCGACCCTGATTTGCAGGTACTTTTATGGAGTCCTTCTTACAGGCGATGTAGCCAAATGACTTGTACATTCGACAAATATTTCTATTAATATTTACTTATTTAAGAATGAACCTATTTGTACGGTATGTTATTCATTGAATTGTCATCAAGATTATGAATGCATGACTTTACATTCTCACTTATGTGACTAACAGTTACCATGTTATTCTCTTTAATCTCCGTCTCTTGTTCGTTAATACAAAAATCTAGTTATTTTTCATATTAGTAAATGAGATGTTATATGAAGATAGTATGATTTTTTGCCATATTACGTGATGAATTTAACTTTGACTGTAAATTTTGACTAATTATCTGCCAAGAGAGCTTTTTAAACATAATGGCATTACTTTGTATTGCCAATCGCATATAAGTTATAAATTTTGGCTAATAATAATTAAGAAAAGTAATAAAAATATATGTAAGTATTAGTTAAAATACTAAAGTACGGTAGAGCACCACATTCTTATCATGGAACGGAAACGCGAGAAGAATTATATTTTCATTTCACATGAAAAAGAATTATGTCGTATTACAAAGTATTAGCTGTACATTCCAAAAATTAAATTGAAAAAAAAGTAAAAATCTTTGTGTTTGTTCTCAGCAAAACTTTTATTTTTAACTTTGTTGTTGTTGATCCACATATTAACAGTCCATGTGAATATATTCCTTATTCATGTCTATACTATATTGCAACTATATTGCAATCTATAAAACGCTAGAATCCATAAA
This sequence comes from Druceiella hillmani, assembly GCA_039881145.1. Lineage (NCBI taxonomy): Eukaryota > Metazoa > Arthropoda > Insecta > Lepidoptera > Hepialidae > Druceiella > Druceiella hillmani. The sequence continues at coordinate 29,289,354 of JAYKKI010000013.1, read as the reverse complement.
CTGGGAAAAGGAGTTCCACCAACTTTCAGCTACCTGCGCTGTGGACAGATTTTATATAATTATCTTTGACATTATCAATAAATTAGTTACAAAGAAAGCACAAAAAACCAGGAAACATCCAACTTGGTACACTCTTAAATTGATAAAGGTAAGAAAACGTAAAAAAAATTCCGGGTAAAATGGAAATTATACGGTAACTTTTCCGATTACTTAAATATTAAACATGTGTATCGCGTTCCACTCACCATAATATTTAACATGTGTATCGCGCAAGGTACGTTTCCCGGGTGCTGGAAAAATGCACACATAATACCAGTATATAAATCTGGCAGTAAACAATCTATCGAAAATTATCAGCCTATATTCATTTTGTCAGCAGTATCTAAGGTATTTGAAAAAGTGGTTCACAATAGGATTTATCCGACATTGCATCGGCATATTATTGAGGAGCAGCTTGGATTCGTACGGAACCGATCATTAACCAACTTGTTATTGTATACGCAATTTCTCTTTAAATCTATGGATTGCAGGACACAGGTTGACTCCATCTACACAGATTTTAAAAAAGCTTTCGACAAGGTTGATCATCTCATCCTGCTAAATAAACTCTCTTTGAACGGTATAAAGGGCAATTTACTTCGTTGGTTCATCTCCTATTTCAGCAACAGGCAACAAGCAGTAAAAATTAACGATTTTATATAATCTCACGTTCCCATGACTTCAGGGGTACCTCAAGGTTCCATATTGGATCCCTTTTTGTTTATCATGTTTATAAATGACATCAGCAATTGTTTTAAACACAGCAAGTTCCTGTTATATGCTGACGATCTAAAGATTTTCTCCAAAATAAGAGATTTTTCTGATCATTCGAAGCTACAAGAAGATCTTAACAGACTAGATGCATATTGCAGAATAAACAAGATACAATTAAGTCACAGTAAGTGTAAGACAATCTATTTTCATACCTATGACATAGGTGGTTATTCTTTGGAATCTGTTAATTGCATACGTGATCTTGGTGTAATGTTTGATCAAAAGCTACATTTTGATGTTCACGTAAAGCAGATCACATCGCGAACTTATGCTTTGCTAGGCTTTGTCTTACAAACTACCAAACCCTTTAAGCAAATGAGAACGTATCAAATCGTCTACACAAGTCTTGTGCGATCTCAAATATGCTGTTGCCGTCTGGAATCCATACTATCTTACATACTCTGACATGATCGAAAGAGTGCAAAAACGATTTATATGTACACTGCAATATCGCTTCAATATACCCAAAATAGACTATTATAATGCATTGCACACATTCTGATACCGTACTCTCCACGAAAGGCATATCGAACTCGGAGCAGTTGTACTTTATAACATTTATCATAATCGTTGCGATTGCGCCGATATAGTGAAACAGTTGCAGTTTCGTGTGCCAGGGAGAGCGACCCGTAGCACCTCAATGTTCTATCTACCTACCGCTCGCACTAATGCCGATGCTCGTGTACCACTACGCAGGCTTTGTGATGATTGCGATGGAAAATTTCATTCTCTGGACATATTTGCTAGCTCAGTACTTCAATACAAACAGTCAGTTAAACGGATACTATACAACCATTAGTTCTTTGAAAGCATTGACACTACACTTTCATTTTATTAAAATCGGTGTGTTGTTTTTTTTTTCTTTTTGTGTTTTTTTTCTGTTTATTTAATCGATATTATTATGAATGAGATAGTTATTACTATCAATGATATTACTGATAAATATTACAGTGAACTTTAAATGAAAGGCTGATTTCAATAATTTAAATATTTATTGATTGTTTATCAAGAATATTACTTTATTTAAAATTTAATTTAATATTTTATAAAATTTATAAATATTTAATTGAAGAAATAGTAGTATTATCGAAATATTTAGTAAAGACTGAAGATATATGTACGTAGAATATTACTTTCATGTGGGAATGTTAGGATATAAGTTAAATTTATTGTTCAAAAACTCTTATTTTGTATATCACTATGACTTGTATCTGTTTTTTCTCCATAGGTGATAAAAATAAATAAATAAAATAAATGTCTAATAGTATTGAAAGCTGCCATTTACGGATGTATCAAATCTAGTCGATAACAATGTTTTTTTTCAGAAAAAAAATTCACAAGCAAAAAATATTTACACGCATCTAGTTATTACTTATGCAATGAAATTGAGATTGATATATATATATATATATATATATATATATATATATATATATGTATGTATATATATGTAATTCTTGTTAATACTTATTCCGATTGAACTGGCTTAAGATTATATATGCATAAAATTGGCCAAGTTGTTGTAAAATAGCGCAAATTTAAATTTTAAAATATTTACTGTAAGTAGCAAATTGTTACATGTTATATCCGTGATGCAATCTTTACACCCGTGATGCTTACCTTATTCCCATAAAATATGATTTAATTTTGAAAAATATTCCCATGAGAAATTAATTTTTATTCTTTCTCGTACGGTGTATCCCATCTAGACTAAATGCATCCCCACCTATTGCACAAAAGGCGTTGTATTATATGTAAAAAGAAACTAAATTTAAACTTTCTTTATAAAATGACTATATTTCTACAACATATCAACAATATGGCGCCATATAATTAAACAAAAATAGTGAATTCAACGATTTTTCTTTCTTCAGATCCAACTGCCAATTCAAAAATAAATTTTTGTATAAATTAAATACAAAATACTATCTTTCACGTATTTCGTAACTCATTATTTTATTTTCGTTAAAAATGCAGGTAGTAAAATTCTGTACGAAATTAATTTTGCGTATTAACCATATGCTACATATAAAATATAATTCAGTTATCGAGATTATATATTTTATATGTAGTATATGGTTAATACGCAAAATTTTACTGTTTCCAAAAATAAAAAAAGTTTGAAAGACGTGACAAGCGCGAAAGGTAATCTCATTGTCCCTGCCTCACGCGACATTTTAAACAATTATTTATTTTCAAAATTTATATAACCGATCTCGCTTTATTTATGTACGTCATATATGAAACAATAAGTTTTTTCGAAAATAAAAAAAATTATATTTAAATATTTTGAGTTATTTTTTCTAATAATTTTATTAGGTACGTAAAAAGAACAGTAATTCAAAATTGTACTCGAACAACAGCATCACTTAGAATTGTTCAAATGGATGTTTGGAACTGATGTTAGATATATCATTCAGGTTTTGATTAAAGGTGGAATTTAACAAGGAACGAAATACAATATTTTTGTGAGACGCTGTTTATTTGTTATCCACTTGGACTAAAATTGTTAAATAAAATTTTATAAGATATTTATAAAAAAATTTCTTCAAGATATTTATAAAAAAATTTGTAAATATCATATTCATATTAAATTGTCTGACCATCCTAAAGCGATATTTTTTTAAATAAAAGCGAAACAGGGCTAAAGCGTGAGAGACAAACGGTCGTAAGAGAGATCAGGATTTTTACAAATAAGTATGTCATTAGAATATGGGGAATACTTTAAAAGTAGTTAAATTATAACAAAAATTTATAGATTGGTGGGATTTATTTTTTTCTGATTCTGGTAGTTTTTACTTTCCGAAATAACTGCACCGTCGATCTGGTCAGGGTCTGATGATGTGTTTTAGAGATTACAATGCAAATGATTAACGGATAGTAGTAAATAAATTCAAAATATTTGTTACTGCTTAGTTGTTTATATTTATATGAATATTTATATGTATATGATGTTTAATTTTATATTTTATTTTACCTACTTATTCGCAATAAATTACTAATTTACTTATTTTTGAAGTCGGTGATCAATATAAACAAATACAAAATTTTATATTATAAATACACCACCTATGATACTGTTTTGGATTGTTGCTATATTAAAAGTTAAGGTTTAAAATTTACGTTATAAATTAAGTAAACTTATAAATTTGTTTAAGTTTCTCGACCGTGCAGGCGCTGACTCCAAAAATAATTTATTACTTATAGCGAACTTGTAGGTACATATTATGTGTTAATTATTTTTTATACTTTAGTACCTAGTTTGGTTGAAGTCGGTTTTTTAAAAATTATTTTATAAACTCCGCCATTGCCGGTCCCAAGCCCGGATGAAAAAGGAGGAGGGTTGGCTGAGAACTTGACCGTACCAGCCGCAGAAGGTCAACGCCGAGCCTCGGGCGGCGGTTAATAAACCCGAATGATCTCTCCAGTGGGCGATAGGAAATGATCCCCACGACTCGCTACTCCTATTTATGGAATCGGGGGCACTGGCTTAACCGTACGTGTCATGAGGTAGAAAGCCTCATTAAAAATTCACCCTAATCCTACGGTGGAGACCGCGCCAAAAGGATGCAGGGCTGGGAGGGCGCCCAGTCTCTAGCGCCAACCTTGGTGAACTTGGCGAACACCTTTGTATATAGCCTTCTCACAGGAAAGGCGTTACCCTGTGAGTGACCACAAATTCGTCCAAACTCGTGGGAACAATATGAGTTTAAATAAAACTAAAAATAAATTACAAAACATAAAGCAACATAAAACCAACCTAACACAAGTCTTATCCAAAGATCTTTGCGAAACTAGGCAGAGATCATCGTCCTTTAGTGGGAGCTCAAACTCCACTACCGTCCTCCAACCGACCCTATGGCAATATATTAAAAGCAGTAAACCGGATCCCGTTACTAGTCAGGAAAACCCTTCTGAAATACAAAGTGCAGAACAAACTCAGAAAAATTGGCAGCAAGACCATGTCAAAAGCAAAATAAAAAGAAACGAAAGCCCAGCTGAAATAGAAAACAAACAAGCAGCGTCTAAGCGTACCAACTTTTCGGTAACTGTACATAATAGCTTTGATATTCTCAGCAACGAAGATCACAACACTATAAACCAGGTCAAAGAATATGCACCTAAACCGGAGCCTATTTTTGTTACAGGTGTAATAAACAACTCACCTTTAAGAAACACAATTAACAAGGTCGTGGACACAGAGAAATACACATTGACCACGCTCAGATCAGGGCATATTGTCAAGCTAATACCTAAGGACATCGAAACTTCTAAAATTATAAGAGACACTCTCATCGAAAAAAATGTAAATCATTATACTTACAAACTAAAGAGTGAGAGAGCCTATCGAGTGGTAAATAGAGGTTTGCATGCATCGGAAGATTTATCACTGATCAAATCTGAACTTGAAGCTACAGGACACGAAGTAAGACAAGTTGTCAACGTGCTACATCGGGTAACCAAAGAAAAACTTCCTCTATATTTTGTAGACCTAGAACAGAGACCTAATAAAAAAGATGTATTTAATATCATACATATCAGCCAAGTTAAAGTTACAATTGAGGCACCATACAAAAAAAAAGGAAGTTTTGCAATGCAAACGGTGCCAAAGATTTGGGCTCTCCAAAAATCAATGTTTCCGCCCCTTCAGATGTGTGAAATGCGGAAACGACCGTCCGACGACCTCATGCACTAAACCTCCAGAGATAAACGCCCTATGTGTAAACTGTCAAGGCAACCATTCGGCAAGTTACAGAGGATGTCAGAAATATAAAGAATACGAAGAGCGTATTTTCAAAATCAAAGCAAAACCAGACAAGGGTATACCAACACCCTCAGAAGATGTCCTAATACCATCGCAAACCATTACAAATGAGACCAAAGTACAGCACTCGAGAAGTTATTCAGATGCACTAAAAACTAAATTCAAAGACCGTATGGAGCAAACAACTAATCTGCAGTCAAGTAACACTCCACCTAACACAACAACAGACAACAGCCAAATCAACAATTTATTGGACGTAATGTTTAACAGATTTCAAGAAATCATGAAAAACATGATGGACAGCATGATGGACCGGATGGTTCAACTAATCACAGGTCTGACCACACAGAGGGCTTAAATATGCGTTTACTCACTTGGAACGCCAGCGGAATTACTGAAAAACGTCAGGAACTTGAGCTATTTATGATATCGGAGAATATAGATGTGGCCTTGATATCCGAAACAAGACTAACCCAGCATTCCCACGTGAAAATGAAATACTATACGATCTATAGGACCGATCACCCTTCTGGCAGATCTCAGGGTGGCACTGCAGTTATACTAAAGAACAACATTAAACATTATACTCTTAACCCTTACAAAACCGATAAGATACAAGCAAGCATAATAAAAGTCATCCTTAAAAACGCGGAGACAATCTTAGCCGCTATGTACTGTCCACCAAGACACTCAATTACTGCTGATGAATTTAAGCAATTCTTCGAAGAGCTTGGTCCAACATTTATCTGTGGAGGGGATTGGAACTCCAAGCATACGTCCTGGGGCTCAAGACTGATCGATCCAAAGGGTAGACAAGTCTATAAAGCTACAACAGATCTTAATTTAGAATGCATTTCGCATGGAGAGCCAACCTATTGGCCTACGGATTTCCATAAAACACCTGATTTACTAGATTTTTATATAACAAAAAACATCGGTCGAAATTATAAAAATGTTGAGAAGTGCGACGATCTATCGTCAGATCACTCTCCAGTCATCCTTACTTTGAGCAAAGTAGCTATTTACTCGAAAACACCTACCGGAATTTACAATAAAAAAACAAATTGGGACACATTCAAAGAAATTGTTTCTTCCAACATTGACCTCAATGTCAAATTAAAAACAGAAGAATACATAGAAAAAAGTATAGAAAAATTCAACTCCATAATCCACCTAGCAGCCAAAGAATTAACCTCCACAAGCAAAATAAATAAAATGACAAACAAAGAATATCCTAAGAACATAGTGAAGAAAGTATTGGAAAGAGGTAGATTAAGGAAAGAATGGCATAGAACTAGGTATCCCCCAGATAAAACAATCCTGAATAGAGCGACTGAGGAACTCAAGAATTATCAAAGATTAATGAGCATGAAAACTTAAACTTTCAAAATTATCTAGCCCACCTCATGCCTTACCAGGATAGTAATTACTCGCTTTGGCGTGCTACTAAGAATCTTAAGCGACCGAAAGAACACATGCCACCTATAAGAAATAACAGACTTCTTAAACTCTCCAGGTCAATTATGTCTTCCATTAAAACCAGTGAGCCCCAGAGAAGTTAATAGACAAATTAAATCTCTCCCGGTCAGAAAAGCTCCCGGTTATGACCAAGTAGATAGTACTCTCTTAACTAACCTACCAAAAAAAGGATTAATGTACCTGGTAGTACTATTCAACGCAAGTCTAAGACTCTGCCATTTTCACTGCCAATGGAAGTTTACCCGTAATTTCGTAATGATCTTGAAACCTGGTAAAGAAGCAGCTAAAGTTGTATCATACAGGCCAATCAGCTTACTCCCTCTGGTCGGCAAACTTTTCGAAAAAATAATCCTGAGTCGGTTGCAACCCAAACTGAATGAAATAATTCCCGACCATCAATTTGGCTTCAGGCAAAAATATGGCACAATCGAACAAGTTCATAGATTAACAAACACAATTAACGAAGCCTTAGAGAACAAAGACTACTGCTCCGCTGTTTTTCTTGATATAAGTCAGGCCTTCGATAAAGTCTGGCACATGGGCCTCTTATATAAAATAAAGAAGCATCTACCGTACTAATTTTATCTACTCCTAAAAAGGTACTTATATAAAAGATGCTTTGAAGTAAAAGTCAACACTGAAACGTCAGAACTCTACGAAATCCACTCGGATGTCCCTCAGGGCAGTATCCTCGGGCCCGTATTGTATCTGATCTACACTGCGGATATTCCTAAAAATGTTGACTCAGTAACGGCCACCTATGCAGATGATACTGCTATACTGTCCGTACATTCTGAAGCAATAACCGCGTCTATATTTCTTCAAAAACACCTTACTGAAGTTGAAGCGTGGCTTGCAGAATGGAGAATAAAAGCGAATAACAGTAAATCCGTTCACGTAACATTCAGTCTCAGAAAAGGAGATTGCCCAGCAATTACTTTAAACGGGCAACATATACCGCACTCAAATACTGCTAAATACCTCGGCATGCACTTAGATAGACGATTGACGTGGCAAAAACACATCTGGAATAAACGTAAACAATTAGATGCAAAATTGCGAAGCTTGTCCTGGCTCATCGGGAAAAAATCACAACTATCTAATGAAAGCAAAATGGCTGTCTACAAAACAATATTAAAGCCAGTGTGGACATACGGGATCGAGCTGTGGGGTACAACATCTAACAGTAACATCGAGATCTTGGAAAGATTTCAAACCAAGACAATGAGATATATGTTCCAAATCCCAAACTGTATAAGTAACAAATACATACTCCGAGATTTGAACCTAACAACTGTGAAACAGGAAATAGCCACCAGAAGTCTTAAATACCAGACCAAGCTATCTGAACATGTGAATGTGCTGGCTACCAAACTATCAGGAGATGGCAGTGTTAAACACTCACGAAGAAGGAACAGTATTCCAACCCTACATAGCAGATTTCTAAACCCAAAGTGAGAGAGATCGATGGATTCTCCTCACAGCTAAATTACATACGCAGACTGTAGTCACCAATAATAACAGCTAAATGTGAAAAATAGATTGCTGTGCTAAGCAGAATACAAAAAAAAATTATTTTAAATGTAACCAGCATATATGTTTGGCAATCGTGTGCTAGAAAAATAAATTTGGACTTAATTTAAAGGAAAGAATCATCGTTTCCTGTTATTCATAAGACATTTTTGAACGGATTGGGTGGAGTGGTTAGAAGAGTACACAATATTATTTTGTATTTGTCTTAATATATAACTAATACAAGAAAGTAGTAACTGAAAACATATCTCCTTATTATTGAATATTATTCTCATTACATTTTAATATTATAGTTAAAAATTTTAAATTCATAATAAAGAATTACAGTTTTAATAAACACAGATCTGTATTAAATTTTAACCCCAGGATTTAGAGCATTAAATTAATTATAAAGAGTTCATTGGCGTCTTTGTCGTATATTGGAAGACGCACTTTAATCAATTCCACAGCGACACAGGCCGTCATAAACTTCAATCTATTATAATCAATCATTATTATGCAAACTCGATCCAATATTTGAACGAAAGCTGCGCTTCTATCTGCAATATGTGACAACCTCGTCTACTGCTAAAATTGCTAGCGCATTTACATTTATCTAATTTACGTCATATAATAATTTGCAAATACAATTATATAAGAAACAACTAAGACATAAATGCTCGATATTCTTTCAAACATGAACAAATACGTACATGAATAGATCAGTATATGATTTCTATTAAAGACCAGTATAAATTGACACGACTATTATCAGCTATTCGGTGAGTATAGTTATTTTATGTGTACCCGAGTTTATAATATAAAATTCCAACAAGAAACATTACAAAGCACACCGTGCATATTATATACTAGAAATGTTTGCAATATGTGTGCTTCACATTTGCTGGGGCTAATGAAAAATGATGTTAATATTTACCTATCACAGAAATCTGTCGAGAGATAAGAAAGAAATTTGTGATAACTTGTAATATTTTTATAAGTTGTAGCCGAAAAATTTTCGCTAATTTTTATTGATAACAACAGTAGGTCCCGGGCAGCATAGTGACTATTTAATATATTTTTCCTATTTTGATACAGGGTATGTATATATTATATTTTTATAATTTTTTTATGACACATATTTTTCATATTTTTATAAGACTAGCTTGTTTTACCTAGTAAAAAACCTGTTCAAATTGAACCAAAAACAAATATTATTACAGGTGTTTCTGTCGATCGATGACTGACGCACTAAACTTTAATTCAGAGTTTTTATACCACTTGTTTTATTATGATAAAGATGAGTATATTTCCTCAAAATTTTAACTATGGCTGAGGAAAATTGTTTTCCCTAAGATTTCTTTTTTGTCGCCCGTAAGTCGTTTTGAAGTTTTACAAAATTTTAATTTAATAGTTTAATTTTGAGAATCATCACCGATTTCGATGTAAAGATATTTTTACTCTCAAATATATTCCCGTCGTTCGTCGAGCGGAGCCGGACTGGTATTATGGTTGGCTGTAAATACACCATATGTATCAGTTAGATACATTAAAGTACATAATAAATAATTAATAACAATACGGTATATTACCCTGTAATGCCGAAATATAATATCACTTCGTGTATATAAATGGTAAATACTTGTGTTTAATTTTGCACGGATTGTTTACTAGGGGTATCGGATGAGGTAAGTCATTCCGCTGACAAACTGTATGATGAAAATCGTACGATGAAAATAATTAACTATTTGCAATGTATTCCTTATATGCAAGTGTCATTACTTCTAAATATTTTACTTTTATTTGTTCTCTAATGCAAGGCTACTTTTGATCAAAAATATATAGTAGCATGGTGGGTTGTAAATGAATTTGTTTAAATGAAACTACTTGTATTGATGATGAAGATTTAGACCACATGGAAGCAATTGAAAAATATACGAATAGCACAAAATACATTCAAAGTAATGTTAATGTGAAATAACTTTCTTTGTTATGAAGATGTTTGTCATGCAAAATACTTGGAACAATAAACACATTCTACTATAATTTTGTGAAAATATTGTGTTGTAAATACTCCGTTAAAACCTATGGAAACTGCGAAATAATAAAACGTTTTATTCATAATATTTATCGAATATTTGGAATAGAATATATTACAATGATCATTAAATACGTTAGTTATAATACCCATAAAATTAAATTAAGGAGAATAGCCAAGTATTGAGATTTAAAAAAAACTAGAAAAGGAATATAAGGGCAGTTATAGATCTTTAATATTCATGTATGTAAATTTTAAAAAAAAATCTTGACATCAAAACGGAGCAGTTGTTGTCGGAATATGTAAAAATGAAATTACATATCTTCTAAATGAATGATGAAAGCTGATTAAAATTTATGTATTTTCTTCAAGGTTCTAACCAAAGAAATATATTTAGAAATCTTTTCGAAATTTTCCTATTCCTATTTGGATAAGATTATTAAAAGCAAAATTTTATATACGTTTTGTTCGGGTGTTTACTCATTTTTTTTGCATATAAGGCTATTATTATAGTATAGTATATAAAAAAACTGTCAAGCACGAGTGGAGCTAGCACTACGAGGATTCCGCACACGTTTAGGCATTTATAAACGTTTAATGGTACGTAATATTCCCATTAAACTATTTACAAAATTTTAATTATTCAGAAGGAATATATATATATATATATATATATATATATATATATATATATATATTTTTTTTTTTTTTTCTTTTCTTTTTTTTTTTTCAATACTACTGCTATTAGACATTCCTTCTTGCCAAATTGTATAATTATAGGTCAAAGGATATCTTATAAATTTTTATTTATTTGTGAGTGTTCTAGGCTTTTTTTATTATGCTAATTAGACGTTTAATTCTTTTCCTTAGTATTTGATATCCATTTCAACTTGATGCCTCCGCGAGTTCTTGAGAGAATGGATCTTATCAGACAGACGTACGGACAAAGAAGTGATCCCCTAAGGGTTCCATTTTTCTCTTTGTGGTGCAAAAACCTAAAAAGGAACAAACACGAGTTGATCTGCATTTGGTGCACATTTCATTTGTTCAACTTTATTGAAAAAAAAAGAGATTGTACAAATATTCATCGTAATAGAATTGTGGTCCGTCGATGATTGAGATTGGTGATGCAAGCTAACAAATAATTTTAGTTGAAACTTAAAATCTTATTTTATCGAAACTTTTTCCAGTATTTCAAAATCATAGCCAATTAAACAGGGGACCTCTCTTTAAATAAGTTTATATTTAACTTTCAGGTTAATATTTGGAAAACAAGGTTTGCAAATTGAAAAACCTGTCATACAGGATCGGAATTCCCACTACAGGGGGCCGGAGACATTTAGGCGTTTATAAACATTTAATGATATGTAATATTTCTATTTAACTATTTACAAACATTTTAATTTTTAGAACACAATATATTTAATATCACCTAATATATTTTTCCAAGGCGCATATTGAAAAAATTATACAATTCTACATAGAATTACAAAATAATTGATTTTTGGATTTTGCTTTTACTGATAATGTAAAATCTCCCGTTATGCCGACTTTCAAAATTGTAGGTCGACCGGAGATACGCTATAGGTTTTGATGGCTGTGTAAATAACAAAAAATACATTTTAAGGGCAATATTTTTTGTCGTGTAAATCGAAAAACTTGATTTTTTTACAAATTTCAATATACGATAATTAATTTCTAGCCATTTTTAATAACAAGATCTTTGAAAAATAGATGGACGGACAGATGGAAAACAAAGTGATCCTATAAGGCTTCCCCGATTTTTATTTCGGAGAACGAACCCATGAAATTGGTGAGTGGTGTTGGAAAATTTATAGCAAAATTCAAAAAATTCCAGCGACGTCTTTACATTTCTTCAAACAACTTTTTTGTGATACGCGCTGCTACTAAAAATCCAATACTCCAATAGGAGAGAGGGATCGTCGAATAGTTTTTGTATTTAAACATTTTCATTATTCAAACACATCTTTTATTTCATGCGATATGCGTTGAGTTAGGTTGAATCAATGATTTCTAATTCTATGGAGAATTATATATTTTTTTCGATATGCACCTCTGAAAAAATATATTAGGCAATATTAAATATAAAGCGTCCTATAAATTAAAATTTTATAAATAGTAATATAGAAATATTACATATCATTAAATGTTTATAAATGCCTAAATGTCTAAGCCCCACCCCCCCCCCCCCCCGTCGTGAGAATTCCAATCGGGTGTGGTAGGTTTTTCTATTTACCAACTTTGCTTTCGAAATATTAAGCCCCAATATACTTAATATATACTTTAGGAAGAGGGTCCCCTGATTATTTGACTATGATTTTGAGGTACAGAAAAAAGTTTCAATAGAATAAGATTTTAAGTTTCAACTAAAATTATTTCAGTTAGCTTGCATCAACGATTTAAATCATCGACGAAGCACAACTTTGTTACGATACATATTTGTACAATTTCTTTTATTTCAATATAATTTAACAAATAAAACGTACATCAAATGCAGACCAACTCATGTTTGTGCGTTTTTCGGTTTTCGCACTACAAAGAGAAAAATACTTTAGAGGATCACTTCGTTGTCCATACGTCTGTCTGTCAAGATCCTTTTTCTCAGGAATGCGTGGAGGCATCAAGTTGAAATATATCCAATACTAAGATCAGCGGTCCCTTGGAGCTATATAAGAATCAAACTTCTAAGTCAACGCAATAAAAAAAGTCTAAAACACTCGCAAATAATACAAATTTTATAAGATACCATTTGACATAGAATTATAAAATTTGGCAAGAAGGAATGTCTAACAGCAGAAGCAATGGAAAAAATCTGAAAATAAGTAGAGAATATACATATATAAGTATATATATATATATATATATATATATATATATATATATATATATATATATGTATATATATATATACACATATATATATATATATATATATATATATATATATATATATATATATATCTATATATATACATATCCACTCGTGCTTGACAGTATTTTTATATACCCTACTATAATTAGCCTTATACTCGAACAAAATATATCAAACATTTTTCTTTTAATAATCTTACCCAAATAGCGATTTTCTTGATTATTTTATCTACTAGTTATATTTGTTGCGCTACAGAGAAATTATAAATATTATTGATTTAGTAAAAGTTTATTTCAAGTTATTATTACAGTTTTAGGGTTTTTTCATTAAACGAAAAAAATCCTCATAACACGCCACGTCCATCCGTCCGCCTATCACGGGTTCACAATTTCCACAATTTTAAACTAATATGTATAAATTTTTGCAAGCATATGCTTAACATGGAGATTTCATTTACGTAACAGCAAAATGATAAAAACAATTAGACGCTCTTCCCCACACATGTAAAATGATACCATTTAGGTTTCATTTAAATTTTTTTTTATTTTTAAGCACAATTTTGAAATGACTAAACTTTTAATTTTAAGTGCTTTCTACCCCCACATGACGTCCTCAACTCCTTCCCACATGTTCATGGATTTGAAAATCCGGAAAATATTTCTAGATATATTTCTTTGGTTAGAACCTTGAAGCAAGTATATAAATTTTAATCAGCTTTCGTCATTAATTTATAAGATATGTAATTTAATTTTTGTATATTCCTATATGCAACTACTCCGTTTTATAAATTGCATTTTGGTAAATACTTTCGTCTTTCGTTTATTGTTGATGATTGTGTTATTTTATAATTTCGTCCCTCTCTAAGATTATTCCATTCATTATCTAAGAATCTGGTAGCTAATTAGGAATCAGTATTTTATTGTCATAACTCTTAATTTTTTTAGGACTTAAGGCAATATTAAAGAAATACGGCCTAAACTACAAATCTAGAATAATACGTCTAATATATAATTACTTTAATTTTTCCTCTCATATAAATGGAGTATATCACAGCATTCAATCATCGCAAATCTTAATCTGTAGTAATAGGTAGTGTTAGATTTATTTATTTTCACTACAGCCATTAATTATTATGAATTTTTTTGAGGAATGTGTGTTGAGTTTTATTTCATATTTTGTTTCTTTATATATTTTTGTGTTTTTACTACAGGAAAAAGTAATTAAAAAACGTTTAGTATTAAAGAAGAAATTTAGCATAATTCGTGAAAGAATTTAATGAAAACTTCACTTGCAAGAAATTTGTAAAGAAATATGGAAAGCTTAAATAGGAAAATTGTTTCTGAAATAAATGTGACAATACCAAAATTAGAAAATTATTACTGACGAGTGGAATAACGAGTGGATTCATATTGTATTTTGTATCACTTGCAATAAGATTTAGACTTAATTGGAAAATATTGATCAATTTTACAGTTAGGAAATCATGAATTAATGTGTGAGGTAATATTTAAATTTAAAAAAAACTATTTCCGTGGGCACTATTACTAAGTAATAATGAAGTTATACGTTTTTGATATAGTCTTAAAAATTATTTAGAACAAAACTAAAAGAAATGAGTATGTTTTTCCAAAATTGTAAAGTGACTGATTAAAATTGTTTTCTTTTTGTTCGTCCGTAAGTCGTTTTGAAATTTTAATTGGTAATTTTAATTTAATAGTTTAATTTTGGGAACCATGGATATAACGATATTTTGATTCTCACATATATTCCGTGTAGTCGCCGTGGTTTGTGTTGTGATCACAAGGCATATGGTCTTTAGCAACGCGGAGACCCAGGTTCGATTACCCGGCCGTTCGTCGAGCGGAGCCTGATTGGTATTAGGTTTGGCTGTAAGTCCGCCATATGTTAGATATATTAAAGTACATAATAAATAATTAAATTTTAAAATAAACAACAATACAGTATAGTACGCTATAATGCCGAAATATGATATAAAAGTGGTGTATATAAATAGTAAATATTTGTCTTTCATTTTGCACGGATTGTTTATTAGGAACATTGGATGAGGTATATCATTCCGCTCAGAAACTGTATGATAGAAATCGCACGATGAAAATAATAAACTATTTGCAATGTATTCCTTATATGCAAGTGTTATTTGTTGTCTAATGCAAGGCTACTTTTGATCAAACACGATGAACAAAAATATATAGTAGCATGGTGGCTTGATAATGTATTTATTTAAATGAAACTAATTGTGTTGATGATGAAGATTTAGATCACGTGGGAGAAAACGGAAAATATACGAATGGCACAAAATAAGTTCAAAATAATATTAGCATAAAGTAACTTTCTTTGTTATGAAGATGTTTGTCAGCTAGAATACTTGGAACAATAAACACATTCTAGCATATTTTTGTGAAAATATTATGTCGTAAATACCCCGCTATGACTTACAGAAACTGCTAAATTGTGAAAGTTTTTATTGATTATTTGAAATAGAATATATTGCAATGATCATTAAATATGTTAGCGACCACAGACACTTAATTAAATTAAGGGGAATAGTCAAATATTGAGATTTAAAAAAAACTAGAAAAGGAATATAAGGGCAGTTTTGAATCTTTAATATTCATGTATGTAAATTTTTCAAGCTAAATTAAAATATTTTGCAGTGGTTTGACTGAGAAAAAGATACTTACAGGCAAGTTGTTTATTGGAAACAGATATAAATATTTCACAAAAATAACCCTGAAATTGGTGGTAAAAAATTGCTTTTATTCCTAAATAATTTCAAAAAAATTCTAAAACTGACCCAATAAAGTAAATGACCAGTTAGTGTTTACTAGAGAAAGATATATTTTCTGTTTTGTGAGTACATAAACAGTAAGCAAAGAATAGAACTTTCCATTTCATCATTAATATTCAGTTTATATATAGTTTGAGTAGTGAATTTGTATCTTATAAAATTAGCAATATCATTTAGACAGTGATGGATCCAATTTAAAAAAAATCTTAACATTGCATAATAAGTTTACTTTAGTTGAGGTAGTAAAAAACTCTACTCAAAATAACACCAAAAGTAGTGAAAACTCTTCCAGATATTCTAATATTCGAATTATTATTGAATTACTAAATTTCCCCAAAATAAGATTACATAGAATAATTTTAAGGACAACATATTTACCGAGAAAAATACTATAAAAAGCGAAAATATACGAGTATTTAGCGTGTGAGAGCACGCGATCCCCGAACAATTCTTAGAACAGATTACACTATATATATATATATATATATATATATATATATATATATATATATATATATATATATATATATATATATATATATATGTATATATATATATATATAAATTGATGAAACTAGCGAAATGCAATACTTTTTTTTGTATTTTTCAGTGTTACATATTTGCATATTTTAATAAGTACTTACATGAATTTATTTGGTTTTAATTTTAACTTATCAGTGATTTACCCGAATAAAATACAAACTTGTTGTCTACTGTTACATCTTGACAAGTTCTTAATACGGTGTGGAATATATCATTTGTCTCCATGGGCATATTGAAATCCTCTATTTGAAGTTACGACATTTGCTGCTTAGAAAACTAGCAAGTCAAGCAGTATGCTAAACACATGTTCTATTTTTGCATAGAGATATTGTATCAATACCTAATTTAAAAAAAAATAGAATTTCGTTTCATTTAACAGAAGTAACCTGAATGCTAAAAGTTTCTGTTTTAGTTGGTCGTTAATAAAATATTGATTTGTACAAAAGATCTATTCGACATATACTATATGAACAATTTGAACAAAATATATTCAAACTAACAAAAATACAACGGTATCTTGCGCATAAGTTTTCAAAAATTTCTCAGTATTCAGATAGATACGACAATGAAATTCGACGTGAAATGAGTATTAAAAGCATTAATCATTTACTAAGGGTCTGATAATCCTTACTATCCAGAAGCACTAAATTATGAAATAAATTTCCTACAATTATTAGATGGAAATTTTGTTAGCATTTCATTTTCAGAAAAGGATGAAAAATATTTTACATTTTAACTCTCATTGCCAAAATTATCATTTGTGAAACCGTTATTATAATTAGGATAATTCAAAATAAGATAGTTATATCCATATATTTTAAGATAATTCCATATATTCTAAGATAGTTATATATACATATATATATATATATATATATATATATATATATATATATATATATATATATTTTATGTTATATTACCATGTAAACGAATAAGTCCATTTAATAAAATAATTAATAAAATATTGTTCCATCATGATGACAACCATAGAAAAATAGAAGAGAGCGTGCACTAAGCCCTTACACTAGAGCTCTTCCATCATTATTTCTCCATTCATAAACGCTTAAACGAAAGTTCTCAGCTTCATCAAACCTGACTTACGGAATATTAATTAATACCAAACGAGATTCAGGTGAGAACTTTTGGGGTACTCGAAATCCGCTGTAAACTGCAACACGTACCGACCGATAGGACTAAGGCTATACGGATTACTTAGAGTTAAGAAATATTTGATGTGATTATAACAAAACTCGGATTCACGCAAATAGGGTACATTTGCATCTTTTATATTACATTTGCGTTAATCATATGTTTCATCATATGTTTATCATATGTTCTAGGTATTAATATTTATTGTTTTAAAGCGAAATACACGATTTACTTTAATTTCAATCATTAAGTAATCGATATATTATATTACTGCACATAACATAACAATCAATTTCCCGTTATGGAAAAAAACAAGCAGTGAAATGACATTGGCCGGACCTTTCATAATTTTTAGTCTAGTCTTAGTAGTCTCTTAGTAGTGTTTTGTATCTAAAACTGTATATATTAACTAGACATAAAATGAAACGTCGTGAAAGAAAAAAATTAATAAACATATATACTATATAATGTTCATGTATACATGTGTATGTATGTACACACACACACACACACAAACACACACAAAAACATATATATATATATATATATATATATATATATATATATATATATATATATGTATATATATATATATATATATATATATATATATATAAATTTAAATACCGTCACAACTATAGTATATCGTTTCAAATAAACAAAAGGCGCAGGAAAGTCAGACCTTTGTTATTGAGATATAAAGTTACCGATACACAAGCGAACCTATTACACTTTTATCGAATGTACCCTCATAATGTGAACTCTACTCGTACGTAACAGTAGTAATTAATTTTTATAACTTTGCTGACTTCAATAAAATTTTACCCCGGTACAACGGGAAATACAAAGTCAGAATATGCCTCGGGCTTCCCGTACATGCGGGCTTACTAGAGATCTCACCAATAATAACTTTTGTAGACATCAGCTAGAGGGTAAATGAAATTAGCGGGAAACGGAAAAGAAAATCGTGTGTTTCGCTCTTCATCATTTTAGTTGTACGTGCGTGAATAAGAGAAAAACTGATAAAAAATACTTGAATTTCAAATTATTTGTATTTCGTAGAGTAGTGATAAAAAGTATTTTTTTCGCTGCTCACCGTGAAAGTTGCTTTAACCTCCCCATTAGTGGAGTGTTTGTAGCTCCATATTAAATTCTATTTTTTTAATTAATACTAATTATTTTGGTGCAACAAAAATATTTATATTTATTTTGTCACATTTTTGAACAAATTCAGTACTTACCGACTGGAAAAAAGTGAACGAATAGACCAAGTCCTCCAAGTTCGAGAACTTGTATTGTTTCCAGATTCATTCATCAATATACTCCCCATATTTATGAAATATGGCGTATATAGTTAATTGCAAACCTGTTACATTGACTTGTAGGATTATTGCTACTCTTTCACAGCTTTACGATAAAGTTTTGCACGTGAAACACAAAACCGTATGAAGAGTTTCTGTATGCGTATAACGCACGCAAATTATGGAAATTTTATTTATATGCCATATAACAGTATTAATATTTTCTAGCAGATGTGTGAACTTTATTATAAAATTCCAATCAATTAACAGACGCAGCTCTTCGGAGTTTACGTAAAAATTATTAAATCTCTAAAAATCGCGCGCTTTTGTGTTTGTCTATGTGTATATATTGGGTTGGTTAATAAGTGATGAGCCTTGACTCACCTTAATTATTCCTTTCACTCACCTACTTATTCCTAAACACACCTCTACGACTTACTAAAAATCCTTCACTGTCCAAGCAGCAAAAATTTGGAATCACCTGACATCAAGAAAAGCACGTCTCTAGATATCATCCTGACATCAGGAAAACCACGTCTCTAAATATTTTCAAAGATCGTGTGAAAAAGTCCTGCCTCTCCTGAAACCTTTTCCTTTGTGTCCTTGTCCTTCCCTGTCTTTCCCATCTCAAATCACGTCAATAGTTTTTTTTACTTATACTTTTGTATGTATGAAGTTATTTTACTTTCACTTTTTTATAAAGAATTTTCATTGTAAAATCTCTTACAGTCTACCAATTAAATTTCAATACCAATTGTTATGGTTGACTGGAAGAGATTGCTCGTGTATCAATAAGTCCACCATATATATTATACATAAAACTTTATAAAGAAATAAATAATGCGATGCTCGATTTTCCAATTTTTTTTTATTGGTGATTCTAAGATCGTTTTACAGAAAAGTATATCAATTTGACACTTAATTCATATTGTAGATTGGAGTGCTTAAAAAAATTGAAGCACTCCAATCTTTAATTTTAATCAGTCTAAATTACGCACAGTGCAATAGCGTTATGTAAAAATACATTTGGATAATAATACATTCAAACCTGTAGTACCGTGTGTGATTATATTCACATTCATTTATAGTTTTTTGCAAGTCACAATGTATTTTTAATACCCAATGTAATTTCGTCGACTGAGCAATTTCGTCGTCTCTGAAAGGTAAAATAAAATAAACTGGCACCATATTTTCTCCGCTCTTTTTATTGACTTAATTATTTACAAACTATTTATGACCTTTAAAAATAATGTTGATATCTAATTTTACTTAGTCAAAAATACGCGCAACATACAATACGTTTTGTAAAAAACCCTTAGACCTTAGGAATAAAATCCCCCTATATTTATTTTGTATTTCAGTACTCTTCGTTAACTTTAATTTTATCCAAACTATTTATACGATTTTCAGAAATATGTTTTGGGACATATTTTTTTAAAATTTAAGTTATAGCTATTTCATGCACTCATAAGCTGCTCTGAGATATGTCTCTTTGCCTCATAAAATATATAGTCCAAAATAAAGTTTTACCAAAATCACTTTGTGCTCATATTGCATCGTCTTATAAATGCATAGGCAATTGATAAGTTTTCGTCTTTTACTAACGTATATAGTTCACTTTGTTTTCTTGTTTAGTGCAATGTTACTACTACTTAAATTTATCAAATTATTCTAAAAATAACTTAATGTGGAATAGACTATTTCAAATTAAAACACATTAATTTTTACACTATAACAAATTTTAAAGACTTAATTATTTCAATTTTGCAATAAATGAAAAAAATTCAAAAACAAAATATTTGTTTTAAACCCATAATTATAATTTAAAACTAATATATCCTTAAGTCTTGCAATTTTGTAAAGTATTACCCCTGCAGCATCAGGATTTGAGAACCCTAATTAGAAACTATCATAATGTAGTATTGCCATGCTGATGGGAATCGGTTAAGTAGAATTTTTCAAAAATCAGTCTCAATATTTGAAACAAACAAATATACGGAAGGCGGATCTAAATAAAACCGTTAAATCATTCATTTTTGTTGGACTTTGCTAAAGGAGTGTATATTGAGTTAGGGCTTTCCCTAGAATGATTCATAGAAGGTAAGTATTTTAATTTATAACATACAAATATATTTTATAACATAAAGAAACATATAAGTACGGGTAAAACTCGGACTGCGAGATTTTTTTTATAATATCATTTCTTTGCTTTTCTTATTCAAAATGACGTAACGAACCACACTTATAACAAAAATTATAAAATAAAATTTACATCAAAACTTTTAGAATCATGAGCTAATCTTATTAGTGTATATGAGATTGAGAAAATGTTTCCTAGGAGTCTTGAGATTTTATCTTCTATTCTTTTGATGTATATGGAAAAGGTAAGTATATCATATACCTGTGCTGACATACTAAATATAATTTTTGCAAAAATTATTGATGTAATATGAGTATATTTAAGCGCAATTTGATTTTTTTTTTGGTTTAAAAATGTCAAACTTTAAAGTCGATTATCTCAGGAACTATTGAGTTTTTTCCCATGCACCAAAATATTTCATATTCAGAATGAGAAAAAATTTAGTTTTGTGAAGAAATAACAAAAGGAAAATAAAGCGAGTAAAACGTTAAAACGTAGCTGTATGGTATTTCCCTTAAAATACAAATCGAAATATTATTTTTACCATTTAAATATATTGCCCAACTTTTAGGGGAGTAAAAATGTCGTTAATTTCATAAAAAGTGTGGAGTTTGGAATTATCGTTACAGCTTCCCTATAAACTGCTAGAAACAGTGTTTATTTCGTAATTTTTACTTTAGTAGTTTTGGAAACATATAACGTATACCATTATTAATATTAAATATCAATACTGTAAAGATATCTTGTAAATAAATTTTTGACATTAGCAACATCGTCTCTAGAAATATCTTATACAACATTCTGAAAAAGTTTTGGTCTTTTTATGAGTCGCCATTTCCACATATAATACAAGAACCAGTATATCATATACGTTTACAGGTTCTTGTGTTGTATATGGAAAGGGTAGGTATATCATATACCTGTGTATCATATACAACACAAGAAATTTATAAAAAATCTAATTTTTTATTTGAGCCTATAAATTTCTGGTTGAATATTTTTATGTGTTATTTATTAAGATATATGTATGTAATAAATCAACAGGCTGCGAGATGGACCCGTGAGTCATCTCATGAGGATTCGTTTTTGTCATTTTAAGGTACGGAAGCTTAAAAAAGAGTCAATTGCTCTCTTAAAAATAAAATTTTTTTATGATATTGATGATTTTTGATGTCAATTATAAATATGACTATTGCAATTTAGATAGAAATAAAATAAAGTAATTAGCTCTAAAGGATTGATATTAAGATGAACATTTTATTCCTGTAACAAATTTATTTGATTTCTAAAACTTGCTGACTACAAATATAATTTTTCGTTTACCTTTCAAATTTCAGATTTATTCGAATTTGACATAAAGATGCTACTTGGAACTAAAGGGTTATTTTTATTTCGACAAATAAAAATGTTTTTAGTAGTCACTATATTAGTTTTAGGTCAATCATAATATTTTTTTTTAAATAATGTGATGATTCAACAAGAACTTAGCCCGTTCTCTACATTACATTTTTTGACTGTATTGTAAGACAAAAGTTTTACATTTGTGTAATTTATTTTTATAGTATATAACTGTAGTTACAGAAGTTGTGACGTCGTAGATATACTAAATATCATTTATGCAAAACTTGTTGATTTACAATGCAAAATTTCGTATCAATATAATTACTTAAATAAGAAATAACTAGTTTCAATAAATTTAATTTAATTTGGACAAAAGTTTTAATTTGCAAGTTAGTAATGAAACATAATAAAAGAAACGTTATAACTCAACTAGATAATTACAACAAAAATAACACTTAATGTCGATTGCTACCGCTAATACATACAATAACTGGAATATATTAGAAGAACGAACTTTTAACTTTGAAGCGCTTAATTTGAATTTTCAATTATTTATAATACCTCAGTTCTTCATTATCAGTTTATTGAACCAGATAACCAAAAAGCCCTTTCAGAAGATGTACCTTATACGTATATATATATATATATATATATATATATGTGTGTATGTATATATATATATATATATATATATATATATATATATATATATATTTATATATATATATATATATATATATATATATATATATATATTTATTTATCCATCATAAATATATAAAAGCTAATATATTGACACACTCCTTTAGCAAAGTCCTACAAAAATGGATGATTTATAAACGGTATTCTCCGTATATTTGTTTGTTTCAAATATTGAGACTGCTTTTTGAAAATTCTACTTAACCGATTCTCATGATACACACATATTCAGTCACCACGGCAATACAACATTATGATAATTTCT
This sequence comes from Druceiella hillmani, assembly GCA_039881145.1. Taxonomy (NCBI): domain Eukaryota; kingdom Metazoa; phylum Arthropoda; class Insecta; order Lepidoptera; family Hepialidae; genus Druceiella; species Druceiella hillmani. The sequence goes on along the minus strand of JAYKKI010000013.1, from coordinate 29,265,604 downwards.
AATTAGGGTTCTCAAATCCTTATACTGCAGGGGTAATGCTTTATTAAAGTGTGAGACTTAAGGATATGTTAGTTTCAAATTAGAATCATGGGTTTGAACTAAGATTTTGTTATTGATTTTTTTTTCATTTATTCCAAAATGTAAAGAATTATGTCTCTTAAATTTGTTATAATGTTGAAATTAATGTGTTTTTAAATTAAAATAATCTGTTCTATCCTAAGTTATTTTTAGGATAATTTGATAAATTTAAGTAGTAGTAACATTGCATTAAAGAAGAAAACAAACTATCTACGTTAGTAACAGACAAAAACTCACCAATAGCATATGCATTTAAAAGACGATCCAATATGAACACAAAGTGACTTTAGTAAAACTCCATTTTGGACTTGCAAAATTGTATGAGGCAAAGAATAATATCTCAGACCACCTCATGAGCGCATGAATCGTATAAATATTTTGTAACAGTGAAAATTAAAATAAAATGAAAGTTAACGAAGAGTACTGAAGTAAAAAAATAAATATAGGGAGATATTATTCCTAAAGAAAAGTATAACCTTCTTTAACACAGCAAACTTTATTTTTTTTTGTTTCAGTTGTTATACAATTTTACAATTGCATGATATCTCGCATGTAAAAAAGCGATTTGTGAAATTTATCTTCGCTGAGCGACGAGATAAATTTAGAGACTCGCACGGAAAATGGAGGAAGGCGAGAAAAGAAAAGGGACAAGTAATAAAATTTATGACGGAAAAAACATCTCATTTAGTCGAGCGCTATTCAGCTCTTTCATTTGCAGTTTCGCCAAGTTGCGAATAAAGGATTCACTTATTGATATATTTTTGGTAAATGGGAAGATTGAAACTTTTCTTTAAAATTATTTTCTCTCAAAGCCATCTGAAGAACTGCATATAAATTTTAAGGATCGTTATCTCAATATGAAGCAGATATCCATATCGACAATTCGGTTAATAAAGAGTAAATATTTAATAGAATAGCTTGTTTTTTTAATTTAGATGTTAAACTAAGTAATACTATGGTTGATCTAGTCTCCACAAAGAGCTTCTTCCACTCAGTTAGGCCATCAGTAAGCTATTCGATGTTTTGCTTTGCCTTTTCGAGCGTTAATACAAGTCTATCCATAACCCTTTCTATGGAATTTGCTCATTCTACCGTGATAACAGCCGAATATTATCAAAATTCAGTGTGATCTTGTGACACTTAATAACACAGTGCCAGTGACATAAGATTAATAAAAAATCTTACAGTTTTAGTAGTACTTACATTACACTTTTTCCTCGTATATAATTTCATAGAAATGAAACATAACTATTACAGAACGATAAAATTAAATGTTATTTATATGCAATTAAAAATGAAATGTTATCTCCTGTCATTATCTGGCAATAGCCGTGTAATTAAAATATTTCGTTATAACGCAGACAAACTGACAACCCAAAACCTCTCACTCTGCGTGTTATAATTAATCAGCTAAATAAGTTTAGTATAATATACCCAAAATTTCAGGACTTTTAAAGCACTTATGAACGGTTTACACAATTAATGCTTTTAGACAAAATAATCTAATTGAGTTTCACTCGACATCTGCAAATGTCGAGAATATCAGACCAGCCTTGGCTGGTCTAGTATTCTCGACATTATGGCGTATTTCTGTTTTTATTTCCCTTTACTTATCTTATGCAAAGCCGAAAAAAATTGACAAAGGCTCAAATTTAAAAAAATCTGTCAAAACTTTCATTCATTAAGTGCTTTAATTACAAGCGGAATTGACTAGTATCGTTAATATTTTGACTCAATTCAACCTTAAAACGCGTTTTTCCAAATTTTTTTTTATTTCACCTTTGGTGTCATTATTGAGGTATTAAATATAAGTTTACACAAAATCTCTCCATCTACTTCTCCTGGTGATTCCGTGACTCCCGTGTTTACTGGCCATTGCCCGAGCGTGACCCGCCCAACTAACTTTCAGACTAACGGGTTTCGGTTTACGGTTCGGTGTCTTCGTTTTACCAGCTTCTAACTCCACCATTTATCTTTATGCCGCAGCAGATGTGCAGCCTACTGCCAATCTTGCCCGGTTACTCTTCTGTCTTCGATGTCGATAAGGGACGTTTTTAGTAGTAATTTGCCTTATGACCTCATTTCTGATACGGGCTCGAAGTGACACACGAGTGTTTTTCGCATCCACATGTTACTCTACACAGTATGCACTTATTGTTGGTTCGAATTTTGAGATATTATAGCACATTGAATTTGAAAATACGCTTCTTTATACCGAATATACTAGTTTAATCTGTGCCGGCGCTCACGATGTTCTCCGTGTTAATAATGGCTCACAACAACTGAGTAATCATAACGCAAGTAGGCAGTAAGTATTTTAATGCTGCTTTATGATAAATGTTAAGATTAAATTAGTAAATACTCCGTAGTTCTTAACACATATTCATACGGCCCATAAGCAAGCACCACGTCCTATTGTTTGAACAGCTAAAATAGGTAAAATAATGCAATAATTATTGGAAAAATACGATTGAAGCATTAATGCCGTTTATAAAAACACGATTAATACGATTCACCATTTATTCTAATAAGACGAATTCCGTTGAGTTGAAAAGTTAAGAGAATATTATGTTTACATTCGACACTCGACGTGAATCAGTTTGGATAAAATTCGGTTTCAATTTTTTTTTTGATAACTGTGTCTTAATTTTTACAATAAAAGTACGGGGAATGGAATAAATAATAAATTCTCTTGCATAATTTCTTAACAATTTTTACTGAATTTAAAAAATGATGTAATGAAATAAAATAAAAAATTCAACGGATAACACCGTGCGTACATTATTCGTAATTAAAATGTTTTTTTTCATTACGCACGTTGTTGGAGACAAAATAATCGCCCCTCCAGCTAGTGCAAGATTTGTAGACACATAAGTTTGTGTCAATAGAATTTCTCAACGGACGATATTACGTTACTTGTGATTACATAATTTTAAATAATAAACAACTGAAAACCATAAAATTCAGGCATGTGTTGTGGGAAAATATTAGATTAAACCATACCTCAAAAAATAAATAAATCGCCTACATTGGTAGTTAACAACATAAAAGCAAACTGAAATAGTTTATAAACATAAAAAACTATAATCTAAAACTTAAAAGTAACCAAAGAATTTCAATGATTTCACTATGAAATCCGTTTCATTTATGTTACTTTTAATTCAGTTGCAAATTGTTATTATCAATGTCCGTCTTTTTTTGCATCCCCTATTGCACGTTTAGGCAGGTATTTTAAAATGTCAATAAATAAAAATTAGTCACTAATATTTTTCATCCTTATTATTCTAACCAATTATTATTTCTTTCACAGGCCCAAAAATACCAAGTATATTAAAACTATTATATATATAATAATTGAGTCCGTAATTGAACCCGCGACCCGGGTTTTATCACGGACCACTCGTCGAGCGAGGCTGGTCTGGTTTGCTGGTTGGCTGTAAGAGATTGTTGTCGGAACAATAAGTCCGTCATATGTCTCAATTAGGTCTCATTAGGCAGGTCGCTCCCTCACTTCTTATCTCCAAACCGCAGGTTAAAATTAGGAGGAAAGCAGAGTCACTAGAAGGTTACCTAAATTTACCGTAAAACTATAGAGAAGATTCCATGTTATATCATTTTTAAGATATGCACGATATTTTCATGCTTGTGAAAGTTAGACCATGCAATATTTTATATGTTAAAAGTAACCTTGATATTTATCAATAGTGTAATAGACCTTTAAATATTTAAATTTCCCGAAGTGGTACGGAATCCTCGTATTGTGAGTTCTACCTGTACTTGGCAGATTTTTTATTATTTTTTCATAGCCAGAATTAAAATTAAGTAAATTTTATACTTCAAGATTAGCCTTTTTTATACGATGTAAGCCTAATTAGAGGTCTGTTAAGATTGCTTGCTCTACATTGTCAAAATATGGTAGACTTTGATCTAAATTCAATAAATCATATGGTTACAAACGGCTGTACAGAGACTTATGTAAAATGCAGTTATTTAATAAATCTAAAAACTTTACATTTTAGCATAAATTTGCCGAGTACATTAACCAGTATATAATTGATTATAGTACAACGCCATTAAACAAAAGATAAATAAAAGTATTCTATTTATAATAAGATAATAATAATTATAGATAAATAAAACGCCTGTTTATTGAATATTATATGTCGTTTTAAAGAAACTCTGAATTCCTTACCCTGTAAAGAAAGTGAGTTAGTTTTCAAAAAAGTCTAATATTGAAACTGATAACGTATTATATCGATCTATGCTTTTTTCCTGTCTTAAGTATTGCTTTTGGTGGCTAATTGTATGGAGAGATTGCATATAGATATTACGTGAGTTCGTAATGATATATTATAGGTTTAAAAATGTCAAAACTATTCGAATATCAGTTAAATATTTGCCTAGCTTTCGACACGTTATTATTTCAAAACCATTTTTTATTCACGGAGTCTAAAAGTAGTTAAGTTTCATATCAGTGATTGATACACGGTATTGAGGAGCATGATATGTCCCTATACTACGAAACCGTTTTAATTTCAACACAAATCGAGCGTAAGAATTTCATCTGGAAACGCGAATAATCACTAAGAGGCCGTCCAGTAACAGTTAACCAAGCGAACGTGGATGAAGGACTTTAAAACGGCCGACAAGGGTTGAACTTGGCTATAAATAATCGCAATAATCAGCGCACTAAACCGGATGGAGGCAGAGGCGGGGTAGAGTACATGAGGGGCACTAGATCTTGATTAATGGGCCGGCGAATGAGCTTCGAAAACACAATCACTTCCTGTCTTAAGTGTTGCGTTTGGTGGCTAATTGTATGAGGATATTGCATATAGATATTACGTGAATTCGTAATGATATATTATTTAATTTGCAATGTCTACGCATAAAAGTAAAGGTTTTTCTCTAACTAATAAAATTTTCTGATAAATAAATATTACCACTTCTGGCGTATTCTTTCGATCTCCAAAGTGGCCAACAATGATATTGTGGGCTAATTTATATTTTTATAAACTTACATGTTAATGGTGGTTTTAAGACAATGCTCGCAAAAATCACATCCATTATGCATCGGGTGTCAATAAAAATTATGAACTGAAGAAACTATTTAAAAAAAACAAATTATTTTTTTTATTTCGTCTTTTTATTGCCTTCTAATATTCTCCGCAATATTAATTATATATTGTCGAAAAAGTTTTGAGAAAAAATTATTAAATTTATATGGACCCTAGGGTCCATACTTAATATTAAAAAAAATTATGAAATATTTTTAGATCTTTCAAAATCTAGATACAATATTAAATAAATCTAAACAGAAAGTTCTAACTGATTTATAGTTCTCCAGAAAGTTATCCAAGAACCTGTCTGCTTTTATCTCACTGCTGTTTACCGCTAACTTTTTACAGAGGAACTAGGTTCAATATATAATAATATCTTTCATAAGGTTTATTATTTCATTATTAGGAAAAGGAATAGCAGGATGTAAAAATGACTTACGTCCTGGCATGAGAATTATCCCATGAGTTTAAAGCTGATCATCAACAATATATGAACACTCGATATCTTCTTCAATAAAACGCTTCATACTGGGTTGGTATTTTTCAGTCATATCTACTTTTACAGTGTAAAAAATGAACTAATCCCTTACGTAAAGATAAAATACGCGCACTGAAACCAGAAAAGTTTTTAAATATTTCAAATCAAACCATATAATATCATATATTTTCTAATAACTTTCAAAACACAACTCTTTTTTAAAGCCAAAGTGCTTGTTTTTAAAATAAATTTACCATTGCAGTTATAAAACCTAGTAAGTAACAAGATATAAAATTTGCAATTACCATTGCAAATAAATTTACCATTGCAGTTATAAAACCTAGTAAGTAACAAGATTTAAAATTTGCAATTATCATTGCAAATAAATTTACCATTGCAGTTAACCTATTAAATAACAAGTTTACCTATTAAGTAACAAGAAATAAAATGTATGTATATAGCAATATAAAACAAAACCAGAATGATTTCGTTTAATCTTGAACTATGAAGTGAATGTATTTCGATCATAATCCTTAACAGGTAAAGATTTGATTTGTATACTTATTTATTTATGTAATATTTTCTGAGATATCCGCTATTACATTTATACGGTAAAAAAATCCTACTGCCATAATGTAGAATTTTATAGGGACCCTAAATAAACTGTATATTTGTTTCTAGCTAGTAATTTCCAGATTTTTATATTCATTCTTTAATGGTATTCTAGATAACGCTATACTACAAATATAACTATGTTATATTTGTAGTATAATGTTATAGTAGTAAAGTGACTTATAGATTTTGATGATAATTCAGTGTGTGAATGAGCTTCAAAATTGTCGATATTTGACATCAAATATCTCAAAAAGTGTTGTAGATATAGTAATGATATTTGGAATAAGCATAAGTAGAAAATTTCTTGGTACTCCTCTTCTTCCCTTTCTCCGAAGTTGATTTATAGGGTTCAAAAATAGTTGCGACGTGCCTGCGGTAAAAAGCATAGTGGCCACTGGTGCAGTTCGGAATTTGGTGGTGAACTGCTATGCAAACAGAAATAATAAAAAAACACTTTTTATGCAATATTTTAACAAAATTTTATTTGCACATCTTTTTTTAACGTATAAAAATGTTAATAGAATTTAACTTCAAAAATAAGAAAATAATTTATATAAAATTTGGAGATGACTTGTTTTTTCATTCTTCAGATCAATACATTTCTTAAAAAATAACAGCTTATTTTAATTTTAATTTGTCCAGAAACCCTATCTGTAGTTGTTTTAATAAAAAAACTATACGTAATATTATTAAAATATGTCATGTTCTAGAATTACTAAATTTGAAAAGGAAACCTCATCGCTTTGTATCCCTAAATTCATGTGTTTATTTACATCTTTTAACAATAAAGAAGTGATAATTAACAGGATTTTTTATTTATAAAAAAAAAATCGTGCTGAGTTTTGACTCTGGCACTTCAGAGTTCCGACTATTCAGGTACTTTAGGGCTGTATCAACAGCTCGCTTGGAAAACCAATGAAATAATTTAATTTTTTCACTTTTTCTCATAAATTTCCAATTGTTCTAATTTAATATAGTGACGAATTACTAGTACGTGGTGAGAAATTGATAAAATTTATCTTTTCAGGTTATATGAATTGTACATCTCATATACTATCTAAATGCCAATGTGGAAAGTGTTTAGCTCAATGGGGAGTGCGCAAATAATATGATTACATAATAGCACAAATCGTCCCCATAATCCTTTCCGACTTTCAAGAGCACCCATAATATTTCAAAATTTTGTTTACTCATATGTGGTTGGCGATTAAAATTAAGATGTTACTTCTAACCTGGGTAGAATATTGTAGAAGCAGTACAGAAGACGAATGGAAGTCATAGATCTAATCATATATTTAAAAATTGACAATTAGAATACTTTTCTTACTTTTGTACAAGAATGTTTCTGATTTTAAAACAATTATTATAGCATATATTTTTCAGGATCTGGCATATTTTTTCCTTCCTTCCCATATTATATTTTTATCTTTCTTCCAACTTTCACTTTAGTAGTTTCGAGAGCAGAAGGATATGTTTTAATTAACATTTTTGACAGCTGTATCTCTAGAGTTGTATTGCATAAAATTTTTAAAAGGAAATAGTTTTAGATCCTCGTATCTCGCTCTGTCAATTGGTATGCCCTTTCAACGCATGGAATTGAAAATAAGTTCGTTTATTTCATTTATTCCTGAAAAATGTCATGAAAATATTTTAAGTGTTATCTATTGAGAGTTATGCAGATTGATTTTCCATACTAAACATGGTCGTGCATATTATCATATGTAAAGGCATTTATAAACAGAACTGTTTTTTACGCCACGTAAACGGTACAACCTAGCTGTATATACTTTTTTGCGAAACATAAACGTCACTAAACGTTTTTGGCAATGTTGCGAAAAAATTAAATAATTTTATTTGTATAATTGGGCTGAATTTTAATTATTGCGCTCATAAAAAGCTTATTATTATAGCATCGTGCACTATCGTCATAACTAGTTTTGACAACATAAATGCTCATTTAGTTATTTTTATATTAGAGATCTCTTCAGATTTTTCACACCAAAATGAAATTTAGAGGTAAAGTACACACACTCACACACAGACAATTATGCACGCATGCACGCCTTCGTAATACTGCCTGATCACTAAACCGTTATTATGATGTAGCACGTAAAATTAAAGATGATCTAAATATTAATGAGTAAACTAAAGATGAATATATCATGGTGAGCACTTACTCCCAACAGAGTTCATATTCCTCGTATACTGCACGAGAATATTTATTTTAAAACAACTTAAATCAATTAGTATATCTTGTCGATGAATTTAATATATATTATATTGAATTCGAACCTGGTATTGACGAAAGAAAAAAATTAAGCGTACCTATTTAATAATCAAACAAATATATTAAAATAAGATACCAAGTTGTGTTTGTCAATACAAATAATTCACTTAATAAAGTGCACACCTTAACACTACCAAAGAAATTAAAAATATGATGAATAAAATTGAAAACATAAAACCTAACTTTTTGATGTATAATCCATGGGAAAAAATTAATAGTAGCCTGTGAAATTTTCTGTAATAATACTCAATAAATAAATAAGCTTATTATTAACTTTTTAATATTTCTATCTCGTCTTATGATCAAAAAAATACCATCGCAATCATCAAGCATCGCCATTTTTTAAATACTCACATAATCAAACTTAACATCAAGTTTTCAACCTATTATTCATATTACCTATTTTCCAAATGAATTAATTCAAGAAAAAACTTGTGACTTTAAAAGACAAAATCTGCCTAACGATGAAAGCTTTTTAATAATTTCTCCGGCCATGTGCCATGAGAACGAAATGCATTAAATATAACACAAATTTTGAAGCACTAAATAATACAAACTAAATGTAATTCCGTAAATAATTATTGTTTCCCTTCATTTAACTGGTTTTGTAAAACTCAATGCTTTACCTAAGCTTTCTCAATATATGGGAAAACTTTGATTGGAAGCTATTGGTGAATTCTCGTCATTGTGTATGTCTTAGGTTATTCAAAGTATATCAACTTTTGAATCAATTTCCCGTCGATATTGTAAATATATTAATTGAAAAATGTTAAACAGAACTACAATTTTATTATGCGGAATAATAAACGAACTATCGTAACTAATTGATATGTTGGAACTGATTCAAAATATTTTAGTTACTTTGGTCTTAAATATATAGTTCTGAAGCTCAAGCGAGCAGACCAAAAAATAATTTTCAATATAAAATAAATATAAATTTTAGTACTCAACTTAATTTATTTTAGAATAAAACCATCCAATTGGTGGGACGCCTTCATATTGATATAATGAAGTCTTCGTATCGATATGATGGACATTGTGAAGAGATTTCCTAACTTTTAGTAGTTATTTAATTGAGGTAGCAAAAATTATTATGAATTTGTATTGTTAAGTGCTGGTATTTTTCAAAATGTTACTGTGATATACTTATATATATATATATATATATATATATATATATATATATATATACATGCATATATATATATATATATATATATATATATATATATATACATGCAAACTTTGGGGTTATTTACCTATTACATTCCCTACTAATTTCCTAAATTTTTCTTGTTGCATTTCACTTACAAGAACAAATATTTTTGCAACATGTAGACTATTTATTTGACAAAGCAATAGAAAACGATGATATATGAGTATGAGGCTTTGGTGTGATTATTGTTACAGATGGTGTACTGCTTCCCAACTTTAGGGTTTCGCCACACTTCGATTATCTACGAACCATAACCCGGTAAGAGTACGCGCTCCTCTTTAAAGAATATGGTTTACAGGCCATAAAGCCTTGTGAGTATTTTGTTAGACATAAGAAAAAGAAAATCAAGTTATATTTTTCCTTCGAAACAAGACAAAGACATGGTGCGATATTTAAGTAGTAAGAAAAAAAATTGTTTTTCGTACTTCCTGAAATATCGCAATTGTTTCTTATTCTTTGAACATGTGTTCAAAGAATGATAAACAATTTAGGAATTCAAATTTATTTACAAAAAAGTAAAATTTGCTTGTTAATTGTGTACATAACCAAATGGAAATGACGATATGTACAATCAGTTTTATAAAACCATTTCGTCCGTAATTTTACTGCAACGAAATTTAAAAAAACAATTCTAAACATATACACGTAGAGTTCAAATATGTATATGTGCCGTTTATGCATAGCTGCTTTTTTATCAAAACAGAATTAATTTTACAACTTATACGATTTCTGTTTAATTCAATAAATGTAAGATAAACTGCAAGGAATACGATTCCCGGAAGATCGTAGAAGAGACGTCGAAAGGAAAATGTGCCGACTGTTTCTTTCAGTGATTTCATAGAATGAAACTTTGTTTGGATTACCATGAAGACTATTTTGAAAAACAATAAATAAATCACAAACTTGCTAGTATGCTCCTATTCCGATATTCTAAAAGTGTCAATGTCATCTCTCGTAACACTTCGAGAAGGTTTCTTGAAATTAAATTGTGAAGTAAGCATGCAGTTTATTCATTTGTCGGAAAGTAATAAATGACTTAATTACAGAGAATTACATTTCCAGTCATTCTAATTTATGTGTTACAGGGTAAATATGCGAAGTGTAACGTAAATAGGATAATTTGTTATCAGGAAGTTTGTTGTACATATACATAAATTTGTTAACCTCAAAATAGAGGATAATTCACAGTAAAAAATGAGATTACGTGTAAAATCAACTTAAGTTTTTTTAGAAACTGCTTTGAAATTTTTTTTGATTGAAATTATTCAACATTTTAATTATGAAATATTAATATAAACAACAAATATTAATGTATTTTTACTATCCTCGGGGCACATATTAAATTTGAGTAGGTATACAAGACGATTAACAAAAAATACAAAACAGAGAATGCGAATATGTCTTCGAAGTTTTCTCGACAGCCCATTAATTAAGATCTAAACCGCTCACACGCCCTGTCGCGTATTTGCTTCCACCCGGCTTTATACGCTGATTATTGGTCAGCTAATTAATGCGTTCCACTGTCATCAACCGGTTTATCAGTGATACTTTGCGTTTTCAAATAAAATATTTATACGTTCAAATATTTTTGCGGAAGTGGAAGTTTAAAATTATCTTATAATTTTAAACTTCCACTTCCGCAAAAATATATTTTGCTATCTCGATGTCATATCACATTCAGTTATATGAATGTATGTTTTAGGGCTAATGAGCAAGAGACGGCGATGGAAGGGAATAACATGACAGTTGTATGTTGCGTGAGTGAGTTATAGAAAAATCAAAAAAGTTTTAATTGCGACAAATAATTTGGTGTCGTTTCAAATTAATTTGCCTATATACTAGTTACATGGACTGGTGTAATAAAGATAATATTCCAAAAGATAATATTTGTCAAGAAAACAAAGTCATAGTTTAGACATTGGAAATTTTTTGCATTTGTAATTCGAGAACATAATTTGTTTATTGGCGTTATTTTTTTTTAATTTGTCAATGTTCAAACTCCCTGCCGGAAACTGAGCTTGGGTCCCTTTCGTCTTAGACGTCACAGCGTGCATGCGTGCATATGTTCAAAAATATGAAAAGAACAGGCACTATGGGGTAATATTTAATTTCGATTTGCATGTTAATTGTGCAGAACGTTAAAATTCTTCCATTAATTTTTTTTGTTTCTTTGACATACAATGAAGGGAATTGAATCTAGGTCTCTTACTCGGAGATTAACGTCTTAAACGCCACAGCGTACGAGTGTTCAAAAAACATCCCGTGCGTGTATATGTCCGAAAAACATAAACTCGCATGAATGATGTTGCTCTGATATATAATAATCTAGTAGCTCACAGTTAAATGAAACTACGTGATGTAGTATTATTTCTACTTTCTTTAATTTCTTTACCACGACCTAGGTTTCGTTGTATTACATCTTCAGGTGGGCTATTAGCAAAGATTCTCTCTAGATTTTTGCTAATAGCCGGCCTGAAGATGTTGTAATACAATGAAACCTAGGTCGTGGTAAAGAAATTAGAAATAATACTACATCACGTAGTTTCATTGAATTGTGAATAATGAACTTCTACAAAATTAACGCTAAATATATTCAAAATCTAGTAGTTATAAAAATCTGGAAAGACCGTATTATAACCAAAAATACAAAAGTTAAATCTATAGAGTGCTAAGTGGTCCCAATGTTTTTATAAATTGCAGCAACTCGAAACATTAGTCTTTTCGAGGGAAGAAAAATTGGGGTGCCAAAATTGTGGTTTTGGAGACGTTTATAAAAGATATCCTGGATAGCATATCCTCGATTTTCTTAAGACGGAGAGAAAAGTCGTTAAACACAGTAATAAATACCGTCAATATTTCAAAAACTGTAAAATATAGAATCATTGCTATAATTTTTCGGTAAATTTTATATAAATTTAAAGCAATACTGTTTTTTCATACTTTTTACTTTAGTAGTTTCAGAGATATATTTTATGTAAGCAGTATCAACATGTTGTTTTAAATGATATCCGCTTTTGGTTCTTAAAGTAAAAAATTATAATATTTTTTGCCACTTCAGTAAATTCCATACAAATATTTTTATTGTTAAATGCTGACATATATGCCGGTTAATATGCTTTATTATATTAATTTTAATTCTGCATCAAACGATTTCTATGAAAAGTTTTCTAGGTAATTCCAACAGTATCTTTGGAGTGCGCATTTTCTGCAATGAAAATATTCTTCGTCATTTTCAGCAATATAATTATAATTAATTGATGAAATAAACTTTATAGGGTCACTTCCTTGTCCATACGTCGGTTTGTCAAGATCCTTTTTCTTAGGAACGCGTGGAGATATCAAATTAAAACTAATATCAAATACTTTTAAGTGTACGGAGACGTAAAAAAATGAAGCATCTAAGTCAAGGCAATCAAGAAGAACCTTAAAAATATAGCCATTTGTACCCCATATTTTGACACTCGCACACAAATCAAAACCTGTAGGGCGCTTGCCGTTGACCTAGAATCATGAATTTTTTTAAATTTAATTTCCCTATCCCATATAAACAACATTTTTAAGTAGAGCTTTTAAAACCATTTTTTTTAATACTATTTCAAATAGTTCCAAAGATGATTTTTTTAAGTATATTTCAAATTATGTTCTTCGCAAAAAATATATAGAATTTTTTAAACAACTCATATTGGATATGTATGATACTATCATAATATAAACTTATTCAACAATAATCATGGATGAAAGTTCTCGATTTTACTTTCAAGCAAGTAGTTTGCGGGTCTAATATACCTATATTCTGCACCCAGATAAAATTAGTTTATTAAGTATGTTAATTCATGACGTTTAATACATTTTTAATTTCTGAATTCGTGGGCTTACTCAATATTTGTAGAAAAATTATAACTGCGGTTCTAAACTGTTATTCTAAACTTAGCTAAGCTCGATATATTTATGCGCGTGCAAAATATATTCAGAAAATATTTATGTAATCAGAAATAATATCGATATTAGTAAATAGTTTAATAGATACGTTAAATGTCATTAAATGTTTATACAACATGCACTTTTTTAAAATTTCGACATTTTTTCAAGGCGCTGATTCCTCTTATCATATATTTTGGTGAATGCGAAAAACTCAATTTTTCCGTGATAACGTTTACCACGTTAAACCACATTAAAAGTTTGAAACCCAACAAATAAAATGATTTACCATATCTGTATATTCCATTTATTCAATGAAATCTTGCTACGCTTAGAAATATCATGATTTTTCACTATCAAAAAACAGTTTTTCCACTACGTAGTTAATAAAGTGTTTTCATGACGCTTTTTTCATAATTTTCATTATAAGTGTGATCTATACCTTTCTTCCAAAAAGAAAAAAATGGAAAATATTGGTTTATAATTTTTTTTTAAATACTTAGTTTTTAATTTTTGTATTATTCAGGAAAATGAACTGAAATAATCTGTAAACTTTGAAATAAAACACATTTGAAGGAATTCCCGGACTCGTGAAAGAGGACTCGCACTATAAACATTCCAATTGACTAGTCTTATGGAGCCCCTCCTTGATGCTAACGCAATATTAAATACAAATACAGCGGAGCCATGCCTAGGGTGCACGGAATCGTCGTAGAGCGAATTATTCTCGTGCTAGACGGATTTACTTTTAATATAATTTTTGTTATATTCGACAAACATGTATCGGAATTAAACTCACAAAATGAATCCCGATTAAACAGCATCGAGCGCCTTCAGTATTTAATTAAATGAGCATATGGAAACTCTATTTTTATATAAGATAGTATTTCAATACTAATAAGTACTTCAATCCAAAAATATTTCTGTGAACTTTCGTTAATAAATTAAAGATTTATAGGCATCAAGACCATTACATGGAGTAGAGTGCATAGAATCTTTCGAATTGGTGTTTGTAGTCATAATTTTATTGAAATTACTAGGTCAGTTTACGCGATTTGTTTTTCATTTCACAATGAGGCACAATCCATGTAATTACGTACAATCACATAACTAGGAAATTTTAAGTATCTTATACACTCTCGGCGTGTTTTCATAAATTTTGAATTATGTTTTCCGTAAAGAACATAATTTTTTTAAACAACTTATATTCGTTGTGCATCACAAAATTAATATACAATTAATGAATTACCATTGATGAATTGTATCTGATTTTAATTTCAAATAAGTCATTTGCACCTTTACTCTATCAGTGTTCGGCTCCCAGAAACATTGAGTTTATTCGTTGTTAATTGAAGGGGTTTAATAGGCTCAATTCATGACGAATGTCCACAAGTATAGAATGTATTCTACGTTGGTATAATTTAGGAGCCATTTTTTATGTTCAATAGAATAATACCCTTGGGTAAACTCGTTGGTAAATTTTCTATCTAAGCTGTTATAAATTTCTTGGTTGATTATAAAACGATATGCGTTAGTAATCATAAGCAAGAACACGTTTAGACTTAGTTGGAGTAAATTACGAGTATATTGCTTAGCACAAGCTTAATCCTAATTACCACACGACCAAATGGGTTTATTGATAGATAGGTAATTATTTTGTTTATAGTAGAGGTATATGAGCGGTATAGAGGTAGTATGGGAATGATTTCTAATCAATCGATTCTTCTGTCGTGGTTTTAACCTGATTTATTCAGAATTTATTTTGACGCGGTGTTTTCAATTAAATCTATTGTCCCGTTGGAATTCAAATTATTTCGCTAAATCTACTTGCGGACTTGAACTCCATTAAGAAAAATGTTTAGATTGTTGTATGTTTGTCACAATGCAAATGTAACATGAAGGGATTTTGAGTTTGAATTTGCTTGGTGTTAAGTTTTTCTGGCTTTGTTTTGATTATCAGAGTTATTTAGAAGATTGAAGTCCTAAGACACTTCCCCGCGGTCACTGCCAGAATTGGATTAATGCCGGAATACGCTAACTCATGTAAAAATTTAAATCTTCAGTCAGATAAACTGGACTTAAGCCATTGATAATAGTTTGCCCGTAGCAACTTGTTCATTTTATTGATGAGAGCTTTATGCCAAAAAAGTTTCACAAGCTTTGTAATACATCCAGGTACACAGCAGCAAAATATATTCTTTGTTTCAAAGCATGTTCAATTATCGTTATTACTCAATAACCTTGGTCTATAGCGGAATATTTTTTTCCGTATCCAAACTATTCACATTTATTCCAATATAATAGACATCCGAAATTGACACGAGTAATTTAAAATGTTTTAGTAACAGTGTCTCAAACAATTTTGATATCAAGGTGATAGAGGTGTTGTTCTGCAAAATCTTTTCTATTCTGCTAGTTTGCTAGGTTTCTTTATTGTAAATATTTCCACAATTGTGTAGCATTTCTATACAGATTAAATCCGATAAAATATATAAATACGTTAGCATGATAAAAGCTTAAATGAAAATTTCCTAAATAGACCAGGAGATATCTAATTAATACCATATGTTATTTCACGACTTAGATTTCTGTCTATTTATTGTACAATTTTTTCTGCTTTGAATGCTATTACTGACTGTCACACCCAAGGTGGATTAATACCGGTATGAAAATAATGGAATTGAAACACTGATGCTAGGTGTTGAGCAAAGAATTCATATTTCTCTTCATTTCTTCTTGCTCCAACAATCTTCTGAATTTTAGATAGGTGGCATTTGAACAAGGGGACCTTTGAATCTGCGCGTTACTTTCCACAGTAAATATTTCCTCTTGTCTGTTTCTGGATCCTTTCTACTGAGATAAATATTTATGCAATTCTACTAATAAACTTTATCTGTTAACAAGGGTAATTACCTGGTTAAAAATCCTTATATCAGCCGAATTTCTGGATCTATGCCAAGTACAAAACTATTTGACGCTTTTCACTTGACCTTAATTAGATGTCTAGTTTCGGCGGGATAATTCATTTCTTGTTCTGGTTTGTCTCTTGGGGTGGATATACCCTTGCTGGCTGCCAAATGGAAACGTTTAAGGGATTTCTGTACTTTACGTTCCATACCATTGACGTTACATGAAGTAGTTCATTGACTACTTCATATAACGTCGAATTTCATCCAATTATAGATTATAGAATTAAAAAGAAAGTATGAAAGATTTAACTATTGGTCTTATGTCTGTACTGTTGACGTTGAGTGTGCCTATAATTAAGAGAAGAAAGACATAACCTCACTAATAAATAGACAGACGGGGAACTATTTAGAAATCACCCTGAAATCCTGAAAGATTAAAAAAAAGATCCGGTATTATCAATGATATGGAACGTAAGGCATAGAAACCCATTAAATGTTTCCATCTGGCAGCCAGCAAGGGTACATCCACCCCAAGAGTCAAACCAGAATAAGAAATCAATTATCCCACCGAAACTAGACATATAATTAAGAACAAGTGAAAAGCGTCAAATAGTTTTGTATTTGGCATGGATCTAGAAATTCGGCTGACATAAGGTTTTTTAACCAGGTAATTACCCTTGTTAACAGATAAAGTTTATGAGTAGAATTGCATCAATATTTATCTCAGTAGAAAGGATCCTGAAACAAACAAGACAAAATATTTACTGTGGAAAGTAACGCGCAGATTCATAGGTCCCCTTGTGCAAATGCCACCTACCTAAAATTCAGAAGATTATTGGAGCAAGAAGAAATGAAGAGATATATGAAATCTTTGCTCAACGCCTAGCATCAGTGTTTCAATCCTATCATTTCCATACCAGTATTAATCCACCTTGGATGTGACAATCAGTAATAGCATTCAAAGCAGAAAAAATTGTACAATAAATAGATAGAAATCTAAGTCGTGAAATAACATATGGTATTAATTAAATATCTCCTGGTCTATTTAGGAAATTATCACTTGAGCTTTTATCATGCTAACGTATTTATATATACTTGTATTGGGTTAAATATGTATAAAAATTGTGGAAATATTTAAAAATCCTAAAAAAACCTAGCAAACTAGCAGAATAGAAAATATTTTGCAGAACAACACCTCTATCACCTTAATATCAAAAGTGTTTGAGAAACTATTAGTAAAACATTTTAAAGTAAACTTGTCTTTAGAATAAAATAGAATTGAATATATATATATATATATATATATATATATATATATATATATATATATATATATATTTATATAGAAAACTATGAGCTAAAGGTTTTATTTCTATGTTTCTTTCACTTGGTTTAAAAATGTTGAAAACAAATTTAGGTTCTTTCGCCAGCTTGATTTGATTTTTTTAATTTTCTGTTCAATTTTATGTAAACCTAATCTAAAATACGATTTCGCTTGAACGATTTCATAGGTTCGTGGGTTTATTATGTACCAAAATTTCTTCACAAATTCATGTGGAAAACGATTCTCTTTGCTGCTAACTAAAATTAGCACGTGAATTCAATTTATAAAAGATCGATATAGCAATATATACGTTTCTTTTACAAGTATATTTTCGTCAGAAAGAGTCTTCAAATTATTGGTTACATTCTCTAATTTCAGTTGATTATGCAAATAAATAATTATTCAAATATTTAAGTATATCAGATAAATTTGATTTAGTCTAATATAATTTTAGGTATGCTTAAGAATTATGCTCTATTGACTGGTCGCTTTATCTTAAAATGGGTGCAATTGGATAATAGAAATCGAATATAATAAGACCTACAAACTGAGCTTTGAGCTGCCGCCTTCAGTCCCTTTAAATACATTTGAAATAATCAGGTGCATGCAAGAATTTAGCATATTCCACAAAAAAAAGTTTCCATATATTCAACCAAGTTTATGAGGTCAGTTACCGTGAAGGGTGCCGGTGAGAACTATGGTAAGTGTAAATATAATAATTAGAAAAATATTTGAATCTCTTTATTTCGCAGCCCTAAGTGTTCTTGATAAATTATTTTACAAATGATATTTATTTTTCTGTCTTATTTCTAATAGTGTAAGTGTCTCGAAAATCTGCTAAATTTGGAATCCTCTAGCCTAAAGTTTCAAGATTGATATACATTCAGCTTATAGACACACGAACTGAAATAATCTTACGTGCCAGCAAAAATCATAGTCTTCTCGAATGAGCAATGTCAGGGGTCAATGTCAAGAAATCCTAGGAAAAAACTAGCTAAATGACACTAGAAATTAAAAGCCAGATTTAAATTTTCATGTAATTTAACAGGAATGGCTAAACAGTGAAACTCGTAAACAAGCGCGTAGATTATACATCTGGAAAAAGTAAAAAGTACGAGAGAACTCCTCACATATCGAGAAAGTTCAAATAAAAGTTTGAAAATTTGAAAAGCTTCTTTATTCGCATAAAATTCATATTAATTACTTACGAAATAATGTTCTTATTATTTCTCAAAATTTGCCCTAAATTGAAAAGCACACCACCCTTAAAGAAAATAATTAGAGAGATTATCAATGAACTTTTTTCTGCGCGGTACTTATGTTTTAAAATATTAAGTATAAGATCATGGTGGAGTACATTAGTCATATAAATATTTATTGGAATAGAAGCGAGTTTAAATTCAGTTGTGTTATTCAATAGTATAAGACAACTGAATTCAAAACAATTTTTTTATCGGTCACATATAACCGAGTACCTGCAAAGGCCTAAAGAAGGTAGAGTACATTAGATATATGTAGATAAAACTGTAAGAATAAAAGTCGAATAAAAATAATATTCTTTAAGTAATTAATAATATTAATATTTAATTATTTCTAGGGTGTATAAAAAATTCCTCCTTTTCTTAAATATTAATAAGAATGAAGAACAACAACTAACGAATAAAAGGCAATAAATTGGTTAATGCTGTTTATAATAGGTATTGCATTATATTTTTCCCCGTTTTGTTGATGATCTGAAAAAATGGTTATCCTGTGAATATGATAATAGCAAATATACTCTTTAAACATACATTGCCCAGTTTGCCATTGAAATAAAAAGATCTGGAAACAACATTATTTCTATACATTATCGTATGAAAAAAACAGTTGCTTGAAAATAAATAATGAAAGATAGCTACTTTTTGAAACGCAAAAATTGTAATTCTGTTAGACTAATCGTAACGCAAATTAACTCACACGATTATCCATACAAACGATAATATATAAGTCTTCGTAGCCAAATGACAAAAAGGCACTCATTGCAGTTTTGTCTTGTCTCTCTGTCTCTCTGTTTAATCCTCTTCATCGCACTATGTACTTGCAAATATATGCTTCATAAAGAGATTCAATTTATCCGTTTTTTTATAAATACCTCTTTGTAAAAATTAAGTTTCAATATGACGTTAAATGTATTTCCCTCCTAATTTTTCAACATGAGTTTGAAAAATGTTCAAAAACTCTTGACTTTAGTATTAAATTAGATCTTTGAATCAAATAATTTCTATTAACTTGCATCAATGATCAAGGAGATATAAACAACAAAAGAAATCTAAATCTACACCGACGTGCATCATATTTTTGTCTTAAAGAGATTAAACAAAAACTGACAGGTTTTTGAAAGTAATAGGTCCGTGCAAATGTAATAGTAAATAATTTACAAATAGGTCTAATTTTTATGTCATTCCTCGAATTTCTTGAATACGTCCTAAATTGTAACATTCCATAGTGTTTATTGTCGGTATACTATCTTATTAACTTAGCAACTTTTCACTAAGATGAGCTTGGACTTAAGATGTATTGTAAACATGTTATGCTTATTTATACATGATGTAACCCCAATAATCGCTTATTTCATTCATACCTAAATAAGAATTATAATACCCTAGTATATTATATATATATATATATATATCAAAAATTAAAGTCCTCAAAACTTATTCCGATATACACTAAACATACAAAATACATGAAATGAAATAAAAAAGGCTTATTCCAATACAAACTTCATATTATTCTAAAGCTTAGTAAGTAGATAATATGTCTTAATTCTTTTTTTGCATACCAGAAATTCATAAAGAAAACAATATTTACACATAATCCACGTGATTACTCAGATGTTTAATATGAGTATTATTTATCAATTAATCTAAAAGATTGAGCTACGTGAATCGAAAAATTAAAATAAATTTAATATCTAGTAAAATGAAGCAGAAAATGTGATCCTATGGAAAAAACTAAGCTTCACCATGTTGAAAAATTAAAAACCGTATTTAAATTAGGTTTCACTTACCAAGGGATTTTATAAAATAGGCGATCGACGATAATACTTTGAGAGGCATAATTTAATAAAATAAAACTATATTTGGTCAAAGTTAACTTGCTTTTTAAAATTCTATATCTCAAAAGGATACAAATTGAGCCATCGTTAGATCATTCATGTGTCCGTCCTTCTGTCCCTAGGACACAATCATTTTTCTCAAAAACTGTTTTACGCAAAAAATAAAATTTGTTCCGGTGACAAAGCATGCAAATTCGCATATAAATCAACAATTTGATACTCCAAAAAACCGATGCCAAAATTTTGGAGAAGGGAAAAATGTATTCAATTAATCTTTTTATTTATGTCGTGTTACTCCACATGTTACCCTCAATTGTTATGTGGATTCCAATATTTTACAGATTCGTATAAGATAGCTCTAAAGGTTTTGAAAATTTTCCACAAAATGTTTTTGAGAAACTGCCTTATGAAAGCATGAAATTTGGCTTTTTGATAAAGCATAATAACATAACCAGCACATATTTCAATATACTTAATAACTTTGTTGCGGAAATGTTTCAGTAGTTAAGTACATTAGAAAAATTTTATGGAAATAAAAATATTCACAAAAATATTCTTTTGTCCTCTTCTATATTGGAAACTGTTAAATAAAAAAATTGTAAAAACAGACAATACCTAACTTCATGGGTAAACTACAATGATGATTTTACATGTTATCATTTTTGAAACACATATTTTCACACCTGTTAAAGTTATACAAGGTAATATATTTACATAGCGTAGTAAAAATTAAACGTTAGTAAAAGTATTATATATGTTTAAATGTTTGTATATGCCAAAATATGGATGGAATATTCGTAGTGCGAGCTATTCTCGTACTTAACAGGTATATTGCAACTGCAGTTTATGCTAGAACACATTATACGTAATGAAAGTTACAGCTCATTGCTAGGTATATTGTTGAATTTTGAAGGTACTTAATCACAGAAAAATAGTTGGAAACTTATGGAATATCCGGAATGCATGATGCAATAAATAAAATAACAAGTATGTTGAAAATACGCGAAAATTAGTGAAATTCTCTGTTGCTATGTGAGAGAAATTCCAGTTTAAGTTTATATCAATGTTTTACTTGCGTTAAGTAATTTATAATGAATGTATATACTTTTCGAAGTATTATGGTAGAGAGAAATGTTTAAATAATTTAAATAGCATGTGATGAAAAAGATGCGACTGAACCTTGACAATACATATGAACGTATCAGGACAGTGCTTCAGAATGATTTATAAATATATGATAAAATAACGCTTTACATTTTTTGTCTCGGAGAGATACTAATTCCTCAAAAAGGCGCGATTGAAAAAAAATAAAATAAATTTCCATATAAATAGTTTGTCGTCGTTTTCTTGTAACTTGGAAATAAATTAAACATTCATAAAATTATTTATAAATGAAACATAAAATAGTTATCAGATGCGTAACCCGATATATTTGACAAAAAGAATTTCAATTACCAGTGAAATTATATTATTTTGATTCACTTTATGTATGAATTAAATAAACAATCGTAAGGTTAATAAAAGTATATATAATTACATCATCTTTATATTATCTTACAATTCTTGAGCTTGGTAATGTATTATATAGCTATAGGTACGTTGTATATAACTATGAAAAAAGGTCTTGACTAAAAGATAGCACAACGGAAATAAAAGCTCTTCAATAAATCCCCTCAGTATCTTCCTCGAGGGCGGGGTGCGTTTCAATTTAAGGTGGATTTTTGTGAACTCGTATAATGCCACCGCAAGTTGTTTTATGAGCAATTATATTAATTAATTTTATTAAACGTTGTCATAATTCAAATTGCTTTCGTCATTTATATATTACACATTCCGGACATTTGCTCGATAAACTCGCTCTTTAGTTTATGTAGTCAAATTAATTCGTGTTAAATTCGTATTATAAATTGTGTCAAAATAGATTTTAGACGATTCCAGAAAAGACTTTTCTATTTTAGAAACTTACCTATTAGCAAATATTACCCAGATCGACCCATTATTTTTAGACTTTAAAATCTTAGCATACTTGCACACATTCACACGTACATATACATTTTTAAAATGGCGAATCAAATTAGGTAATTTACTAACTTATTGTAATTATCGAAAAATTATCTTTATAATTTTTGTGAAACTGCCGAATACAAAAATTGTTTGTTCATATGCCAAATTTTTGGATACACACACTTACATGCGCACATTTTTAAATTTCATGTTTTAGGTAAATTTCGCAACACCTTCTTACCTCTTCTTCTATCGTTCTTATCTTTATCGATTATACCACGTGTCGATTACCACATATCACACATATCTTTGTCGATTATAGTCCCCAAATATTAAATCTTTGAAAATTTGCGTACGTGTATATACTAACGTCAAAGCCAACGCCGCATTGTCTGTTACTTTGAGAGATAATTTGAGTGTAACATGTAATTTCTAACGTTTCTTGACTTATTTTTTATCTGTTCACTCTGCAGCCAAAACATCGAAACTGAAGCTTCATTGCTCTCATTCAATTGTTTTCAATTTAATTTTTTTTCTCTTATTCAATTTCATTTTTATTTTTATCTTCTAAACCACACGAAGCAAAAATCTAAAAAATACATGTATTTAGTACAATTTAGTGTTATCTATTCCTATTTGAAAAGTTTTTTATCTGATTAGATGATATAGATTAGTCCTGCATATACTTAGAATACCATTTTTTCTAAACTCCAACAAGTTTGATATTACGCACCGTAAAAATATTTTACATAACAGAAAATATATTTTTTCAGTCATATTTTTTCCTACCTGCTTAAATTTGGCTTCAGTTTTGATCATTTTTGTACAAACCTATCAAATCGACGTATTGATTTATTTCAAATTACTAATACTGAGTAATAATTATCATTGCATTTTTAAGAACATGTATAGAAATTTTATATAATATGTTTACAGAAACCTCGCTGAACAACTTCAATTCGTTATATTATACTTTATTCTTATAGTCTTGTAAATTATGTGCTTGTATCTCTGAACATAAAATCACAGAAATTGTATTATTTTGCTACACAGGCGAAAATATGAGAGTATGTTTTAATTAGGTTTTCAGTATGATAATTATAGAAGGGACTTCTCCAAACATAAATTTACATGCATTTCACATTATCCATGCAGTACTTTTAAATGGTTCAATGAAGTGTAATATGTAATGGAAACAATATGTTACAAAATTATTTTTCGCTCGTTTCAATATGTAAATAATACAAGAAAATAACAACTCAAAAATGTATGTTTTTATAAGTGAATCTCCCATATTTTTAATTTTAATATAAACGAAAGAGAATAAGATAAATTATTTTCAAAATAAAGTGAAAGTCATAGCTTATTATGTTTTATAGTTTATTACTATGCGCATATATATTTCACGGAGCAATTTAGGCGTGTTTAAAATTAATAAAAAACAAATTTATTAAAACATTTGATATATTTATCGTTTATTATGAGCCGACACTTTAATCAATATTCCAACGAAACAACCCGTCATAAAACTGAATCTATAATCAACCATTAGTTTGCAAAACTCGACACAAAGTGTGTGCGGGAGTTATGCGTGTATACGCAATGTGTAACAACCTGATTCACTGATTATAAAACAATTACTAGGACGTATACATATTTGTTGTTTTAATCACATAATATTTTGCAAAGCACAATTAACCAACGAGCACTTAACAAATATATTTTCAATATCCTTGAAATTAATGTGCTTAATTAGATGATTATATGGTCTCTGTTAAATACCAGTATTAATTCCAGCAAAGTTATTCGATGAATAAAATTATTTTATGGGCGCCCAAATCCCATTAGGCAATTTTGTTATTTAATGTTCAAGAAACATTAGAGAGTACACCAATCTTTCATCTGTCTAATGCTCTAAATATACTTGCAGACATAGTGACCATTTAATATATTTTCCCCAATTCAATCAATAATATTAATATACAAGACACACACATGCACGCGCATATGCTCCCGCACGCGTACCCACGCGCACGAACGATCTCGACCAATATATTTTTTAACTTTTCATTTTTCTTTAAAATGAACTCCTAAATTTACATGTTTTACTCAACTTTTAATTATACCACTACTTACAGTAGCTACGCCAAATTTAAACTTACTCTGTCAATTAGTCTCTTAAGTATGGAAATCAATTTAAATATGGAAAAGTAAAAAAGAAAAAGTCTGGTTTAGTATTGCGATTAATTGAACTATTGTGACGAGTTCTGGTTAGCCTGTTACTAAAGAAACATGGCAAATACTCATTTACAATACCAAACACTTTCCTGTGGCACGAGTTCAATAGCAGAACGCGTTTGAGACTGGAAAGATAACCTTCAATTCATCGGTTTTGTAGTTTTGTGTAAGAGAATATTAATTTTCTTTATTTTCAAATATTCTACATAAAAATATAATACAGAAACATAGTGACAGAGTTGTCGGATTGTAAAAATTCTTTCTTTACTTTGAAAAGGGGACGTTACATTTCCACCTCGTTTTGGCGCTGGTAGTGAATACTAATTCTCAAGTTCATCACTTGCTGCCTTTTAATCGTTCAAGTATTTTTAACTATTTTCTTATTGTTCGCATATTGAATGATATTCGCTTTTAACAATGATTTGATCTAATTTCACCATACCGATGTTCTCATAAACGTTTTCATCGATTTTTTTCATTACAAATATTTTTTTGAAGTTATTTTTGTACTTTTGTTGGAGTTCGACAAGTAAATATAAAGCAAATAATCCTTTCAAAGAATTATTGGCCTTTACACGAAGTCCCAAGATTTGCATTCGATAATTGAGTGAAAGTTCACACTTAAGTTCATATAGCCGCAGAAAGTTATTAATTCTGGTTTAATGTTAAGATGGTTTTTATTAGTTACGTTGTGTTATACGTATATGGAAACTCTTCGTATAGTTTTTTGCCTTACCTGCTATCACGTAACTTATATTTCAAAACTGTTCTATAAGTCGTCGGAAGGAAAACAATAATCCTACCGGTCAATTTTAATATGTACCCAATTAAATTTCTCCTAATTTATCTTTACGAAGAATCATTTGAAACATTGATAAATTAGTTTAGAAAACATTCAAATATGGAATACTTGGGTTGTCAGTTAATTTGTCACGAGTAAATATTGGATTTGTTAATAGATCTATCAAATTAATTATTAATATTTCTGTTGCACAGAAATGATTGCTTAGGGAGATATCTTAGGCAATACATTTACATGACGACGAATGTTATTAATGTTTGTTAATAGCTAATTAGAAATGATGTGTACCCTTTAAATGTTTTTAACTGCATAAGCGCGGTAAGCTAACAGGAACCTCGTGGTGTGAATTATATTAATACTTAAACGTAAATTAATACTTAAAATTAATACTTAATGGTTTAATAACTACTGTTATTAAACCATTTTTCTTTAAATGATTCCAATGAAACAGTGAATCTATTTTTTGGTAAAATCCTTAAAGATATTGTCGTCTCGCCATTGCCCGCCGGCTTGACTAAAAATTTAATCAATATAATTTATGCAGGTAGGTATCTTGGGTTTAGAGTAGAAGTGACTTTGGGTTTAAAGAGAATTGTCAAGGAACAAAGAAGATTTGAATGAAGAGTAAAAAAGGTAGTCTTTTTCACTCTGATCAATTACATTTTTTCATGTGGAAATAGGGGAAAAACTGACACAAAAATTATTTAAATTTCGATTTGTTTATGTCTCGTCAAAAGAAATGAAAAAAGTATTAATTTCGCCGTTTAATGTGTGGTAAATTCCCTTCTTGGAAAATGTTATCATTAAGTGTATTTTTTTATTTCATGTACATTAATACTTCAATCTTCCGTTCATTTCATAATGTTCTTTAGACAAAAGCTAATTAAAATTGTAAAACTTTTTCAAAGATTAGGTGTGGAGCGTATATATTTTCTCAAAATTACCAAACGATACTGGTTTGACCCATCTAGGTATCGTAAAATTGCTAAAGAAAAGTAAACTTCTATGTGATTCTGAGTGCAAAATGAGACGATTATAGCCAATAATATTTTCTTGTATATCATTCCATTGTCGACAAAGGTTTTTATAACGTTAACTAATAGTTAAAAATCGAGTAAAACACCTCAACTTGGCGCAGTGTAGTACAGTCAAGGCAAGACAGTAAGGCTATTTTCGAATAAAATGTTTGTTGCTGATACGGAGAACGTTTCACAGAGGGAGCATCAATTTTGTAGATAGTTTAATATTATTCAGAAGTCTTGCATCATGGAGACTATGTTCATGACCATTAAATATTAAAATGTTAATTGAACTAAAAAATTTCATTAAAAAAGGGTTAAAAAATAAATTATTTCTTGCCAGGCTTTTATTGAAATTAAACAAATATGTTACGTACGTCTTATATATTCGAGAGAGATCGAAAACAAATTCTTCTTTGATGACTAATATTAATTGTATATTTTCCGGTTTAGTAAATTATCAGTTCTAAAGGTAATGATTTCATGTTTTACATTATTTTTTGTTTACATTCTGTTCTCTAATTTAATTTTATCTAAAATACGCATAACGCGATACGTAAAATAGATACATTTCGATAATTAGATATTCAAATCTATATATGACGACTATATGTAATTTTATTCACAATCAATTACAGTCTTCAAATTCAAACAATCAATTACTTTCAATGCATAATGGATTTAAATCCAGTGGACTTTAGTCGAATGGAAAATATTTTTATCGTACAATATCACAAAATTTTCGCAATTTCCTTTATTGAACAAATTATTTATAAATTTTCGGTGTCTATTTTTTATTCTAAAGTAAAAATAACGAAGTATATACAAAACCACACTTGCATAACTCGATATTCAAGTCTGCATATGCAGATTTGTACAATGGTATATAATCATATAAACAAAAATGGTAGGTTTTTCTATTAATTATTTTCTGTTATCTAGGTCACAACTTATCAATAAAATTATAATGCTTAAAAATAGTAAATATTATTTTTACCGTGACTTACTAAGTTTATTTCGATAATAAAAAATGTACCGTCCCCATTACTTATTCTTGAGTTTGATAATGAAACATGTACCGTCCCCATTACTTATTTTTGAGTTTGATAATGAAACATGTACCATCCCCATTACTTATCTTGAGTTTGATAATGAAACATGTACCGTCCCCATTACTTATTCTTCCCGTATTTGTTTTATTTCGAAATTGCAAAATATTCTTCTTACTAGAAATAAATTGAATGTCTTTCAAAATCTGTATTAGTAAATAAATTATAAATCACTCAGTATAATAAAAATAACATTCAGTACACTGAATGTTATTTTTATTACACTGCCATAATTACACACACTGTCATATGTAATAAAAAAGTCTTAAAATTCATTAATATATAAATAAATAATGGGACAAGTTCTCTTTGGATCATTAAAATTAAAAAAGGTTGTAATTAAAAAAAAACTGTCAAGTCCCGTTTTAATACCAAGTTAGAATAAACCTTAAATTTAAAAGGTATTTATAAACTGTTTAACGTACTTATTAAAACTTTTATTTTCGCGCTCGGTAATTTGTTGAAATCCCTTGGCTTATTTATTTATCATTTATTTATTCATTTTAGGTAATTTGTTTAATCCCTGAGCTTATTTATTTATCACAACCATTTTTATCAAAAAGCATTAGATGTAGATATTTAAAATTTGGCATATGTATAAAGTATACTAACTGGCATATATCTCAATTATTAGTACTCAAAAAAATTTGTACGGAAATATACAAGCGGAAATTTACTTAATACAATTTGAATTTTTTATAATTTTTCGTGTCATCTACCAATTGAAAGAGCGACTTATGAGGAACCAAAAACTATATTTTCCAAAATGTAGGATACTTCTGGAGACGTTGGTGAAGCTATCCAAAAAATATGTCTTTACTAAACATACTTACTGAGATAACATTTAATATATTATTAATATCAATTACTACACTCAAAATTATGAAAAAACAGTGTTTCTAATAGTTTATAGGAAAGCTATTAATGTAATCTGATCTAGACACAGATGATTCGTAACTCATTAGTTTTTAATATTTTTACGATATTTTTAAGCCGGCGAGAAATATACCAGATAATACATTTACAAGATGGAAAATAATTTCAAGAATTGTATAGCTTAATAAAAATATTATATCTATACTTGAATATTTTTAAAGATTGCAACTTTTCCTTACGTCATTTATTCAACAGAGAAACCTAAATAGAAAATAGAGAAACGATTTATGTAATCATTAACAAATTTTTCACGTCCTGAATTTAGTTAGGAAGACATAATAATTCTTGCTTAAACCGACGGTAATTAGACAAATTGCCATATTTCCCTATACGCACAATTTTCGTTTTCTTTTTTTTGAAAGGGATCAAATTGTGTAAAATTGTCAATACTAGTCTATTTATAATTTCAAAAACAATTATATAGGAAAAGCAGCTGAAAGCAATGAAATACTTTTTACCAATCGGTTGACTTTAATGTTTTGTTAATTGTAATTTAATCACATTAACAGGTTTTTTATTTTGAGATCTCTTAATGTACGACGATGGTAATTCTTATGGACCCATTAGGGTCCGTGGTTATAAGCTTACAATAGCATCAGTGACAAGGGCAACTAAGGCGTCTAAATCTATCACATATAATACCACGGGGACAATTTTCAATGCAGTGAACATTTAGGTATTGAATATTGTAATTACTTTTTTCCGTTTTTTATATACTTTTAAAAACGGAAAATTATTTTTTGTAGATATTCTAGCGAAATTTTTATAGTATTAAAACTATGCATAGTGTAAGGCAGATTTTTTTTATTTGTGAAAAAATAAAACACGTATCTCAAAATTTTCTAATAAATTTGGTCAGAACCGCGACCACAATTCCACCAAATTAAGATTTAGTTCTGTAAAAGTATCTTTAAGATCGAGGTTAGAAATCGTTAGAATATTTTTCCAAACTTCTATAAAGTGAAATGTATAAATTTGTCATCGGTAAACATTTATAACTTATAATGATAAACAAGTGTCATCTACTCTTAAATACATACCCGCACATTATTCATTCACATATAACATTCCTAGCGTCCCGGCCCGTGTTCGTACGGGTAGGAGATGGAAAGGTCCGTGTTTATCAACATAGATCGGCCAATTTACACAAAAACTACATCGGTATATAATCTTTATAATGAGATATATAACCTTCGATATAGCAATAAGTATCTATGTTGGAATAATTTATCTGACGTAGTGAAGTAAAAATTGTATCTATCAGACTGTTACTTAGAGCTTGTAGGTTAGATCAAAACACGATTGATAGGGAGTTTTTTTCTTACTCTTTCTATTCATAAAATATTCTAATATTTACTAAATGTTAACTATAAATATTAGTGAATTGTATTATGATACCAATTATAAAATAATTATTCCGAGAGAATTAACAATCAGAATTCGTATTAATAATTAGAGTACCCAGACAAACCTAAAATATTTCTATATGTATAAGATTCATTACCTCCACCGGATTAGGTGCAAAAACAAACATACCTATTATATTTTGATGTCACACGTGACAAGACAAAATACAATTGACCGTATGAAAAACATATATACATTGAACGCTAAGATTGATTTCAACAACATTTAAAGTCTGGCTTTATTTACTATCATTCCAATTAAAATTTAAAAAAAAATAGACAACAATTTAATTCAAAAGCTCTGATATTCATAAAATTTACGGTACCCATACCTATCAAACAGTCATAGGTCATAATTCTTTCCAAGTTGTTCGACCGTTTTTATCACAGTTTGGCCAAATTAAGCAAAAACTTCATAAATTATACGCGTAAACCTTTCTCGTCAGTCACTCTATCTATTAATGAGAATCCATGCTGTATTTTTTGAATTATTGCGTTCAGATAGACAGCAAACTTTGTTTTCTACTATGTAGTGATGTTTACGAATGCGTTTTCTTCAAGGCGGCTCAATTATTTCAAGATAAGCTGTTGATTTGTTTAAAACCATTTTTTTTAATTGGCATGTAACAAAAACCCATAAAAAGCAATCACTTGTAAATCTTTAAAGATGTATTATTTGATGTAAGAGTACACGATAACTTTTGACTATACATACATTTTTTTTGGTATTTGATAAACTATACATGTATATGTATACAACCCTTGAAAAATATAGACAGGAAAAACCACTATTGATTTAATTTTCGATCAGTAATAGCAGACCCAAAAAGTTAAAAGGAGAAACGTACCTGCAAGATTAGGAATTATTAATAAAATCTTAATCTTTGCAATATAAAACATTTAAATAAACCATGTTTGTGTGAAAATTTCTATTAGAAATGCTATGTTGGTTCATTTAGAAATGCGCAGAATTATGTTAATCTAATTTTTGGTGCTTGAATAGATTATTAAAAAAATTAGACTTATATTCAAAAAATGTTCATTTTTATCTCAATATGTCTAAATAATACTTTATCAGGTTTTTTGGCGTTTAAAATTAAAAACTTAAAATATCCATAAATAACTGACGCAATTATAAAAATTAAAAGGGAATAAAATAAATAGAACATATATTGAGTAAATTTTTGGATTCCGATATATTTTCAAACCAGAACTAAAAAGGAATTATTCACTTTTTAGACTAATAATAATTAGTGACATTTCAACATATTCCATTTAAACCACGACGTGTATATTGTTTGAGAGTTTTTTTATTCTAACTAAAAATATAATCACTTATCCGTCCATTTAATATTTATCTGTTATTTAAATTTCGTGTTTTAAGAACACAACATTTTGATTGAATTATTCGATCTTAATCCTCGAAAGAACAAATAATAATAAGAGGAATATTATTTTTAGTTTAATTTAGAATACCAGTTAAAAAAGTATTTTTTAAGAATTCTGTCAAATTTTTAACGGAAATGTGTCACTTTTTTTGTAAATAACCTATTGCGTTTACATGTGTTTTTGGTTGTTTAACGTCATCCTGGAAAGACAATATAACATCAAAGTAAAAGCTTCATAAAATACACTTTGATATATCTAGTAATACTTCACAGATTAAATTTATATAACGTTTTACTTTACCAACAATTATTAAACTGGGTCTACAATTCCATATCACAATGTGACTTACTAATTGACTCTCCATAATTCGACGGCAAAAAAGTTTTACCTCGAACTTTCCAAATTAACTCTTCGCTAAATCAATTTATATTATAACATTGTCATAAGAAATCGTCGAAAAACTCCTAACCTTATTTTTTTTTTGCTCAAAGTTCAAACTTCTCGAAAATAAATTGTTTCTGAGTATAAAAGTTATGTCATCTTATTAAGTTTGTTGAATAAAACTATAAATAGCTTGGTCGTAAATAACTTTAAAAACAGGCGCTCAAAACCGCCAGTGTTAACAAAATTGTAAATGGCTTCTAATTTTAATTTGAACATTGCTGATATTGAACGAAGAGTACAAGGGGCCTGAGTATAGTGACTAAAGTGAAGTTCTTGTTCCTGCGACTTTTACAATGATCATGTTATTTGATTTCCACCGACTAAGAAACGCGTCGCATTGTTGCGTCTATTCTGTAACTATGAGATATAGCGTAAAAAGCTTACGCTTGTTACGCTAATATAGCAGTCAAGTTTGATTCTAACCAAAACGTCGGTCACAAATCGGTAAAACTTTAAACCAGTGTAAACAAAAAGCTTTCTCCATATAAAATTGAAAGCGTCAGACTTCAGTATTATGGCTATAATAAAGCAACTGGCGCCATGAATATCGACGAAGTAACACAGATGTTTTCCAAGTTGCTCGACCGTTTTTATCGCAGTTCGGCCAAAATATCCGCGTCGACAACTGTAACATTACCAAATTTTATATGTTAATGTTCCTCAGGATTCTTTCAATTTCTTGGTTGCATAAGTTCTTCGTTTCTAAAAACGTTTTGTAAATTAGAGGTAAAACTAAAAATAGTCGAGGCGATCAAAGCAGAGGTCATCAGTCTTTGTGGGATCGATGCAGTTTTGCACATACGAAACCAGAAATTGAGCAATGCCAGCGTGAGCATTGAAATGTTCGGCATCTCTGAATTACCATACAAACTGCAGCGTGCTGATCAAAGCATACATGGTAGCTATCGCGCTTCCAGTACACGAAAACCAGCCTACGCGCCAATTATGAGAAGTGCGTAAAGATCGCCCATGTTCTATATAGTTGCCGATACACTTACAGGCCATGGATTGCCTGCTCCCGACAGAAGCAAGCGCCGATACGCGAAGATGATGTAACGTTGGTGTAACGGGTAGATCTAAAACAAAAAATAAAACTACAAGATTAACATTCCAAACCACAAGACAAATTTGGATTCGCTTGGATAATCATGACCGACTTTCGTCAGCATTATTGTAGGCACTGCATATCAGCCGCCAACCATGCTTCTGCACTGTACTTCGGTTCCTATTCTCTTAATAAAATAAACATAGGGTTGTTTGAATTGGATGGATCAAGCATTTGGATGAACAGCGTAAAAGCAAGCGACGATATCAACAACATAATTAATAAATTCAGCACTAATGTTATGTTAATTTTAGACACCCAATCGCCTTAGAGGAAGCAAACCGTGCGAATGGTATCCAAGTACTTGGTAAACGAGACAATTCGTCTCACAATGCTACCAAAGCTGTTAAATGAAAAGAAATATTTAGAATATTATAAATCGCTTAAAAATGTGGTGAGAACTACTTTAAAAAAGGACAAAAAATGATATTTTACATTTTATGTGAAAATGTATCAGGAACGTAGCAAAAACTTTCGGCAAGGTTAACAAACAAGATGTCACATCAATAACAATAAAAGATAATGCCACTTCTGCTATACTGATCTTATTATCTATCATTTTGCAATAGTGACTTTTCCCGATAGTGCAGACAATAGTGGTCTCATTATTTTTATGATACTCATAGTTTCGCTAAGCCAGTTATGCGTTTTTAGATGGTGCGCCACTATTTATTACTAACAGTATTCCGTTCACAGTTGATAAAGCTGAGGCTATTTCTGTCGTTATGTCATGTCGTCAAATGCTTTGAATGCACTATCATTGTAGGTATTACACTCTCTTCTTTTACGGAGACAATTACTACGAGAGTATTGAAATATATATATGACATGTTTAATCTATCCGAGCCATATGACGCAAGCCAAAGATGGACTTCCTAACCTCGAACATCACACAACAAGATTTCGGAACAGTTTCAAGTTCGATGCCACAAAAATATGAAACTGTCTTTGCTCTGCCCTGAAGATGTCTGCATCCTGCATCTATGGATGTGTTTAAATAGTTTATATGTAAGTGACATTTCATACAACAAACTGGGAGTTTTGATTAGCTTGAATAGACGAAAAATAAGAATACTTGTATGTTGCCTGGGATTTTTAAACCTAATTGATTTAATTTTTAACTTTTTTTTGTATATATATATATATGTATATATATATATATATATATATTGTATATATATATTCCGTGTATATATTTATATATATATATATATATATATATATATATATATATATATATATATATATATATATGTGTGTGTGTGTGCTAGCTATAAACAGGCTATGTCAATGATGCTAGAATACAACTGCATAGACCGGTGAAAGGTGGCTAGCCCCCCCTTTTTGCGAGTAACATTTGGTATAACTTATATTTAAGATATTTAATTGAATTTGTTATTAATTCTCTTTCCGTTTCAACGTTTTTCTTATTTTCAACGTTTTATTTTCATATATGCCGATATTTTTATATATTTGTGCACCTTCTCCGCGCGGGAACAAATATTATTTTTATTATTATTGTGTTATTGTAGATTTGTTCTTACCTTTAACTGCATAATATATATTTAGTATATACAGACGCATAGCAGAAATATTCAGTAATAAAGCAAGGCTGTACGTTTATCCCATTTGACAACTATTTATCACTTACACCTGTCTATTGCACGAAAAAGATAAATATAGAAATGGCGAGAAGGTAATCTCGCCCTCTGTAATAGCCCGTTTTTCTATTAAGTGGTAATTGTATATAAGTCGCAGTGAATTTTCAGTGTTAAAAATTCTGACGACATATATACTTTGTCCGTCATGCCAGTTTGTGCATAATCCCTGAATTTCAGAGAAAACATAGTCTGAATCTATTTTTTTAGTTAGTGTGCGTTACTTGCTGAAATAAAGAAAATAACATACGCATTATTGAAAGGCAAATTTCTCAAATAAAACATATTTTGCTCATCATGCTAAGCAGCAAGAAGATATTAGTAGTCAAAATGCTTATTGTAGAAAGTGTGAATCGACTAATTTTCTTTAAAAGAAGATGATCCATTCCCAGATATTTCATCTCGGTAGCCATTTTTCGATACTTTCCATTATATATAATCACAAACTTGGTGTGATATTAGATTCTAAATTATACGTTAATACTCTCACTGAGTGGATTTCCATTTTATGCTTGGTTGTACTTTTTTCTGTAACTACCAAACCCTTCCACAACTCTCGTGCGATCCCAAATTTATTATGCTGTTGCAATTTAGAGTCTATGTTAATCCACGTGTTCTAAAAGGACTACATGGATGTAAGCTAATTTGTACGTACATCGCTTTAATACTCCCAAAAAGAATACAATAATTTAATGCTCTTATTTAAATACAGCAATATACGTGACAGGGGCGTTTTAAACTCGAGGCTATTGTACTTTAAAATACGTGTCAAAATGATAGCAGCAACATAGCCGGTTACAATTTTAGTTTGCCGGGAGGAGCGAACCGAAACTCCATGCTCTTCTACCTACTCATCCTTTGCACCAATGCTGGTGTCCGCGTTACACTGCACAGATTTTGTGACATTCCTGTCTTTCAATATATTGGTTAACTCGTTACCCCATTATAAGCAGTTAGTAGCATATCTGGTAGCCATCCTAGTGGCCATCCATCGAAACCTTATTATATTTTTAAAAGTCAACATTACGTTTATTTATCTAATCTGTATAATTCGAAAGTTCTAAAGATGGTAGTTAGAAGGATGTAGATGACACAGTTAGTAACTTTTATACTGAAATCAACAGCCAGTTTATCCACAACTTTTTTTTTATTTTCATTAATATGGTTTATCTTTCACATATGAAAATGTAGATTTACTGCGTAAAAAAAGTGTAAAAAGGGGATCAGTGGTCATTTGTTTACATAGAACAATTTACAATATACTCGGGCTACTAAAGATAATTTAACGTTCAATAGACGGGCTAGAAAACGGTTCCACGCTAAATCAAAACTATGGACCAATAGTGAAGTTTAACTCATTTGTAAACAGGTCTTGTATGATATGTTTATAAAAATTAAAAAATAAATAGTGCAATGAACCTTGATTATTTCTATTTCTTCTAGACCGATGGCTATTAATATCGCAAGATGGTTTGGTAAATTTAAATCGAAAGAAGTCTGGTCTGAAGATGACAAGAAAATCGTGTCATCCACGCCAGTATTTATAAGTAATATATGTATGGTTAAGTAATAAATATTTATTTTTCAAGACCTATGAATTTATTTAATTTTTTTCAATATGAGACTATCCTATAAATAAAGAAATATCATCGAGTTTACTAAAAGGGAATAATAAGTAAAGGATCCTGTAAAGGAAGCTACAGTTCACGTTTTATCATTTTTATGTCAAATAAACATAAATTTTATCCTACACTTTGTAAGTTTAGTACCTTGGAAAGGTACTAAACTTACAAAGTAAATACTTTAAATAAATCCTAAGTTTGTACTTTCGATTGCATTACATATATTCAGATGCAAGATTGAAACCTTCACTAATAAAGTTTATTAGAATGAACGCTCGTTCTTTATTCATATACATGTTCTACATGTTCTTTTGCAAAGATCTTGTTGAAGTATGAACTTCAGTGAAATATGAAAGAAGAATTTCTATGCCACTATGCGATGAAATATCAAAAGTAGAAGTACTGTATTCAATTTATAGTTATTTTCTTGTATGTAATAATAATATTAAATTAAGAAAAAAAACTAACATTCAAAGTAACATTATATTTTTAGGGAATTGTTTGTCACGATGTTTCTTCTTACGATTTTTTAGTCTGTTTTGTACCGTTCACCGTCTGTATCGGGTTTTGTACAATGACTACTAGGTTTGTTAAGAGAAAAGTTAGAAAGTATTTATTGAAAAAAAATGTCTTTAAAAATATTTTAAAAAATCATACGATAATTTCAAAAACAATATTAAGAAGTGCCAATTGTCAGTACATACCTTATATCTTTAGTATAATAAAGTACACGAGGAATATAATGTGGTGAACTTGCCTAATATGATTTATCTTTTCATCTTTG
This sequence comes from Druceiella hillmani, assembly GCA_039881145.1. Lineage (NCBI taxonomy): Eukaryota > Metazoa > Arthropoda > Insecta > Lepidoptera > Hepialidae > Druceiella > Druceiella hillmani. The sequence goes on along the minus strand of JAYKKI010000013.1, from coordinate 29,228,106 downwards.
CTTTTTTGCCATAAACAATTTTGTGGCCCATAAAGTTACATTGAAATGCTATGGGTTATATTTACACATATAATAAAATTGTAGAATTGTTATAACCGTACATTGAAGGTGATGTACGGATTTGCACGAAAAATTTAGGGGAAAATATAACATTTTTATTTATTTATGTGTTTGAATGTTCTTTCTGTTTGTTTAAGCACGTATTAGGTAAAAACCACTAAACAAATTAAGACGTATTTTTTTTAAAAACGGGGGGTTTATTTAAAACTTTTTTTATTTCGTTGGAATTGGTTCACTCGATCAGAAGATATGAGACTTTCATATTTTCTAAAATACAATTCAATTGCATTGGTGAAATGGACGTGGCCAAAAGTAATGTATGAAGTAGTTTGGGAGGGGTAAATATTTAATGAAGCAATCTGAATGTTGGCAGACGCATAAGAGCAGACTTAGTTGTTGGTCGTCTACGTTAATGAAATTGTTCGATGATGTATTTTTTCGGCATACGTTAGTTTTTCCCTCAATTCCTTTGAAAAATAAATCTCTAGTATATATTTCTAATTTACTTATTATAATTTAGTGGAACAAAACAAAATTAACACAGCAAAGTAGAGTTGATTCCAAATTTTTTCGTGTGTGTCTGTTTGCATAATAATATTTTCTAAAGATCCACGTAAGAACAAAGTAGCGAGCAGAGCTAGTACATAAAAAATCAATTATTTACGAGCAGATCTCACATTACAAAGGTTTCGTCACTCTGAAAACGGTTTCAGATTATTTTTTTACTTACATGTAAGATTTAAAGGCTAAAACATAAAATATTATGTTTCATAATGTAAATATATTATCTGATATATTTATACAAGCTTAGAAATAACATAAGCATCTCAAAAACAATAAAATTTTGAATTAACATTAGAGTTTACTGGTAAATTTTTAGTTTAAGTCGGTATCACTTCGATTTATATCGATGACTTGCTTTTTCAAATATATTGCACAAAATACTTTAAAACAAAAAATCTAGAATTTTATTTGCTCTTAAAAATCTTATTATAAATGTTTTTAAGTATTATTTATTTAGGTTAATACAATATGCCCCTGCATAATATAATTTATTAACATGCCAAATTTCAAGCGTTTCTGTACCATGGTTTCCAAAAAAATATTTGGGAATATTTTGAGAAATAACTTTAAAATTGTCCCACATAAAATTCTAAAATAAATAGTTTGGAACCATAATTGCTTTCACTTTAACTGCATTTCCAACATAACTCATTAAAAAAAACTATATTCGTCCACTCCAAAAGGTCACATGAACATTTTTAAATTGTATCTACTGAGATGCAAATGAATGTTGAAATTAATACACATACTTTACCACTATGCTTTCACCACAAAGGCTGAAACCCATAAATAGAAGGAGAGACGAATGGACACGTATGTAATCTTATGAGGGTTCTATTCTTTCGTTTTCAGGTATAGAACTAAAAAAAAAACAGAAATGTTACTTGAAATGGCATGCGTGTTTCATTGCAGAAGATATCAAAAAATTATAATGTTAAGGATAGACAATAACATTTATTGCAAAATATATTTACAATATAAAATAACGATAAATTGCCTACACAATGTAATTAGTGTACTCGTATATATTCTTTTTAGAAGCCGATTTACATTGTTTTGAAATTATATATAAATAAAACACACACACACACATATATATATATATATATATATATATATATATATATATACATATATATAAATATATATATATATATATATACATATGTATATATATATAGCCCGATTAGAAACTAATTAAATTAATTTTTTCTTGCCTTTGTTATTTCCCAAACCTTGTAAAACCTTTATTGTTCAAATTACATTGATTTTTAATATTAAAATAAGTAATAAAATAAATCACTTGAATCGATAATAACATTAGATTCATAAACTAAATTATTTCATTTTTATAAAATAAATAATAATCGGCGGCTGGACCGTGTCTCTCGGGTACCAGTGTACAGTGTACTTACACCACTGCTACTAAAAGCAACTTTAAGTTTGCAGGTTAATGTTGCAGCGTCGATATCAGGGAACGAACCAGGCTTTGATTCGTTCCCCGATATTAATATTATGGTGGCGATCTAGCAGCTTGATATTGAGCATGCTGTGTTCAGGTACTCGTTGAACAATTTCTGTGTTAGGTACTGTCTTTTGTTAGAGCCCAGTTCTGGCGTCCATATAGGTGAGTTGGTAGTACTGTAAAATCCCATTTTTTTTCTTAAGTTCGAAGGTTAATTTAGTTTTGAAGCTGTATTTTAACGACCAGTATTTATTTCATGCTCACTTTATTCTTTTCTCTACTTCTCTATTGCTCTGCTCGTGAAAGACATGTTTTATACTAGAAATGTATATTGTTCTACATGTTTTATTGGTTGGCTTTTTATATCAATTTTCAAAAGTTCAGTCTGTTTGTCATTACACACACACACACACACACACACACATGTGTGTGTGTAATGACAAACGAATTCATCTTTAGGCTTCACTTTCTATTCTCTTCATCTAAGGTTTGAAATATATAGAACCAATCTTTACAATTGTAGCTTAGTATGACAATATTATCGGCAAACCTTATGTGATGTAAGCTTTTGCCATTTACCCTTATTTAATCAATAACTGAAACTAACATGTTATTAAAATCAAGTTTTTTCAAAAATATGTCGCAACGAGCTGTAGACAAATTAGATGATATGCGGTTGGTATGTATTCCTTTTTTTATTCTAAAGTTCCCACACTTCCTCATAATAAATACTATCAAATGCATTCGAGTATTCTATGAATGCGGTGTACAATATTTTCTTATATTCATTATAATGTTCCATTATCTGTGAGAATGTGCGTGAGTGATCCAAATTTGAATAGCTAGATCTAAAACACGTCTGTTCTGTGGGCTATTCATGGTCTAAAGTTACTCGTAGTCTTCTTAGTAGTGTACTTGTGAACACTTGACACCGCGTTTGCTAGTAGTAGTAGTAAACTTATTGGTCTGTAGTTGCCTTTCTTGTAGTGCAGCATTATCACTGAATTCTCCCGTCCCTTAGATATGGAATTTCAACAGAATTATATATTTTCCAAGACAGTTGATATTTTTTCATTCCCATCAAACACTTCTGTACTCTTGTCGATAGTGTTGAGTGTGGTTAAGCTTATGTACAGGTTATTAGAGAATTCCGAAGCCACTTAAATAATTCGTTTTCATTACTAGAATTGCTAGAATTGATTTTAAAATTGCTTAAGTTTGTTTTACATTTTTTATTAGAAATATAGATAGACTTTTAAATTTTATTTCTCAGGAATATTCACCAAACCATTCGTAGTCTGACAAATTTGACTCCGGATTCATTTTAGACTACATAATTAATTTTATACGGGACTAAAGTAATGATGCACTGTAAAGAAAAAAATTATTCTTCTAATTATAATTATGAAAAACTTATAAACTTTAAGAGAATAATGATAAATTCTACGTATTATACAGAGTTATGTTATCAATCTTTTGTTTTTATTCAACTTGATAAATAAATATTTTACGGGACTGATAGAAACGCTGAAAACTGGCCCTCATAGGTACGCAGCATACGAAAAGTATATTCATTTGTTTAAATATAATGTAACTTATAATATGTAATTTGTAAAGTTTATCTTTGTTTAGAAAGAAAATTAAAATCAACACGGATATGACTAATAAATTTGTGCTGAAAAAAGTCGCATTAAATTGAAGCGAATTTGGTTTTTCGAGGTTTCGTTTGTTTTATTCGGTGAGCTGTAATTATATTCCAGGAGGGAAGAAAATAAATCCTTCTTTTTTATTTCTATTAAATGTAAAATACAAATTAATGAAGACCCTAAACAAAATAATTCAGTTTGATTTGCGGAAAATGGACTATTCATGGTAGCGTTTAGTTTATTATCCTGGTCGAAAATCAAACTATCTAAATAACAGACTTAGTATTTATCATCTCTCACATAGAAGTATATGTTCAAAAAAATTCAATGCTTTATCATTGAAGCTTTCAAAATCTACGTCTAGCTGCTCAGGAATTTGTCTCCGGAGTTTACTAACAGATTTTCATTAAGGCCGTATGCATAAGCTGGACTGGTTTGCAACTAAAATTTTATTTGGAGTTGTAAACTTGCAATGCAATGGTTGGATGCTTTCCACATGATCCAATTAAGCTTTGACAATATCGTTTGTCGAATGCACCAGAAACTATATTGAAGATTTACAAAAAATATCAAATTTTCTACAATAAATACCATTATTTTAATAAATTTACTAAATCTCGTCGTCAGAATAACAAGTACCGAACCTAAAAATGGATATATAATACTTTATTATTAATAAATACCGGCATCATATTTATTAAAAATAAATGCCACTTCTCGTACGATCTTTAAAGTCTACCACAGAATGGGTAATTTTCGTGATTCAGTCACTAGATTTCTTTGTCTGCTTGGTGATATTTAGGTTAAAAATCAATCAACAATCAATCAACAAAGTACCTTCAACAAAATATTAATATTTTAACAGATTATAGGTTGTAGTATTTATGCACAAATAGTTTCAACGTTTAACAAATAAAGTACATTTACTTTTTTAAATTATTTAAAAAACTAGCAAAACGTAACCTAATACGTAATTTTCGAAAAATTTACCAGCATCAAAGTATTTCTATACGGAGATTTGCAGTTAAAACTTACCTCCAATACGAATAACTGTGCAATTTTATTATTACTACCGAAACTGTTAATCCAAAAGAGGATTAAAAATTCAGATCAAAAATAATATTGTTAATAGATTCGATACATTACGTTCACATAAAAAAATCTTAATCTGGAGGAAAAATATGCAATAACCTAACATGTATCTTTGTTGATACAGAGCTAAGACCTCGAGTAAGTTTGCGTTGTAATCGATGTACGATGACTCTCGTCGATATCAAAATATAAAAAGGTATTTCTGTAAATTAATGACTACAGCACATAAATTCCGAAATATGAAATTAAAATTTCAACTCTTAAACATAAAATTTGACTCAAAGTAGATGTAAAATATGTTGACACAATGCTTTTCTACGGTATATCCGACTCATAGAAATTAATGTTTATTGCAATATAGAGTTTCGGTAGGAAAATTAGCGCTAACTCAGTCAAAGTAAATATTTAATAAGATGCTAAGAAAATCAAGAGCGACAAAAGAGCTTTAGCTATAAATAAATATAATCATGGAAAAAGACATAAAAACGAATTCCAAAAAGACCTCATTGAGAAGAAGAAGACCCTATTATTACAGAGAATCATGTAAATACAGAGTGCAAGTCAAGTCAAAGTGGAAGATCAATTCAAGAAATCGAGAAAACTTATGCTGCTATCGAACTTACAGCATCAATGGAGAATTTCAGCAAGAGTGGTCGGTATATAGATTCCAGAGCTTCCATGCATGTATACAGATACAAAAACCTACTGCAACAGGAACGAATGACCACCGCAACTCAGCTGAAGCGTCCCTTTTCAAGACAGTTAAAGTAGCAAAACGAAAGTTAAAGTTGCCTACAATTTTTTATTAGAATTTAGATTAAATAATTTGATTAGCACATAAAGAGCCTTTGGATTAAAACATTAAATGTCCCAGCTCCGATAATGCCTCCTCATAATATTTATTTTATTTTTTGTTTTTACACTTGTTTATTATTCCTACATTTTAGAAATATTTCACAAAAATTTTTGCATAAAATTTGATTGTGAAACTTTCATAAATCGTTCGAAAGCAAGTAGTGAGATAAATATAAGACATGAAAAATAGTATTAACTGATGTAATTGTTTTCTAAATTATTTCGGGCACTGTAATAAACAATAAAATATTTATACGCTTTTCTTACGTTTTTGATGTGTATCTTGCATTGCTATTTATCTCTAAAAGTATATTAATTGTATCCAACCTTGTAAACTTAATATTAAGTGCCTACTGAATTCTTCTGTTAAATGATTTTTTCTTTATTTTCTTTTTTGTCGTTTAGTTTTTTTTCCAAAATGTCGTATTCTTTCTATTAAAATGTCATATTCCGTCAAAATATATGTTAAACACACTATTTTTAAAATTTTTGAAAAATCTATATCTTTTCAGAGGCACTAAAACCAATTTTAAACATCGCTCGTGAGCGTAATGTTCAGTGTAAGACTAAGTGTTACGTTTTTCAGTTATGCAAATACTTCGTAAACATATCGATGTAATCATGAGTGCAAAGTTTTAAGATTACCTATACATAAATTGATCGTTATCCATGCATTGCTGTTTTGAAGATTACTTATCCATGCATTGCTGAACTCGGGTTCGATCCCGTTTATTTCGGCCCTATCGATGGTTATAATTAGAATTGTCTACTTGATGCATATGGAAATAATGTTATCATGCAAATAGACACACTAGGTGAAATCTTGCATATTTATCAGCAATTGTAAGATTCGAAATTTGTTCAGCTATGATTAGAGTGTATACAAAATTTAAAAACTGAGTATATATGTAAGCAAACAGTAGGTAGTTTTAATGCTGTGTTATGAACAAAAGAATTAAAATTGAGAATAAACTTTTTTTTTCATAGATTGAAAATTCATAGATTGAAATAAGTACTTATACAATTTTATGCAACTATTGGTGAAACTAAAATTGAAATAAAGGGAAATTGATTACTGTATTATGTGTTACAGTAATCACAAAAATTATGAAATTCTGTGCAACGTTAATGAAAAAAATAAGGAATGAAGAAAAAACGTCAATATATATATATATATATATATATATATATATATATATATATATATATATATATATATATATATATATATACATATATATACACACATATATATATATATATATATATATATATATATATATATATTTATATATATATAAATGGCATCATATATATAATACATATTTTTTTTGTTAGACTTAATTTACCTAATTTAGCCTAAAATCTTATTTTCCAAATAAAATAAATCATAATAATTGGTTAACCGTAATCTAATATTAGTCTCCTTATTGGTTATTTGTAATAATTCCATTACGATTCTACGGTAAAAATTATTAAATAGAAAACTTAGTATAAACATAGGTTCATTCATCACATTCAGTTTTCTTTTAAATAACTGTAATCATCTGTGTAAGTAACACTATGTACTATTATTTTTAAAGTAACTGAAAAGTGTATACTGATATAGGAAATAATGTAGAAAAATTATGGTTGAAGTTTTAACGCAATTTATAAAAATACAATTATGACGGTTCCCTTCTTAATTTTACACCAAAATAAGAATTTATTGGGTGTAAATATGATAATAATATTTGATATTCGACGTAATCAATAAATAATAGTTTATTTAGGTAAAGTGATTTTTCAAAATTTTCGTTTGATAATGCTTCTCATTTTCTGTGTCTCATTTTCTTAATGCGGGAGTTTAATAAATACTAATGACACTGCGGCACTATATTTCAATAATTTTTAACCGAATAAAAAAGAGTACGTTCTCTATTCGACTGCATTTTTAACTATCTTAACTTATGATCCACAGATTTATTAACTGATTTGATAATTTTTCTTTTGTTCACAGGAGAATAACTAAAGGACGGCCTTACATAACTTAGGTAAAAAAAACTGATGATGAACTCTGGAGATGGATGAAGTCAAAACTCAACGGATGAAAGCACATCATCCGGCATGGAAGATATTTATTCCGTTAAGTTTCCCAGAGAATGGTATCAATATACCGAGCGGAGCAAGTTCTAATACACATGAGCTTCTGTAAATGGAATTCGTCAATGTGCAATAGCATACAACTTATGAATAAGGATTTTTGAAAGAATTAGCATTTAAAACGATAAAATTTAGGTACATATATAAAAAAATTTATGAAAATAAAAAGCATGATCAATTTAATTCCGACTACAAATACATAACATATTTTAGAAATTACAAAACAAAAAGAAAAAATTAAGAGTGTGTATAAATTCAGTTTCTTATACGTACTTCTTGGTATTTCTATCACATTTAAACTTTGTCATTTATGTCCGTATTTTAGGTTTTTTAAACCACTATGCCTCAGATAACATTACCCAATCATTAAACAGAAGCTGAATTACATCATGCAACGGCTGTTGAACTTTCATTGAAATGTTTTCATTAATAAAATTAAAGCCTAATATAATTGTATTTACATCAACATTTCTCAAAATCTTCATGTCAAAAACATGTTAACATTTCGATGCTAATTATGGACAAACTGCAATTTTCAAATAAATCAGCTTTACAATAAATTGCCAGTTAAACTTTTCTTGTAATTTAAAATACATAAACTACTACAAAGTCTAAATGCGACAATTCTTTCTAGAACTTTCGGAAACACCCTTTTTGAAACAATTCGAATTCCTTATAATCCATCTGGAATTTCACACCTCGATAAGAATGACAGAAATATTAAGGAGATTTTATATTCGGGTAGTTACTACATTTTAAAGTCATTGCGATGAATTTTGCTCTGTTTATTTTAAATATGATTTCGACTAAGACATTTTTAAAAATTTTGGTATTAATGACTTAAGGTAAAAAGTAAAATTTAGGTCAACGAATTAAATATAAAAAAATGTCTCACTTTTTTCTCTATCTTTCTCTTTTTTTCCTTCTCTCTCTCTCTCTCTCTCTCTCTCTCTTTCTCTTCCATCCTCTCTCTTTCTTGCTCATCTCTTTTTCCCTTTCTCTTTCTTGGAAATTTTTTTGATAAAATCATTAATAATGGGAACAGTTATCATTTGATTTGTTACCCAAATAATTATTACAACACAACCGTAATATTCCTTAGCAACAGCTCGTTAGAGTGAAATTCATCACAGCCACTTTAAAACTTACACTTATTACTTACAAGTCGTAAATTATTTTGAGAATCATTTTGTTTGCTTGAGAGCGCCGTTATTATACTCTGTTTTATCTTATATTCTTTATTCCAGACAGTACAAATCGAATTATAAAATGCATATTATATATGCATATTATAAAATGCATATTAGCATGGAGATCGATAAATTAAAATTCATATTTGTTTGAGATATCAACGAAAATAAGAACTTAAAGCCGAGAAAATATATAAAGTTGAAAAATAAGATGAAGTAAATGAGCGAATATCGCAACGCTAGTTTCATTGATTTAACAGTGAGGATTTGAAACCAGAAGGTCGACCGCGTTTACCGCACCCGCAAAAAGTAAAAATCGCTTAGCTTGTAATTGCATTACTTGCCGATATCGACCTCTTATCTCGTTTTGTATTAACTTAGATAAATTTATGTCCTAGATTATTGCTATATGCCAGTCTTGCTCCATATTATTACTATTCGTCTGACTCTTGGCAAAATTATTAAGCGGAAGAATATCACATTTAGAAAAAAGTTTTAAACACTCTAAGGTATTACTATGCGCGCTATAGGAACTAAATAGAATAAAAATAACAAGTGTCTTAATAATGAATCCAAATTTATTTTGTAATCGTTTAAGTCATGTTATTATAAATGGCACAACTATTTAATTTTTTTTTAATTGTCCCTTCTTCAATCCGTAATAAACTATTTTATATACTTATGTTTTGTGTCGGTGTTTATTTTTATATTCGTTTTGTAATTTATTTTTCTATCACATCAACATACCTTTACCTAAATTTGATCGGTTTAAAATGAGGTATATGAAGGTTCTTTGCTCTTTGAAAAAAATTCGTAATGTCATAGATAAAATAGTTTACAGTAATGCAGTTTTTATTGAGTAAGTAATGGATATGTCATTATTAGAATCCTTATAACTTCTCTTTCAGTCGGTACCCTAAAACGATATGTACAACAAAACAAATAAACTTCCTGTTACTTCATTTGTTCCTGCTAAAATTTCTACGTAAATATATTTGAGTCTTGCTTTGATCTCAAGTTCTACGTCATACAGTTTCAGAGAAAACGGCGTGAGTATTTTTGTCAATATCTTTAGAATTTTCTTACTTTCTTCTTCCTCAATGGCTTGATAACCCAGGATAGGCCCCTGCCTTCCACAGAATCAACTCCCTAGCTTTTCTCTTCTTAACGAGAGACATCCAGTTCGTTACACTTAAGGATTTTAAAGTCTTTTTCCAGTGATTTCCAGTTTCCAGCAATCGAGCTTCCTAAGTTTAGGTTTTTCTCTTTTCGAGAGCTCAAAGAAGATCTTTTTTGTTGCCCGACTGTCGTCCATTATGCTCAAGTGCCTTGCCCATTTTATTCTCTGAATTGCGATGTATTTGACTACGTCTGGTCTTTAAATAATTTGTAAAGTTTTGAATTAGTTCTTCTTCTCCAGATGTCGTTACATTTTAGACTACCAAAAATACTTCTTAAATCTTTCTTTCAAAAACAGAAATGGTATATTTAATCTTTTTTGCCATTGTCCATGTCTCAGCATAGTATGTAAGAATGGGTCTAATTAAGCTTTTGTAAATCAAAATCTTTCTTTTCCTACTGGTGAAACTAAAATTCAAGTACTTTTTAAGACCGAAAAAATATCGGTTGGCTGCTGTGATCCTACTATGGATCTCAGGCATGATATTCTTAAGAGTAATAACTTCTGATGCTTAGCATTTAAAGTTGCTAACGGTTTCAAATTTCTTATCTCCAATTTCAAAATAAAGGCTGCTATAATTGGCACAGGTCATGTACTTAGTTTTATTTTGGTTGATCGCAAGATACATTTTGCATGCTGCTGCCTCTAATTATATAAAATCTTTTCTAAGTGCTTCAAGGGTTCATGCGACAATGTTAATGTCGTCAGCGAATGTGAAGATCTCAACAGATTTGTTAAAGATTATACCACGGGTATTTATGTTCCAGTCTTTCACAATATTCTGAAGGGCAATATTAAAAGAGCAAGCAGGCTAGTGCATCCCCTTGTTTGAGCCCATTTGATACAATAATGAGGTCTAAGAGATCGTTCTTAACTTTGACACTAAGTTTTATTTAATTAGAGTAACAATTGTCAAATTTATAAGTTTTCCAGGTATTTTAAATTCTCTCATGGCTTCAATGAGTAGTTTCCTGTTTACTGAATCGTATGCAGTCTTGAAATCAACAAAGAGATGATGTGTCGTTATGCCGAATTCATTAGTTTTTTCCGATATTTGACCAATGTTAAAGATGTGTCCTGTCGTGGATCTTCCTCTGCGAAAATCTCTGCATTGGTATTCGCCTATAATGTTGTCCGTATAGTTTTCTAGTCTGTTAAAAGTATATTGGAAAACAGTTAGTAAAAAGCGCAAAGAAGACTGATTCCCCTGTAGTTGGCACATTGCGAAATGACTTCCTTTTTGGGAATAGGGCAATTGATTCTCGATTTCCGATCTTCAGGCAAAGCTTCTTAGTTCCAAACTGATTCAATGAGGTGGCGAATTTTCCTAATGTTTTGGCTTACTGCACTTTGGATGAGTTCTGAAAGAATCGAGTCTGGTCTTGGAACTTTGTGATTCTTGACTTTTTTAATTCCTTATCTAACTTCGGCCAAAGATGGTGGTGGGATATTGTCAGTATTTGCAGTAGGGTTAATTAAAGATCCATCCTGTGTGTGATCATTCAGTAACTAAAATTCTCATTCCATTGATGAAGCACCAATTTTCTGTCATTTAAGATGGAGTTATTTTTATCTGTGCAAGCAGCAGTTCTAGGCATAAAATCTTTGCGGCGAAGACTGATTTCGCGGTAGCGATTGGGCCCTCTCTGATGTTCAATATCTTAAAATATATCTCTGTAAAAGAGTCTTTTCTTAAGCCGATAGACCTGTTTTCTAGTTTTCTTATATACCTCGACAGAGCTTCTCGAGTAGCGCTTTTGAATCATATAATTATAGGCAGCTCTTTTTGTCCGTGATGCAAGAAGGCATTCATTATGAAACCAGTCTTTTGGTTTGGGTTTTTCTATACTTCCCAGTAAATTGTGAGCTGAGTGAATGATTGATTCTTTGAGCGAACATCATTTATTTCCCACACTATCCATTTCGGCAATGTCTTTAGATTAGTGGTGACGATCAACGTCGGTGAGTCTTACGAAGACCTGGAGAATGCTTCGCCGAAGTGTATTTTCAGGTAATCACCCCTTACGGTGGAGGCTCCGTAATGTTTGGGGCTGGTATTAACTCAGATGACCGTACCGAGTCAGTTTTCATTGAAAATAGTACACTTAATGCGCAAAGGTACATAACAGGGGTTTTTATTCCTCATGCCCAACCCGTATTAAGAGCAGTTGGCGAGTCAATTTTTTATGGACGACAACGCTCGCGCCCACCGCTCTAGAGACGTTGATATGCAGGATACAGGATATATCTAGACACGCGTATATGCAGGATGGCTGAATTCGTCGGTTAGACTTGTCAGCTAGAATTCACGACCTCAATCCGACAGAACACATATGAGATAATTTCAAACGACGTGTCAGCGCCATAAAATCAGCTTCAGAAAACATTCCGGCCCTCACAAACGTGATTGTCGTTGAATGGGAACGTATTCCTCACGAAATGATAAAAAAACGTCGTCGAAAGCATGACTAGCAGATTAAGTGCATTGATTTTAGCTACAGGATGCCTTACTTGTGACTAAATTTTCAAATTTTATGTTAAATGAATAAAAAATATTCAAAAATAAACTTTAGCCGTTTTTAATGTACCAGTATGAAAACGTTCGTCTGTGGACTCATTCGTACATCGTTTTTTTATTTATTCGCATTTTTAATGATTGAAGTATGTAGAAACGATATCTCAATAATAAATAACAATATTCTCATCATATCGCCATATAAAATGCATCAAATAATAATAAAATAACTCTGATATGGTTTATTCCTATAAGTGCCCGTTTTTTTTGCAAAAGAGTATATACATATATATATATATATATATATATATATATATATATATATATATATAAAGATCAATAATTAACACTTTTACAAATAATATAATAGGTCTATTTAGATAGGCAATGTACCACGGGATTTGAAACACTGATCGCGCAAATACCGAGATTGCCAATTTGACTGTTAGTCTGGCAGGTATAGTGTGCATGCATTGAATAAAACCTTCACTGAATACGCGATGTGAAGAGCGAAGAGTTTCCTGTAAAAGAATAGGCGATACGTGGAAATATAAGAGCTATAGACAGTATGTGTATAAATTTAAAAAAAAATTTTTAATTATTTCCATACCTAACGATTATTTTTTTTCTAAATTAATATACTAGGTAATGTTTTGATTAAGATTTTTCCATTGAATCAGTTATTATTGTAAGCTCATATGGTTTTATTCTTTTGAGTCGTCTAATACTATTTTGAACATTTAAGGTTCCAGGTTAACATGGATTTGAAATCTCTTTTGATAAGAAGTAGCAAATCTATTAGTAATATCATCAACCATCTCAATCTCAAGATCGCAATGGAGGTCACAGTTATGGACTTACCAAGGCTCGTTAACTACACACTTAAGCATTTTGTTTTGGAATTTTTGTATCTCTTGGATATTAGATTTACTGGCACGACCCACAAGTGTATTCCATAATTCTAAACTGGGCGTAAAACTTGCTTGTACATAATAAGCTAGTTGTTCGTTGAAATCTCAGAATTACCACAAAGCAACTAATACATTTTTCTGAACTCGATGTTGAGTTTGTCGCGTTTCTCCTTAATATGTTCTTTCTACCGAAACTTGGCGTCAAGAGTCATACCAAGTTATATAGCTGTGTTGGCATATAGTATCTGAGTGCCATTAATGAAGACTGGTTTTTGTGCTATCTTTTTATTTGTAAAATTGATATGTGCCGATTTGAATTCTTTCAATTTAATGCGCCATTTTTTAGTCCAGATGGCTAATTAGTTGAGAGTAGATTCCAATTTTCTACTTGAATCTTCCACTGTTTACGCCATTGCCATTATTGTCGTACCATCTGCAAACGTGGCTGTTGTATCATATACTTTTGTTGGGATATCATTAATGTACAGCAAATACAAAATTAGACCAAGAACAATAACCTGAGGGACCCCAGCCTTAATCAGTTTCAAGCCTGAATACAAGTCTTTGTATTTAACCTGAAAGTGTCGATTAGTCAGATAAGATTTTAAGCTGACAAAACTGATGAGGACTAATTCATCTTAATTTGTTTAATAGGTCTTCATAATAAACTCTATTAAATACCTGCAGTATATCCAAGAAGACAGCAGAACATACGTTTTTATTTTTTAACACTGTTTCAATAATATCAGCAATACGATGTACTTGATCAATTGTTGAGTGGTCGTTTCTGAAAACAAGTTGCTCACCAACTTGTTTATGGTATCAGGTTTCTTCGGCCAAGAATAGGTTTGAGACACTAAATCAGTTTTTCAAAAAGATGTTTAGTTTGAGACGCTTTAAATCAGTTTTAACATGATTAGTAAGAGTGAGATGGGTCGGTATGATTTAACTTCACTTAGATTTTTGCCAGGTTTACGTATCATGTATTTGGTATTATAACTTCGAGGGTTTTCCATATATCTGGGACAGAGTTTATCTGAATATATGCATTGATTAGAGTAGTTAATTTAACCAAAGCTTTTCTTTAAAATCGTTTAAGAATCTCATCTGTAACTAGATCAAATCCATGTTCTATCTTCGTATCGAGGTAATCTTTAATTTCATTAGCGATTTCCTTAGGCGTAACTAATGGAATGCTATCGGGATAAACATCGAGATAAAAAGGTCATTATCTCCCTCATTTGGATAAAATATTACTTCAAGATATTGAGCAAACACGTTTACTTTTTCCAAATTATTACGAGCACATTTCCTATCAGTTTTTCTGATAGGTGGTGCTTGAGGTAACGGTCGTTTAAGATATTTTGTAACTTTCCATAGTGAGTTCTCTGTGCTTCTATCTCTCGTAAGTTCTGTGAGAAATTTGTTGATTGATGATTATTTTATATTTTTAATTTGTTGATTTATGATTATTTGATATTAGGTTATTTTCTTTTAATAACCTCTCTATTATTCTAAACAGCTACCTGTGTAGCTGCGGTAAAGGAATTTAATTTGTTTTCCAATTGATCAATAATCTTTAACGGCACAATCAGAATGACGTCATTTCCTAATTAGTAATTTAAAAAAATCCAATCAGTTTGTTACTAAGAGTTAGAATTTTATTCTTTCACAATGAGTTTGTCACTAATTGTTACGTACATTGGAGAATAATCAAAGTTCATGGTAAGTCCCTCGTCAATGTTAATATAATTTGATCATACATTTTTAACAACGAAAATGTTTATTAGGTCTGAAATTTTATTAATATCTGTATTCCGATACGTTGATTTGCCAGTTGATATGAATTCGAATCCGTAATTAATAGCAGCCCTGTATAAGTCTCCCCTCTTAGTAATGTTTAGTAATGAGCCCCAATGGGTGGGTTTAGCCTTGACGTTACCTCTAATGATGAAGTAACAATTTAATTTTTTCAATAGTGTGATCTATTCATTTGCATAGATATTGTATCTAAATGGATAACAGATTGCACTAACTCTGAGATTTGTTCAGTTGTCTCAACCATTACAATTGCAGCTTGCATATAATTTTCATTTAAATAGAAAAAAATAAAAAAAAGGAACATGTATATATGTATATACATATATATATATATATATATATATATATATATATATATATATATATATATATATATATATACACATATATATATATATATATATATATACTTTTTTGCAAAAAAACGGGCACTTATAAGAACAAACAATATCACAGTTATTTTATTATTATTTGATGCATTTTTTGTGGTGATATGATGAGAATATTGTTATTTATTATTGAGATACCGTTTTCGCTTACTTCAGTTATTAAAAATGCGAATAAATAAAAAAAACAATGTAAAGTCCACAGACGACCGTTTTTTTTAATATTTTAATTTTTTTCTAAAATTTATTTTTGAATATTTTTTATCCATTTACCATAAAATTATAAAATTTAGTAACGAGTATGGCCTCCTCTAGCTAAAATCAATGCGCTTAATCTGCTAGGCATGCTTTCCACGACGTTTTTTATAATTTCCTGAGGAATACGTTCCCATTGAGCGACGATCACATTTTTAAGGGCCTGAATGTTTTCTGAAACTGGTTTTACGGCTCTGACGCGTCGTTTGAGATTATCCCATATGTGTTCTGTCGGATTGAAGTCGAGACTTCTAACTGGCCAGTCTAACCGGTGAATTCCGGCCTCTTGCATATACGCATTAACGTCTCTATGGCGGTGGGCGCGAGCGTTGTGGTCCATAAAAATGGACTCGCCTCCAACTGTTGTTAATGCGGGTTGGGCATGAGGAATGAGAACCTCTGTTTTGTACCTAAGTGTGCCATTTTCCATAAAAAACTAACTCGGTACGGTCATCTGAGTTAATACCAGCCCAAAACATTACGGAGCCTCCACCGTAAGGAGTGATTTCCTCAAAGCACACTTCTTCGAAACGTTCTCCAGGTCTTCGTAAGACTCGCCGAAAGATCGACCCTTACCACTAATAGATATACGAGCTTCATCGGAGAATAAAACACTATTCCAGTCTTGTTGAGTCCATGACGAAGAATTTTGAGCAAATCTCAATCTGGCTCCTCGATGCTCATGGAGCAATGTAGCGCCCCGCGCTGGTCAATAGCTACGTATATTGACAGTCTGAAGTCTCCTTCTGACTTACTCGTGTACCTCTGACGTCCTTCAGGTTCTGTTTGAGATCCACGTACGTAACTTGACGATTTCGTAGCGCTTGACTGACTATGAAGCGGTCGTCCCGTGGTACAGTGCACCGTTTTCTTCCAGAACCGGGCCTTCTACTGACGGAGCCCGTTTTTTGGTATCGTTGTCAGGTCCTTTGAATGGTGAAACGGCTCACATTATACTGCTGAGACACTTAATATTGGCTGCAGTCTTCTTCAAGCAGGGCAATAATTTTACTAGCTCTTATCGTTTTTTCAACCATACTGAGAACATCAAACAGAAATGAACTAATGCATCTAATAGAAGAAATTTAATTAAAATTTATTAGTTAAAATAAAAATACGTAACAAATGAAAAAGAACTTAATAAGAATTGGATTTCATTTACCGCCAAAAAATACGTTTTTATCGTTGAAAGAGAACTATCAATCAAAAAGAATAAATTTCAAATTTAGAACGTTTGTTTTTATCTGCCAGAATACACTATACCTATCACTATATAATCTGTTAACCATCTAGATACAATATCTATGCAAATGAATATATTACATTTGTCAATAAATTGAATTGTAGCGTCGTCATTGGAGGTAACGTCAAAGCTAAACCCACCCATTGGGGCTCAATACTAATCACTATTCAAAGAGGAGAGTTACACAGGGCTGCTGTGAATTATGGATGCGAGTTCATATCAACTGGCAAATCAACGTACAGATCTTAATAAAATTCCAAACCTAATAGACTTTTTCGTTGTTAAAAATGTATGATCAAATTATATTAATATTGACCAGAGACTTACCATGAACTCTGATCATTCTCCAATTTACGTACAGTGAGTGACAAAATCGTTGTGAAAGAATAAAACGCTAACTCTTAGTAACAAACAGGATTTTTTAAAATTACTAATTAGAAAATGACGTCATCCTAATTGCGCCGATAAAAATTATTGATCAATTAGAAAAATAATTAAATTCCTTTACCGCAGCTATTCAGGTAGCTGCTTGGAATATTAGACCGGTTATTAAAAGAGAATTAAAAGGTCTTAATTATCCCAAATAAATTAAAGCCCTAATATCTGAAAGAAAAAGAAAACTTAGAAGAAAATGGAATTAATCAAGAAGCCCATATACTAAAACTTTACTTAACGGAGCTACTAGACAAGGAACTATAGAAATTAAAAACATCAAATAATCATCAATCAACAATTTTCTTACTAGAGATAGAAGCACAGAGTACTCATTATGGAAAGTTACAAAATAACTTAAACGACCGTTAGCCCACCTATCAGAAAAACTGATAGGAAATGGGCTCGTAATAATTTGGAAAAAGTAAACGTATTTGCTCAATATATTTAAGTAAGATTTTATCCAAATGAGGGAGACGATGAATTTTTATCTCGATATTTATCCCGATAGAATTCCATTAGTTACGCCTAAGGAAATCGCTAATGAAATTAAAGATAACCTCGATACGAAAATAGAACTTGGATTTGATCTAGTTACAGGTGAGATTCTTCAACGATTTTAAAGAAAAGCTTTGGTTAAATTAACTACTCTAATCAATGCATATATTCAGATAAACTCTGCCCCAGATATGAGGAAAACCCCCGAAGTTATGATACCAAATACATGATACCAAAACCTAGCAAAAATCTAAGTGAAGTTAAATCATACCGACCCATCTCACTCTTACTAATCATGTCAAATCTTTTTGAAAAACTTATTTAAAGCGTCTCAAACCTATTCTTGGTCAAAGAAACCTGATACCATAAACGAGTTGGTGAGCAACTTGTTTTCAGAAACGACCACTCAACAATCGATCAAGTACATCGTATTGCTGATATCATTGAAAAAGTGTTAGAAGATGAAAACGTATATTCTGCTGTCTTCTTGGATATACTGCAGGTATTTAATAGAGTTTATCATGATAACCTATTAAACAAATTAAGATGAATATGTCCTCATCAGTTTTGTCAAGTCTTAAAATCTTATCTGACTAATCGACACTTTCGGGTTAAATACAAAGTCTTGTATTCAGGCTTGAAACTGATTAAGGCTGGGGTCCCTCAGGTTATTGTTCTTGGTCCAGTTTGTTTATTTGCTGTACATTAATGATATCCCAACAAAATTATATGATACAACAGCCACTTTTACAGATGGTACGACAATAATGGCAATGGCGTAAACAGTGGAAGATTCAAGTAGAAAATTGGAAACAACTCTCAACTAATTTGCCATCTGGACTAAAAAATGGCGCATTAAATTGAAAGAATTCAAATCGGCACATATTAATTTTACAAATAAAAGGATAGCACAAAAACCTTGACTCTTGACGCCAAGTTTCGGTAGAAAGAACATATTGATGAGAAACGCAACAAACTCAACATCGAGTTCAGAAAAATGTATTAGTTACTTGGTCGTAATTCTGAGATTTCAACACACATCTAGCTTATTATGTTTAAGTGGGCGTAAAACTTGCCCAGTTTAGAGTTATGGAATACAGCTGTGGGGCTGCGCTAGTAAATCTAATATTCAAGTGATGCAAAGATTCCAAAACAAAGTGCTTAAGTGTGTAGTTAACGAGCCTTGGTAAGTCCATAACTGTGACCTCCATTGCGATCTTGAGATTGAGATTGTAGATGATATTATTAGTAGATTTGCTACTTCTTATTAAAGAGATTTCAAATGTATATTAACCTGGAAGCGTCCAGACTCTTAAATATGCAAAATATTATTAGACGACTCAAAATAATAAAACCATTTGAGCTTGCAACACTAATTGATTCAATGGAAAAATCTTAATTTAGACAGTATATTAATTTAAAAAAAAAATATTTGATACATTCATACCTAAGTATGTAACTAATTTTTTTTTTAAATTTAAAAAATTTATACACATACTCTCTATAGCTGAGCAATTAATAAACCACCTACGATACTCGCTCAATGTCCACGTATCACCTATCCCTTTCACAGGAAGCTCTTCGCTTTTTACATCGTGTATTCAGTGAAGGTTTTATTCAATGCATGCACACTATGCCTGCCAGACTAACAGTCAAATTGGCAATCTCGGTATTTGCGCGATCAATGTTTCCAATCCCGTGGTATATTGCCTATCTATTTAGACCTATTAGATTATTTGTAAAAGTGTAAAAGTGTGTTAATCTTTATTTCGTTAAAAATATGTACATATCAGGGTTCGATACCTTAAAAATATAAAAGAAATCTTGATTCACGTGTCCGTCTATATGTCTGTCATAGAAGTTTTTCTCAGAAACCACTTGACGTAGAATCTTGAAATTGATAAAAATAAAGCATATTAACCCGCATATTTCTTACAACTCCCTATGAAATGTGGGGTGATTTGTAAAAGTGATCGTTAAAAGGGTCTCACAAATTTTTTCCCAATTTAAGTATCATGTGTTCAGAGATATTCTCAAAAATATGAAAGTCTAATTCGAATTAGATCTTCCCCACTCATTTCCAAAAATTTACAACCTAAATTATAAAATAATATGACTTTTTAAATGCCTACGTAAAGGTTGTAAGAAAACTGTAGCAATAATTCTAGGTGTCATTATCATTGAATATGCATCATCACATTTTACGCCTGTAGAAGATATAGCAGCCAATGTAAAAAAATAATATTTATGAAAAATTAATATTCACAAATAGTTTAGTGAAAGTGCTATGTAAACCTAAAGTTTATAAATACTAAAATGTGTACGGAACTCTCGTACTTCGAGTTCTACTCGCGCTTTACAAGTTTTTATTGTATTTATGATAACTAAAATAGAAATCTGAATAAAATTACAAAAGCAACCTGGTCAATGACTGTTTCAGTCTCAGAGAAAGCTTTAGACTTAGATAATAATTCAAGCTAAACTATCTTTTGTTGAATGTGTTTCCGGAAAAGGCACATCACGTCTATTGGTATGAATATTGGAGAATAAATAGGCAAAATAGCAAAGAAACGCCCTCGATTTGGACGATCGTGAGAGATACGGAGTCAAAGATGTCAAAAGTTATTTTAAAATAAATATCCCTGTTACACCCCCTCCCCTCCCTGATTTGTAAGAGTAATTTTTTTTTTAAATTGTGCTTTGTTAAACTGTGCTTTCTGAACAAACTCCTTTATTTCATTGGGAATTAGGCTGTCGTTATAAAATATTATATTATACTTTGTTGCAAGAATATCATTCAATTTGCAGACAATGTCTGTCATAAATTTGATTGTAGTTTTTGTTGCTATAAAATTACATTAACTATTGAGCTGGCAATCAGTTATTAGGTTGACATACAAATGGCGAAAATGATTTTATTATTTACTAGCTGTACCTATGACTTTGTTCGATACCAGGAAATTGTATCGTAATAGCACTTTGTATTATAATCATATCAAATTTCATTAAAATCCATCCGGAACTAGTGGCATTTATGAACTGCAAATAAGCATATGTATGATACATAGTAATGAATACGAAAGGTATACCAAACGGAAGAACAATGAATGTTCTGCAAATTTGTTATATTAGAAAACTCTTATATACTTTTTAATTCTACGTTTTATCAGAGTTAAGGTTATTGAAATAAATTTGTAATAAATGAATTTTGATTTTCTTCGGTATTTACGTTTTAAAACTTTAGGGAATACTTAATGCCAACAAAAGTAACAAGTACTTTTGCAGTTACAATATTTACACATATTTTACGAAAAAGAAATTAAATCTTAATAATAATTGATTTCGGCTTCTTTAATTTGACTATCTCCAAAATAGTAATATCGCATCTGAGAGAACAAAGCTATGAATTTAATTTTACGACATAATTATTTTAACTTTAATGTAATGTTGTTAACAATGTAATGAAAATATACACGTTTATATTAATTTTTCTGAAATACAAAGTAAATAGTCATAAAATTATTTTTATGTAAATAAGAAAAAATCCCATGATATTCTTAACCATAATCAATGATTCCTAAGTTCATGTCGGATTCACAATTAACTTAGATAATTATTGCCATTTATTAACTAAATTAAATATAATTCGGATTATATAACGGAGAAATGCGATGGATATACGTCTAACAACATCAAAATATATCGTTTGCCCAAATTACTCCTCGTAAAAAATTTCGAGATAGAACATTTAAAATAAATCTCTTCAATAAGCCCTCTCGCTGTCTTCCCCGAAGAGACGCCCTCGCGTTTTGAAATTTAGGACGGATTTAAAAAAACTCAAGGAATGTCGCCGGAAGACATTTTCTAATTAATTAATATCAGGTTTGCTTGAGTTTATTGCTTCAGTAAAGCTGTAAATTTGTATTTAAAATGTTTAAATATATGGGGAGTTTTGATGAATAAGCCGTGTTTTAATTTGCCATAACATTTACCTAACCGATTTCGATTTTGATATTTTATTAAGTAATTTTTTTAATTTTTATGTCTATATTTTACACGCAAAGTTTTAAAGAAATAATATTGTTTCCAGATCTCCGAGCTTCGGTCGTAAAATAAACCTTATATGTATGACCTCTGTATTTTCATGTCAGTTCTTAGATGTTTTTATAATATTATTGTACAATGAAGAGATTTCAATACTTCCATAAAACGACCTTACACAGTGAGAATACAGGAAATAAATTACGAAATAAATTATGTAATAGTACTTTTCGCTCTAAATTTTTAATCTAACCTAAAAATATATAGTTTTGATTAATAATATAAAGAAGTACTTAAATTTTCACGCCTTTTATATAAATATTTAAAAAAGTGTCTTTAACTAGAGGTTATTGAAGACGGTGTGATGATAATCAACACTCAGTTGTAGAAAATTGTGAAATTTGTCAAAAAAAACCTGTGCCAAAAATTTGCCAAAAAAAAAATTGTTTGTCACCGCTTTTCAGTATTGCTTGTAATTTTATAAAAATTACCATGTTTCTGCTAATATTAATTAAGTTCCTATGTAAATAGTCGTCAATGTTAAATAAGAATCACTAATATTATTACTATGCCATAATTGACACAACAACAATCATTAACAACACAGAGCAAAAGAAAAACTATAACGTAAGGATAGAGGAGGCAAGGCTCACATATGGTTGTAATAAAGCGACGACATTGAAGAAAAACTCAACATATTTAGGCTATTATATACTTTTAAACAAAATCCATTCATCAGTGGACGGTCGAAGTATTGAAAGCCGTTCTGTTTAAATGTTCAACGCCTGCAAAACATATGAAGGGAAGTTAATACTTTTGATAAAAGTACTTAAATATCAAATATGTCTTAAGTTCAGTAAGTTATTACTGTTTTAATGAATATATTAGGACTGGGGTAATCTAAAAAAAAGCAAAACGTGGAATAGAGCTCCTTATATCCTTCAGAGCTCCGTACCTCAAAAGAAAAATAATTAAAAGAAAATACATTCAGATATCCATCTCTCTATGTGTCAGCGCCGTTTTTGTCAGAAACCGTTTAAGATAGGAAATTCGTATTTAGTAAAACATATTAACTCACATACCTTTCAATAGTTAATATGCAATGATAATAATGTAAATAATATGTAAAAAGAAAATAAAGTAACCAAGCTAATTTTTTTCAAAAATTTATGCGGTTTCATTCTAAAAGTATTATTAGAAAAGTCCACAAAAATATGTTTACATGTGTTTAGGCATGTACTGCAATGTCTACTCATTTTCAAGTGGACTAAACTGTGCGCCTGCGGTGTGACTTAAAGTTTAAAGCCAATTTTGAGAAACCATAAGACTACTTTTTGTGAGTCATCGATAGCAACTTCTTGTGAGTAAATTGGCTTTTCGAAGTTGTGAGTTTTCTTTTAAACTTTTTAGGTGTAACAAAAGCTCCCTTATACTCATTATCTCTTCTAGATATATAAACAACATGCTTAGCAAAGACGTTTGTTTCTAGGTGTGACCTTCTTTGTTACTTTATATGACAAATCAGATCTAGTTTCAATTAGCGTTTTATACTTCAAAAGGTGTAATGGCACACTTATATGCTCACTCAGGTGTGTTTGTGTGTCCGTCCGTTACAATCGTTCGTCTGAGGAACCGCTTGTCAGAGAAATTTAAAAACATTTTAATCCATACATACCTCAATAGCTTATATGCAAAATAATTCGTTAGTATATTTTAAAGGAGGCATATTGATTAATCGATTTCTTCCATCTCCCCATGTCCCACACTATAGACAGGTTTTAAGAGCTAATTATAGGGGTCTCAAAAACGTTTTTTCCATAATTTTTAATATATTTTCGGAGATACACTGAAAAATATTCGAAAATACATGAAACCCCCCCCCCCTTATATTTCCGAAACTACTCCTAACTGTCACTTCCCCAATCTTGCAATACGGGATGGTATTGTGATTTTCACAGTGCATAGTTGCAAATGATTTCTCAGCATTTTAAATAACCAATACCACTGCTATATACATCAAAATAAATAATCGAAATTTTTTGGAATTATAGCTGAGAAACTTTCATTTTTCGTCATTGTGTCCAAACCATTCACCAAGTTAAAAATTCTGCTCCCACGAAGCTTCGAAAAATTCGTTTCAGCAGACTTTTATATTAGTAGTATTAGTCAGCACTTAGGAATAGGGTCAACATTAAATTGATTGAAATAAAATATCAAAAATTCTTTAATTTTTCTGCATGACATTTCTCAGATATAAATGTGATGTCAAAATTAAGTGGAAACATTAGCATTACGGAGGGCGTAAGGTATCGCCCGTCAAGAGATTAGCAAATTTATAAGTTTTAGAAATCAACACAAGTAATGGCAAGCTCTGAAGAGCTCATCTTATCTTGTCACCTGAAAGCATCATGTTTGTTACCAGCAGTATCTATAGTATAGTAATATACTATGGTTATGAGTTTAAGTAGTTTTCTATAGATATATTTTACTATGGAATACAAAATTTTCGATGGAAGGAATACTTTTACAGATACATTTACATATGAATACACGAAGAATGGAATAAAGGATTCTAAAAATATTCCTTTCCGTATTTGCGGAGAACTTGATTCCAAATTTACGGAAATGGCCTAAGTGCTTTTTCGCTTTGTATTAGGGTAGAGAGAAACAAATGGGTTCAAACGGTGAATCAGATAAGAATAGGAAATAAACAAATATTTGAAGTACCGCAATTGACGGAAGAGCTAAGCGTGGGAAACACTGCATTTTTTGCACAGTGCTTTGATATTGTTCACGCGTTGGTGCAGACAACACTCGCCATTGAATTGAACGTCTCCTTACCATTTCCGGGCTATTCAAAGAATCCGTTTAAAATGTTTCGTATATGTAGCGATCTTGTCTCGAGTTGAGCGACAGGATCTTGTTCCGTCGGAAGAATGTGATTAGTACCTAAAATACCTACCACTTACTTATTTTTTTTATTGTTTTATTCTTTTAGATATTTTATATTTCCAAGTGGAGTCCTATTTAATGTCAGTGGAGTTCAAAAATCTTAAAAGAGGCTATTGACAAAGTCCGAACTATAAAACTAACTGTATATGAAGCGGCTGAGATCTACACTGTACCATTCACAAGTTTACAAAAAAGAGTGACTTTATTCAGAGGCATAATTAAGTAACATGGGATATAAAAAAGAATGACAATAAGTTTGCTGGTCGGTTATTATATTTAGAAATTCGTGGGTTCAGTACTACAACAAAAGCTGGTCTAAGTATATCTTTGAAAATGCAGAATTTCAAAACATAAATTGTAATTTTAACAGAAAATCTGCAATGGATATTGAAAATTAGTATTTTTTAATATAAAAAAAGAATTAATCATTTAAATATTCATACCTACTTGAGAAGAAGACCTAAATGATTGTTTTATGTGGACAAAACCCAGGTACCACTAAATAATCGATCACTTGATTTTGTTGGGGATTTCTCGCCAAAAAATAAAAGGTATTCTCTATGGCACTAAAATTTCTATAACAAAAAAATGTTGAATCAATGAAGACGGATTTAACAATAGATGCAATATTAAAATCCATACGAGATTAAGTGAAAAGTAATATGTTCTAGACGGGATCTAGACTGCTGAGATGCTCTAGACTTAAAATATATTCTACAACTTTCGATCTTACCGATGAGCAACAATTGCAGTTTGTATCTCCCATCTATTAGAGCGCAAAAAAGTGAATGAGGAAAAACTTTGTACAAGTAAACAAACTGAGGATCCACAATCATTTACAAGTTCAAAACATTTGGAAAATTCTGAAACCAGTCATTTTTTCAAAAAAATCTTTTTTTACATTTTAAGTCCTCAACTGAAACCGAGATACGTCACAAATTGTTAAAACCTGATTTACACTCGACAACAGTAATCTTCTGTTAACAGTAATCTTCTCTTGAAAGAAACTATGAAAAGAGACGTGAAAAAATTAGGAATTGAACAAAAGATAAACAGAAAAGCAAATGTCAAGATTGAGAAAAAGGATAAAGCTAAACCTGCAATAGGAATTAAAAGTAGGGTATTCTCAAGAGGTTGGCGCTGCATTTACACTACCGAATTTTTTTTCCTTCTACAGATAGAGAATCGGATTCATTGAAAAACATGTGAAGAATGGTAACACGAGAACAGCGCTAATAACAGGTAGTGAACGACCGTATACCTGTAATTTATGTTTCAATCATTTATTTATTGTTTCTAATATAATAGTTGTTTTTTGAACCTCAAAGAAATAATGAATCACCTGATGGTTTTCGTTTCGTGGTAAAACACAAAAATAGATCAAATTACTTGTAATAAAGTTATCATCACCCGCAACAACTTGCTCGCCTATATCTCATAATGTATTGACTAAGTTTTCAAATTCCATTCATCTTATTTTGTTGGATTGAGATAGATACTTATAAGTTAGTAAGGGTGACACAAAATAATAATAAATATTTTTATTTATATTTTAAAACAATTGTATAATGACGAAAATTCAGTGAAATACTTCAGGTGCGTGGGTAGACATTTTTCACTCCCAAGTTCGATATGTCGGGAGGCACCTCAAAAAAAGCAATGGGATAACTAAAATAACGCAAGGATATAATTAAATTACACAAATATGTAAAACCAATATATTTTTAAATTTTATACTATATTTACGTAAATAAAAAATGTATTCCTTTCAAATTTCATCTAAATTGGTCTGAAACCGGAAAAGTTCTCATTATCTGACGGGCAGAAGAACATAATGCAATTATAAGACAAAAACTAAGTTTTCCCACTTTAATTATGTAACATTAAAATCAGAAAAAAATTTAGGTACTGATTAGTGTAACACTGTTAGCCTATTTTCCTACAAGTTATGTCTTAGAACTGAGTTATGTCTGAATATAAATATAGTATATAATTGTGAAAACATTTCGTAAAAAAAAACGATTTATTGAAATAAATATTCATGCCTAATACGAATAGATTCGCAAAATGAGATTTCCATACACACTTAAGTCATGAAGATACATGGTATTTTCTTCAAACAATTTACAAATATCATCACTTCTTTCTCTATGCAAATATAATTCGTGGCATAAATTTCACAGGCATAAAATGTGGTGAATATTAAAAAAGTATGAAAACTAAAATCACTATGATTATCCGATCAACGAATAGAACAACATACTCAGTTTAATTCTTCAAAAATCAGTATGATATCAGACTATGTAAAAATTACCGCGCAACGCAACTCATATCACTAACAATTAATATATTGGAAAGAGTCTTAAACCAACGACTTATCCTAGTAATAATTTTTACCAAAATCAAGTGAATTTGTAGCAGGAATATTGACAACTGACACATTATACACTTTAAGCATTTGATTACGAAAACATGGACAGATGAAGAAGCACATTCATCTAGCTTTTAATTTGTAATATCGCGTTTTTAAAAGACTTTTGACCGAGTCCCGCAATATCTAACCTGGAGTTGAAGACGCTCAACATGCTTGAAGGATACATAAAGTAATCACCGATACGCACAACGACATCAGCACAAAGGTAAAAAGTGTAGCAAGAATAAGTGACGAATTTAAAATCATAGTAGGTATGCACTAAAGAACGGCTCTAACTCCATTACTTTTTAATATTGGCGTGGACCATATCACCGCGGAAATTAAAAAAGGAACCACTTTCGGACCTACTTAACACTGAAATCGGTAGATAAAAACCGTATATATAACATAAAGAAATAGAGAGATAGGTGGAATACAAATAAAAGCCGGAATACAATATTTATCCGATATACATATCGATTACTTTATTGGCACTCTCAAAGATTGACTTATGACTATTTTTCAGTATCAAGTTTTGATGTATATATATATATATATATATATATGCGTTAACTAACTTTATAATTTTTTCCGCTTTCTAGGGCTAACTATATCTGAGAGAATATTTTGTGGACACTTTTAGCTATATCTCTAGAATTATATTCATATATGTCGTGACATAAAAATTGTTTGAAAATTTATTTTCTCTCCAAAATTAGTGTTACCAATGTTACCAATGTTACGAGTGTTACCAATGCATAAATACGTGTAAGATTTCTTTTTTTTTCTTTTGAATATATGAAACCTTAGGAATCACTAATTTTAAACCGACCATTTAATGAAATCAAACCAGATTTAACGGAAATAAAATCCTGCAAGAATAGTCTAACGCCTCTCACAGTCTTATATGCCCACAATTTGATTATGACGGCTGAATTTTATTAAGCATAGGTGACATTATTGTATTTTTATGAGGATCCAGTGTATTTTTATGAAGATCCACATATCAATGAAATTAATTTCCTTTATGATTTAGTCACAACCTTCAGATTTTATATCCAAGGGTTATAAAAAAACCTTAATAATTTCGTAAACCAAAATGTAAACTTATGATCACTGAGAGCTAAACGTAGCTTTTTAGATGAGGTATTTAGTGACTTCTAATAGGTCCTCTAAAAAATTGGGCGTGACTTTTCCAATCACGCCCAATTTTTGAAATTATTTTTTGCACATCACTAATTTTAAGACAATATTAGCTTTGTTATTAATCCGATAATGGTTGCTTGATAAACGACTGCGTTTAACAAACAGGCATTACCGAAGTATTTTTAAAGTTGCAATAGATTGTGAGTTACTCAAAAAAATCACATCCGTAATTATGATTAAATATCAATCCAAGAGGAGGTGAAGTCTCAAGTTATCAAGAAATGCTGACAGCAGATGAAAATTCTAGGCAAAAGGTCGAGTGATAAAAGAGTCGTTAAAACATAACGAAATTCACTTCTGATATATTATTGATATATTTGTATTTAGTGATTTCAAAAGTAAGAATTATCTACACTTAGTAATAAAGAAATAAAATGTGCTACATCATTCAAATTGTGTACAAATTGTGGCAAAATACAATGCATACACCTAGTAAATATTTAATATAATTAGTCAATATAATTAGTAAATTTTAAATATTTAAATATTAAATACATAAAATATTTAAATATTTTATATATTAAATACATAAAATATTTAAATATTTTAAATATTAAATATATAAAATATTTAAATTTTTCCTACAGGAAAACGCTGAATGCTGTGTACTTCCCAAAATATTCTCCGACGAAGACTTGAAAGCTTGTGATGTGAAGTTTGATCTGATAAATTTATCAGATTTAAAAGAAAACTGGACTGACATGGTATTTGAATAGAATTTAGTTGTTCAAATTATATTACTGTTATAGTAATATTTATTCTATTAAAACTTTATAACTAAAGAAGTAAACTTGATAGTCTTCGGCAAAAATTGGTCGGCTATCAATTAAATATCATCGACTAACATAAAATGAAGCGTTTTGATATCACTGATTAAAAAGGGTACAACGCGATGTTTAAAATTTACCAATGAAATTTCAGTGACGAAAATATTTTGTTTTAAAGTAATATCTTGACTGAATCTTTGAAATGATAATTACTTCACTGTATGGTCATTGGACTTCGCCTTTATTTTTATAAATGAATTGCTTATTTTGCTTATTAACGAGTAGATCGGCAACTTATAAACCCGGCACGTCAGTTCAGGAAGTTATTTAATTTTTTGTCAGACAATCAAAACTTACCTTAATCTGTTTTAAGCGGGCTTCTTTATTTTTTTTTTATCTAAATAATGATATGATAAGGCCAAGGATCGAAACCCATTTCAAAAGTTGATTTTTGTTTCATTTTTATCGCGTGTGGAGGAAATTGTATTCAAAATTACAGCAAAATTACAACACAAGAAAACAAAATATTACCTTTTCTTCAGTTCATAATTATGAATATTTAGACCCTGAGGATAATTTCCTTGTTAGTTGACAGTCCAAATTTTAGTTCCACCAAAAATAATTAAAATATTTAACCATTTCATAAGTCCGATCTTGATATTTTTTATTATCTTACTGACTTCTCACATATTTCTCGGCATGTCTACGGTAAAATATATTAGAGCACAAGATTTTCAGACATTCCCTTTGCATTATCCACTATTAGAAATCATGGAGTCCAGTTCAATATAATTTTGAACTGATTCGCTATTTACTATAAGGGAGATTTCGAAATAATTATCTCGAGTTCTATCGACTAGTATACTTTCAATTCCACCTCAACGTTACAGGAGATTAAATATTTATTTTTCAGTAGCTCCGAGAATAGTATTGTGTTAAGCTTACCTTATGTTATATATCATGGCACGTACAACACGTAATTGGAGTGAAAATCAAATTTAGTTGGTAGTACCACCAAATAATTCATTACAGTACAAGTTTATACATACATGACCTAATATTGAGGGTTTCCACGTCATTCTATACCATCGCCATCTCTCTTTCATTAATCCCAAAAAAATAGTTATTTTTCATACTAGTGAATAAGTATGTATTACCATGTTACAGATTGATTTTAATTTCCATTTCTCTAAATTAAATATAACTTTTATGAAAATTTATTTGAAAATAGGTATTACTAAAAATCCGACTAGAAGTAGTTGATCGCCTTCGTATAAATGAAAGACCATAATGTAGTTGATAAGTACCGAACCGAGTTATTATTAGTGATGCAACGGATCTCTGCTTCAGCTTCTGCAACTGCAGAAGTTCCGCACTGCATGGATGTACCGTTTCTGCTGCTGCTTCCGCAATTATTATAACGGAAAATTAAACGGAATACTGTGAAGGGGTGAAATGCGGGTTGCTTGGCGGCCAGGACTGTATATTCTCGCTATCAAGCCGGGCGCATGTGACACTTGTCGCTACGCGTTTGTTTGTTTGCACCTTATTTTTAGTTATTCATTTCATTTAAAATAAAGTTTTATGTAAATACTGAATTTCATTCAAATCATTAAAGTCGTTGTCTAGATACCAAAAATTATTAAATTAATACATTTACAAGAATAACTGACTTAAAGTTATAGAAATTGTAAAATATTTTTTTAAATTTGTTTGTAGGGAATAAATTAATTATCCTCTTGTGGAATTGATTCGGTAGTTCTATTATATTATCAATAATTATTTATTAAATTTATTTTATTTTTAGATAGAATTCCATATTCTACATGATGAATCTCAAGGATTTGCTTGTTTTACATCTAAGTACAAATCTAATTGCGATAATCTCCTCTGAAGACTGGATGAATATTCAAAAATTTGTGCAATTAATGAAACCATTGGAAGAAACTACTAGAAACTTAAATAGTTCTACAGTCAGTCATACTGTTGATATATATATGTGTGTGTGTGTGTGCTTGTGTGTATGTATATATATATATATATATATATATATGCATATACACTATTGAGCTATATTTGATTAAACATCAGTCTTAATTGCTTAAAAATTGTTTGGTAAGATTAGTTATTTTGTAGCAACATAAAATATTTTTTATGTTTGTACAGACGTATATAAGCAAAAATATTGTTTTGAAATTCAAATTATTTGTATTTCGTACTGACAAGTGTTAAAAAGTATCACGCTACTTATCATGAAATTCACTATGGCTTCCTCGATACATGGAAATTCGTTTGGATTTATGGTAAATTAGATTTTTGAAATATTAGTAACTATTTCCATGCAACAAAAATATAGATAATTATTTCAGCATGTACTTATTCGCAACAAGTGATTTCTAGACTTGTGTATATAATATTTCCACAATTATGAATAATGGTTTGGTAATATAATTGTGTACATTTTAAAGCAGAAGTTTAGCACGTAAAACACAAAACCGTATGAAAAGTTTTAATGTACGTAAAATACATCTTAAATTATAAACAAAATATATATATTCGTATTCCGCACTATTACAATATCATTGCCTGTTTGCGCATATTGCGGTTAATGGTGTTACGTGGAGTGACACAATATAACGATTAGTCAAAAGTTCAACTCCTTAAATCTGAAATCAAGTCAAATATTCCCCAAATGAAAAAAACAGTTAAAAACACTCTAATACTCATATGAAAGCCCTCCAATATTTTTGGCGTCACCCTCGCGAGCGGCATATGATGTAGCTTAAGTGGATTTTGTGAAAGGCAAAGAATGATACTAAAAATGTTGTTGGTAGTAATTAATATTGCTTTTGCATAAGTTAATTGACTTTGTGAAGATGAGAGCTTTCGTTTCAGCTTTTAAGGACGGGGAAACTTTAACCAAAAACTTCATTGTAAGCGTTTACTGCTCTGCATTTTTCTGCCAACACTTTCTTTTTCTTTCATCATTAAAATATGACTATATGTATATATATATATATATATATATATATATATATATATATATATATATATATATATATATATGCTAAGTCAGATAAGTGAAAATAAAGAAGTTATCTTTTATCAAACCTTATAAAATTGCTTTACTAAATAATTAACTGATTTTTCATACCCAGATTTCCATTCTATTTAAATTTTTTTCGTTTGATTGTTGCAATCTGAATCTCGCGATTTCAAATCGAGGATTTCGATATGGCTGCGGGGACAAATTTTATATTTGAATTACCGCATTAGGAACTTCTGTATATACAACACAATAGTTGACATATTTGGGCATATCACTAATTATATTAAAATTAAAAATTAATACATTTATTTGAGTACTAACAGAAATATGCAAATATGTAAGTTAGCAAAAGTTGAAATTTTTTTTTTAACATTTTTCCACTTTCATCAATTTTGATATTTT
Organism: Druceiella hillmani; assembly: GCA_039881145.1. Lineage (NCBI taxonomy): Eukaryota > Metazoa > Arthropoda > Insecta > Lepidoptera > Hepialidae > Druceiella > Druceiella hillmani. The sequence continues at coordinate 29,195,021 of JAYKKI010000013.1, read as the reverse complement.
TACTCATTTTCTTATTCGCTTCTACTTTGTCACATGTCATCAAACTTGATACAAATACATACTACATTTTTTTTACAAAACTCTGCCCAGAGCTTTCTGTTTGTAACTAAAATAAATTGAGGACGTTCAATATAATTCTATTTTTTAACGTATTTCTCTCGGTAAACATTGTGTTCTTAAATATTATCCCACTTCAGCTAACTTAATAAATAAATACGTTGAATATTGAAGTATCTAGAAGGACTTCTATTACTTTTAGTACTATTTTTAATAAAGTCTTTTACTACTTATCGACATTTCGTTAATATTTTTATTCCATATGTCGGTTACTCTCTATGTATTCATAAAAATAGAAAATATATCTTTCTTAAGTAGATATCAATAGCTTATTTATTTTCAATTCAAATATTTGGGAAATCTCAGGGAATTTTTGGGATCGTTTACGAATTGAAGCCATTCTTTTGTCTCTGAATTCTTATCTCCAGATGCGAAGTTAATTTTTTGAATAAATTTGAATTTGTTTGCAAAAAAATAACTTTGAAGTACCTTTTCCTGACGCAAACCACTGCAAAATATTTTATTTTGGCCAACAAAATATTACATAGACAAAAACATAAGATTCTTAAATATGCGTATTCTTATTTAATTTATGTTTTGACTACTCGTCTTAAATCACTTTTGTGTGTGTTTTGTGTACAATAGCGGAAGCCTGGGCTTGAAATATATAAATGCTGTTGGATGTTCCTAAGAGTTAATATTTGCTAATAACCCACCTGAAGATGTTGTAATGCAACGAAACCTAGGTCGTGGTAAAATATTTAAAGAAAGTAGAAATAATACTACATCACGTAGTTTCATTTTATTGTGAATTTCTACAAAATTAATGCCAAATATATTCAATAATCCAATTATATTCAAATCCATATTTAAAAAAACGTAGAAGGGAGGCGACGCGGGGTGTAAACGCATCAGGGCATGTAGCACCTGATTTTGGAGTTTAATATTTCATAAATTGAGCCAAAACGTAAAACAATTATAAATAAAACCTAGATGGTATCATTTTACGTGTATGGAGAAGCACGACTAATTTTTTTGTTAAAAATATTTTGCTGTCGATGAAATATAATCACCATGTTAAGAGCTTACTTGTTAAAATGTAAAAGACATAAGTCTAATGCAGTAGAAATTGTGTGCCTGGAATGGAAGAATGAAAATGGCTATATTTGTGATTCATGTAATATATGAAATATGATAATTTGATAGTTTGAAAAATTACAAGCACGAGATTTAAAATTATTTTGGAGTGAATTTCAAAGCTCAGGTAAGGTTAATGAATGTATATATGAATGTGTATATGAAATAATTCAAATTACCATAAAAATATTAATTCCAATTGCTAAATAAGCAAAGTTTATAAATATATCATGATGATTACTTTGCAGGGCATGATTTATGAATTATAATGCTAATACTAAACAAAAATGATATTCTAATTTTCTGTTAAAATACCTGTCTAATAACCCTATATATGATGTTCGTGGAAAATAACTTCCTGTCTACTTTACATGTGTGGGAGATACAATATTTTTTTTTAATGTTTTACTATAAATTAAATATAACTTTAATTTAAAGTACCTTAACATTTCTTTTATATAACTTTTAAGCTAAAGAAACTATGAAGCACTGAAGGATGGAATAACCGATATGAAATAATGAATACTAAGCAATATATTTATGTAGCGAAAAATAATATCGTGATGTATAATTAAAATACTGTGTATCCTTTGTTTAAACATTTGTATGTATCTAAATATGAACGAAATCCCCATAGTGTGTTCTACTCATTAGTGAAGCAAGGTATGAACTTAAAATTGAAATTGAATAAATTATCAGAATTAAATTACAACTTTATTTTTCATATTGAGAATTCAATATAATTAAAAAGAATAAGTATGCGTTCCCGTCTTTCTTTCCATGGAACAAATCATGAATTCAGAATCGTCGGAACCGACATTACTCAACCAGATTATTCATTACACAGGATGAGTGAAATGAAAAATCTATTTAAGTAATAAAAACACCTAAATAAAATAATACATTTTCAACAATTTCTCTTTTCCGCTGGCTCTTTCAGAAGTAGCGCGTATCACATGAAAGTTATTTGAGAAACCTAAATAATTTCGCTAAAAGTTTTTTTGGCAGTAATTAATATTGAATACGCTTAAGTCATTTGACTTCATAAAGCAGAGTACTTATGTTTAGGCGTTTAAGAATAGAGAAATTTGATGTAAAGCATTAGAGCGAATGATTAGTGTACCCTCTCGCAATTTTCAATGAATGTCATCATTATCACATTACTTCTTTTAAATGCTTGCAAGATGAAAGTGTGAATTATTGATGGCTGATCCCAGCTATAATCTCACCGTATAAGTTTCAAATGATGGTTTATATAGTAATTATATAACTAGCTACTTTATTAATAATAGATTAATATTAGGCTTTACCAGTACCAGTCATTATGAAATAAATAAATCCTACAAACTCTAAAAATGTAATTTTTTATGGAAGTGACCAATTGTTTGTCTTAAAATGAAGATGAGAAAATTATGTTTTATTGGTTTTGTAACTATACTTCCATATTACTATGTTCAATATCAGATTTTGCACAACAACATATGTAACAACTACCACTTGAGTAGTTCCATTCTCCATATCTGAAATGCAATATCAAATTTTGTAATAAAATAAATAAAGTAACAACTAACCAGTAGTAAACATATTGAGTCACGATTGATTTACTACCATCCGATTAGGAGTTACATTATTCATCTTCCGAACTCATCAACAGATTCTCTCTTGGTCGATGGTGCAGTTATTTTGCAAAGTAAATGGTACTGTTAGGTATACTCCCAACTCGATTCAAGAAAAAAACAAAAAGAGAAATTCTGGGTAAAATGAAAATTATATGAAAACTTCTCTGATTGCTGATTTCTCGAAATTAAGAAATCAGTTTAAGAAAATATCGCGGTATTGTATTCAAGACTATGTCCAAAATACTGAGAAACTTATTAATAACAATATAAAGGTTTCTGGTTATACGTGTCATCCCTAAAGAAGTAGGTATTGTCAATGGCTTTCGAAGGCTATGATTCAAATGGTACTCAAGCGCTACGCCAAATGTTTTTTAATTTCTTCCAATCTACTTTTTAAAGAAATCCACCTCTCAATCCAAATTATATTTGTGAATCCTTTGAACAAAACCTACCTCCTTACCACAATTTGGCACTTCAGACAGATACTAACATCACATCCATTTGCTTCAAAAGAAACGAAATAATTAATGCTTTCAAAAAAATTAATACCAATAGGGGAGCAGGTCCAGAAAAAATCGAATCTGTAGTTTTTGAAAATGAAGGCGACCCTATTTCTATTTCACTCACTATAATATTTAACACGTGCATTGTGTAGTGTACGTTTCCCGGATGCTGTAAAATTAGATACATGATACCAGTACATAAATCTGGCAACAAACAATCTATCGAAAATTATCGACGACATATATTTTGACAACAATATCTAAGTTATTTGAAAAAAGTAGTTCACAATAGGTTTTATCCGACATTGCATCGACATATTATTAAGGAGCAACATGGATTCGTATGAAACCAATCAACATTAACCAACCTGGTAGTGCATACGCCATATCTTTTTAAATCTATGGATTGCAGAACACAGACTGACTCCATCTACATAGATTTTAAAAAAGTTTTCGACAAGGTAGATCATCTTGATGAAAAAAACACTCGTTTAACGGTATAAAGGATAATTTATTTCTTTGGTTCATCTCCTAACTCAACAACAGGCAACCAGCAGTTAAACTTACAGGTTTTAAATCACCGCATGTTCTCGTGACTTTAGGGGTTTCATATTGGGTCACTTCTGACTATTATGTTTACAAATCATATCAATATTTGCTTTAAACAAATCAGGTTTCTGTTATATGCTGTCGACTTAAAGATTTTCTCCAAAGTAGAAAAGAAGTATATAATAGACTAAGTGCATATTGCAGACTAAACAAACTTTTCTATCTACCTACCGCTCGCACCAATAACAATTATATTTTACGTGCTCGCTTACCACTACGCAGAGTTTGTGATGACCGCGACAGAATGTTCCAATCTCTAGACATATTTACTAGCACTTTATTTCAATACAAGCAGTCAATTATATTGATACAATACAACCATTAGTCATTTGAAAGCATTGATACTACATTTTCTTTTTTTTTCAAATCCATATTATTATAAATTAAACAATTATTACTATTATTTCTATTACTGATCTTTTTGATAGTGAATTTTGAATGGAAGACTCATTCTAATAATTTTATATTTTTATTATTTGTTTACCAATATTACATGTCATATAATTCAATTTAATGTATTGTAAAATTTATGAATAATTAATATATTGTAAAAAAAATTATATAAGATTGAGGATATATGTACGTAGAATATTGTTTTGATGTAAAAATATTAGGATACAAATTAATCAAATGATGGAAAAACTTACTCATGGCTTTCCAGTATGAATTGTATCTGTTTTTCTCTATAGGTGATAAATAAATAAATAATGAAGCAATAGTACAAATGTATTTATTGACGTAAAATGTAAGCTATTTTTTTACTTTTCTTTATTTTGTTGTATCAGAATGAGTACAATTTTTTTTTAATATTTCTCCATATTTGATTTTGCCTTATTAACTTACATCCCTACACCAAATTTCATCTTAATAAATTTCAAAATAACAGACATCGGGAGGTGACATTCAGATGGACAGACATAAAATAAGAACTTGAAAAATGTTATCTACATGATTTACCTACCCATTTCTTGCCTTTAATGAACTTAGAAAATACTTTTCGTAAATAAAAAAATGTGTTATTACAATAATTACCACCTAACCTAGGTGGTGGATGTAAAAGTTGAAGAAATATAATGTCTGAATACTCTTTATTAAATAGCATACTTAGAATATATCTATCTCTGTGTTTATAAGTGTTCCATATATTATATATGTGTTCACAGTATACAGTATGTGTATATATATATATATACATATATATATATGTATATATATATATATATATATATATATATATACTTTTTCTTTTTTTTTTTTTTTCTTTAATTCCTGACTTCTATTTTACGCGATCAGATGTGGGCAAGTGTTCGGATCTTGGGCCTCCACTGTTCACCATCTTGATTTATTATGAGCAATGCAGTTAAAACTTTGTGCTGGCTTTCATTTGCAGATGACCTGAAGATTTTCTCAGTTATTAGAAGTGTAAGAAATTGCAAGTTGCTGTAGCGTTATATCGGTGCTGTTCTCTAGTAAAGCATAGCGAACAGTCTGCGGCTCAGTTCATACAAAAGCTCTGCACCGAGTTACTACAGGGTACGTACTCTTCTCGAGTACGAATGCATCGTTGGCGGGACGTCCTTTTGTTGACATATTGGAATAGTTGGTATAGAAATTAATTTCGATTTGGCGTCTGACTTTTCGTGTTTGTTTGTCAGATTTAGCGAAAAAGTAATTCAGACGGATTGTATTTGTGATTGATTTATATTGAGTAACGCTAGGGACTTTCAACATGTTTCCTACATTAACCTATTGAATGTGATTTCAGTAAAAAGCAATCAGGTGCTAATTTTATTAACTGAAGCCCACATAACACTAAATACAGCCTAACAACTGAACATGTCCAATAAGATGTTTCTTCCATATATGCACATGAGATGAAATGATTAGTTACCTTTTCTATTTCTTACCGATTTTTATTGGTTACGCTGGGTTAACATAAGTTGCAGTATAGAAGGAAGCTTTTTTATGAAATTTAGTTTTCCATTGGTAAATGGAACTATTTTATGTCCAAATTAATTCTTTCTGAAAAACTGTCTTTCTTCGTACGTCCGAAAACTACTTGGGCTTAGTTATCTTTTTGCTCTATTGGCATCTAGAATTATGTTTTAATTAAATTCTCTACTTTTACATTGTATAAAATTGCACAACTACCTGATCAAGGTCCCACCGGTGTATAGAATGTTTGTGATGACCGAGAGTAAACTTGTTGAAATGTGTTATTGTTATGTGTTGTATTGTAACTAAATTTATGCGTTGGAACGCAAAATTATAAAACTGTGTTTTTTTATGAATTTATGTAAATAAATATATAAATAAATTTATGAGATTCTTCATGTTCATTCGCTTTTATCAAGGTTCCGTTGTGCTGCGGAAGAAGGCCATATTTGTAGGCTCGTCATATTCGTCCGTCTTTCTATCTGTCCCGATATGCTACAATCTTATAATTTCTACAACTTTTTTAATTACAAATGTACCGCTTTGCTATGAGACAAGTCTATTTAAATTTTTTGAAATATTTAATTCAGGAGACAGGTTAGATTTTTGTTGCACAGTGCTAAATAATTTCCAATAACCTCTTGAATTTCGTTTTTGTACCATGTCCGTGAGTATCAATTTAGAAGCCAGTTCAATTAGTAGACTGTTTCCGTAAAATGTTCCTTTGGTTTACAGAAATGACACTGTTGCTTATCTACTTTTTATACATGCCAATTTTTTATTTCCCTTATTTATATTTTGAAATATTAATGTAATTTCAATGAACATTAGAGCTCAATCTGTCTATTCTTAGGTAACGCGTTAAGACCCTAAAGTAGTGTAATTTCATTTTAAATACGAAAAAGCTCCGAATCATATAATTTTCCTTAGCGGTAAAGTAATTCACTTCCCTGATTGCTAATGTTACGTAAAGATTGCAACATAAATCATTTTTTTCCCCTTTCTTTATTTTGCAGTTTTTAATATATTTCATCGATTTGTAAATTTTTTTAGTTCTACTTTATTTTATCGCGACTCAATAGAAAAATAGCAAAAGTCAAACACTTACAGTTCCCCCATAGCCATCCGTGTACCTATACTATTACAGTTTCTATAATTTTAGACCTGTGTTCATGAATGTTTGTGAGCAGATGCTTAATACAAAAACCGCACTTAAGTTGTAAGAACATCTAAAAAGAATTTTGTTTTATGTTTTTCCTCATATATGTAAAATACAATCGTCTGTTTTTCCCACTTCTATCTTGTGGGGTTCCATCAGGTAGGCTTAATAAAATTATTAGACCATAAATTATTATTTATTGAGGCTTTTTTTACCATTATTTTTTTACATTTTAAGCTCAATTTATAAAATTTCTTCAAACTTTAAGGTAACGTTCGATTTGTTTCTTATATTTCTATCATGGTTTGAAAAATCTGTAAAAAAATTGTGTTTTATTAGAACCTTGTGGGTGTTCTTTGAACCCTAATTTATTTTGGGCATGCATTTGGCTGGTGTATTATTGCCTGATTCTTTGTATAATAAGTATAATTTACTAGACAGATACTACTGAATATCTTAACCTAGTCCGATTATTAAATAGTGATTACCAAGTCATTAAATTCGCCCATTATTAGAGCTCAATTTTATATTTGTTAGAACATACAAAAGAAGGATAGACAGAAAGACCATTCGACTATGAATTACTGATGATGTTCTTAAATATAGGCAAACATTGAAAAGAGTAGCTTGCGGATTAGCGATATGCTTTAGGACATTATATCGGTAGGTGATAAATTTAAAACAGCATGAAGTGTGTGATTAAAAATGGATTGACTGTGTTGCAAATAAAAACTCTGAAAAGGCACGTCTGAAATTTACAGATGATAGAAATAGCTTCATATTTGTATGTCCAAATTGTTATTCCAATCAGTTATTTTAAACTTTGAAATTTTAATAATATACATAAAATTTAGGTGTATAAAACACTAATTTAGGAAATTTCTTTGACTAATTGGACTAAGTCTCACAGTGGTTATGACGACAAATAATTACTGAGAAAAGCTGGTAGCATTCTTTTCAAGTTGAAAGAAGAAGAAATGTTTTTAATTTTTTTCTCGATTAGTTTGTTTTGAGTTAATAAAAAAATATTTTAATGTTAATTATTTTTATTTGACTACTCAAAAAATTACTATCTTTTATTTTAAATCTCATTTATTTTTGTTTAGAATGCTCACTTTTCAAACTACACGACCAACTCTTGCATCGATACAATAAAACGGTGTCTACTGTGCCTCGTAGCCTCGTTTCTCTAAGTTGAGTCTCATACTTAAACTATTGTAAAATTGCAAACTAATTGCAAATTCAAAAACTACATTAAATTTAACATTTAATCGTCTACAGACCAAAAATTTCTGATCTCATTTTAATAGTTATTTTCAGTAATTACTCAAAATCGGCCCTTTAAGACCAGCGTTTCCTTATCAAAAGCGGAAAAGATTTAACGTCACTAAAACTCCAACTAATAATAATTAACTGCGTTAACGCGGATAAAGGGTTTTAAACGATTCGGCTTGCATATAAATAACTGCGAAAATCAGCGGACTGAGCCAGGGTGGGACAGGCTATATGCGGGGGGGGGATAATATTTAATATTGACTAATGCGTCACCGAGCAAGCTCCGAAGACGCAATAGCTTTGTTAAACATTTCACTTTATTATTATTCGTATCTAATTAAGACAGAATTTACGTCAGGAAACAAGTGTATGTTTAGACTATATATAAGATTAATTAATATACTTATCTATTCATTTATATTATATTACCAAAAAAATTTTATTTCTTTTAAATTAACAAATATAAAGAATATTAAAGCACGTATGGCAAAATCCTGCGTTACAAAATACTAATCCAATTTATTTTTTAAAAATACTAATCCATTCTCTTTACAATATTTTTTGCAACGTAAAACGTCATTTTGGAACATAAAACAACAAAAGAAGTCACGTGGACTGTATGTTTGTGCTTTATAAAAATTCGTATTAAAAACTTGAAATTATTTTTAAATTTGAATTTATTAAAAGAGAGAACTTTTTTATTTTGTTCAGTGTAGAAGTTAACAAATATTTATTTTTTATAATGGCACAAGTAACTTAAGACGCCAAACATTCACCCAAGATCTTTTCAAACAAAACCTTCTTAAATATTTGTATAGCTTAAGCAAAAGCACTAAGATTGACGAAATCAATTGAATTACGTAAAGTCCATATTGATAGTTTACAAAATTACTGACAGCGACATTCGAAACTTCATGAAATACGCTAAAAATTAAACGCACGCCTTCCTCAGGGGACATGATTTTCATCATTGAACGATTTTTATCTTAGAAAATCTCGAGTTTTCGCTTTGACCAATTTATTTCTTAGAAATATTTTCAGAAAAAGTTTAGTTTGAATGATATTCTTTGAATGATATTTATTGTTTTTTTTGTAATTGTGAAATCAATTATAAAAACACGTTCTTAAAATATTAATGAAATATTGATTAAGTATTTCGGTATTTACTGGTATCTATATGAGTTAAATAAGAAAAATTAAGGCTAAGTAAGAAAAATTAATAAATTGGGAGATAAAACAAAAATTGCGTTCTGATTTGAAATTAAAACAAAAGAAGGTAATAAAAGAAACTGATATTCAATTATCAAACCAAGAAAATAACAAAATCAAATTGAAAATAGAAAAGGTGCCATGTCACTATGTGGCTGGGTTAATTGCATGGAGAATCACAATGCAATCGATAACCGTTGAGGTCGTCTATAAACAAGTGTTACAATCGGCGTATAGACGTGGAGTAGGAGTGTCTAAATTCTTATCATTGTAACACTGAGTGAACTCTGAAGACGAAATCGCAATTTTCTTATTAAATATTTTATTTAATATTTAATTATGTCGAAGTAACATGAAGTTTATATACCTAATATAAAACGAATATTTATTTGAATAATGAAACAAAACAATAGCTATACATATTTTGTTTGTAAACTTGTCATTCCCATAATCAAATTCGCTTTTCCAGCTATCTGCCCAACGTGGACGTCATTTAAGTCGTAGTCCTATTTTCTAGCTAAATTCATAACCACGTCACGAAAACTTGAATGAATGCATTTTATTATGTCAATTAGTGCGCTAGAAAAGAAAGCTATTCCCTATATAACACACAGTACACAATTTATAAATAGTAACTGGAGTTTAAAAGCTCTATTAAATATTTAAAAACTTAAGCTCCAATTTTTACGTAACTAGTAGAATTACATAATATAATTTATTACTTCCAAAATTACTTTCAGCGAAATTCGTCAAATGTCTCAAAATTCGACCTAAATTATAAACAATGTTCTTTCGGAACATGGGTAAAAATATTATTTAATATATTTGTCTTGGGACAGTTATTTTTTCTATCAAAGTGACAAGTTTTTGCTTAAGTAATTGACTGAGATGGAGTATTGCTTAATTTATAATTCATAGTCGAATCAAGTTTAGTTTTTTAGGCGTCATAACAAGTTAATTTCATCTTTTCTGAAGGATGAAGCTAAAACAATGTCAAGTAAGAGTGAAACTCGCGCTACGAGATTTCGCGGTACGAGAGCGTAAAGGTTTAAGCATTTATAAATATTAAAAAGAATATGGTATTTCTATTAAATTCTTGATAATTATTATTTTTTTCCAACATAATGTAATTATTTACTACTAATCATAATATTCACGATAATCGCTAATTATCTGTAATCTTCGAGTTAGATTTTACCAACAGGGTTTTTTCATGACTTTTATTTCAGTACTTTCGAAAGTAAAAAAGGATGCTTTATTTTCGCATGTTTTTAAGAATATATTATTAAACACATGATGTAAATTTATGAACAGCTTTTAAGTGGCATCCTACATTATACCAAAAATTAAAGAAATAAAACTGAGTACTTTATTTACCTTCTCTAAATCTAACAGGAATATTTTTACAAATATCTTAGAAAATACGTGGTTTAATAAGATATTATTTTTCTGAGCAAATCGGCTGTCAGAGACGAGAATGCCAGTTTTTTCTTGAAAAATACGGTGCTCTTAAAATATAAGTTGATTTGCTGAGAAATTGCACTGCAAGAAGATATAATATTTTTTTTTACATTTTCGATTTCATCCTATATCGACTTAGCGTCAAACAGTTTTTTTTTTGTGTACATCGGAAAAAAGGTTTTCATATTTTTAACATATTTTTATTACATGTAATTATTGAAATAATAAAATATATTGTGTCGTGTTGTCAAGATATAAGTACCAGGTTTAATATAAACTATAAATGTAACTTATACTGTTCTAAACTTCTTATAAAGAGAGTTGGCATCATTAATTTTTTGTATTCGTCAAAAAAAAAGTCTTCATATATTCAGTACATTTTTATTACATTTCACCATTGATATAACAAAATATATTATGTTACCATGAAATTAACAACAGGTTTGATAGAGGCTATAAATATAGTTTTTATTTTTCTGAGCAAGAAACATAGGCTGGAGTTCTAAATATTTAACAAAATTCATAAAGACTGAAAAATTAAAACTTGACTTATCGGATGACAAATGTTTCGAATTTTTAAAATTCTGAGAAAACCGCTTTTAAGTTTTACACGAACGTGATTAAATTTTATGCACAAGAATATATTGCTAAACTCGTACATCAATATTTAATACTTTACGCTTTTAAATGTTCATGTGTTGTTTAAATTTACGAGATCAATATCTTCTTTTTTAACAAACCTTAATTAATTTTCAATCAAGGGAACAGGATCTTATAAACATTAATATAAAACGATATATTAATATTTTAAATTCTGCAAAAACTGGAATGTATATTTTTTGCAAAGCATATCTTTAATATATTTACAAGAGTTTGATTAACTGCCTGCACTCAAACTCTTGTAATATCTATATTATATATTAGATATTTACCAAGTATATCAAAATTTGTGTTGATTTTAAAATTCGACCTGACTTAGTGATGCAACACATGCTGATCTTTAAAAACCGAGCTTTATCTTTTTTCACCCGCCTATCATCTTTGATTACTTTTTGTCTTTCTGCTGATTGATGTTGACTCGCCGATTAACTCTGGCAGATTGACTTAATGTTTAAATATTCAGGTTTTCGTGCAGTCTACTCAGGAAATTAATCAATATAAAATACGATCTCACAGCAAAATATTTGTTTTAGAAATGGAAAAATTGGATGCAATACTTGTTGTTCCACCAGCTTAATTGCTATTTAAAGTAAAACTACGTTCTATTATCCTGATTTTTACACATGTGAGGAGACTTTACTCTATCGGACAAGCTCAACTAGTTACAATAAAATAATTATTTATTGTTCCTCATTATTTTAACATGTTCATTAATTTAACATATGAATTTTCCAAAATGAAATTTTCTATATTTATATTTTCTCAGTTGTACTTAGACATCCATCTTAAAATTATTAATGGTAATTTCTTTGAACACATTTTCAACACTTTCATCCATTTTATTTTTGCAAAATTTCCCAACATTCATTTAGAGATTAGAAACGTTACTAACATTGTATTTATAGGAGGAAATATGCATATACTTTTACCATGTACTTTTAGCATGTACTTTTAACCAATATCTTAAAAATTTTTAATCGATTGAAAAGTTGGACAGTAAGGCCTCTGATTATCATATGAAATGGCTTTTTGACTCCAAAATATAGAATACTCCAACAGTATTTCTTATAATATTCATCCACACAGCATTAGACTTATAGTCAAGAATTTGCAAAATTATTCCTCTCTCTTCCTTATTTCCCAAGTGGGGAAGCTGAAAAATGTTAAAAAATCTTATACACATTAAAGGAAAACGCGACGATGTTCCACATATTTACAGTGTTAAAAAAATAAAGCTTTTTATTGTTTTTCTTTCCCTGGTTCCTTAATTTCGAAGCCATAAACATGTAGATATATATGTAACACATATATATATATATATATATATATATATATATATATATATATATATATATATCGTAAAGATCATTACGTTTATGCATTCTAATAAACCCATGGATCGAAATCTTGTACAAATCTTTCAAATATAATATAAAGGAGCACACAAAGCTTTTACACAACTTTATTATACTGAATACAGGTTTAGTTACAGCAATCCACGACGGGATTTACGAGTGGATGAGGATGAGAGGATGGGGATAATAAAATGTCAAAACGCTACTTATGTCACTGGAACCACATAGCTACACTATCCTAAACAATAAAATATTAGACTAGTTGGCAGGTCTATAACATAGACCTGAGACTTAAGCAGCAGATCCTATCATCTAATTTTTTAAATAGATGATCATTTACATTACAAATATATCTGTGGTTATGGTTTAGTGACATTTTTCGTTTCCTGAGAGGATTACTATAGATAGTGAGATTTCTCCTGTCGGTTATTATGCTTTAGTAATATAAAGCAGCATTAATGCAAATATTTAAAGAGTTTGAAAACATTTATTATACTGAGCCAGGAGCTGCTGAAACTGCATTATATTTAATTGGCGTTACGTTAAACCACTGTAACTTAGCTATGCTATCTGAAAGAAAAATATGTCAATAATTCTACAATTGTGTAAGACTGAATCAGCATTGTCTTACTAGATGTGTCAGCATAAGTATTAATATTTGTGAGTCGTGTGTATATATATATATATATATATTTATATATATATATATATATATATATATATATATATATATATATATATATATATATATATATTTATACATACATATATATATACATATATATGTATATATCTCCTTTATGCCATGTATCTCCCTGATTCCAATAATCCATGAATATTATAATTACTGACGAAATATAATTACATGTATCAATTATGTTTATCCTCATCGCCCGGAACACATTCATTGCTGAACATTAACCTCTGCATAGATTCATTTAAAGATCGATTCCATGCTATTTGCACTCAACGATTTCCCACGACCTTTACCAGTCCACTTATCAACCTAGCGACAAATCGTCACACTCTGCGTCTTAGGATACATTGCCATCGTTCTAGATCCTTCCTTCCCTAGTGGTCGTAGGTTCTGTACACTGTATGACCTATTCTTTACCACTTCAGCTGGCCAATCTTCTGGTTTTAAAGGAAAAGGATATAATAAAGATCGCAAGTTATGTGAAATAACGGAACTAAACTACAAATCGTTTCATAGAAATGTAACCTATGTTTGTTGAAACATTCCTTAAATGGGGTTACATAGTTATACCTTGAAATAATTTATGCAATCAAACCAAAATAATTGAAGTGAGACTTTTATTCAAATGCTCGAATTCAGAAGCTTTCATAATTTTTCAGATTCACTGGTAAAATAATTAAAAGTAGGCGAAATATTGTGCTTCATTTTGCTTATTGAGCGTAATTTTTACTAAACCGATTTTAGTTATAGATAAATGATCAAATAATAACTGTAGTAAAACTGTTCGATAAAGATATCCCACCCCTAAGTACACGTTTACCAAATTTTATGCACATGATTAAAATAAAACAATCACAGTAAATTTCTATCAATTGCCGAATTAAGGAATGAAAAATATCAAATTAAAAATATAAAAGTAATATCACTAATAGAACCTATTTAGTAATAACTAGGTCAAGTTAGGGAGGACAAAGGACTGTGATGCGGTCTACAACCGTTGAGCTCATCTACATATAACCACGATAATCGGCGAACTGACACGGGTTGGGAAGATAGTACTGGCGAGGTAATCATGACTAATATGACCACCGAGTGATTTTTGAAGAAGCAATCACACTTTTTTTTGTAAATTTTGCATCTTATGGTTAATTTTATCGAAGTGAAATTGAGTTTACATAACATAAAATGAGCACGTATTTGGACTATGAATAGGAATATTTTTTATATGTATCCTTTTGATATTTCTATCATTTAAATAATTAAATATACTTTTGTAGTTACTGATACAATGAAAAAGTATTTTATTAGTAAATAAATAAATATTATAATAATTAAGAAGTAAATAAATAATTATTAAATAAATAACATAAACTTCATTCAACTATGATTTTATGTTTGTAATTTAACCAATAATTTAAAAACGCTACTTTAAAAATGAATGATACCATAAATGTTAACGGCTGATAATGTTATTAAATGTTTCTTTTTTAGTTTCCTTCTTACCAAACGAAACAATAATTTACACACATTATTATATAAAATTGCATTTCGCAATATCGTGTGAAGCCTTCTGTCCGCCAAACCCATCATCTTAATAGCAAATACGAAATATTAACGGGAGAATTATAACTTAAAAATAATGACACCTAAATTAATTTTTCTATTTGTATTTTCTGTGAAATTTCCAATTCAGCTGCTAAAGAATTCTGTCGCAATTTGGGCCATATGAAGAATAGTAATGCGATATACCTACATTGTTGTAGATTGTTTGAGTAAATAAAAAAAATAAAAAGTAACCATATTCTCTTTGTGCACTGTGCTATGAAAGCTGTTAAATTATTGATTGATATCAATTGATTATCATGATTGACATGATTGTCTCACTAGTTTCTTCGTCAATACTGTTGAGGTCAATCAGAGTCTTAATCGTTGACACTCTATTCAATGACACTCCAATTAATGTGTAAAGGTAATATTAGTTAGTTTACATATATTACATTACATTTAATAAGTAAACTTTTTCTACTATCCACAGGAAGCAAAATCCATCGCTTTCACCTACAAAAAGATAATAAGTTAGGTGTTAATACGAGACCCAAATAAAATCAGCGTAATGTATATATATATATATATATATATATATATATATATATATATATATATATATATATATATATATATATGTATATATATACATATTTATATATATATATATATGTATATATATATATATATAATTACTAAAATGTTCATTATATCTCTGCACAAATCATGGTACTGTTGCTGATATAATTTATTTCCTGACTATTTTTTTGCCAAATTCAGTTATTTATATTTATTATTATTAATATATTTGCAACGAACATCATAGTTAAACATATCTATATTTATGTGATGCGTTAAAAAACTAAGGCAGCACAATTTCATTATAGATAAAGAGAAAGCTTCGGATCACGTTATTGTCTATGGCGGAAAATAAGTAATTTCTTCATAACACAGTTCTCAAAGTGCTAACATTATAAGAAGATTGCTACACAATGGTTTTTTTTTCGTTTTATTTTGTAGTCATTAATGTATTTCATCAGTTGGTGAAATTGTCCAGTTTTATTCGATTTTATCATTGTTCCGTAGTAGAATATTACAAATAGAAGGTCATTACTGTAGTTTCTATGGTTTTAGGCCTGTGCGCATGAAATTATGCAAGGAGGTGCTTTAAATGAAAGTCAAAATTAATTAGTAGCAAAATTTTAAAAGAATCTATTACATTTTTCTCCCGATTCAGGTAAAATTGAAGTGTTTTTATGGGTATAATAGCATGTGGAGTGCCATCAAGAAGTCTTCTAAAATTATATTGATGGTTTATACATCACTTTTCAAGTTCAAAGTAATATGCGTACTTCAAATATTCGATCATACATCCGAAAAATCCCTAAAACTTTGAATGCCGCTATTTTATTATAAGTTTGAATAAAAATAATTATAATTAAATTCAATAATTTGAAAAATCTGGACAACTACGGAATCCTAATTTGTGCACGTTCCGACACGCAAGAAATCGGCCAAGTGATTTCTTTTGTTATTACCTATTTTTTCTGTAATAATAAATTTTCAAATATAATGTACTGAAAATGTTCTTTTGAATGTTTTTAATTGAGCCGATTATCGACAATTGATTACCAAATCATTTACAAATTTAATCATAAATTAAAGAGAATAAATCGAATCATAACACCCAAGGACGTTGTATTCCCGTATAAATGTCAGTAAATGAATGAAGAATAAGTTTGTATTTTATAAAAAAATTGGCAGGGTGGCATGGCGTTTTTTTTCGTAAAAACTTCTTTCTTGGACAACCGGGTCGCTTCTTGGGACGAATAGTTTCGTAGTTGAGCGGTATTACCTTTTTTAACAAGCAATTTTAGAAAGTTTTCTTAAATGTATAACTTTTCACCCTACAACCTAATAATAAAAGTCTATGCAAATTTTTAGGAAAACTCCTGCAAATTTTCTAGATGTTTTAATTTTTGAAACATGCACCACGTTTAACCCTTTGTATTTATTGTTTTACCTATCATGCGTCGTAGAAACATGAAATTGAATATTACTAACACCTATATTTTGCACAAAATAAAATTTAATAAATATTCATGTGTCATTTAATTTACATATGAATATTATGACTAGGTGATTATTAGAGGAGGTAATTAACGTTTTTTTTCAATTCTATACACTGTGGCGGATATAACTTCGAAGGGTTTGTTATAAGAAATCTTAAAACGTTTTTTCACAATCATAAATTGCATATTTATAAAAATATTCAAAAAATGCAAAATTATAAATGTAAAATTATAGCCCGTACACTAATTTCCAAAACTACTTAGCCAAGAAGTCATAAACATAACAAAGTTGGTAAAATGTGTGCTTATCATTTTTAAAATATGTACCATTTGACGTGAAAGATACAGCGTCGAAAATATTTAGGTTGCGTAAAATAAATATTTTTAAATTTTTAACTCAAACGTTGTTAAGTGCCAAAATGTTTACTTACCCTCGCAGTGTGAGTTTCCCTTGTGCTTAATACGTCTTATTTTTTTTAATATTTAAATGAAATATGATTACTTTGGCTTATTAGTGCGCTGTTGTTGAACTTGTGGGGTACTAAAAATTACAGTGCCTCCACCGTCTATCCTGCAGATTCCTCGTGGTACAGTTATGCACCGTTTATTTCAATTTTATAGAACAGTTTAAACCACTTGTGTACGCCCATGCATTTTGAGGAAAACATATTAAAATAATTCTATAATTTTAAAAGACCGATTCAGCATCGACTTGCTAGCATTTTGTTTTGCTTAATTTTAAATAAGTATTCATATTGATCTCCCATATGATGATTAAATCGATAAAAAATATTAATCATAAATTAAGTGAAAAGTATTCTGATGGGAAAAATACGCCCATACGTTAAATAATTCGGAAGCAAGCAAAACTTAATATAAAAATAATAAAATTCAATCGATCTCGATATAAATTTGTGAATAAATTCCAAAGCATGGTATATTCCGCGTAGAGGGTACTAAACGTCTTTTACAAATAAGGCAACTGGAAAAATTGACGTAGGGAAAGGTAATAAGAACCTTTTAGATTTTCTTCCATCATGTATATTTACATGTATTAACTTCCCTTTAGGTAGTTTCCAGTAATCGTGCCCGACTTTGATTTGAACCGAACCAGTGATACGCAGGAATGAAATATATGATACAGAAGTCGATAAAGTACATAAATATACGTTGTAAGATCCGTGATATGTTCGGTGAATATCTAATTTCCAACACACGGAGTTCAAAGCGATGTAATGTCGTAGTACGAACATAAATTCTACCTCTAACACAATTATGTTTTTTTTTCTTTTTAAGTGACGTGTCCTGATCTGAATGTATAAAAAAAAGTAAACGCCTTCGAGTGGAATATCTTTTAAGAAGTCTTCTTCAAGTCTGTATTGAGTTGTATTTTGTGATCGGCGTCTCCTTCACAGGACATGTGATTTCAAAATTGTTCGTAATATTCACCCCGTACATTTTAGCCGCATTTATCATGGTTCAAGTAAACTATAATAAAGTCACAAATGTGTATCCCTAATAAACATATTTTAATTGGAGGGGGTTGCCCTTTTGAGTTGAAAGATTTATAAATTAAATATCATCTACAAGATAAGAAGAACTAATAAATATTAAACTGTCTTTATACAGATTTATGTGATAATGCCAACAAATTATTTAAAGGCTTCAGAAATAAATTCAATAGAATGTTTCATGCTATGCAAATGTAGACATTTTATTATATAATTGACGGGAAGATAGCATGAATTGAAAAATGTGTGAAGCTAATAATTTAATAATAATGAATAAATAATACTCTGCGACAAAATTTTATGAAAATTTTATTGAGATATTCCGTGCACAACAAAATCGAATACCATCAATATGTGGATATAATATAAATATATTTAATAAAATAACAGTGGAAAAATTCTTAAAAAATAACGGTGAGTAATCATTAATGATGATAATATTCATCAATTTATGAGTACTAAAATCAACATTTTGTAGTTTATTACTTTGCTCAAAACTATTATTTTAGACGCATATTATTTTTCTAATTTTGAAGCGATTATGAGCTTATGAAAATATTTCCAAACTTGTTATCCATCTAACTTTGGAAGCAGGGTGGCGTACTTCCTAGGTATACATACATTTATTGATATATCAATAATTAAGAACGTTGAAAATTAAATTAACGTTAAAAGCGCGGGCGTCCCAAATTTTACCCAGTTCGATGTTCTCCCTGCTTTAGTAGATATCTTATTATGCATAGACCCCTAATTTTATACGACTTTTTATAAAATGTGATCATTATTTTCGTATAAGACTTCAACCTAGTAACCGTAATATATATATATATATATATATATATATATACCTGCATGAAAATTATTCTGTATCTTTGTCGACGAAAACAACATTCAGCAGAGAGTTCTACTCTGAAAATATCACTTATATCGTCAAATGCGCCATTTCTGTGCATAGAATGACTCTT
This sequence comes from Druceiella hillmani, assembly GCA_039881145.1. Lineage (NCBI taxonomy): Eukaryota > Metazoa > Arthropoda > Insecta > Lepidoptera > Hepialidae > Druceiella > Druceiella hillmani. Next base: position 29,175,252 of record JAYKKI010000013.1, on the reverse strand, counting down.
TTTTTAGCTTGGATAATTGAATTTACGGTTGATTTTACGAGTCATATTTTTTAATAAGATCAAATAACGAAATTCTGCAAACGTCAGATAAGTATTATATTGTGTTCATGTGTATAGCCCAAAAATTTATACACATAAACACACATACAACAACTTACGCACACACATACACACACACACACATTTTTTATTTAATATTTACAAAAGTATATAAAAGTAAAGACACCTATCTAGATTGGAGCCCAAAAATGGTGGCCTAAAACAATTTATTTTCTTTAACTAGGTCAAGTGAAGTAGTATTTGCAAGATTCCATATTGTTTTAACACTAGAAGTGCGGAAACCCTCATATCTCTAGAAGCAAGAATGGGTCAATTTTGGGAGTTTTTTTAATTTTCCTGGAATAATACGAAAATATGTATAAAATGGCACTCTCAAATGGTAATTATAATAGTATGCTTTCGTTACAGAATAATCATATTTTGGAAGTATGTTGGTATATAATAGGCCTCAAAAACTCAGATAATTAAACTTAAACATTAAATAAAATTATAAGAAGAGTAAAAATACTTTTCCAAAACACAAAATAAGTGTGGTAATTATAATAGGTAGCAAAATCGCAAATAATTAAGGTTAAAAATTAAATAAAATTATAAAGGTAGTACAATTACTCCTCCAAATCACATAATGAGAACAAGGAAAACTCTTTCGATGTGCATTTCTTGCAAATCGTTTTTTACTGGCTTGGTATTTCAGAAATGATTTGTTACCGAAAGACTTTACCTGCAAACGAATACGTTTGTCTTGACACCTAGATATTTCGTGCATTGACATGACTATTTGCCCTTTTCCTGCTATTATTGCGTACACCTTAGTTAGTTCTTCTTCCAATTATAAAATAACATCTATTCTACTGATTTTTTCCATTCAATTCACGATACAAAACCCAACCATTTATTTGCTGCTAAGCCTAGCAAATTATAAAAAGTGTGAACTAGCCCACGCCTAGATGGGGCCTTTACAGAATATTTGCGAGCCATTTGATCTACAATGTCTACCCCATACTTTGGACTATTGCTGAATGATATTACATCCGATTTCGTTTTTATACCAGACTCAGTTATATCTGGATGCATAGTGCTAAGGAGAACAACATTTTTTGCTTCCTTTGATATACTGTCAAAGTACTATCATCTTTTTTCAGTTACCGCCGTCATATATATTGTATGATGCAAACAGGTATTTCTCACGAGTTTTATTTACGGTTGCAATAATACTTTTACCATTTGATTTTAGAGTTTCAGTAAGTGACGGAGACGTGAAAAATTATCACATGTGAATTTTTTTTCTTTTGTTAGGTATCGCTGCATCAAGTGTTTTACAACGTAATCCCCAAGGCGTTCGTCATTTGATCTGACGTTATCCTTGCTTAGGTACTGAAACGCATTTTATATATATTTAGAATCCTTATCTACACCCAACCAAAACAGTTTTGTCAGTATTTTTCGGTTTTGTGGCTATAAATTGAATAAATCTGCATTGACATTTGGAGGGGAAAAATTGTTCATCAATCGTTATGGAGGGTCCTGGAATATAAAAACTTTGAGCATTGGAAATAAAATTGAACCACACATCGGGTATCAATGCAAACTTGTTAGTTGTCAGGCTTTGTATTCTCTCAGATCTCACGTCGAATTTCAAAAATTTCATAATCTCCTGAAATCTATCCCACGACATCGTGGCTTTCACAAAATCGTTACCCCATTTGACTGACTACAATCCATCTATATTCAAAGTTTTGGTGCCTATAGGCCTATGTACATAAATTATAACTAGAAAAGGAGAGTGAGTACGTCGCGCTTCTGCAATGAAGCAAGACAAAATTTGTTTAAAAATATTTTTGTTAATCATAAGTCGTCAAGCACTACTGCAAATCTCATCTACATTACGTTTTGCATATGGAGTTGATCTAGCATGATCTTTGAATATGTTTTATTGACCTTGAGTTTCCAAGTCGTTCCACCAGGTAAAGTCTTTCGGTAACAAATCATTTCTGAAATACCAAGCCAGTAAAAAACGATTTGCAAGAAATGCACATCGAAAGAGTTTTCCTTGTCCTCATTATGTGATTTGGAGGAGTAATTGTACTACCTTTATAATTTTATTTTCTTTTTAACCTTAATTATTTGTGATTTTGCTACCTATTATAATTACCACACTTATTTTGTGTTTTGGAAAAGTATTTTTACTCTTCTTATAATTTTATTTAATGTTTTAGTTTAATTATCTGAGTTTTTGAGGCCTATTATATGCCAACATACTTCCAAGATATGATTATTCTGTAACGAAAGCATACTATTATAATTACCATTTGAGAGTACCATTTTATACATATTTTCGTATTATTCCAGGAAAATTAAAAAAACTCTAAAAATTGACCCATCCTTGCTTCTAGAGATATGAGGGTTTTCCGCACTTCTAGTGTTAAAACAATATGGAATCTTGCATATACTACTACACTTGACCTAGTTAAGGAAAATAAATTGTTTTAGGCCACTATTTTTGGGCTCCAATCTAGATAGGTGTCTTTACTTTTATATACTTTTGTAAATATTAAATAAAAAATGTGTGTGTGTGTGTATGTGTGTGCGTAAGTTGGTGTATGTGTGTTTATGTGTATAAATTTTTGGGCTATACACATGAACACAATATAATACTTATCTGACGTTTGCAGAATTTCGTTATTTGATCTTATTAAAAAATATGACTCGTAAAATCAACCGTAAATTCAATTATCCAAGCTAAAAAAAGAGTCATTCTATGCACAGAAATGGCGCATTTGACGATATAAGTGATATTTTCAGAGTAGAACTCTCTACTGAATGGAAACTCTCGAAAATCAAACAGGCATCTCAAAATCATATGAATAGCTGAAAATATGGTCTGGGTTGAGGGGGACGTTACAGATGTTACTGCGACGATAGGTTCTAATAACACCAGTATCGATTTTTATGCCTGGAAAATGCCCAGTTCTAAGACTTGGGATGGTCTTGGTGAACAAAGGATTTGTGTTAGTTTCACATATCTTATAGTGTTTTTGATAGACTTTTCTCGTAAACAATACTTTGCATAAGCATTTATATTGCTAAGAGTAGTTCTAGTATTATTAAAATTACTGAGATCACAAGCTTCTTTTGCAAGCGTATCAGCTGTATCATTTCCCGGAATACGGACGTCTGTCGGCATCCACTTTAAAAAGCAGATTTTATTTATTGATTTGCCAATTTGTTTCAGATGACGATGGATTTCTTGGGTAAGTGCAGACCGACCTCTATTTATTACCGTTAACACTGCAATGAAGTCGCAAAAGATGACCAGTCCATTTGCATTGTTTGTATAATTTAGAGAGATATATTCTTGTAGTGCCTTTAAGATTGCCCACTTCACTAATAAGATTTAAGGCAATAGTACCTGTGCTAATTTTATATTCCTCTGTAATGCCATTTGGGGATATCAAATACGTATCAGCACCACCATTTCATCATGGTTTCATTGGCAGAGCTGTCAGTGTAGTAGTGCACGAGGTTTCTTTCTTTCATTGACTCGATACCTTTTGACTGAACATATTCAGTGGGACCTTTGTTATGCAGGGCCTGATGAGGTTTAAGTTTATTGTAATGTTTTGAAAAATAGTTGAGGAGAAAAAATATTTATCAATATTATCAGGTTGTCAGGATTGATACTAATTCAATTCTTGAATTTATAGTCGTGTTTCACGGTAGACGACCTCTTAAGTCTGTTTCTTCTGGACCAATTCAGTTAAATTCTTCGTGAAATGTGTCCAGTGGAATGGCCTCTGGCTTTGTTGACAAAGCTAATGATAGATTCTTTTTCCAATTTTCGAGAGAAACGAAATAAAATTCCCGTACAACGTTTTTATTCTTTGTGGAGGAGAGAGAGCGCCACTGATTTTTGCTGCCCTGGCCTGGATACTGTCAAAATAAGTAAGTATTCTAGTTGAAACATTTGCCCAGATGGGGGTAGCGTATTCAAGATATGGCCTAATGATCGTTGTGTAGGAAGAGTCGTGAGGTAGTACGCCAATCAGCACCACATAGACATTTTATTATTTTTAGTTTCCGAAGGGCCTTAAGTTCACAATTCTTAATATGCTAGGTAAATCGTAGTTCAAGATCAAGATTAATTACCAGATACTTTCAATTTTCCTTCTGTAGGAGGGAAGTATTGTTCAAAAATGTTGTAAATGTTTGATATGAATTATTTTTTGTGTCGTTGACCTGTTTTTTTCCATTATCTTTTTACTTATACTAATTAACTTGACTTTTAATTCTAACCAATTTTTTAAATAAACTAATTGAAGTAGAAAATATGATTATGTTTATAAATATTAAAAACAATTTAAATGAAGAGTAGTCTGAAAGTCGCTATGAAAATATTATGATTCTATTGACATATTAATTTATTAGATACGTACATTAATGTCGATAGTATCGTGTGGAGCCTTCTCTCCACCTCATTCATTACCCTAATGAAACATACAAAATATTACCAGGGGAATCATAATTTAAAAAATTATTATTCATAAACGAATTTTTTATTTATGTAAAGACGTGTCTGTGAGACGAGTAAATAAATAAAAAGTTCAATTATGAAACTGAGGTGGAAACCTCAGCTGCAGAGGGTTAAAAAAATTTGTCCAATTTGAACCATAAGGCAAAAATATTAATGTTTGCCTTCATTTGCATTTCAGTTAACCAGTGTAGGCTTTTTTGAGTACATAAAACATATTAAAAACTATTCATAATGACCCTACATGTTACTAGTTCATGCCATTTTAGCTATACGTTTACCAACATCTCTCCATCCCTCTCGATGAGCCTGTGTTCAAGTTAGTCAACACATCACAGCGACGGAAGTGAATATTTTCTATGTATTTTAGTACTACAAACTTTGACATAAAAAGAAGACTGCGCCACAGAAAGGTTTTTTTTTCTGTCACCCTATAAATTTATTTACACATATATTTTACATACTAGTTGGCCCTGGGACATTTCTATATGAATTTAATCAACTTGGATGACAAATTTTACTCATGTTATTGTGCAGTGTAAGAAATAACCCCTTCGCTTACTTTTTTTATCCACTCCTCAATATATATTTAGAATTCAGTTCAGTAAGTGGAATGCGTCCATAAAATATTCATTCTTTGTCTGTAAAAGTATGGTACGGTTGCTTATATTAATTATTTCTTTACAAATGTGTTTTTAAATTCCGTAAATAACATTTATTGATATTAACATATTTACAACAAATATTATACTTCAACACATATATATTTAGGTGACGTGTTAAGAAACTGAGATAACAAAATACAAATAACGAGAAAGCTTCCGATCACTAATCATCTATATCGGTAAAGTGAATAAGTTTTTTCTAACTCAATTCTCTGAATATTACAAAAAAGATTGCTAAACAAAAGGTTCTATTCAATTATATAGCAAAAATGGAACATTTATAGTACGTCACACTTGTCTGATTTTAGGCCTAATTAATGCATAAAATTGTGCAAACAGATCATTTAGAAGTCAAAATTAAGATATAGCTAATTTTTTTAAGAATTAGTTTAATGTTCTCCCTATACATGTAAAATCGAAGTGTTTTTTTCATATGTCAGCGTGTGGGGTGCATCGGGTAGGTCTTGTAAATTTATATTTGTGTTCTACAATATCATTTTCCATTTTTTTTATATTCCACATATAATTTTACATTTAGACTTATATGGATGAAATTATACTAGGGATACTTCATATGTAGTGAAAATTAATATGTAGCAAAATGTTAAAAGAATTTGTTCAATGTTCTACCTATACATATAAAATCGAAGTGTTTTTTTCATGTCAATGTATGGGGTGCCATCGGGTGATTCTTTTACAATTCTATTGGTGTTCTATATTTCATTTTTAATTTTTTATCTTCCACAAGTTATCTTACATTTAGACTTATGTACATGAAATTGGGCTAGAGATGATTAATATGAAATAAATATTATTGTGTAGCAAAATTAAAAAAAAAATTGTTTAATGTGTTCTCTATACATATAAAGGTGTTTTTTCATGTCTCAGCGTGTGATGCCACTGGGTAGATCTTTTCAAATTATATTAATGTTCTGTATGAATTTTTTTTTCATTTTTGAACTCGATTTGCGAAATGTTTTGTGTATTTCTGTCTCTAATTGTTCAATCATTGGTCCGAAAAATCTGTAAAAATTTTAAATGCCATTATTTGATTAGAACTTTATTTTCAAAGTGTTTTTATAAACTTGGGCCAACAATTTTAAGAGATGTATGCCATTATGGAAACCTAATTTTTACACGTTCCCAGACGCAATTTGTTGATTTATTTTGCTATTATTTATTACTGTATAGTCATAAAGTTTAAAATACAATGTACTGATGGGTTCTGTTGAATGTCTTTATTTGCACCGATTATTAAAAACTGATTACCAAATCATTCACAAATTCTATTATAAGTTGAAGACAGTACACCCAAGCACATACTCTTTCCCCGTAAACGTCATTAAATGAAGGGAGAATAAGTCCCCTATCAAAACTAAATGGACTTATAATTATGATTTTATTTTATCAATTGTTAAAATAAAATTATGAATAAATATATTACACAAAAATCGGAAAAGATGCGACATCACTAACAATCCGACTGATAATAATTGACTGGGTTAGTGCGAATATGGGATCGCAAACGGTTCAGCTTGGCTATAAATAACGGCGACATTCAGCGAACTGAGTCAGGGTGGGACAAGCTATGCGCAGGGGAGGGAATGTTTAATCCCGAATAATGCGTTACTGAGCGAGCTTCGAAATGGCAATCTCTGTTAAATATTGCATCTTATTGATACTTCTATCGAAATAACATGGAGTGTATATGGTATGAAATGAGTATTTATTTATGCGATGAATATAATCATTTCCTATATGTATCCTATTCGTGTATTTGTTATTACGGTTATCGTTTTTAACCACATTTAAAGTATTTCATCAGTCAATAAGGAAAAATAATTTCTCCAACTACCCTAATATATGTTTCTGCTGCGTGGACTTTATAAAAAGGTACGCAGCAGGAATATTCGCGTGTTATCGATTAAGTCTTACACAATAAAATACTGTTTTATTGAAAAGTTGTTCTTCTTTGTTTTGCATTAAGTAGTATCAAGAATTACCCACTGGAAATAGAGTGGACTTGTTTATTACATTTGCTCTTATGTTCTATTTCTTAATTTCTTGAATGTATGAAGTACTTGTTATTTGTCTGCTGTAAAATAGGAATTCATACTGCATATGATGACGAAAGGAATTACTTCGGTTTGCCTAAGTTATTCGGTATATCTATACAAACTTATTTTAGATATCATATACCAATCTATAGTGTACCAGGTGGGAAAATCCTTCTCATAATTGTACGTAGTAGACAAAGATCCAGCCTCACTAGAATTACTTTTTCACGACACAAAAACCTGGCTGTGTTTTAAGATTCCGCATAAGAAATAAAACTGAATAATTTTAAATATTTTTTCACTTACTAGTCAATTCATCCGTCTGTTATAGCCGTTTTTCTTTGAAACCGTTTGATATTAGGCATAGTAATAAAATGTATTGAAAATATATATATAATAAAAAAATATATATATTGAAAAATGTACGAAAAATTATGACCTGACCTTTTAGTTCCAAACTACACAACTCAAAACTTTGAAAGATCATAGGTTTTTAGAAGCCGTCGTAAAGGTTGTAAGAAAACTGTAGTAAATATTCTTAAATTTTAGAAATATGCGTCTCATTTTAACCCTAAGGAAGATATGTTAGCCAAAATACTAATGTTGTTCTATATTTACTGCGAATTTTCTTAGAAATCCTGTGTCGTAAGAACTTGAAATAGTATATTATTCATTATATATAAAATATATTATATTATTCATTATACAATTAAATATAAATATATGTCATGACATTTCCCTAATTTCCGAAACTACTGAGCTATAAAGAACACAATATTGATAAAATCTGACTGGGACATTACAGAAAACTATAAAAAAAGCCTACATCTTAACATATTTAAAATATGTACCATATTTTATGCCTTTGAAATATGTAGCATGCAATGTATGTAGCTTGAGTAAAATTAATATTTTTAAATAATTTAACAGAAATATTATATGACAAAAATATTTATAAATACTTAAATATCTACGGAACCTCTTAGTGTGTGTTCCACTTACACTTGATACGTTTTATTTTTAGAATATTTCAATGAAATGCTATTGCTTTGGTTTACTTTGCCGTTGATGTTAAACTTGCGGGGTACTAATTACTAAAATCTATACTGAAATAAATATTTAAATAACTCCACAATTTTAAAAGATGGAATTGGCATCGCCCCTCTTGAATATTGACATAAGTCTCAATACTCCCATTAACTCGATAAGGCGATATTAATAATATTTAAGCTGAAAGTATTCCCAAAACTTAATGTAATTAGCGATTAAGAGCAATCGATCTTGGCATAAATTTGCAATTAAATTCAAAAGGATGTTATATTTCGTGTAGAGGGTATTACACGTATTTTATACAAGTAAAAGGAAGGATTAATATAAGTAAAGGAAATGGAAAAATTGACGAAGGTGAGGGATGTTAGTAAAACCCTTTTAGATTTTCTTCCAACACATGTAATATTCGTAAGTATTTATGTCCTTTTACGTCGATTCCATTAATCGTGTCCGAGTTTGCTTTGAACCGAATCAATGATACATAGAAATGAAACATCTTACATGTACAGAAGTCGATAAAGTACATCGACACATGACGTAAGATCCGTGATATTCTCGAATGACATATCATTTTCAAATCACAGAGTTGAAGGCGATTTAAACTCATAACGAAATTAAAACGTTTGGATAAATTTCTCATCGGAAAAATAGAAATAAACGCGTCTTTTTCAAGTGTTATGATCTAAATATATAAAATAAAAATATTAAACGTCTTAAATGGAATCATCATTTAAGACGTCTTCTAAAATCAAGGAAAAAATTTCGAGTGGTATTTTGTGCTATGGCGTCTCATTCAAAAAACATCCGTCTTCAAAGTGTTACGCACTACGTAACCCCTACATCCACCCCGAACATTTTAGTCACATTTTTTTATATTTTAAGTAATGATGAGAACATCACTAATATATATATAAGAAACAAACGTATGTTCATTGTAGAGGTTTACTCTCTTGACTTGAAAGATTTACAAATTAAATGACATCTACGCGATAAGAAAAATTGTAAATATTGAACCGAGTCGTCCTACAATATATCTGAAGACTTCAGAAATAAATTGAAAATAATGTTTCATGCAAAGATATGCTAGTGTAAACATAGTACTTAAATAATTTATGGGAATGTAGCATGAATTGAAAGAAATTGTCAATGTGTAAGATAGTAATTTAGCAATAAATAAATTATAATCTTAGTGACAAAACGTTTTAAAATGTTATCAAGGATTTTGTAAACAACAAAATCAAATAACATCGATATGTCAGTAACGCTAATGTTAATTAAAAGGAAATTTAAGTTAATAAAATAAAAGAGAAGTGCGCGCTAAGGGTTATTCGCTGGAAACTATTTTTTCGGACGTACAGTTTGTCATTTTTTATTTTGAAACTATTATGTGCTTATAAAAAAAATCCAAATTTGTTGCCCGTTCAACTTAGGAGACGGGCTAGCATACTTTTTAAATATTCATTTACTGATATATAAAAAATATGCAAGCAAAATATAAAATTAAAACAGTATTGGAATGTGTTACGAATATTTTTTACATACTATCCCACTTGACCTTGTTAAAGAAACCAAAAAACGAAATTGTTTTCTTTACTAACTACTATTTTTGCTCTCACACTTCAGCTCTCAGGAAGAGGAAAAATATTTTAGAAAAATTGATATCGTGTCTATATAGATGACAACTTTTACAACTATATAAAATTTTAAGGATATATATATATATACATATATATATATATATATATAAATATATATATGTATGTATATATATAATATATATGTATATGGTAAAACACCGAAGGTAGATGAAATATTGCACATCATTTTGCTTACTCGACGTAATATTTTCCAAACTGAATTTAGGGATGGTAAATAGAATCCGAATTATATTTTGAAAATGATTAATTATCCAATTATAACTGTGATTAAACTATTCGATAATGATAGGAGTGTCTAGTTACCAAATATTATGCACGTAATTAAAATAAAGTACAATAAACTTATATTCAATTACCAAATTAAAGAATGACTAACTTGAGAATGTAAAAGGCGCAATGTCACTAACAGAATCTATCCAGTAATAATTGACCTAGTTGGCGAGGATAAAGGATTGTTATGCGGCTGACAACCGCTGAGCTAGATTATAAATAATCACGATAATCGGCGAACTGACCCGGGGTGGGGGAGAGAGCGAGCGGGATAGGCAGCGTCTAAATCTTAATTAATGTACCAACAAGCGAGCTTCGAAGACCCAATCACATTTTCCTTGTTAAATATTGCTTCTTATGGTTAATTGCATCAAAGTAAAATAGTATCTATATAATATAAAATGAGCACATATTAGGTCGGTGAATAGGAATAATTATATATATATATATATATAGATATATATATATATATATACATATACATATATATATATATATATATATATATATATATATATATATATATATATATATATATATATCATCATCATCATATATATTAATACGCTAAGATTAAGATGTTACTCTCCCTTTTTAGAAAAAACCTCACAACTAATCCACATAAATTATATATCATTTTATAGATAATTGCTTGCTCTACCGGCATCCACAGCTAAAAAATTTATTATTGCTATTGTTTTTGCAAATTAATTAATTATTAAAATTATATACACAAAACAGCAATGCTGCCATCTAACGGCTCAACGTCAATATGATTGACGGTCGGTAAAAATTTTGTTTAATTTCAAATCCACTCACGTATAAATAAAGTGGCGCTTTAGCTCAATGCTTTTGATACTTGCGCCTCTATATGTCAATTTTAGTAAAATATTTGTTTGATCTGTCATCTGAGCTTCATAATGGAATAAATAATGTGAAGACTTCGCACGGGTCACGCTAGTATATATATATATATATATATATATATATATATATATATATATATATATATATATATATCCTCCTTGTATTTAGTGAACAATTCAATTAAATTTTGAAGTTTTTATACAATATAAACGATATTTAAGTAGCGTGTGCAATTTACATAACGATTAGAAAAAAATCAATATATTTAATAAATTAATGTCATAAACTGTATTAAAATATGAATGCTAGTTTGTATATCTGCAATTTAAAAAATAATCTAATAACGTTACTTTGATAATTATTGATACCAAAAAAGTTGATGGATGGTAATGTTATTAAATATATCTTCATTTAGTTTACATTTTAAGCAAACCAAACAATATATCGTTAATATTATTAAATAAAGATTGCGATTCGTTTCATGATTTAAAAACCACCCATGTTCTCAATACTTACACTAACTAAACGAATTAAACTAACCGAAGTAGAAAATAGTTTGATCATGTATATAAATAGTAAAAAAATAATTTCAATGACAAATAACCTGAGAGCCGCCACGAAAATCTTACGATTCTATCGACGTCGTAGACTATTAGATACGTACATTATAGACGATGTGGTAATAGCGTGTGGAGGCTTCTGCCCGCCGAACCCGTCACTCTACAGGGAAATACTAAATATTAATGACGCAATTATAGCCTAAAAAGTAATGATGCATAAATAATATTTTCTATTTGTATTTTCTGTGAGACTTCCACCTCAGCTGCGGAGGGTTAAAGAACTCTGTCCCAATCTGGAACATATGGCGAATAGTAATCCATTATACCTACATCAGTCGAGATTTTTTAAGTACACAAAAAAAATTAAGGACAATTCGTAAAAAAATTAAAAAATTATATCCAATTCATTAAATCTATTTTATATGAAAGCCGTTAAATTATTTCATTTATAACTCTTTAGATTCTTTTCAATATTGTTAAATGTTACGGCTAGTTTTATATGGATATAAAATCCTGTATACCGAGTTCCATAGTTAGAAACAAAATACAACTCCGTTATTAAGTCCTAACCTATGATACTAAATAAGATCAAATAAGGTACAAAGGTAATATATATATATATATATATATATATATATATATATATATATATATATATATTGTATTCAAGACCTAACAAACAATGAATTATTCCGCTATCCCTCAGTAAGAAAAAATTATTGCTTTCGCTTACAATAAAATAATAAGTCACGTATACAAGAAGACTCAAAGTAAATCAATCAGCATAATGTATATATACAACTAATAATTTAAAATAAGACTGCAGGCGTATTTCCTACGCAAGGAAAGAATTTGCAAAATCGAATTTTTGTGGTTTAATATTACCATCAGTACAAAATTACTCATGCGGTAATAGGTACGTTAAATCTAATTGATATTATCGGCGTACAGCAAAATTTGTCATAATTTCGTTTTCATACATTCTTAAATATAATTTACTGTTATGAAAAAGGTACTGCTCTTCCTAAATGTAACATAATTTTAATTAATTTCCGTCAACAATTTGTTATGAGTATCCCTATTGTCAAGGCACATCACTAGTCGATAAGGCATGCATGCGTGGCGTGGCGCCCTAACCATTGCTAATTGTATCTCTATAATATATATATATATATATATATATATATATATATATATATATATATATATATATATATATATATATATATAGTGTAATAATAAATCTAATTCAAGTCTAGTATTGTTACTAATATAATGCACACACACAACACATGGTGTCAGTAATTGGGTTAATTTAATCTATATGTCGTATAGTCGTTGTAAAATTCTCGTGTGAATAGTCGGCGTCATATCTCAAGAAAGTCAAAAACCCAATAAACTTTTTGGAATGTCCAATCCGCAGCCCATGGTGATGAATAGTAACTTGGCCCAACAATGGAAAAAATGGGTGCAATCATTTAAATTTTATTTACATGCGTCTGGCACGTATGAAGAAAGTGATTGCAGAAATGTAGCTTTATTTTTACATGTTACTAGTGAAAAGGGCGTGGATGTATTCAATACATTTGGAAAAAACGAGGATAACGTTAAATACGACGAGCTTATAGAGTTATTTCGAAATCACTTCGCCCCAAAAGCTAACCTCACTTATGAATGTCATAATTTTTTTCACATACTAAAAAGGTGAAAATTAAACCTTAGACAACTCTGCTTGCAGTTTAAAATTAAGGTCACAGAACTCTAAGCTGGGAAGCTGCAGGAACGCCTAACCAAAATAATGTTCATATGTAACATGCATCAAAAATATATACTATAATAGAGAAAAATTATTGCTTGAAGATTAACTGGATCTTGATAAAGCATTAGAGATGGCAAAAGCCATGCTTGCATCCAGACATGAAACGGATGAATTGGCAGCAGAACAAAGTTCAGTCCTGTATAAGAGTCAGTCACGCTCAAGATCAAAGTCTAACTCAAGGAATGTCTGTCTATATAGTCAACAGTCAGAAAAGTATGTTTGTGCAAGGTGTGGTCAGGTTCATCGGCATAAGTGTCCAGCATTAGGTGTAAAGTGCAGAAAATGTTAAAAAGTCGGCCATTTTGGGGTCTGTTTTCGGTCAATTGAGTCTACGTCAGTAAAATATGTACGGTCAGGTAGTAATATGCAACAGGTACAGTCAGAACAAGATGAAATGTTTATATATAAATAATTCACAAATAAATTGTATTATTGATACTGGCAGTGATGTCAATATGATGTCAAAAAATATATATGATTCACTTAATACTAAAAATTTATTGTCTAAAACTTATGTAAAAATTATATCATACACTGGTAATAGTCTAGAGGTACTAGGTCAAGAAAACTTTAAGTGTAAATTCCAATTTAATGACTCCTATATGACAAAAGTAATTAATTTTATAGTTGCAAATGTGAATTCTAAAACTGTACTAGGTAAACTTACTTGGTCAGAAATTGGACTAATTAAAAGAGTTTTTTTATGTAGACACTACAAGCATATAAACGTCAGAAAGTGATATTAGTCAATTGTCTTTTAAAATAATTCAAAATAAGTCAAATTCAAGTCAAGTAATATGTCCTAAAGTCACAAAAAGTCAGTCATTTCTATTACAGTCCAGTCAGTCACAAAATATAAATTTAAATAAACTTGTTGAATCTAATAATTCTGTTTTTGCCGGTCTTGGTTGTATTCCTGGTGAGTGTCACATAAATATAAATCCTAAGGTTCAGCCAAAAGTCGATGCTCTGAGGAAGGTACCATTTGCATTACATCATAGATTTTAAGAAGAGCTTGAGAAGATGGAGAAAATGGATGTCATTATCAAGGTCACAGAGCCTACTGAATGGGTGAATTATTTAATTTTAGTAGAAAAGAAAAATGGTCAATTAAGGGTATGTCTAGACCCCCTAATTTAAATAAGGCAATTAATTGGACTCATTATCCTATTCCATCAGTAGCATCACCTTGGATGCAAGTAGTGGATTTTGGATGTGTGAATTAAGTAAGAAGAGTTCTTACCTCACAACGTTTAATACACCTTTTGATCGATACTGCTTTAAACGTCTTCCATATGGAGTCAACTGTGCTCCTGAGTATTTTCACAGAACTATGACTGAAATGTTTGGTAACATACCAGGAGTGACAGTATACAGTGATGATATTTTAGTAAGCGGTCAAACACTACAATAGCATATTGAGCGTCTTAATATAGTATTTAAAAGAGGAAAGGAACATAATGTCAAATTTTATAAAGAAAAATGTACATTTGCCAAGGAGAGTATTAAATATCTGGGACTTATGTTTTCAGCAGACGGAATCACAGCTGATCTGGACAAAGTCAGAGCAATCAAAGACATGCTCTCTCCCACCTATCTATAAGGTTTGCAGAGATTTTTAGGCATGTTTAATTAATTAAGTCCTTTTATTAAAAATATGGCAGACGGACAGAAATTCTACCCCAATTATTAAAAAAATCTATCGATTGGCAGTGGACTGCCAACCATGAAACATTTTGTCGTCTTAAGCAATTAATATGACTTGTCATGGCACATCACTAGTCGATAAGGCATGCCTGCGTGGCGTGGCGTCCTAACCATTGCTAATTGTATCCTATAATATATACCAAAAGTGTAATAATTAATCTAATTCAAGTCTAGTATTATTATTACACACACACAACAAATTTTAATAGATGTATGCAACTACGGAACAATAATTTGTGCATTATCCGATAAGTACTTGTTCGATTTCTTTTGATTTTCTTATTTTTGTAGTCATAAATATTCAAGTATAAATTCAAAAAAACAAAATTCATAAATTCGATGATAAATTGAAGAAAACAAGCCAAATCATTACAACCCAGTACGTACTATTCCCGTGTAAACGTCAGTAAACGAATGTAGAATATGTTTATCGTTTGCGTATGCCCTATATCTAAATGGGTATGCCCTATGTATATGCCTAAATGAAATTATAATAATTAAATAATCAACAACTCATTTTTTTTATCAATTGTGAAGGTTTGAAATTGAAAAAATACATTACACCAAAAGCGGAAAAGTGCAACATCACTAACAGTCCTACTGATAATAATTGACTGGGTTAGTGCGAATATGAGATTGCAAATGGTTCAGCTTCGCTTTAAATAACGGCGATAATCAGCGAACTGATCCAGGATGGGACAGATTGAGTATTAATTGCTTTTCTACGGGCAATAAGAAAAAATATTGTTTTCTAATTACAGTAATTAATTCATGTTATCGTGTCATTTGAATCAAGGTTTTAATGCGCATACTCTATACGAAGACATGCAACAAGAACACTCGCGTAATGGCGATTAAATCTTACGCAATAAAATGTTGTTTTAATGAATTTTTTCTTGTTTATTTTGCATTCAGGAGTATCAAGAATTACTCACTGGAAATTTATTGAACTTGTCTCTTGCATTTAATGTGTTTTTATAATTAACTCCTTGATTATCTGAAGTGCTTGTTATTAATCTGTCGTAAAACAGGAATTAATATTGAACATGGTGGCTAAAGGAAATATGACGATTTGTTTAAATATTTCAGTACATATGTGCGAAGATATTTTATATATCAAATACGTGTCTATACAATATCAAATGATAAAATCGCTCTCATATTCGTTCGTAAGAGAGGAATCATTCAGTCTCACTGCGATTGCTTTTTGACGACATACGAACCTGTCTGTCTTAGTTTTCCCTATAAAATGAAAAAGGGAAATATTTTAAACGTTTTTTATATTTACCATTTGTCCGTTACAGACGTTTTTCTTAGAAACCGCTTGTGGTTAAAATAAGGCATAGCAATAAAACGTATTAATCCGCACATATCCAAAACTCGAAAGTATTTATGTGACAATTTTAGATGTACATATTAAATACTGGAAAAAATTCTTCTAAGTCTAGTGTGAGATGTCATTAGAAAGGGCTAGTTATTATGATATCAAAAATATTTTTTTTATAATTTTTGTTCATATATCTTCATACCTATATACTTAAAAATTTACACATATTTCAATATTTAATACATTCCTATATGTCTTATTTTTGGAACATTTCAATGAAACGTTGTTGCTTTTGTTTACTTGGGCCCTGTTGTTGAATTTGCGGTGCACCGAAAACTACAAGTCCTCGAAGTATGAACGTGCTCCAATTATATAAAATATAGGAAAGTTACATTCGCAGTACAAATGCAGAGCTGCTGAAATCCTATCATATTCAATTGGCTTTAGGTTAAAACTTGTTCACACCTATGCCATCTGAAGGAAACGTATTTAAATAATTCTACTATATTAAAAGACTGAACCAGCATCGTCTTGCTGGAATGATGACACAAATATTAATATTGGTCTCCCATATATTTTACCTCAATAAGATGATATTAATGATAATATAAATGGAAGGTATGGTATTTCCAATGGAAAAAAATATGTTAATACTTTACGTAATTTGTAAGTAAGCAAAACTGAATTGAACTAATTAGCGATTGAGAGCAATCGATCTCGACATAAATTTGCGAATAAATTCCAAAACGTGATATATTTCATGTAGAGGTATAAAACGTTTTTAACAAAATAAAAGGAAGGACTAACATAAGTTAGGTAAATGGAAAAATTGACGAAGGTAGGAAAAGTTAATAAGACCTTTTTAGATTCTCTTCCATCACATATATTTAGAAACTTTCACGTCAATTCCAATAATCGTGTATGAGTCTGATTAGAACCGAACCATGTAATACGTAGAAATGAAATATGTTTTAAAGAAGACAATAAATTATATTGATATATGTCATAAGATCCGTGATATATTCGGCAACTATCTAATTTTCAATACACGGAGTTTAAGTCAATTTAACCTCGTAATCCAAAGGATACGAATCGTAAATTTCACATCTAATGAAATAAGATTTTGTCTGTATTCGCATTTTCTCAAGTGATGAGTTATAATCTAGATATATAAAAAGAGTATGGAGTATCACCTGAGAAATCAATATCGAGTTTCATTTTTTGATATGGCGTCTCCTTCATAAGACATGTGTCTCCAAAGTTTTGCATAGTGCACCCCAAACATTTTAACCACATTTGTCAGGATTTATATAATTGACAAGAACGAGATTAATTTATATACGAAATAAACCTATATTTATTTGAGGACTTTACCCTCTTGTATTGAAAGATTTATAAATGAAATATTATCTTCACGATAAAAGAATTAATAAATTTTAACTGACTTGATATATATTAATGTAATCATTACAAGACACTATGCGAAGACTTCAGAAATAAATTCAATAGAATATTTCATTTAATGATATTCCGGTGTATGGGTAGTATTATGTAATTAACGGAATGCAAAATTAATTTAAAGCAATTATCAATGTGTGAAGCTATTATTTTGCAATAAATATATTACAATATTTTGCGAAAACAAATTTTTGAAATCTTATTGAGGTATTCCGTACACAAAAATATCAAATACCATAAATATGTCAATAACACTAATTTTATTTAAAAAAAACTATAGTAAATAAAATAACAGTGAAGTGCAACTGATGCCTCCATAATCTTAATTATTCGGCTTAATTTTTTGTCGAACTTTAATAACACTTGAATCATAATCGTTTCAGGTGACTGACACTAACATTTATTTTAGTTTATTGCTTTGGTGGAAAATATAATTTCTGATGTGTCATTGATTATTTCTTTAAACGTCAATATGTATATTAAAAATATTTTCAAACTTGTTAGCCATTCAACTTCGGAGACGAGGCGGCACACTTTTAAATATCTCGCCTCGTCTCTTAGGTTGAACGGCCAAAAATTATGCAAGATAAAAATAAAATTAAAACAATCTTGGAATATGTTACGAATAACCCATTTGACCCGGTTAAATTGTTTTAGGGCACTACTTTCTGCCTCCATGGACTCTTCAAGTGGAGGAAAAAATATTTTAAAAATATTGACGTCGTGTCTAGCGCAAGCAACTTTTACTACTTTTTTCCTTTCATTTCCCTTTTTTCATGTATATATATATATATATATATATGTATATATATTTATATGTATACATATATATATATATATATATATATATATATATATAATTGGTTATTACTTCTTTCTTAACTCGAACGTAAGTTTTCGGTCGGATAATATACTGATCTGATATTTATTAAATTTCGTTATTTCATCTTAAAAAATTCAATCTTATAATCAAGGGCAAATTAATTTACCCAATTTAAAGGGGGAATAAATGCTTATTAAAATTGATAAAGAAATACCAGAACATCAGTAAGAATCAGTCATGGTCGATAATTTAATCCATCGGTCTGAAAATAGTTCGAAACTACCATTTTTCAGAACTACATACGAGTTTCGGGAACACTAGTATCATTCTATGAAAACTAATGCACATATTTACAATCATAATCAGTTAGAAGGCATTCATTGCTGAACATTAACTTCCACCATAGATTCCGTGCTACTTGAATTCAACGGCTTCCCATGACCTTTACCAGTTCATTTGTTTACCTAGCGACGGGCCGTCCCATGCTGCATCTTACGGTACATGGCCGTCATTCTGGAAACTTCCTTTCCTACCGGTAGTACATTCTGTACGCTATATGACCTCTTCATTTACACTTTAGCCTGCCAATTCTTTATAATATAAAAACAAATTGTAATCTATGGAAAAAGAATGTAATAAAAATAATATCTTGGAAAAAGAATAAATCGCAAGTAATGTGAAATAACGGAACTAAACTGTAAATGGTGTCATAGAAATATAAGCCATGATTGACCAAACATTCCTTTAAATAGAGTTAAGTAGTTATATAATTTATGCAAGTAAACCTAAATCATTTAAGTGAAAGTTCTGGACCAATTCTCCAATACAGAAACTTTCATAATTATTTCATAATTCATTGGCAAACGAATTAAATGTATTGAATATATTTGCCGTTAATTTTGTAGAAATTGATTTTAATTATAGTATAATTTCTACTTTATTTAAACTATTTACCACGATCTAAGTTTTGTTGTAAGACAACATCTTCAAGAATTTAAATAAAGTAGAAATAATACTACATCACGTAGTTTCAATTAGTTGTGAAAAATAAAATTAAATGTAGTTGAAACATTGTGCCTCATTTCGCTTACTGAACGTAATATTTTCCAAACCGAATTTTGAAATTTGGATTGTATTTTGATCATGATATACTTTCAAATCATAACTATAATAAAACTGCTCGATAAGGGATATTCCGTCCTTAAGTATCCGTCTAACAAATTTTATGCACATAATTAAAATAAAATAATCAAAGCAAACTTCCATTAAATTTTCGAATTAAGGAATAAACAAAATCTAATGGAAAAAATGAAAGGCACTACTAGAACCTATCTAGTAATAAATGACCAAGTTAGCGAGGATGAAGGAATC
This sequence comes from Druceiella hillmani, assembly GCA_039881145.1. Taxonomy (NCBI): domain Eukaryota; kingdom Metazoa; phylum Arthropoda; class Insecta; order Lepidoptera; family Hepialidae; genus Druceiella; species Druceiella hillmani. The sequence goes on along the minus strand of JAYKKI010000013.1, from coordinate 29,155,032 downwards.
TAATACGACTGACAACCGCTGATCTCGGTTATAAATAACCACAATAATCGCGAATTGACCCGGGATGGCAAGAGAGCATGGGCGAGGTAGGTAACATCTAAATAATGATTAATGTACCATCGAGCGAGCTTCAAAGATGCGATCACACTTTCTCTATGAAACTTATGGGTAATTATATCGAAATAAAATTGTGTTTACATAATATAAAATGAGCACGTATTTGGATGATGAATAGGAATAATTTGAATATGTATCCTCTTAGTATTTAAATAATTAAATAAAATTTGTAGTTAATTACGCAATATAAAAAAAAACATTTTAGTAGCATCTGTACAAATCAAGATATTTAATAAATAAATACCATAAATTAAATTAAAATATGACTGCTTTTTATATGCTTGTAATTTAAAAAAGAATTGAATAACGAAATTGTAATAGTGAATGACGCCATAAAATTAATTGATGAAAATAATATTAAATGTTTTTCTTTTTAGCAAATGAAACAATATTTTACCAATATTATTAAATACAAATGTATTTCGTTTCATAATTTAAAAACCCACCACTATCATGTTACTTACACTAACTAAACTGACTAAATAAAATCCACTTTCGAAATAAACTAACCGAAGAAGAAAATATGCTTATTATGTATATAGATAGTAAAAAGACAATTTAATTGACCAATAGCCTGAGAATTATCACGAAAATATTGCGATTCTGTTAACGTGTAGTCTAATAAATACTTACCTTACTAGTACAGTTAACTAATACCTAACGCTGATATGGTAGTCTCGTGTGCAGCTTTCCGTCCGCCGAACCCGTCACCCTAATCGAAAATATGAAATATTTACGAGACAGTTATAACTCAAAAAAATAGTGATGAAAAATAAACTTTTTTATTTGTATTTTCTCTGGGATTTCCACCTCCGCTGCTCTACAGCGGTAAAAGAAGTCTGTTCCAATCTGGGCCATATGGCGAGTAGTAATGCAGTATACCTACATACATCTGTGTAGAATTCTTGAGCACGTAAAAATTAAAAAAATATTCATATTCTCTTTATGCACTGTGATATGAACGTCGTTAAATTATTGATATCGTGTCTCGTTATATTCTTCGTCAATGACATTAAATGTTACCGCTGGTTTTTATGTGGATATAAAATCCAATACTCCGAGTTGCATATTTACAAATAATATACAACTCCTTTATTGAGTAATTGATCTATGATACTCGATTTAACTAATAAATAAAAGAATACATAAAATAAATAAAGGTAATATATAAATAAAGTTAATATACATGTATTGCATTCAAGACTTAATAAACAATAATTACTTTCTTCTATACCATAGGAATAAATATATCTGTTGTTTTCGCCTACAGCAAGATGATAAGTCACGTATACGAGAAGAATAAAAATAAATCAATGAGCATAAAGTCACGTATACGAGAAGAATAAAAATAAATCAATCAGCATAATTTTTCTATACGTACCATAATTCATAATACAATTACAGACGTATTTCCTGTGAAAAAAAAGGAATTTGTAAAACCGAATTTCGTTCGGCTTGATATATTTTACTATCAGCATAAAGTTACTCACGCAATAACATATACATAAAATCGTATTGAAATTATTGACCTGCAGACTCGGCTCTTTATGCAGATATATATTTAATATTGTTTATTTATAGCCAAAATTCCTTTATACATTTTTATATTTTATTTACTGTTATGAAAAATATACTACTCTCTCTAAGTACAATTAAAATGTACTATGACTCTCTGACGGGAAAATAATTTCAAAATGCAATACAGAAAAGTCATTTAAAATATGAAAGTAAAAATGAAGTCATTAAAAAATAGTAGTCTACTGCCAACCAAATACTATTGGAATACTGGAAAATGGAATACTGGTCATATACTCAAAGCGCTAATACTTGAGAAGGTATCGTATGCTGAAAATTATTAATAATTTTTTTTTTCTATCGACAGGCTGTCTTCGTTCCCTGCTCCTTCATGCAATCTTTTTAAATGCACGTATCATTGGAGGTAATTCAAATATTCGCTACGCTGGGAAGATGGCTTGAAAATGGCACTAATTTTGTTCCTACTCGTCTTGTTTTACAGCATTTTAGCCGTCACTCCAGCCCCTCTTAATGATCGACCAGCCACGGGGCATAATGCCGTCTAAGGCTGTAAGCGTATGATCAACCCAATATACCACAGCGATTCTAGTAGATAATTTCTATATAATTCAGTACTAAAAACTTTTATATAACTAGAAGATTACGTTGACAGAAATTTTTTTCCATCAATTTATAAAATTATTTATACGTATGAATTCGTCATATTCGTCGATCTGTCTCTCTGTCCACAGTTGTTTAAAGTACAAATATATAATCTCGACATGTGACATATCTACCCATTTTGGAAGACAGATTTGATTCGTGTTATAAATATTTCCAGTAACCTCTTCAATTTGTTTACCACATACGGAAGTATCTATTTAGAATCTATTTCAAAAAGTGCAAAAGTCCGTAAAACGTCATTTTCGTTTGCGCACTGAATACGGCACTGATGCTGATACAATTTATTTCCTATCTATTTTTTAATTCTGTTATTTATATTCATCAAATATTACATTTCCAAATATCCATATTTGGTCACCTAAAAAACTAAAAACGCATTAAAAAACTAAATAACACAATTCCATTATAAATAACGAGAAAGGTCCCGGTCACGTAATTGTCTATAGCAGGAAAGTGAATAATTTCTTTGTTACTCAGTTCAGTTCTCATAATATTACAAGGAGATTGCCATACAAAATATTTCTTTTTATTATGTAGTCTTTAATATATTTCATCAATTGGTCAAATTAAGCAGTTCTGTTCAATTTTATCGTTATTCCGATAAAATTTCAAAAATGGAACATTTATAGTTCGTCACCCTTGTAGTTTCTATGGTTTTAGACCTATATGCAGATGCTTCATATGGAAGCCAAATTGATATGAAGCAAAATTTTAAGACATTTTGTTTAATGTTCTCCTTATCCACGTAAAATTGAAGTATTTTTCCACATCACCGCATGTAGGGTACCATCGGGTAAGTTTTTTAAAATTAGGTTGATGTTCCATATAACATTTTTTATTTTTAAGCCCCGTTTGCGAAATATTTTCAAACTTTAATACATGTGTTTCAATACTTTTCAATCATGAATACGAAAAAACCTTTAAAAAATTTAAATAATTTGATTAGAACTTTGAATTAAAATGATTTTAATTAATTTGCATGAACAATTTTTAGAGATGGACAAAACCCTAACTTGTGTACGTTTCGATACGCACATGGCCGGTTTCTTTTTTATTACTTATTTTTATCAAGTCATAAGTTTTCAAATATAATGCGCTGAAAAGTTCTGTCGAATGTGTTTATTTGGGTCCATTATTAAAAATGTAATATCGAAATTCAATCATAAACTGAAGTTAGCGAATCGAACTATAACACCCAAGCACACATCCTTTGCATGTAAATGTAAGTAAATGAATGGAGAATATGTTTATAATTTAAAAAAATATGTGGGTGGATAATATCGCTGCACCGCCGTAATTTTTTTGCGCGAAAACGTCTTCCTTTGACGACTAGGTAGCCTCAGGTGCCGAATACATTAGTAATGCGCAATATTACCTGTATCAACCTGTACACCCTGCACAACTTTTCACTCGATAACCTAATTTTTTTCCTTACATTTTGATATAAAGATCTAAAAGCGGACATTAAAATCGCTAACGCTAACTTTGGCGGGACCTTAGTATGGGAATATTTTGAAAACTTTTTCAAGTTAAAACTCTATAAAAACTAAATGAAATTTTAACAATAAAATAACAAATAACATATTTTATAAAATGTCAAGATGAAATAATGAACAAATACATTACGCCAAAAACGGAAATAATGCGACATCACCAACAGACCGACTGATAATAATTGATTGCATTAGTGAGGATGTGGAATTGCAAAGGTTCAGCTTGGCTATAAATAACGGCCATAATCAGCGGACTGAACCAGGGTAGGATAGGCTAAACTCGGGGTAGGGAACGTTTAATCCTGAACAATGCGTCATTAAACGAACTTCGAAATTGTAATCTTTTTGATAAATATTGCTTCTTATAATTACTCATATCGGAGTCAAATGGGGTTTATGGAGTACGAAATGATTACTTATTTAGGCAATCAATAGAGTTATTTCAAATATGTATCTTATTCATGTATTTGTTATTTAAAGGGAATTATCTAAAAAAAATATCACGATTTTCCTGAATTATTTATTACATATGTTCAAAAAGTTTTCATTTATTATAAATATTTTTACAGTATGTTACGTAAGAAAATCGTTTACATAGTTGCTCGTTACAGACAAATATTCGTTGCGGTCACTTTTTCATGAAGAAACATTTTTAATTTTTTTTGTAACGTTTCAAATAAATTATAATTTTTTTCTCTAATGCTTTATTTGTATTATTCGAGATGTACTAATATTATGGACAGGCACAAATTATTTCAAGTCTTATTTTCATCAGGTTTTATAAGGACTATGCAATTAGCCTATATAACATGAACTACATAATTACCCACGGTGACCAATTTTATACACTGAGGCTTAAACTTAAGTAATGGTGGCAAAATTGAAATGATATTTGTTAACAGAACTACAATAGATTAGCTCAAATCAAAACAAATCGCAGGCATCATTTGCGGTGAAATAATGTCATTAAAGGACGAGAGAAAAATGTACGAAATAGTTATAAGACTTGGAATTTTGTGTGGCTAATAAAAATAGCGTTCCACAAACAACACCTTAACATACAATGTACAACAGAAGTGTGTACGTTACGTAAGTTAGTGTTAATTCCGAAACTAAATAAATAAGAAATGAATGCGTAAAAAAAGTTTAATATAGCCTCGATAATAAGCAAAGTGAATGTAAACGCCCCCGATGGTATGGACGTATCTAATGATACCTGGATGATCACAGGTAAAATTTGCCCTAAACTTGCCATCAATGAAACGTGGACGTGCACGGCTACCTTTTTTGAAGTAAAACTTCTTTACGCACCCTTGACTTGGAGAGTAAGCAGAGAATGAGTGACGAGAGCGTTACGAAAAGTGGGATCGGGCGAGGCGAACGGAAGTTGAGAGGGAGATATAAGTTAGTGAAGACAGAAAGAGAAAGAGTTACTTTTCGTATATTACTGTAGGGATAAGGAAGATAGGTGCGAACACACATTTTCTTTCTCTTTTTCTCTCATAGCCAGTTATGTTTCGTATATCTAAGACACAGTGCAAGCATATTGTCCGTATCACACTGTAGGAGCAAAAGAGAGCAGTGCGCGCGCACATTTTCTTTCTCTCTTCCTCTCGTAGGCAGTGCATGAAATATTAGCATAGAATAGTGGCAGATTTAAATGTTTGAAAAATTGTAAAAAAAAGCTACACCTTTAATACAGAGTAGGTTGATTTTAACTTTATAACAATAAATGCAGATTTCATTTTTTTAAAACCACGGTTTCCAAATGGCGGCCATCGAGTCTGACACACTCTTCGAGTCTAGCACGCATGTTTTCAAAAACGCGTTTGCAGAGCGACTGGGGTATCCAACTGACTTCGGTTCGAATATTTTCTTTAAGTTGTGTCACAGTGCTCGGATTTGTTTTGTAAACAAGGGATTTTAAGTATCCCCATAAGAAAAAGTCACATGGGCTTAAATCGGGTGACATAGGTGGCCACGGTACGGTACCGTTTCGGGATATGTTTTTTTCTGGAAATAACTGCCGCACGGCATTCAGGGACACATTAGCAATGTGAACTGTGGCCCCGTCCTGCTGGAACCATGTGTTTTGGTTGAAGGATGGACTATTCTGTAGTTCTACTCTGAAAAAGTCATTTAACATCTGGGCATATCTCTCCGAATTCACAGTTACAATTTGGCCACGTTGATTTTCAAATAAATAAGGCCCTATGATTGCAGATGCAGACATGGCACACCAGACTGTTACTTTAGGCTTATGTAAAGGTTCTTGATGCATTTGTCTTGAGTTGTGGACATCCCAGTAACGAAAGTTCTGCTTATTCACATATCCTTCAATGTGAAAATGAGCTTCGTCACTAAAGAATATGTTGCCCATCCGGGTAGCAGTACGAAATCTCAACAACATCACCTCCGCGTAAGTTTTTTTTAATTCAAAGTCAGAATCGTGTAAATCTTGAACAATTTGAATTTTATATGGATGGAACTTGAGCTTTTTTCGCATGATTACCTGTAAAGTTGATTTCGAAATTCCCAATATTGATGAACGTGTACGCAGTGATAAACGGGGATTTTCAACGACAGAAACCATAACACGCTCGACATTTTCATCCGTGGCTACCGATGGTGTAGGTCCTGGCCTGGGCTTATTTGATGTTGATCCTGTAACTCTGAACCTTGCTACCCATGACTGAATGAGGTTGATCGATGGTCCATCACGTAATCGACGAATACCGTAACGATTATTAAATCGACGGCGTGCTACAGACAGCGAAATGTACCCTTGACGGCAAAAGCGCGGTGCTCTCCACTCCACTGCTCTCCACTCCATGGCTACTAAAACATCGGCACCGCTTGCGCTTCTAACGACGCCCCCCGCGCCCCTCTTATGTATTGCGTTCAGAAACTATTTTTGTTCAAACTTTGAAATCTGCAATTGGACAACCTGTATATATATACGAGTTTGCTAGCGTTACGCGAACGGTGACTTTTTGATTATTTTGTAATTTCCTTTCGTTCTTGAACAATTTTATAAATTATTATTTTGTCCAATACATTAAATATTCTACGTTTAAAGTGAATAAAATTGTAAATTCATTTTAAAGTTCATATTTTGTGAATTTGAAGTTTTACTTCAGTCGTGTGGTCTAAAGCACACTCGTTTTTTTTTTGGTTGACCGTGATTGGAAACACCTAAAAAAAGCGCAACTTGATGCCGACATAGTAAAAAATCGATCTGAAGCGAAGAGAGGAGACAAAGAACACAAACTCAAAATAAATGTGGCATATAGCCTAGGATAGTAGTAACAATATTTTTATCACTTTTTTTCTAATAAAATGTGTTATAATTTGAAATAAATTAAGATAAATTAGAAAAATTAATAAAACTTTTGTTACAAGATAAATTTATAATTTTTTTTCTCTACATAAAGTAACCTATATTTTGTGTTAGGAAAAAATAAGAAAACATTTATAGACTTACTTAAGAATTTTCCAAATCGGTTCATTAACTTAGGAGCTTAACAATTGGACACGCATATACACACATAAGTTTGCACACTACCTCATAAACGCATACATGCCCATGCTTACGTAAACGCATACACCCATGCATGCACAAAAAAATAAGTACACGTATTATTTCAACTGAGAGCATAACGAAAATTATAATTAACTGGTATTGGTATACCACCGGTATGCTAGTCGCGTCGCAAGCGCCTAATAGTGCTCCTTCTCTTCATTCTTCCTGCGCTCATTCTGCATACTAAACAATTCTGTCCTTTTTTGTTACGTTACCGTTTCACCTGATATTTTTTTAATGTTTTTAAGCGTATTTTCTACAAATAACCAGAAGAAAAACTAAAACCCTTTTTTCCGTAGTTGGAAAAAATTATTGAAAAGCAAGAAATACATACATAAATGGCCTATAAAATTCAAATCTTATATACCTTGGGAAGTTCCTAGCACATGATGAATTTAAAAACACCTTATTTGTTCAAATTATTTTTGTAGTTTAGTTTGTACGAAGGGACAAATTTACTCATATACATGCACACATAACTTGTGAAATTTACAATATTTTATACCCTAAGACACTCTCTGGAGGAAGATGAATCTAATGACGCCACATTTGTTGAAAACACTTTAGTAATTTTGTCTACATGAGGGAAAAAACTTACATACATACGTATATAGTGTGAAATTCATAACTCTTCGTCTGTCGTTGTCGAGTAATCGCGTCTTTTTAACTTAAAAATTGTTCAATGACAAAGCTCTTCAACGATCCCTCCAGCATCGCCCCAGGAGAAAGTCGAGCATCAAATTTTTTGCAAATTTTATATAATCAGATGATCGCTGCTACGAGCAATTTTGTAAGTATTTAATATCGTCTTTATAACATTCAACTAGTTTCGTAAAAGTAAAAGCGTTTAATTAATCTATGCAAAGGTATGAGAAAGCTTCAACTGAAAGCATCTCTAACAAATGTTTGGAGTCGTAAATTACTTAGCGCTAATGAAATACGCACTGCATTAACTATATACAGTCATCGTAATCATTTTATGTATTAGTAAATTTGAAACTATTACTAGTGCCAAATCTGGGGCGATTAAAACTCTGTATCATACAAATATTCATGTAGTGAACACGGGGTTAGTAATATGAAGTTATAACAAAAAAAATTAGTTAATAATTTTAACTTGAATATTATTTCGAGTATTTATTATGACTACTTTCTCATGACAACTACAATACTTGCTGCGTAGCAAGTGCGTGTTCCCTAACTTGAAACTAATTGATTGGTGAGACAAAGCAAATTCACATCTAATAATATATTCTTGACTGAAGTAACATACCATTGTTTATGAGTCTTAAATTCATTTTAGGTTGCCAGTATTTGACTGTACATGTATTTACTACACTTCATACAAATTTTATGAGACATTATGTTGTACCTTTGAGCTCAATTATTTAGAGAGATTAAATAAGACCTAATACAATTTTTTTTTAATTTCTCGATAATTATTCGTTAAGTTTAACTGTTATATCGAAGTTGCAAAATATCCCAAGTCAAAATGAAATATACCACGTGATTAGCAACTCAATAAACCCTGGTCGAGACTAGACTACTAAAGACTCCGCTATTTTCCACTATACTGACAAATAAAATATACGTCAGGATCCTACAAAAGTATGTACTTAAGAGTTTCTTTCAATATACGCCCAGGAGACCCTTTGGTCATTCAATTATTTTATTACCCACTGATTTTCTAAATATCCATTTTCTGCTTTTATGTACGAAAACATTTCGATCTTCCGGCTAAAGACTAGAAGACCAAGTATCTGATAAGACAATAGAAAATAAAGTAATCGATAAATATGTACGACAAAAAGTAATTCACAATTGTAAAATAAACACCATAGTATATTTCTAAAGCCCGCAACCATATATGAAATATATCACCGTGTTTGCGGTACAGTATTTAGATATTCAAAAGCTCGACGAGCCGGGTACAATATTACAGAAGACAATTAGCATGAACAAACAATACGGTGTAAACATATTGGAAAAAGTAAATACAAAACAAATATAAAAAAAACACTGTGGAATATAAAAAAGAGTTCGTATATTCGCCTTAAGCTTTAAAGGAAATATCAACGAAGAGACCCGCAAAAAACGCGTCTACAACGCGTTAAAAGATAAAAATAATATAATACTGGACAACTTCAACGAGAAAAGTAGACAGAGCCCAAAAAAGAATGCACGTTGAGACTATAGGTTATGAAAAAAGAAATAACTGGCAGAAACACTGGTGCAATTTCCTCTTGAGAATAATCTTAAATTAATAAACACAATCCTATAAAAAAAATATATGGACTTGGATATCTTCTAACAGTGACCTTGAAATGCAAATCGAATTAATACTCACAATTTATAAAAATAGAGTGTTACATCAATTTACAAAATAGAACACATACAAAAATAAAAATAATGAAACAACCTATTCTGAAATGATAACGAGGAGAGCTGAAATAAAATGATGTTAAGAACAGGGAAAAGAAGAAAATTGAAACAGCATAAAAAAGAAAATGGAAATAGCATAATATGCCTAAAATTAACTAGAAGAGTGAAAAATATTTATAAAGATTTTAGTAAATGAAATAGAATATCAAGAAACGTACAATGTATAATCCTACCATGAAAAAATTGTCGGCTTGTTTAAAATAAACTAAAACTCAAACTGATGAGACTCCAAAAAAGAAGACTCTTTAAATTGGTTTACAAAAACCATTAAAAATGTCTTAAAAGACCTATTATATTATTAAATGAAAAATCCTTAAACACCGAGGAAAAGGGACAACTACGTAATTTATTAAGAACAACAAAAAGAAATCTCAATAAAGTCTACATAAACCATATATTAAAAACTGTTGAAGATATATAAACAAATTATGGAAATATAATGGGTGTTTCCAAACTATATACGTATAACGAGAAGACTGACATCACTGATCTTGAAAACGCACCTCTACGAAACATGTCACATTTACAGATAGCTTTCCAAAAACCTCCGTACTCACAGAATACAAAATAAAACCAAAAATAGAAAAGAAAACCAAAAATGGGATAAAAATCCTGAAGAACTCCATATAACAAATGGCGTAGAGGAAATCGGAAGGTACATATTAGCTTTACTTTTGATTATTCCTTTAAGAAGAAAAGAGGTGCAAGAGAACACATGGCCTAGAAAGAAATCAGAATCTAACTGCTACACAAAAGAGGACACTCTATGAATTTAGCAATTATTGAGTATTTAATAAGGATTTCGTCAGATCTATAGAATTAATTTGCATTTACCATGAAGAAATAAATTAAATTATTTATTGAAAAAAACTAGCCAACCCAACACGTAGACTTCGGAATAGACGTAGACTTCATAATAAATCGCATCTATGTAGATAAAAAAATATACTAAAAAAAAAAGACCTTAAGAATTACATTTAGGTTTCGTTAATCATATAAAGGTATTCAAATCTATGTACAATAGCATATTGGAAACTCTAAATAACCAAGGGAGACACCAAGCATAAATTGTTAGATGTATGTCTTCATTGAACATGTTATAATAAATATGCACGAATTTCATTAGTGAAATTAAAAATGATTATTTTCTTTACGAAATTAGAGGAGTTAGAAAAAAAATCTCTATATTGCACGGGAAGGAAAATTTTTCATCTTGTAATGATGAGAAGAATTCTGTTTATCCTGTTTTTGGGCTAAATATTTTCTACCACTCACATTTTTTTACAATACCGCTATTGATTACCAATATATATATATATATATATATATATATATATATGTGTGTGTGTGTGTGTGTATTATAGCATTATAACGTCACACTAGTATAAATATCTCATTTACTGATGTTAAAATCATTTCTTTTGTACATGTTCAAATGTTTGACTAAACTTCTTGCTTTTGCATAGAAATCACAATGAGATCTACTTAATTTTCAAAGAGAATAAAATTCAAAGTTTATTTAAAAACTTCTATAATAACCCAATATGTTATATTATTTGAGAAATTCATAACTCACTGCAATGCTAAAAATACACTAAATTTTTGGTTGTTCCTTGTGCATCTTTCACAACATACCGCATACTATAAACATAGTTTATTCATATAATGGTAAAAGATATAAATATTGATGTACAGTTTTTCAAAAATACTATATATACGAAATCAATTGACATGCCACTGCTTTTCTTTTAAAATTATTCCATTATGTTCGATAAAGGAATAATGTAGATATATTTTTAATCGACAAGTACAAATTGATAAAATTTTTCACTGCACATATCGGTACAATAAAATATGAACGAATCTCAGGTCTAAGACTGAATTTCAAAATTAAAGTGATCTCCAACCACATGTGGAAACAAATGTGGAGTGTTGACTACGATAGCAACAATAAAGGAATGTAATAGAATTGATAAAGAGTGATAGTACATTACCTGAATCATTACTTACTCGATAAGAAATACCCAAAATATTGCATCGTAAATGAGAAATTGATCAACACAATTACCAGTGGTTATTATGTTATTATTTTTCGTGTTTAGAATATGTTTCGAATCATGGAAACATTTTATTTAGGAAACAAACATTTTGTTAAGATATGAAAGAAGAAAACTCATGAAAGAGAAGAAAATATCCCCGAATAACAATGTTCAATATAATGAATAAAAATTAACATCAAAATAAAAGGTCGATGTTAAGGTTTATTTAACATACTGAATATTTTTCATTAACAGTATTATTCGGGTAGCTGAAAACCACTCACTTTAATGACGGTATAATATTTTGACTAGAATAATAATTGTAGTATACCAGTGAATACTTTGATATTTAATGATGTAATTTATTAGAAGCAAAATATTGATTAAAAAGGAATATAACATCTCCCGTCATACGATGGTACCAATGCTTTTATTTTTTTATAGTTGCGTGTTTTAAATTTTTTCCAATTATGTTGATCTTTCCACTTTTTTAAGTTATTTTGTAGCATGTTATTTTCTTAATACTTTTGTTTCTCATCATTACTATAATCCTCATATGTATTTCAATGCCTTCTTTATATGAGAGAGATAAAACAGGATATTAGCGACTTTTGAAATACGAGTTACATACTCATATCTTCACCCATCGTAAAATTGGTAAAATTCATAAAATTTGATGTTGACATGTATATGAAACTACTTGTATTTATATATTAAAAAACCTTCGCTATATGTAAAACGCATTCAACATTTTTATCATTAGTTTTTAATTCGTATCTGCATCTATGGTATTGTGATATATAATACATACACACATGCATATATATACATATTATATATATATATATGTATATATATATATATATATATATATATATATATATATATATATATATATACTATATAAAGATAGGAAACTTTGGGACTTTAATATGTAATAGCACGTCATGGGTATATTACAATACACCTACTTTTTTATTTAAATAATACCACTTTTTTTGGAAATAAAAATATGAAAATTTTTCAATAACATGAAAGTGCATCACCTATATCTTACATTTCGATTTACGTAAGAAATGTGACCATATTGTGTGATTGCTCTTCTTAGCGATCAATAGTGAATTTGATTTATCTAACTATCCTTTTCATTTGCATAGCTTTACATAAAAAGCCATTTAAAAATCTTTAACATACATTCATTATTTCCTCAAAAAACTAAATTTAATAACAAATATTATTATCGACTTTAAAAATAAACTTGTCGGAATAACTATTTTATATAAAACTAATTTATACAAATTATTATTCGCTTATTATTAATAAAATAATATTAATTTTAATTTCTTATTTCAAATTGAATCTTTATAGATTTTTTTTATGGCAACCCTTTATAGATCATTTATTATGGCAAACATTTCTTCCGGCTAGATATTTTTCAAAGTTTAGTTTGACATAACAGTTGTTTGGTTTAAAGCCAATTTATTCTGTCAAATTATTTGTTATTTCTGATATCGAGTGAGCGAAATTATGAATATTATGTGATTTTAGTGCTAGTGGAACATGATATTAGTATGCCCAATATCATTCAATTTTTGTAATACCTTCTCGAGAACCTATTACAAAAAATGTAACAAAAATAATTTCTGTTTTAATTACTGTGTACGCTTGCACAAACTAAGTTTCAAACACTATGGATATCATGAAACACCGTACTTAGTAAAGGAAACAAACATATTAAATAAAGCGTATATCTTTTTAATTTATTTTGATAATTTACTTGTTATTGCTATTATAACATTTAAATGAAGTATGTTGAGTTAATTAGAACCGAACCGACCTACGCTTTGTTTTCTTGTTTTTTCCAAACAGATAAACGATAATTCATTTTGACACTTGACAATTTACAATACGATTTATGTTGCCAAACTGAAAATTGGGCATATTTACACAGGTGCCAATTTATTCATAATTGTGATTTCCTATAAAATTCAAACTTTCCTTATTTTTTAAACTAGGCGACTGATTTAAAAAACCAACATTTTGCCGGATTACAGAATATTAATGGTATAAGTGATTGAAGTGGCGCTATGTAATGATAGTACATAATATATATATATATATATATATATATATATATATATATATATATATATATATATATATATATATAATTCTCAATTTTGGACTGTTTTTTCAAATTTTTTCTCTATGTATATATATATATAATACAACATATAATAAAGAGTCCAAAATTAAGAATTTCTTAGTATTTTATTTATTTATTTATCTACTTTAATGTGTCAAATCGATATATATGGCGGATTTATTGCTACGAGAGCAAACTCTCACAGCCAACAATAACACCAGTCCAACCCCGTCCCTCGAACGGTCGAGAATCGAACCCGGTCCTCGCGGTGCGCTGTCTATTCGCATCATATCATATCTACGCGCATCGCGTCAAAGGCGGTATGCCTCTTGATCAACCCAACGCACAACGGTGACGACATATTTCACCGACTTCAAACGGCAACAAAGTAGCGTAATGTAGAATTTATTTGCATGTCATAATATAAATTTAAATTTCAGTATCACATTAAACTCAGAAAAGATTACTCAGTATATAAGCTTAATATGTGCAACTCACATTTTTAAACGTAAGTTTTTATTTTATATTTATACTTTTCTATTACATTAATCAAACAAAATATATAAGTTAAAAACTAAATTTAAAAACTAATTCAAAGAATTACATTTTAAAGTGTCAGCATAAAGTGGTTCATGGCAATAAACAGAAAAATCCCTTACAATATATATTATATATAACTTATTTATAAATTTAACTTATTTATAAAAATAAATTAAATTTATAAATAAGTTATATAATTTAACTTGTTTATTAACAGTATACAAAATATCATCTATTTGAAACTTCAATCCAATTATAGAGAAAAACTAATCAAATAATTATAGAGAAAAACTGATCAAATAAATTTCAAATTCCTTTAATAAAATTAAGAATGAAACAGTTAAGAGTACACCGCCTTAGCTCGAAAAAATACAGTAATGCAGACTACAAGGGTGAAGCCGGCGACAAATATTGAAGGGCCGAGAAAGGAGATGTACAGCCCTTGATTAATCGACTGCCGGTGAGCTCTGAATCCCTATAAGGATGATAAGGAGAAATAAAGTATTTATAGGAAGTGGTTGGTCGGAGAATAATTGTTCGCGATATGTGAATTCTTAAATGTTAGTTAATTTTGTCAGCTTAATGCGGTGAAATTGGTATACTCTTTACCTTTTTTTCATTCCGTTGTATACACAGTGGTACAAATTGAAGTAGTTTTTTTAAAACGATTTTATTTAAGACACCTTAATTGTTGAGGATGGTTTATTATGTATTTAACTTATTATGTCTGTATTTTAATTTATGTATTTCAATTTTAATCATCGAAAATGGAACAGAAAATATAATTTGAACAGATCAGGATGGTCTGATAAGCAAGAAACGCAGAGGGATTTTAATCGTGATAAAGAAACAGGGTGGGTAATTTTATAATATATTTAATATTTATATTAGTGAAAATTGTTTTTATTACATAAATAAGAAAATCTACACAAATAACGAAATTGTTAGTATAAACAGGCGTCAACAAAACATATTTTAGTTTTTAAAACTGACTGTATTTTGTATATTGATTTCACTACTACCAATTTACAATATAAATTAACATCATGCGTCTTTTTGTACCGAAGTTAGTTTTGCTTTACACCGTTAAACAATTTTTATAGGGAATTTATTTTTGCTAGAAGTAATTGTCAAATTAAGATTAACAGAATAGCAGCGAAATATATTCTATTAGTCCCAGATCATTCATTCTTACTTCCACTTCATACTTACAAAAGTATACATTTAATGTTAATACACATTTCAAAGAAAAATTAATGGACCAAAAATGAATTAAAAGGCAAAAATATAAAAAAACGAAACATTTTGTATATTAAGGGAGAAAGAGACTAAGACTCGATCGATTCAGTTTTCAACCTAAATTTAATAAAAATAAAATAATTATATTAAACTTATATTCCATTACTAAACCAGATCAGAAGAAGTACCAAGATCAGGCTGACAATAAATAACCGCGTTAACGAGGGTAAAAGACGATAATGCAACCAATAACGGCTGAGCTGGCCTATAAATAACCACGATTATCGGTGAACGAACCCAGGGTTAGAGCAAAGAATGGACAGAAAATGAAACATTTATATCCTGATAATCATGCCACCGAGCAAGATACGAGCAAGATACTTTCCTAATTAAATACTGAGTTTTATTACTGATTATATTGATGCTAAAAAGTTTACGTGATTTACAACAAGTATATGTTTGGGTAATCGATAAAAACACTCTTCATAAGTATTCATTTTGTATTTCTATCATTTATGGCAGTACAATATTCATAGCATATAAGAGGTAAGACTAATATTTAAATTGCGAAAATTCGATTGGTAAGGCTACTATCAAAATTGCAAACAATTTATTATTTTATATAAATCTTTAGAGTTGAATAAATAAATAAAATAAATGATAAAGAAATTAGGTGAGTTATGTAGTGGGTAGAAACTTATTTCAAAATATACGATATTTGAATAATTTTGATGAAGTTTTAATATCACATTTTTCTGCCGGAGCATAAATAAGGGTGGTGAAAAATTGTAGGTTCGGCAAGAAACTGCAAAAATAAACCGTTAACTGTCTATTGTGAAACGAAAATGTCTTAAACAGCTTCAAGGGGAGTTGAGTTCGAAAAACGTGAATGCATCTGTCGAAAAACTAAAAATTGTGAAAGCACATAGATCTTATTATTAAAAATATTTCCCAAAAAATAGGACAAATTTTTGAAGTCTGGAGTGAAGTTAACGCTTAAGCAGCATTTGTATTTTCTACCCATATTAATATCTACATCACGACAACTTAAATATACTATTTTTTTCTGATCATTATATATGATTTGAAACTTTATAATAGTGGCAAATGACATAATACAATATTTTTTTAGGTGCAACCAGCCACCAAATCAGTCATAACTAATTTGGTTGAAATTTATATTGGTATTCATGCAAATAATTTAAAAAAAAAATAATGGCGATTAAAATTAATGCCTGAAAAGTGAAGGATATTTTTTTGGAATATTTCATTTTGTACAAGTCAATCAAAACTTTTATCGTTTTTTTTAATAAATATTACATTTTGTCTTATAGTTTCGAAAATGGGTATTACTTTATCATGATATGAAAGTAAATGAATTTTAAAATTTTTTTAAGTAAATTAATATTTTTAATAAATTAAGCGATTTAAAAACTCGCCATATTAAAATATAAATACAAAAGCTCTTCAAAAATCTCTAAGTTACGACAACAACGCGTATTCATTTTTTTACGGATTTTATAAAATCGTATGAATGTCGTATAAATAATTAACATCCACTCTATGTACATAGTTAAATTGGTTTCATAAATCTCGTAGCTTAAGCTTTCTAAAAAAATTAAATAGCTATGCGTATTATGTTATTAAAGAAAAAAGGGTCATGTAACCATTTATAAAGCTATTGAAATAATATGTCACTATCTCTCATTAGAATTAACTAACATTACTTTTTTTTCTATTTGTTTGGATGTATATTAATTCTATGGTTTTATGGTTCGCAGATAGTTTTATGAGATTCGGTAAGACATCTTGTTTACTCCAAATGTCACATTGTATGTATTATATGTATGCGAAATCCAACGATTCCAGCTTACTGTACTTCTACTACTGCATACTACTGAAATCGAAATTACTGTACTTCTATGTTACACAGGTACAGTTCTTTATCCTTATGGAAATTGAAAATTAACGTCAAATATATTCAATTCGAGATCTAGATAAAATTTTTTCTTCGGTTGTTTTTTATAAATATCTCCATCCGTTTTTTTTTGTGAGCTGCTTTATGTAGAAAACTATTTAAAAAATCTAATCTTAAATATTAAGTCAACAGTGCACTTGACCTTTTGAAAAGAGTTATTCTTTTATAATCCCAACAATTGGCCATAACACATTTGGTGCCCAAAAGCCTTACGGAAATACCTAACGTATTAAAAGGAAAATTTAGTTAAGCTCGCTCATATTGTAAAAGGGGTTAGAAGCAAGCTTGCACTGCACTGCAAGTATTAGCACTTTGCAATCTCTATAATACAAATACAACCCAAAAATAAAATGAAGCTGCAAAATATAACTACTGTGTTGCAACGAAACATACACAGGTTTTCATTTAGCGAAAAATAACTGCAAAAGTACTGGACCGTTTATGTATTTCACACATATTGAATATATTTGGCATTAATTTTGTAGAAATTCATCATTCACAATTAAATGAAACTTCGTGATGTAGTATTATTTCTATTTTCTTTAAGTTCTTTACCACGACCTAGATTTCGTTGTATTAAACATATTCAGGTGGGATATTAGCAAAGATTAACATAAGCAATGGGAAAACCCACACAAACCCGGCTTCCGCTATTATGTTTGAAACATATAAATGCTTTTGGATGTTCCTAAGAGTTAATCTTTGCTAATAACCCACCTAAAGATATTGTAATACAACGAATCCTATGTCGTGGTAAAGAACTTAAGAAAGTGAAAATAATACTACATCACGTAGTTTCATTTAATTGTGTATTTCACACAAATAAAACAAAGCTTTCCTCAAATTCTATAAAGTACACACGTGTATGCTACCTGAAAATTGGTTGTAGGGATATATCGAATAATTCAAACAATCGTCATGCATTCTCTAGTCGTCCTGTAAAAACGCATTTTTCGCAACGTATTAATTTATATTTCATACACGTGAGAAAGTGAAAAGAAAAGAATCCCATTATATTTGGATACACGAAATTAATATTTTTTCAGTGAGAAATTCTTGATATTATTATCTCCAAAATAAACAAACAGGACTTTTTATATACAATATCGCATTGTGACCGTCGTATTATTGATAAAATTGAGGGCTATTATTTTTTCATTCCCTAATATTAAGTCTTTGTAATATAAAACGTAAAATAGAATAGTTAGGAAAGTCTTCTTTGTGATTGTTTATAAAGCGATTAAAAAAACGATTACTGAAACAAGTTTTTAGATTATTCTTCTGTATACACAGCTTGAGTATATACTAATTTTCTAACACATAAGCACAGATGACACTGATTTTCTAATACAATTAGCCATAAGACGGACCATTTAACAAAGTGTGATCGCGTCTTCGAAGCCCGCTCCGTGGCCCATTAATCAGCATTAAGCCTTCCCTCCCCCGCCCATATTCTGCCGCACACTGACTCAGTCCGCTGATTATCGCTGTTATTTATAGCCAAGCTGAATCATTTACAATCCTATATTCAAGCTAACGCTCTCGAATATTTTCTTCAGGGCCGTCGAAGACACCGCATCTTTTCCGACTGTTGTGCACTGTAATTGTTTATTCTTTTACTTTGGTGGTTTAGACAATATCAGTTTCATTAGTTATTTTATTATTATAATTTCCTTCTGTTTTATTTCTATGTTGTAAAAAAAATATGATTCCATTAGTTTTCTGGTATTTGTCAGATCATTCACTCTCTGTTAACCAATGTTAGATCATTCAGTCTCTGTTAATCAATGTAATTGAGAACATTAAATAAATATTTAGTAAAAATATTATATTTGATGATTTATTGTTAAACATCAATACAATTTAAAAATGAATAAAACAGGTAATTTTATAAAGTAGTAGAATACATCGAATGCAAAGAGTAAAAAATTGTTTTCATATGAGTTACCATCTTCTGCTAATATTAATATAAGTACGACTGAATTACACTGACATTATCCGATACGCCACTTTCCACAATCGTCTGATTACAATTACATCAAGATTCAATTTGCCCTTAATGGGGTTAGAATTATTGCTACCCCTTTTTTTCGTTTTTTCTCGTTATCTAAATCCAAAAAAGTGGAACTGATTTGTTTATCGCAAATATATGTAGGAATATAATATAAATTTAAAAAAAAAACGGACAGAAAAATGCGTGCATTTTATGTGTTCTGGACAAGAAGTAAAACAAAAGGTCTCAGTCGTTTAGTACAAATCGATAGAATTCGCTTTGAAAAAATTGCTTTGCAAAAATTAGATCAATATAGTATCCAACCAATCTCAGAACTACGATCGATTTTTCTAATTAAAGTGACATCATACTACAAAATTGAAGAGCGAATCGAATTATTGAATTGAACTCGACGAGTATGGGATATTACTCGACGAACTTGGGTAATAGTATATGGTATTAGCAAGGAGAATGAAATGTTATAACAGTTGTTCCCAGCTATAAATGGACATCACATGGATCATCACTTACTATATGAGGAATAACGAGAAATATTGTATTGATAATGATAAACTTAGCCAACATATCCACAATGTGGTACGTGGAAGCATTGAGGAAGAAATTACGTGGTTAAAGAAATGATGTGCTTATAAATTGTTATGTTAACTTTTTTCGAGTATCTCCGGATAGTAGAAAAGAACCCCAAAATTTTAAAATGGTAAGATCAAAATTAGCCTCCAAAAATATTTTCCCAATTCCAAATGCGCAACTTAAACATAACAAATAACTGATAGTAATCTTCGTTTCATGGAATTATCAAAAAATATTAAAAGAAAATGTTTTGCCACTTTAGTCAGTAATGCCGATTGTTTTACGAAAAAAAGGCGGTTATTAATTATTCTTAAATTAGGTAACGCGAAGAGTATTTTGTGTTTATAATTCCACTACAATCGCTTTCCTGTTTTCAATTCTTTCCAAAAATAAAATATAATATTATGAATATACTACGCCGTAATAACGTATCCTCCACAATTCTTATTTGAGACCTTTTTAAAGTATGCAAATGCATTGAATAAGATCGAACAAGTCAAGGAAACGCCGAGAAGTTAATAACGTCATAACAGTCAACTACTCAAATTCTGACAATATCTGCCATTCGATTTTAAATAAAAATAGACGAAGTTGGTTTTAAGCTGCTTTGCAGATTTGAATAAGTACCTTTAGGTAGCGATTTTGACTAGTATATAGATAAACTGATGAATTCTATAATTTTCTACCAGCACGGAATAAAGGATACAATGGTGTAACATCAAATATATTTAAATATCTTAATATAAATTTAAATTCCACTATTACATTTTATTCAAACACCCGCACTTTGCATGTAAGCTTACCAAATATCTACAATTCGTGCTTTATTTTTAATATGTTAGGGTTTGCATCATTAGACATATGTATAACACGGTGTCAAATTAACGGAACAAAAATTCAATTAATTTGATGCAGTTACAGGGATTAGGTTAAATTAAATTATATAGTATCCTTTTGCAAAAAAATAAATTTTAAAGCGTATATACAGTGCTAAAACGTGACTTTGACAATAAATTTTTTTTTACAAAAATGTAATAGATTTGTAAAACATTAAAAATAAAAAAATTTCAGCGAAGTTTATTATCAGTAAAATAAATTGAAGTCCGCCATTTATTTGGAACTCGAATTAAATAATTAAAAGCTAAATATGGAAATAAATTAATCAAAGAAATTACAAAATATTTTAATAAAGTTAATAATGATCCATTTGTTTAAAAAAAAGTGAAACATTGCTAATATTCCGGTAGTTAACCGTGAATTACTTTAGTTGAAAAAAAAATAGTAATACCAACTAGAAGGGATAAGCTCGGCGATAAATAATCACAATTCATCAGTGTAATGCGACACCTAAATTGATTAGCTGGCTGTCGAGCGAGCTTGAAAATTCAATCGCACACTTCGGGCGAAATGCCGCGTCTTATGGTTAATTTAATCAAATCGACTAAGGACTTATTGCCTGAGTTACAACAGATTTAGTTGTAATAAGGAATAAAATATTGGGTAAATAGTTTTTGGCACTAAGTGTCTGCAACACACGGATGTTCGAACATTAATTTTGCCAGCCACATGTAAGTGAAAACAATTAGGTGTACATTTTATTCCGCCTTATTATTGTTGTATAAATTCAAATACATCATTAAATGAATTTGACAAGAGACTTCTAATTTTCCAACGTCGGTATATTGGTAAAAATTTTAGTCAAGGCATTTTTGGTGATCGACTAGAAGTTTTAATCGCGCTAGTTATAAATACTTTACATAATGGATTAAAGGAAGGCAAAGCAAAAACGGAAATTTTTGTTGATATATTTACGAAAATGTGACGCAAAATTTTAAATCCAGTTTTGTCGTAAAAGCATTTTTGGAATTGGACTAATACTATAAATTATATTTGAATTGCAAGAAATTTGAATGGAATCTCCGTAATTAAACTTTCCATAAGTAAATATTCCATTTACTAAAACGGAAACGGATAAAAAAGTGACCCTTATAAGACCACTTAGGTGTTCGTCCGTATTTTCGTCAGAGGCGATTTTCTCAGAAATCACTTAATGTGGAAACTTGAAACTCGGTATAGTAATAAAATATAATAACCCCCACATATATCTTAATAGCTAAAACTTAAAAATATTCGCTTTAGGGAGGGTAAATAAAATACTTCGAAAAATAATTGTATTCTATATATAGTGCAGGGTGTCATTTGAAAGGGTTTTTTATAAGACACAAACAATTTTTTTATAATTTTCGGTGTTATATCTATATAGGTATACTAAACTGTATGCAAAAACCATACACCCCCCCCCCTTATTTCCAAAACTACTCAATCTGATGAATTATGAAAAAATATGGATATTTAGAAAAGCATGCTAGATATTATAATTTTCTTGAATATTCCATATGTTGTTACGTCCACCAAAAAGATAATAAGCAATGCATTTTTCTATTTGCAAAGTCGATTTTTTCAAAAACCTTGAAAGGCAGAGACTTAAAATTTGGCAGAGTAACTCATGTTATTAACCAACATATTTTACATGTATTTTAACCCACCAGCTTTCTTAACAAATTAATGACAATTAAAGCGGAAGTAAATAATGGTCCCAATTTTTTTTTTCTCATTTTGCATATCTTATGGTGTATCCTTTCGGCTTACTGGGAGGAGTACAAAAATATTTC
Organism: Druceiella hillmani; assembly: GCA_039881145.1. NCBI lineage: Eukaryota > Metazoa > Arthropoda > Insecta > Lepidoptera > Hepialidae > Druceiella > Druceiella hillmani. The sequence continues at coordinate 29,132,000 of JAYKKI010000013.1, read as the reverse complement.
ACATTTATAAATTTAAAAAGACATTTTAAAAATATGCAAAGATATGGCATGCTCTCCCCTTATTTCCAAAACTACTGAGCCAAAATATTAAAAAAAACATCATTGATAAAATCTCACTAGAAGTTGCAGGAAACTATAACGATTATCCGAGATATTTTAATTTTTAAGATATAGTATAAAATACATTGCAATAGAATATGCAATGTAATATAATTACGTTTTGAAAAATTAATATTTATAAACACTTTAATGGAAATACTACGTGTACTTAAATATTTGTAAATGCCGAGATGTATACGAGACCAACGTAATTACTCGTGCTCACAGATTTTTTTTATGTTACATATTTTCTACACGCAATATTTTTATGGAGACGCTCTTTTTTATAAATCTGTATTTCTATAACATTAATATTATTCTTGTTTTTATACATATTAAGGACACCTCATCATCTAGAAACAGATGATGATGTTTACTTAATAGTCATATGAATTGTTTCGAATCAAATTTATTTTTGAAATGAATTTAAAATTCCAGTTCAATCCGTACGAAATCACTGTATGATTCTTTTGCATCTATGCAGAAGATGTCATCCTTCACACATTTTCTGTTTCCTAAACATTTTCTTAATTACTTTTACTAATTTTTTTTTAATATATTAAAAATAAGCAATAAAGTTTGACATCTTTCCACAATAATGAACTAAATTGAAATACATTAGTATTAGGAAAGCGTGCGATGATAGAGTTTCTTTTCGCTATGAGTCATACAACATGCCCGTGAATTGTAGGCTTCCCATAAAGAAAACCTAGCTAATTTCATTGTTCATCTTCCTTTACGTGGTAGTAAATTGCATAATCATTTTTGTGTATGTAGATACATGCATTTGTCAGTGTATTCATATGAATGCACGTGTGCCTTCGTGTTCACACGTAGTGAGTGTCTGCAAGTCCGTGCATTTATTTCATGAATCGTTGTGGATAAAATTTGGTATTTGGTTATTCCTTATAAATATCTCCAGCCGGTTTTTCTTCTTATGAGCTACATTACATTGAAAAAATTAAAAAGAATTACTATAGTTTTCTTTTCTTTTTTAAAATCGTTATTCCTTTATAAGCCCAGCAATCCATTTTAATTAGGAAAATTCTAAAATACCAGTCGTATGACACTATAGTAAAATGTGAGTGTTCATATTGCGAGTGCGGGTGGAGGCTGTATTGTGATTATTAGTTCTTTACAAGCTTCATATTATAAATATTGCTAAAATTTAAATAGAGGTAAAAATGGAAATCCCATATTAATTAAACATCTACAGGCTGTATTTTGCGAGAATGTAAACAAGATTGGACTGTTTATATATTTTTTTATTCGTGCAGCAATATTATATATATCTCGAAGCAAGGCTGGACAGTTTATATATTTCAAACAGCAAAGCTGGACTGTTTATGTATTTTGAACAATTATGATAATGCGTGCTTTACATTGTGTAGTTAAGACACGTGTGTAATGCTTAAAATTGTGTTGTAGGCATATATCGAACAGTCTAGATTAATAGACGTATATTTTAGACACCGCAGTATCTCGTATATAATGCAGCATAATAACACATAATTCATATACGTGAAAAAGTAATTACAAAAAAAACAAATTCATAAAATACAATCAATAATATCAATCTACTTACAATGAGTAATTCCCGATAATTTCGAAGTTAAAATAAAGAAATGGAACTTTTTATCAAAGTAATATTTCGCCCTGTAAAATATATTAACGCGCCTCCCTGGAATGTCCAGCAATGTTCTTTGCATCAAATTTGAACGTCACTTCAGTCATCTGTTACTAAATACTAAATACAAGTCTGTTTTTCTAATTGTTTATTTGGAAAAGGATTTAGTATCTCAAATAAGTTCAGAAAACAATTACCAAAATAACATACCCAGCAGAGACACGTTTTTCAATTATCATTATATAAGTAGCCACACACATAAACTTCGTGTATCTTCAATACAATTAGCCATAATACACAATTATGGAAAAAGTAATTGTGATTGCGTCTTAGGAGTGTTCTGGCATCAAGCCGCCAAGCGTCAAGCCGCCAAGCGGCGCATTAATAAGGATTAAACTTTCCCTCCCCCGCCTGCATTCTGCCGCACACTGGCTCAGTTCGCTGATCTTCGCCCTTATTTATAGCCAAGCTGAACCGTTTGAAATCTTGTATTCACGCTGACGCTGTGAAATATTTTCAGCTGAACGGTTAGGGACCCGCATGTTTTCTAACTTTTTTGTAATGTAATTTTTCGTTTTTTAAACTTGGCGATTTATAAAATAAAAGTTTCATCGATTTTTTTTAATAAAATAATTTTGTTTTATTTAATTTTTAATAGAGTTTTTTAAGAAAGATTCTCAATTTATCAACTAATTTTATCCATGATTCGTACTATCTTGATTGACATTAATTTTTTGTAGAATTTTTGACTGAATTTGATAACTCAGTCTCTATAAATGAGTGCAAAATAAGAACATTCTACGTATTCTTCTCAGAAATAGTACATTTGGCGATTAATTATTAAAAAAAGAAATAAACAATAACGTAATTTAAAAGTGAACGACTGAATAATCTTTTAATCTATGAAATATATTAACAATATCGAATGGAAAGTGTAAGAAAATCATTGGATATGAGTCGCTATCTTCTGGAGATATCAGCATACGGAGTTACTCTACTACTTTAGACAATTATAAAATCTAAAGCTCAATTGTCTGATTATTATTACACAAGTTTTCAGTTTGTTCTCTTTATCTATAAGAGAATGAAACTATCCCAGAGTTAGCTTTTATCATTATCTACATCGAAAGAGGTCTGAAGCAAAAAAAAATTGTATATGTATTTAAAAAAGGAAGATAGATTACAAAAATAAATTATAGGAAAATACATAGTTAAGTAACCACGCTGATTAAATTTGATTTGTACGAATGGAATTTATTGGAAGGAAATTGATTATATGCATCAGATATTGCTAGTGTAGATTAATACGAATCCATTTTTAGCTAAATCAATTAGGTGAACACAAAAAATTAGACGCGAATCAAACCTGTCTTTGAAATTGATAATTAATCATTCATTACATTTATTAATTAATAATTTATTGAAATTGATAATTAATCATCAATAAATCATTGAGCCAATATAAAATGTCCCAAATCAAGACGGTATATATATATTTTAAAACATTAACATTTCATTTGTAATTTTTTGCACGGTATAAACTTTATTGACAATATATAAGTTTCCTGTTCTAAATGACACCTAAAATTATAAGATATTTTTACTTAATAGGCCATCATGAATTAAATTCATTGTACTAATATATGTTTAATTCGTAAAAAAACATTAAGCAATTTTAACCAATTAATTGAAAGTCCACTTTTAACATATAAGATAGGCGTGGCCACGTGAAATAGTTAAATTAAAATAACTTTCATAAAAGAACACAAAAATGGCTAAAATTACAAAAGAATATCTGATATTTCTAGAGAAAAAATGACATTCGAATTAAAATAACCACTTACTTTAATTCCAAACTTATTTCATCTATATATATATATATATATATATATATATATATATATATATATATATATATATATATATATATCCTAGTTTTAGTACTTTTTAATTAAAAGTTGTAAAAATAGTAAAACATATGTTCTACTTGTAAACATTATGTTCTCTTTATCTACGAAAAAAATAGTAATCATTTACGAATTGGGTCACGCCTTTTTTAATTTCCTCTACTTCAAACTATTATTTCCAAGGATGGAATAGGTTTAAACTATAATCATTTTATTTCTTATGGTTTCGCACATCCGCAGAAAAGCAAATGAAACCTTTTCATTTTCTTTTCATTTTCCTGTCTGCCTGTCAGATATATTTGTTAAAAACTATTGGTCACCGAGTGGTCAAAATTAGATGGTAATATACTTACCTACTCACTTTGTTGAAACCACTTATAGACAGGCGAGAATAAGTCACTTCAGATTGCTGCTACGGAATTTTCTTTTTGCATATATTAAGCGAGCTGACAGATTTTTCCTTTCACAAGAAGTTTATATTAAACTAGTTGTATTTTACTAAGTATAAGAACAGAAATATCTATTAGACTAAACATAAAATAAACACATTTTTGCCTTGATATACACTCCATAAACTATTGAAAAAGGATCATTTGAAATCACCCAAAATTCACAACTAAAAACTCATTCAGTCAATCTGACATTTTAAAATTGTTAGGCAACAATCTCTCCTCTGTGCGACTATTTGATCACAGAATATTATGTGTTTGACATTGACAGTATGAATGTAAACAATGAATCCTGTAAGATATTTGTAATATATAATTTAATATTTTTATAATATGTATTTTATATAAATGTTATATAAAAACATAACTTCCGTGTGCGCAATATGCTTAAAAAGGGTTACAAAGTTTTCCCATCATGTATTAATATGTCGATAATCAGAAGTATTAAGTATATAATCTATATCCCACAGTCCCTTAAGAATCAAATTTAAACTCAAGCATTTCATTTTATATACCTTAACACTGACTAGAGCATCAAAACTACTGAGGGCACCCGTTGATCTTGAATCTTAAAATTTGGTAAGAACGAAGATCCCATTGCACAAATAACGTTCCAAAAATTATTCATTGCAAATTCTGTACAACATCTGCTCACTAAGCGTTACTATAATAAGATATAGCGATACGGAAACCTAAAGACGCAAATTTGTACGCAATTGAGAGTTTTTTTTTCTTGGACACGTGCGATTATTTCATCATCAGGAGAATTAACAACGCAGCGTCATTCATGAAGGTATATGTAGAGCGATACATGGGGATAAAGAGTAGAGAACGTCTTTCAGACTATACACAATAGGACGCAGATACGTATCTGAAATTATGCAGTACTTTTGCATCTTTCATTTAATTTTTTTAAGAAATCAGAATAATTTTAACTTTAGCTTCAATTACTTAATGACGATAAATCATATACCTTTGCACATATAATTCGCTACTAACGACAAGGGGTCAATTTTAAAATCGTAAATAGACCACACTCCCTATTTGAGGCTAAACAGATTTCGACTGAATTTCTTTCAAAATTACTAAATTGTGTACCATTTATCTTAGTTGGTATGATTAACGCTGTCCATTGAAGTAATAGAAACATATATTTTAGTCGATAAGTACAAATTGAGAGAATTTTTCATTGCATACATCGGACCAATAAAATATGAACGAATTGCGGAATCAGGATCGAATCTCAAAAGTGATATCCGACCACAAAATTGAAGAGGAAATCGAATTATTCAATTGAATTCGACAAATGTGAGACATTAGTCGACGAACTTAGGCAATTTCTTGCCGTGTTAGCGAGGAGAAAGGAATGTGATAACAATTGCTCCTGGTGATAAATGGACATCACGTGGATCATTACTTACTCGATAAGAAATATTGCATTGTAAATGAGAAACTGAGCCAATATACCTATTATGTGCTACATAAGTACAATCTAAGAAGTGGTGTGGTTAAATATATTGTTCATACGTAATTGAAAATAGGCTTATTTGATTGTTTACTTATCTCTTTGCCCCGGGACAAAGTTCCAATTTTAGAATAATTTTATTTAGGAAGCAATAATTTTGTTCAAATGTGACAAAATAAATTAAAAGAAAACAATTAAATATTGAAAAATAATACAGAATAATTTCTATTTCATTGAAATATACAAAAAAATGTTGAAAGCAAATATTTCCACCATTTCTCTTACTAAAACTGATTCATATGAAAAAAATTTACCAAAATATTTTTTTCATTTTATGCAAAGTGAATGAATTACATTTTATCTTGATAATACAGGGAGTAGTATATATTCATAATTTTATTGCAATCATTTTGTTAAATTCGATTCTTTACTGCACTAAAACAAAATATTACGAAAGTGTAAAGCCGTAATTAGGCATCCTCCACACTGTTACTTAAGTTCTGTAATTATATTAAATAAAACCTCAATAATTAAGAAGACGCTAAAAAATATTAAGACAGTAATTGTCAACTATTTATGAAGCAAAACTTTCTCCCATTAGATAATACATGAAATCGCACGAATTTCATCAGAATCTTCTTTGCAGATCGAAACAATATACTTTGGCGGATTTCTACAAATAAATACGTAAATTTGAGAATTCTCAGTTTCTTGCCGTTGTTTAAATTTCAATTTAAAATTAAATCCAAAGTAACCTGTACCTAAGCATTCTACGTATGTGAAATTATGCCCTCTATATAAGGGTTTAGGGTCCTAATAACTTTTTTGTTCTTATTTACACGCATTTACTATCACATTAATTAAAGAAGAATTCAATTAATTTACTAAAGAAAAATCGAAATTAAATGAAACGAAATATTACACTTAATTAAATTCTAAAGCTTCTAAAGTATAGACAGCGGCCCATGAGAATGGACAGCGGTCCATGAGAAGAAAAAAAGTTATTTACGATACTAAATTACTAAAAACCTTGAGGCCATTTGTCAATGAAGTTTTTCAGCGGTAAAATATCAAATATATAATCATTATTTATTTCAAAATTAAATCACATGACTAAAAAGTAACTACGGAGATAGGCTAGTTACACAAAATACAAATTGATTCAATAAAAATTAAGAATAAAGCATTTGATTGAAAAAAACGTGAAACATATATAATATACCTATAGTTTATACAGACTGCCTTATTTCTAAGAAATATAGTATTGTGGACTATAATAACAGAGCTCGCTATAAATAATCACGATAATCAGCAGGCTGAGTCGATGTGGAGAATAAAGAAAGGACAGAGGGACGAAAAGTATCGATCTAGATTGAATTTTCACCCAGCAAGCTCTGCAATGCAATCACACGATGCACACAAATTGCTGCGTCTTATGATTAGTTGAATTAAATTTATTAGCACTTTATTACGTTATTTATGGCCAATGTGAAGGGTAACAAGAAATAAAACATTGGACAAATACTTTTCGGTCACTAAGTAATTGTTTGCAAAACATGAATGCTCAAATACTAATTTTGACAACTAAATGTAAGTGAAAAGAAATGGGTATACTGATTTTCCCGCCTCATTCTTGTTGTCGTTGCAATGGTTCATATCCAAATATGTAATTATTAATATGCATATTTTGCACACACTAACATTTTAAAAATTAGTTCCAATTTTTTTTTATTTTATTTATTATGACGGATATAATTTCAAAAGTTTTATTATAAGAAACACAATAAAATTTTCCTTTAATTATAAATTGCATATTTATAAAGGTATTTCATAAAAATGTGATATTAAAGCATTCTAACGCTAATTTTCGAAACTACTGAGCCAAAAATCATAAAAAAAACAAAGTTAATAAAATTTGGCTGGGAAATTGTAGAGAAATTATAACGACAAATCTATATTTTATAAATTTTGAAATATGTACTATTTTATATACCTGTGAATGACATAGCGTACCAGGAAATTAGATTACGAAATAATCATATTTTTAAATAGTTTAACAGAAATACTACGTATCTTAAATGTTTATAAGTGCCGAATCGACCCTCATAGTGTGAGTTTAAACAGCACGTTAATACGACCTATTTTTGGAATATTTCAATGAAATTTTATTGCTTTAGTTTAGTTCTGAGCGAGTGTAGCTTGCTGAGTTCTCGTAGTACGAACATGCGCCATTAATTTAAATTTTATAGGAAAAGAAAATTCGCAGTACGAATGCAGAGCTGTTCACATCCCATCGTATTAAATTGGTCTTAGATTAAACCACTTGTTCACACCTGAGCTATCTGAAGGAAACATATTTATATAAATCTATAATTTTAAAAGACAGAATCAGCGTCATCTTACTGGAATGTTGACAAAAGAATTAATATTTATTTTTCATATATATCAACTCGACAAGATGATATTAATGCTAATTTAAATGGAAAATATTTCTGACGAAAAAAATATGTCCATACGTTAAACAATTCAGAAGCAAGCAAAGCTTAATATAATTAAAAATTGAGAGAAATCAACTTCGGCATAAATTTACGAATAAATTCAAAAATATATTATACTTTGTCTAGAGGTATTAAACATATTTTACCCAAACAATGTCAAATGTAAAAATTGACGAAAGTAAGGAAATTTAGATTTTCTTCCATCATCTGTATTTATAGGTATTTATATACTTTTACGTCGATTCCAATAATCGTATACGAATCTGCTTTGAACCGAATCAGTAATAGGTAGAAATGAAATATATAATACAGAAGTCAATAAAGTGCATTGATATATGTCATAAGATCCGTGATATGTTTGGTAAACATGAAAGAGATTTATCTCGTAGCCTGAACATAAAACGTACCTCTAACCAAATTACAATTTTTTTGAACGAGTGGATCGCAATACTACCGTAATTTCTTTGAGTGAAAACGTCTTTATTGGACCGCTAGTTCACCTCTGGCGACTTATACTTTTGTAATTTCGCTGCATTAGCTGAAAAAATCTTAACGTTTTTGTTAACTGTCACTCGGCACAACTTTTCACTCGACAACTTAATTCTTTTGCTTACCTTAACCAATAACTTCACGCTGACGTACGAATAATTCCTGTAACGACATGTTTTGGTCGCGCCGAGTGAATTTCGAAGCTTTTTCCGACACCCTCCCCCTCTCCGCTGCATTTCTCAAACGCACGATGGTGTAATCACACTAAAAGCAACATATAGCGGTCTACTTTCTGAATATATAATTTACATTACTTTGCGCTACAACTTTTGATTCACGAGATGATCAAAGCGGAAAATAAAGGCCTTTAATTGCTACTTCTGACAGCACCTTACTATGGAAGCTTTTTGAAAAATGTTTTCACGTTAAAATTTATAAAAAGTTAATTGAACAATAATGAGAAAATGACAAATGACTCTTATATTTTATGAACCGTCAAAATGAAATAATGAACAAATGCATTAAACCAAAAGAGGAAAATATACAACATTACTAACAGTCTGACTGATAATATTTTACTGCTTTAGTGCGAATATGTGATCGCAAACGGTTAAGCTTGGCTATAAATATAGACGATAATCAGCGAACTGAGCCAGGGTGGGGCAGGTTATACTCGGGGGAGGGAACGTTTAATCCTGAGTATGTCATATCGAAATCACAATCCCTTTCTTAAAATTGCATTTTATCGTTACTCATGTCATAGTAAGTTTACGTGATATGAAAATGAGTACTTGATTAGGTGATAGAACTATTCCTTATATGTATGCTATTCGTGTATTTGGTTCTTTAATTGCTGTTCAACAGACGAGAAGAAAAAATAACTTTCCCGACTACCGTTATACATGTTTCACATCATCATGTTATTTGAATTAAGGTTTTACGCGCAATCTACGGAAGTTACTCGGCAGAAACATTCGCGTGGTAGCTATTCTTATACAGTAATATTTTGTTTTAATGAAAATTTTTGTTGTTTATTTTGCATTCGGTAGTATCAAGAATTACTCGCTGGAAATTTATTGGACCTTTCTCTTACATTTAATGTGTTCGTAAATAATTCGTTGTATGTATAAAGCACTTGTTATTAAGATGTAAAAAGAAGTTAATATTACATATGGTGTCTAAAGGAAATATGACGATTTGCCTACATTACTCAGTACATCCGTACACAAAGGTTTTAGATAGATACACGTCTCTATAATACTATACATACCTATATCTTCAGGTGAGAAAATCATACTCTTAATTTTTTGTGATATACAAATTATCCAGTCTTATTTTGGTTGCTTTTTCACGACATACAAACCTATCTGTATTTAGGGTTTCATATAAAAAGGAAAATGGAAACTTTTTAAAAGCTTATTTTTCAATTACGTATCATTCCATCCGTCTGTTACAGTCGTTTTTCTCAGAAACCGCTTGACGTAGAAATTAGGCACAGTAATAAAACATATCAATCCACATATATCTAAGACTCGAAAATATTTGTGTGAAAATTTTAGATATACATGTTAAGCACACGAAAAAAATTGGTCTATATCTAGTGTGGGATATCATTTGAAAGGGAACTTAAAATTATTAGGATCTAAAAAACATATTTTTAATTTATGTGTATATATCTTCATATACATATAAAAATAACCAAAAAAAATACGCTCCCACCCCTCTCTTATTTTTGAAACTACTCAACATAAACTACGAAAAAATTTGGGTTTTTAGAAGCCCAAGTAAAGGTTATAGGAAAACCACAGCAATTATTTAGATATTTTAATTTTAAAAATATGCACCACATTTTAAACCCAAAAAAGATAAATTAGGCAATATTTTTATATATTTTTAGCGGATTTTCTCAGAAATCGTGTATCGTAGAAACTTGAAATTGAATATTATTAATCCGCATATTTCCGCACATTAACATTTTAAAAACATTCATGCATGAACTGAAGAGGCTGTAAATAAATTTTTACTTTTTTTAATTTTACATACTATGAGGAATGTAATTTATCTCGCAGTATGAACACGCGCAATTTAATTAAAATTTTAGAGGGAAGGTATTTTAGTATTCAATTGGATGTATTTCCATCTGAAGGAAACATAATTAAACTATTCTATATTTTTTTAAATACTGAATCAGCATCGTTTGGCTAGAATGCAATAAGTCGTTGTCGTGATGTGTTGGGTTGATCACAAGGCAATCCGCCCTTTGACGACACGGTGTACTGCGAAGACTCTGGTTTGATTCCTGGCCGTTCGTCGAGCGGTGCTGGATAGGTGTTATGGTTGACTGTAAGAGGTTGGTCTCGTAGCAATAAGTCCGCCACATGTATCAATTAGATACATTAAAGTAGATAAACAAATAAATGAATGATAATTTATTTGGGAAGTATTTCCAATAGAAAAAATATGTCAATACGTTAAATAGTTCGGAAGCAAGCAAAACCTAGTGTAGTTAGCGACTGAGAACAGTCGATCTCCCTATAAATTTGCAAATAAATTCCAAAGCGTGCTGTATTGCGCGGATATTAAACGTATTTTATCCAAATAGCAGGAAGGATTATTGTTTAGTAAGACAAATAAAAAAATTGACGGAAGTAGGGAAAGTTAATAAGAACGTTTTAAATTTTCCTCTATCACATGTATTTATAAGTATTCATATCCCTTTATGTCGATTCCAAAAATAGTGTACGATTTTGATTTGAACCGAATGAATGATACGTAGAAATGAAAAAATCATTGTTTAACAAATTAAAGATAGAAGAAAGTATGGGCCAAATAAATTGTCGTTAATTATTCCAATCCACACGTTCAACGAAAATCGTCGCCGTGACCATATTGTTCTCTTTTTGTTTGGGTTTCCTTATACCTTTGGGGCCTAAAAATGAACGTTGTAGTAATTCGTAATACCATCATTATCAAACTGCGACTCGTCTGACCACAATATTTTTCTGAAAAACATCAGATACTTTGCGTCAGCATTTAGCGTGAATCTGCAAAAGTCTAACCATCTGACAGGATCTCCTTCTTCAAATACGTGCACGGGCGTATAATAATACGGATACAATCCTGCAGCGCAGACAGTGACTCATACAGCAAAATACCTAGTTGGTTCCCTACAACATTTGTAGATGTTGTGGAGTCTTCTTGAAAAAGACGAAAAATTTATCTTTCTTCATCCTGAGTATACATGCGCGATCAGCGAATATAGTACTACGGCCTTTGCACGGGTCCAGTTTCTCTAATTCGTTGATACATGCCAACGAATACAGTTTTTTCAGACATCTGACGGTAAGAAAATCGACGATGATAATCAATACGAGCAACTGCAGCGCTGTCGTCACAATATCCGTAAAAATACTTGATTTCAACGTATTCCTCATTTGAGTAGGGATGTCGAAAAAGATTTCCTTCTGCAGCCATGACAGTCAATTAATAGTGCCAAGTCGTCGGGAGAGCAATCACTTACAATCCAGCACACAAGCCGAGTCAAAAAACAAAAAAGAAACAATTACAAAGCCAATAACAAGTCCAATAAACAAAGCCAATTCTAATAATTCTGAAATTTAGGATGCATCCCTAAGGCAAAAGTGGTACAAGCAGATTAACTACTTAAAGTCTCAATTTGAGGAGGAAAGCTTCTCGCCTTATATGATAATTAATGATGTCATAAATTAGCACATCTACTGGTTTCCGAAACCTTTATTCTTATTGTCCAACAAACAATAGAAGAAAACAAAAATTACTCCGAATGAAATAGCATTGTACTCTCGGATCCTTTCTAATGATACGTACTTGCTATATATAAGCATTTGTTCATTTATAGCTTCGCCACTGTCATTTCTTTTGTCTAAATGCAAGTAATTGTTTAACAAAACTCCAAAGAGTTCTAAAAAATCTTTGACCTAGTTTTTTGTAGTAAGGTTATTTCTTTAACTTGTGATAGTAATGACGATTTTTAAGCCATATTGGATAGCTAAAAATGTGTAGATGTTTTTAAAATTTTCCGCCAATGTCAGGGACTTTTGAAAAAACTGATAATTTTTTTCTAATATTTGTTAAAAATTATAAAATCTGTTGACTTACTAAGCTTTTGTTAAAATTTTTTATAGATTATTTAAATTTAATTACTGTTTATTACGTATCAAAATGCGTACAAACTAGGAAATAAAAAAACAAAGATCTCGATAACGGCTAATGACTTCTCCGAAAATCCTTTAAATAGGTCGTGACATATAATATATACACACACACACACACACACACACACATATATGTATATATATATAAGTATACATATGAATATATATATATATATACATATATACATATATATATATATATATATATATATATATATATATATATATATGTATATATATATATATATATATATATATATATATATATATAGTCGTGGCCTTATAATTAAGAACACCATAGTATTGTATTCTTTAAGAAGATGTCAGAGTACTTTTCTGATATTACATGGTGTACATCCAGAAGTCTTGGTAGTTATTTAACTATTTTGATGTGTTTAAAACAAAATAAAACTAAATAATATGTTTAATTATTATAGGATTTATTAAAAAATAAATATTAAAAAAAAGTATGTCATAACATTAAAAATTATCTGGCCTACTAATTAAGAACAGGTTATTGATGAAGTTGACAATATGAAAATAAGGTCTTTTTTTCTGTTAACTTCTCTTAAATGAAGATGTTCACTGCAGTACACTAATACTTAGTTGGAAATTCTTTATTTTCAAGAACTTCTGCACATCGCCTTAACATTGACTCCACCAGGGCTTGACAGCATTCTGCTGGAATAGCATTCCAAGCCTCTTGTGTTTCTTTGAAAAATTCATCCAAGTTTTTAATGTTTTTATTTACCAGGCTTTTCTTCACATCATACCACAGGTTTTCTATTGGGTTAAGGTCGGAGTTGCAGGAAGGCCACTCGATCACTTCTACTGAATTAGTTGTAAACCATTCCTTAACTGATTTGGCTGTGTGTTTGGGATCATTATCTTGTTGGAACTTCCAAACAACTGGCAGATTTTCCTCTGCATATGGTAATATGGTATTCTCTAAAATATGTTTGTAGAGATTTTGGTCCATGTTACTTTCGATTTTTACCAAGGGTCCATCACCGAACCAGGAGAAGCAACCCCATAATTTGATATTACCCCCACCGTGTTTCAAAGTCACAGTGGTGTACTTTGGGTTGAAAGCTGTATTTGGTGGTCTTCGTACATATTGACGGCCATCAGACCCAACTCTATTTATTTTAGTCCCATCAAACCATAAAAGATACTTCCACTGCTGTAGAGTCCAGTTCTTATGTTCAGAAGCAAACTTAATTCTGGCCTCCCTGTTTCGCTTGCTCACTAAGGGCTTCTTGCGCGCCACTCTACCATACAATTCTGCTTCATTGTGATGTTTCCTTATGGTCCTGGTAGCAAGTCCTGATGGATCCTCACCAAAAAGTTGCCGTTTTATGTCAGTTGATGTGAGTTTGGGGTTAATTTTCGCATCAGTCCTTGGGGTGGACTTACGAGGACGTTTCTTTCTTGGGGCATCTTCATAAGTCTCATGTCTCTTAAAATGTTTTATACCATTAAATACTTTAGTTCTGGAACATTTTAAGTGGTCAGCTACCTTCTGATATGACCATTTCTGCTCAAGGAACAGAGATGCAATAATTTTTCGAATGGATGCATCACAACTAGTGTCTTTTCCCATTTTTTCTCACAAAAAATACTCACATCAACCTTCTTGTGGCCAAAAAATAGTCAGAAAACAAAAAAGTACTAAAAAAATTATAATCAACTGTATCTTCAACAATGAGCTAGTAAACTGTAGTGTTCTTAATTAGTATGCCAAGTAAATGATACCCATTTGTACAAAGGCTCAGATCTATTGTTAATTTTCCAAGAAATGCAGTAACAGTAAACCCCTGTTCAAAGTCATTAGTGATTCCTGGTATTATCACAAAGAGCCTGAATGCAACTTGACTTACATTTGCACATTTAGATGTTGAAAAAATAATTAATCCTTAATTATTCTTTAATAAAATATTCATGTTCCTAATTATGAGGCCACCACGTATGTATATATATATATATATATATATATATATATACACATATACATATATACACACACATATATATATATATATATATATATATATATATATAGTATGTCTTAAACCTTCACTTTAATTATTTGCCTTACACGTTCGCCTTATGACTTCTTTTTAATCCTTCTCTTTAAACCTACCCCTTAAACCTACCTCTTAAACCTTCCCCTTAACTATTTCTTTAATCTTCTCCTTAAACCTTCCCATAAAACTTCCCCTTAAACGTTTCCCTTAAATTTTCCCCTTATACTTTTCCCTTAAACATTCTCCTTAAAACTTTGCCTTAAACCTTCGCGGTATACCTTCGCCTAATATCGTCGCCTTAAATCTTCACCTTTTAAACCTTCACCTTAAACCTTCGTCTTAAACCCTCGCCTTAAACGTTCGCCTTAAACTTTCTCCGTATTCCTTCCCTTTAAACCTCCCCCTTTAATCCCCTCCTTAAACCTTCCCCTAACCTTCCTCTTCCTCTTGCCCTTCGCCAACCCTTTCCCTTGCTCTCAACTTATACTTACAACATATGCATTGCACTCAAGATTTGATAAACAATGAATTTCTTTTGCTACCTCATAGGAAGCAAAATCTATCATTTTCGCTTACACCAAGATGATAATTGACGTATACAATAAGACTCATATCATTCAGTATAATATATATATACATATATATATATATATATATATATATATATATATATATATATATATGTATATATATATATATATATATATATATGTACAAATCATAATTTTATAAAATTATATAATACAATAATAGACTAATAGACATATTTCCTGCGATAAAAAAGGAATTCTCAAAACCGAATTTGATTCGGCTTGATATTTTTGACGGTCAGTATAAAGTTACTCACGCAGTAATAGATACATCTATATCATATCGATATTATTGATGTACAGACTTTGTTCTTTATGCAGATGTATATTTAATACTGTTCATTTATAGCCAATTATTTAATAACTAAGACAATTTTTTAAACACTTTTAAACTCTATTTATTGTTCTGGAAAATATAGTGGAAAATAAAATGTCTAACAGAGAATATCATTTCATATTACATTAGAGGGAAGTAATTTTAAAATATGCAATTAAAAATGAAATCTTTCAAAAATAGTATTGTAATACCATATAAATACAAGTTGAATGCATGACCCCTAAAATTTATTACTGGTAATTTTTCAAATCGCTAATACATGGAAATATATCTTTTGCTGAAAATTATTTATATTTATTTTCTGTCAGCAACCTTTCTTCCTGCCCTAGCCCTTCACAATGTCTCTTCCCATGCACGTATCATTGGGAGTAATGCAGATAATCACTACATTAAGCAGGTAGCTCAACCATGATACCAATGGCTTTCCTACCTGCACTAACTAAAATGCTACAGCATTTTAGTTATACGATGATAAACATCACTCCAGCTCCTCTTAATTATCAGCCGTGCACCACAGTGTACCATGCCGTTAAGGACTATAAGCATATGGTCTACGTAATATACCACAGCGATGGAAGTGGATAATTTTTATATAATTCAATACTACAAATGTTGATATTATGAATGTCGATATATATGATTTTTATTGTAGATATTTCCAGTAAACTTTTCAATTTTTTTTAAACCGTATTCGTTAGTATCTACTTATAATTCAGTTCAATAAATGGAATTGTCCGTAAAATATTTCTTCCGTTTTTGCACATAATACAGTGCGGTTGCTAACATAATAATATAGCAATTTTCCTACCTATTTTGTATTCCGTTATTCATATTTATTAATATTAATGTATTTACGAGAAACATTATATTTCAACATATATATATTTAGGTAATACGTTAAGAAACTAAAATAGCACGATTCCATATAGCTAACGAGAAAGCTCTGGATCGCATAAATGGTTAGTTGTGTGTAGCGAGAAAGAAAATAATTTATTTGTAACTCAGTTCTCCAAATAATACAAAGAGATTGCTACACAATTTATTTTTATCCAGTAGTCTAACATATTTCATAAATTTGCAAAATTGTCTGTTTAATTTTACCTTAAAATTTTCTAATCAGTTCTATTCAGTTTTATCGTTATTCCGTAGACATATAGCAAAAATGGAACATTTATATTGCGTCATCCTCGTAGTTTCTATAGTTTTGTGCATGAAATTGTGCAAGCAGATGCTTCATATGGAGGTCAAATTAATGTGACGCAAATTTTATAAGGATTTGCTTAATGTTCTTCCTTTCCATGAAAAATAGAAGTGTTTTTTCCACGTGAAGCATGTAGGTTACCGGGTAGATGTTTTAAAATTAGGTTGATGTTCTATATATCATTTTTATTTTTTGATTCCGTTTGCAAAATATCTATACACTTTAAAGAAATGTGCGTGTCTATAATTTTTCAACCATGGGTCCGAAAAATCTCTAAAAATTTTAAATAATTTGATTAGGACTGAATAAAAATGATTGTAATCGCAATTGTAAGAAATGCGCGAACCCCTAATTTGTATATGTTCAGGAACTTAGGCGATTTCTTTTTGTCACATATTTTTTCAATGTCATAAGTTTTTCAAATATAATATGCTGAAAAGGTTTTGCTGATTTCTTATTTTTGCAATTATTATTAAAAAATTATTATCAAATGATTCACAGAGTCAATTATAAATTGAATTGAACAAATCGAATCATTACACCCAAGCACATACTGTTCCCGCGTAAACGTCAGTAGGTGAATATAGAATAAGTTTATAATGTGGGTGGGTAATATCGCCGCATTACCGTAATTTTTTTGCGCGAAAACGTCTTTCCTTGGCCGCTAGCTTGCGTCTGCTGAATACTTTTGTAATTACGCGACATTACTTGAAACAAGAAATTTTAAAAGGTTTTGATTAATTCTTACCCGGCACAACTTTTCACTCGACAACTTAATTTTTCTTTCGCTTATTTTGTTCTTTAGAGCACCTCAATGTATACGGAAAGACATACAGGTAACTCGTGCAACCCTTTACATTGCGGAGTTATGACTACTTATTTGGTCGTGCAGAGTAGGTTTTGAGGTTCCTTTAGACCCCCTCTTCTCTCCACTAGTTGACGTGAATTTACACAATGGCGTAATTACTCTACTAGGCAACTTACAACACTATAACTCTTCACAGATATAAAGATACAAAAGCGGACTTTAAAAGCGTTTCACCCCTATCTCTGGCGGAACCTTAGTATGGAAGTTTCTTAATAACATTTTCACATTAAGACTTTATCAGAAATAAATGGAATAATTATAATAAAATAACAAATGAAACTTATATTTTACAAATTGTCGAGGTAAAGTAATGAACGAATACATTACAACAAAAGCGGAAAAGATGCGACATCACTAAGAATCTGACTGATAATAATTGATTACATCAGTGCGAATATGGGATTGCAAACATTTCAGCTTGGCTATAAATAACGCCGATAGTCAGCGGACTCAGCCAGGGTGGGACAGGCTATACAGGCTAGACAGGCTGGGGAGGGAAAGTTTAATCTTGAATAACGCATTACTGAGCGAACTTTGAAATTGCAACCTCTTTGTTAAATATTGGATCTTATTGTTACTTCTATCGATGTAAATGAAGTTTATGTGGTACGTGCTGAGTATTTATTTAGGCGACGTATAAAATTATTTCATATATGTACACCATTCGTGTATTCTTTATTTAGGATATCATTTTAACTTTATTTATAGAATTAATTACTTTTCAATGAACAATAAAAAAAATAGCTTTTCAACTACCGTAATATATTTTTCACGTTTTCATGTTGTTTTAATCAAGGTTTTACTGCGTAAATTCTATAGGGAGGACGCGGTAGGAACATTCGGGTGCTATCGATTAGGTCTTATACAGTAAAATACTTTTTCAATAAAAGCAATTCTTATTGAATATATTTGGCATTAATTTTGTAAACTTGCTAATGATTAAATATAAATATAAAATTTTCCCTAAACTTGCTAATGATTAAATATAGACGTTTCCTCGTATTGGTAGAATACGGCAAGAAAGACCTAAAAAACGCGCAATTTGACGCCAACTCAGCCCAAAATTGAGCTGAACTGAAGAGAAAGGATAAAGAAGGCAAACTCTAAATAAATGTAACGAACAGTGTAGGATAGCAGTAGCAATATATTAATGACTTTTTTCCCACAAAATGCGTTTTGACTTATAAACGGCTACTAACATGATTATAAATTAGAAAAATGATTAAACCTTTTGTTAGAAAATAAAATATTCCATTTTTGTCTACATTAAGTTACCTGTATTTTGTGGTGTACAAAAACAAGAAAACGTTTAGACTTATTTAAGAATTTTCCAAATATCAAATTTCTTACCGATAGGTTAACTAGCTTACCCCCATGCATGCACACAAAGATAAGTACACCTGTTACTTTGACTGAGAGCATAACGAAAAGTATAATAAATTGGTATTACTATACCACAGGTCTGCTAGTCGCACGGCAAAAACTAACAGCGCTCATTCTCTTCATTCTTCCTACGCTCATCCTTCATACTACAAAATTGTATCCTTTTTCATTACGATATCCTTTCCCGTAACATGTCTTTAATGTTTTTAAATATTTCTTTCTATAGAATTTACAAGAGGAAAATAAAAAATTATTGTTTCTCCGTGGTGGGGAAAAATAACTCACCTTTTATTTAAACTATCTTAATAATCTGAGAAATATATACTGCAGTAACTATATACAGTTATCGTTATCATTTTGTATATTAGTAAATCTGAAACTATTAAAAGTCCCAAATCCGGAACGATTAAAAATTCAGTTAGAGCAAAAAAATCACAGTACTAAATCATAAGGAAAAATTCTCCATCTTGTAATATTGAGAAGATTTTCATTTTTGTGCTCCATATTTCCCAGCACTCGCTTATTCGCTATCTTTTTACAATAAAATACTGCTATTTAAAGCCAATTCATATAAGAACTTTTCGTATTCCCAAAGCATTATAACATTACACTAGTATAAATATCTCGTTTACTAATCTCAAAATCATTTCTTTTGGACAAATTTAACTACAGGACTGATCACTTCTTAGTTTCGCATGGCAATCACCATGGGCTCTGCTTAATTATTGACATGAAAATAAACTATTTTCCTACGTTTGTCTCTTATTAAATTATCAAGGCAAAGTGAGTGTATTATAATAGATTTTGTACTAAAAATTATATTTTGGATAAAAACTGCTAATAAATAAACCTTTATAGAATGACAAAATTTAATATTAGATAATAAAATTACATATTTTAGCGACGAACCTGAACAAAATACTATGTATGCGTGATCTTCACTGAGCCAGAATCTAAATATATTTTATAATCAAAATTCGGTATGTTTTACATGTTATTTTGTATATAATATGCAATGGTACTGCCTACTATATACATTCC
The DNA here is from genome assembly GCA_039881145.1 of Druceiella hillmani. Classification (NCBI taxonomy): domain Eukaryota; kingdom Metazoa; phylum Arthropoda; class Insecta; order Lepidoptera; family Hepialidae; genus Druceiella; species Druceiella hillmani. The sequence goes on along the minus strand of JAYKKI010000013.1, from coordinate 29,111,826 downwards.
CATGTTTGAGTTTTTAATTATGTAAAATCTTTTTTTCACCGTATTCGCCGTGAAAAGTGATTATTTTTACATTTGCTAATTTAAGTATGATTCTTTGTAAATTCCTCACTTTTTTTTATCAATTTAATACAGCCTAAGAATTTACACTATGTTAGATGCATGTTCATAACATTCTGCATACAGTTCTAAACGTCGAAGCTTCAGACGGCAATCTTCAGTAACACAAAACAAAATTGTTATTGTTTTATATATTTTTCCAAATAAATAAAATTTTTGTTGCCCATTCCATTTAGGATATTATTAGATAGGTCTTTTGAAATGAGATAAAGATTTCTTGGAAATGTTTTTCTTATTACGAAGCCTTTCTGGGAAAATATTCAGCTTTACATTAGGTTGTAATGTATGTCCGTTTATAATTTTTAAACTTGCGTAGAAGTAGTGCTTTGTTTTGGAATATGATTACGGAACTTTAATTTTGCATTTTCCGTTACACGCTTGAACGGTCTTGTAACGTAATTTTTTTTTCTCGCGTGAACTAATAAAAGTTATATGAAACGAGATAATTATATGTAATTTTGCGAAGAATATTCTTATACGATCATATTCTCAATTAAAAATGCCACATATTTTCATTAGCTTTTTTAAGGTTCTTAAAACTATACAAAATTCGATAATCATAAAAGCTCTTTAAAAACATACATTCATTTCCAAGCCACGTATTTATCGATATAATCGAAAATAAATTAATTCGACACCATGAACGCAGAGTTACAATCGCCAATTTTTCTGGAAGTAAATTAAACCACTCAACACAATTTTTTTCGAATTAAAAATGTTTTAATAAAAGAAGATATGAGATGGAAAAAATGTCATAAATGACTTTTTATACATTTAAAATGATAAATAAAATAATACAATCGTGAAATTTAATAAACCCTCATGAAATGAAAATGTCACAGTATAAATATTTTTATTAAGCATACATGGTGTATAATGTTGTCATATATAAATAATTTTATTAAATGGTCGTGTAAAATCATTCAATTAACATACCTTTAAAAATTAACTTAAAATTATTTAGAACTTAGTCCAGAGTAGTTTTAAATTAAATTTATTTTATATTATTTTTGTGGTGTCGTACCTCGAAAGGAAAGAAAGCGAAATATTTATAAGGTCTCTTATGTATTTGCCCATTTCTCAATCTGTTACTGCCGTTTTTAATAAAAGTTATAATAAGTCCTCATAATAAATGTTGAATCCAGCACTACGAAAATATTTGTATAGAAATTTGAAAAGGAGCATATTAATTTTAAATATCGTGTGGGGTATCAAATCAAATGGAATATTTTACTAATTCCATAAAAACTTTAAATTTACGGAATTTATTTCCATAGCCATAATCACAATAAGGATATTTTCCACTTTCAAAAATGATAAATTCTAATTATAAAAAAATTAAATTACCAGAATTGTTTTACTAAACATACTAATCTACAAATCAATTTAGTGATTTAAGTTCAAAAGTATCAATATAGAAATTTTACGGATGGCCACATTGTGTACTCGAGTTTTTTTATTTCAATTTTATATGTCGCTTAGGGTAATAGTTGAAAAATAATGTTACATTGATTCCATAACAATTCTACCTAAAATCCAGAGAAATATTGTAATATAAAAAATATATATGTTGTAATATAAAAAAGTTTACAATAAATATGTCTCCATCTTGAAAGCTTATCAAAATTTTTAAAAAATAAGTTGCTAGAAGTCTATTCAAATTTACTTGAAGACTTTTGTTGTGACTCAATATGTTATATTGTTTGAGAAATTCATAATTTATTTACGCGTAACATACCGCGCAATGCTAAAAACACACTATATTTTTAGTTTTGCCCCGTACGTCTATTACAACATACTGGATAATTTATTTCGATAATATCAAATAACATTAATATTGCTGTAAAATTTAAAAAAAATGCTATATGCCATACAATATTTATAATTGTGTCGAAGAAACACGTGATATGAAAAACCATATAAAATGCTACTGTATTTCTTTTAAAATTCTCCCATTTTGTTCCATTTTCTTCAGTTAGTACTGACTAAATGAACAATAGAAACATATTTTCAATCGACAAGTACAAATTGATGAAATGTTTCGTTGTACAAATCAAATCATTGTAAAAATAAAATATGAACGAATCTCAGAAACAAGATTGAATTTCCAAATTAAAGTGATAATCCAACCACAAAATTGAAAAGCAAATCGGATCACTGGATCAAATTCGACAAATGTGGAACATCACTCGGCGGATTACGATAACAATTCACCGCGACAGCGAGAATAAAGGAATGTGATGCAATTGATGATTGATAGTACCGAGAAATGGACATCATGTGGATCATTACTTACTTGATAAGAAATATCCAAAATATTGCTTTGTAAATGAGAAATTGACCAACACGTTTACAATGTACTATGCAGAAATACAGAACAAGAAGTTATTTATTAAATATTGATAGGTTTTTAGTTTTTGTGTCTGGAATATAGTTCAAATTTTAGAAAAAATATTATTCAGGAAACAAAGATTTGGTTAGGATAGGAAAGAAGAAAATTCATGAATGAAAAAAAAATACCCCCGAAGAATAATGTTGATATTATTGTTTATTCAACACACTGAATATTTTTAGTTAACTGTATTAATTGGGTTCGTGATAACCACCCACTTTAACGCTGATACCATATTTTGGCTAGTATAATAGTTATTGTATACCAGTGAATATTTTGGTATTTGATGGTGTAATTTATAATGAGCAAAACATTGATTAAAAAGGTATGAAATATCTCCCGTCGTACGATGGTATCAAAGCGTTAATTTTTTATAGTGGTGTATTTACTATTTTTTACAATTATTTTAATATTTCTTAAGTAACTTTGTGGCATAATACAGTCTTAGTCCTTTTATTTCTATGATTACTGCAACCCTCATATTTATTACCATTTGCATGATTTATACATTTTTATTTAAAAGTTCCCAAAAAATTAGAGACATTGTTTAAAAAAGCGTGGATATACACTTCAAGACGTAATACTAATAAATGGAAATTAATAAGAAACGTTACTGTTTACTCGCAACATTTAGCAAATGACTGCTTTATGATAGGTAAAAAGGATCCTTTTTAAATGTATGCGGTTTATGATGAGACAACTTATATTTATATAATAAAAAACACTCGCTATATATGACAAGCTTTCAACATTTTTATCATTAATATATTACTCAGAGAGTTCTAAAAATGACTAAACATATAGTATATTTTATCTAAACTTACCGATTATTTTAAAAGCTATAGAGGAAAACTTAGACTTGTCCAATGTATATTTTTTTAAAGGATAGGAAAATTAAAATTCTTTTAAAAAATCTGCTTAAAAAGTTAATAACATAAAGATATTACTTGATAAAACATATTGCTAATGTTGATGCTATCAAAAATGGTATGGTGCACTTAAATATTTCAAAAAATTAAGTCTTTATATTTACATTTTCATAAAGTTAATGATTACTTTTTCGACAAATTTTATTTTTTACTAAGTCGTTAATCGATTATTTCTAAGGTTAATAAATATATATTCCTTTTACTTTCATGATATCCAATAGGACCAATAAACTTGCTATGACACAAAATTAAGTTAATTTTTTCATCTTTGAAATAAATCAATCGGATCAAAAACCGAGGGTTAAAAATATAAAAACTGCCCAAAGGTAAAAGTTCTTCAATAATTAATTTAGAACAAAAATAATGAGTATTATGTTTTCGAAAAATTTTAAAAAGTCTGATGAATAAAGTTATTAATAATTAGTAATTAATTAATATCGATTTTGCGTATACAATTTAAATGATTTCATAAAACGTGGAATTAAGCTTTCCAAGTAATTAAATTAACTTCGTACAAATAGCTATTTTGCACTTATTAAGGAACCTTGTCCCAAAAAGTCCTGTATAGCCATTTCGCAAATTATTATAATAATATGTCACTAGATATTTCATCAGAATTGTATAACATTATGTTTTGTTTTTATTTGTTCGGTCATTAATTTAAAAGACTCGTTAAGACATCTTTCGTACTTCAAATTTCACATTGTAAATGTTATATGGATACAAAATCCAAATAATTAATTGAATTTTTCTTTGATTAACGTAACTGTAAATATGTGTAAATAACAACAATAAAAAGTTATGAGAACCCTAAAACCTCATATAGAGGGCATAAGTTTCACAAACATAGCATGATTACACACGGGTGTCTTTGGATATAACACTAAAATTTAAACTAAGGAATGAAACAAAAAATTCTCCAATTTACGTATTTATTTTTAGACATCGGCCAAAGTATATTGTTTGAATCTACTAAGTACATTGTCATGAACTTCGTACGATTTCATCTAATATCTGAACTTAAATAGTTGACAATCATTGCCTTAATATTTATTAGAATCTTCTTAATTGTTGAGGTTTTATTTAATATAACTACATACTTAAAAAAACTCTACAACAGTGCGGAGGATGCCTAATTACGGCTTTGCACCTTCATTCCATTTCGTTTTAGTTTAGAAAAGAATCGGATTTATCAAAACGATTGATAAAACGACCGTATATTAAAAGAAGAAAAAATATTTTGTTATAAAGTTTTTTGTAAAATAATTATAGTTTTAGTGAGGAAATGGTAGAAATACTTTTTTTAACGTTTTTGTTTTATTTTCCATTGATGTAGAAATTATTCTGAGATATTTTCTTTATTCTGCTTTTAAATTTTTTCCATTATATTTATATAAATTTCATGCTTGAAACTGATTATAAAACTTAAACTTTGTCCCAGAGCAAAAAGATAACATAACTATTAAATAAGTATATTTAACAATGTACGAAATAATATATTTATCCACACGACTTCTAACACTGTACCGATATATCACTTAATAGGTATGTTGGCTCAATTTCTCATCTACAATGCAATATTTCTTATCGAGTAAGTAATGATACACGTGATATTCATTTATCGCTAGGAGCAATTGTTATCATATACCTTACTCCTTGCTAACACAGCAAGCTATTGCCTAAGATTATCGAGTAATGTCCCACATTTGTCGACTTCAAATCAGTAATTCGATTCGCTCTTCAATTTTGTGGTTGGATTTAATTCCAATTTGGAAATTCGATCATGATTCCGCGATTCGTTCATATTTTAATGGTCCTGTGTATTCAATGAAAAATTTGAATAAAAAATTGGAATTTACCTATTAAAACTATATTGCTATTATTTCAATGGACAGCATTAATCATATCAATTAAGATAAATGGAACACGATTTAGTAATTTTAAAAGAAATTCAGTCGAATTCTATTTAATCTCAAATATGAAGCGTTCCCTACTTACATTTTTTTTAAGTGGACTCTTCTTATTAGTAATGAATTATGTGCGATAAGGCATACGATTTATTGTTAATAAAGTAATTGAAGTTCAAGCAAAAATTAATCCGATTCTATAAAAAATTTAAATGAAAAATGCAAAAGTACTACGTAATATCAGATATGAATCTGCGTCGTCTTGTGTAGAGTCTGAAAGACGTCCTTTTCTCTGTATTGCCATGGATCGCTTCATACCTACCTTTTTAAATGACATTGCGTTGCTGATTATCTTGGTGATAAAGAAATTATTGAATGTGTTCAAAAAAAAAACTTAAATTAAAAAGCAAAAATTGTTTCATCGCGTTATGGCTCCACATAGAATTAGCAATGAATGATTTGAATGAATGAATGAGAACTGTTACTTTTCTTGTGCAATGGGACCTTCGATCTTACAAAATTTTAAAATCCAAGATCAACAGGAACTACCCTGTGTAACTTTGATGCCCGAGTCAGTGTTAAGGTATATGATATTTGAGAGGCTGTGTCTTTTTATTTCACTTCGTTAAAACTTGATTTTAACAGGACTATAGACTACGGAATAAATATTTTGGTATTTGATATCAATGTCAACTTAATACCTCATTATGTATATAGTAATACGTGAAGAGAAAATTTTGTAGCCATTTTTAATATTATTACTCACATGGAAGAGTGTAAGATTTGGCATAGTTTATATGTAGAAGGAGTGTAGATATCTAAATTGATATAAAATAGTTATTACAAGTACATTAAAAGATTCATTGTTTACGTTCACGCTATAAATGTCAAACACATAATAATCTGTGGTCAAACAGTCGCACAGGGTTGATATTGTATACCAAGAAATTTCAAAATATTGATTTATTGAATGAATTTCGTGTGATTTCAAAGGTTCCTTTTTAATTAGTCTGTGCAGTGTATATCAAGGCAAAAAATCATTTACTTTATATTTTGCGTAATAGATATCTGTGTTTTATATATTAGTGAAATGCAGTTTACTTAATATACACCTGTTATAAAGTAAAATAACAGTCAGCTTGTTTAATATACACATGTTGCAAAAAGAAAGATCAGTCAGCTTGTTTAAAATAGACCTGTTGCAAAAGCAAAATGTTGTAGCGGCAATCCGAATAGACTTACTCTCGTCTACCTATTAGTGTTTTCAACAAAGTGAGTAAATAAGTACATTAGGGTCGAATTTAACACTTGTCACTAGTTCTTCACAAATGGGTTCGACAGGCTGACAGATGGACAACAAAATGCTCATGTAAGGGTTCCATTTGCTTTTTTACTAATGTACGAACCCTTAGAAATAAAATGAATATAGTTTAAATCTACACCATTGTTGGAAATGATAGTTTGAACTAGAGAGAATTGAAAAGGGCACAACAAGATTTGTAAACTATCATTGTTTCTTCTAGTAGACAAAGACAACATTATGTCTAACAGCATAAAGTGTCTTTTAATACTTTTTTCACAAATTTAAATAAAAAAGCACTAAAAGCAAAGTATATGGGTATAAAATAAGGTAGAAAATAAAATAATTGAGGTAATAGGGAGAGGAATAAACTAGGTTTATTTTTTCCAGAAAAATCAGGTATTCTGTTATAAAAATCAGGTATGTCTGTGTAAATGTAATCAGGTATGTAGTTTCTTTTATAGAAGTTATTTTAATTTAACAATTTCATGCAGCCACCCCTCTTTTGTATGTTAAAAGTGAACTTTTAATTGATTGGTTAAAATTGCTTAATAGGTCTTTTTACGAACATAACTTCAATACAAAATATACGCATTTTATGATGGCCTGTTAACTATAATAATCTTATGATTTTACTTCTTATTTAGAAAAGGAAACTTATAAATTGCCAGTAAAATTTATACTGTGCAACAGTTACATTTAACATGTAAATGTTTTAAAACGTATGTTCACCATCTCGCATTGAGACATCTTCATATTGACTCAATGAAATTACCAATTTCGAAGACCAGGTTCGATGCGCACCTAATTTTTTTCACTTAGTTGATTTGGCCAGAAATGTCTAGAATATTTGGATTCATATTCTTCTAAGCTAGCAGTATCCGATACATATTCTCAATTTTTTTCCAGTAAATTCCATTCATTCGAATCGATTTAGAATCTAGGTCAATCAGTAGCCATGCGTCGATAAGACGTTCTTCGGAGGTTACTTATTTATATATTTTTCTATATTTTTTTTATAATTAATGTTCCCCTTTTAAATATATTTACAACAAATAATGCAGTTCGACCTCTTTCGATATTGGTAATGATAAAAAACTAAGTCTGGGATAGCCTTAATCTCTTATAGATAAAGAGAGCAAATCGAACCTTTGCGTAATAATAAATCCAAGCAATTTTTTTTTTCTTTTTACAATCAGCCAGATAGCTATAATTAAATTTTTTGACATCTTATGAACGACTTCAGAAATTGAGCACATCCAATGACGTGACATTTCCCATATTAGTATAGCTTCAGAATCAGATCAAAGCTAGTCTTGACCTTTTCAATCGGAATATACTTTGATCAGCATCCATAAGTGCTCTAGCTAATTGGTTTGTGTAATGTTCCAGTCTTTGTAGCCTTTGCAGGATAAGTTAACCTGTTCTTTTAGAGTGGGCATCTCAGTACATTCGTGTATTTCTGTATTTTTAATAAACCATGGAGCATTTATCAAGGTTTTTAGGGCTTTATTTTGAAAACGCTGCACAGTATCTCAACATTGGAGTGGCTTGCCGTTCCCCACAGCTCAATTCCATACGTCCAGACTGGTTTTATTACACTCTTGTATATAAGCAGTTTATTTTCCAAGCTTAGAGAGGATTGTCTGTCTATTAGCCAGTACATTTCTCCAAATTTTTTATTTGCTTGTTCTCTCTTGGCCTTGACATGTTCTCTCCAAGTAAGTTTTCTAATTAGATGCATACCTAGGTATTTAACTGTTGCTTTCTGTGGTAAAACGGTTCCGTCAAGTCTTACTGGGGGATAGTCTCCTCGCTTCAGTGTGAATGTTATATGTACAGATTTTGTAGCGCTTGCGTTTATTCTCCACTTTTTAAGCCATGTTTCTATATTCTTAAGGTGTTTTTGGAGTTTCATAGATGCAACGTTAGGATCTTTATTACTTGAGAGAATAGCTGTATCGTCAGCTTAAGTGGCAATCATTACCTCAACTGAATAGGGTAAGTCAGCAGTGTAGACTGTGTATAGTACTGGGCCCAGCACTGACCCCTGGGGAACTCCAGCCTCTATTTTGTAGATAGAAGAGTAAGAATTACCGGTCTTGACTTGGAACATACGATCTTGGAAGTAAGAGTCCAAGATTTTGTAGGCACAGTTTGGTAAATGCAGTTTCAATTTATATAGGAGGCCTTTATGCCACACACGGTCAAAGGCCTGCTGTACATCCAAGAATACAGCAGAACAGTATTCCTTTTTTTCTAACGTTTGGCGGATTGTATGGGCCACACGATGAATCTACTCTACAGTGCCATGTTGTGTGCGGAATCCAAATTGATGATTCGGTATCACCTTACGTTCTTCAAATATTGGGTGAAGTCTTTTTAGTATTAGCTTTTCGAAGAGCTTGGATAGTACAGGGAGAAGGCTTATTGGTCTGTATGATGCCGCTTCTGTCAGTGGTTTCCCAGGTTTAGCAACCATATTTATGATGAAAATTTTCCATAATAGTGGGAAGTACTGCAGCCTTAGTACTGCATTAAACATAATGGTAACGAGAACTATTCTTTTTCTTGGCAACTGTCTGAGAATCTCTCCTGTTATGAGATCAAATCCCGGTGCCTTTTTTGAATTAAGTTGAAAGATGGATATTCTAACTTCTGCTGGCGTTATTAGTTTAAAGGAAGTGACATTTGTTGGTCACTGTTTAGGAAATCATCAATCTCTTCTTGTGGATACATAGGATTGGGCTCATTGGGTTTAAATGTATCCTTTAGGAATTGAGCAAATAACTCTGCTTTATCCGATGACTTCCTTGACCAGTTTCCATTTGGTTGCCTTAGTGGCGGAATATGCTATTTTGGTCTTTTGGTCTTCTTTTGGTATTTTCAGAGACTTAGTCATTTTCCAGAGGGAATAGTCATCGGCTTTGTATGGAGACAGAGTCATTAACTTGTCTTGTATCGTAATGTTTGCACTATCTTTCAGCATCCTCTTTAGCTCTTTCTGTGCATTATTGAGTGCATTTATATCCCTTCGACTTCTACTTGTATGCTACTGACGTCTTAGTCTCCTTTTTGAGGCAATCATCTTTTGGATTTGCGCTGTAGTATCCTGAGACTTTTCTTTTGACTCAAGGTATGTTGTAGATAGCCACGCTGCTTTTTGGATTAGGTTAGTGACATACCAAACACAGCTTAGAGATCTGTGTATTATCTTCTGTTTTGAGGAGTATAAACAAGTTTACATTCAATAAAAATATCAATGTAGTCACGGAAAGATTCCCAATCGGTTTTGCAGTTATACAGGGTAACAGGTGGTTCACACCAAATAACAGTAGTACTAAGGGTGCAAATCACTGGTGTGTGGTCTGAAGTACCATCCAAGCAAGATTCTATTTTTGTGTACATTCCTGACATTCCTTTTGTGATGAAGAAATCAATCAAGTCAGGAGTTTTATTTGGATATGTAGGCCAGTAGGTTGGTTCCCCTGTTGAGATTACACCAAGAGCGTTTTTGTCTACTGCTTTTTTTAGTTCTCTACCTCGGGTCATAATAAGTCTGGAACCCCAATAAACATTTTTTGCATTCCAATCGCCTCCAGAGATAAATCTACATCCAAGTTTACTGAAGAAATTAGTTAACATAAGCTCATCGATCTTGTGACGAGGTGGACAGTACATTGCAGCAACAGCAAGTGTCCCATGCCAGTCATCTATGGCTACTGCTTTAGATTGAAGGAACGGATGTTTTAGATCAAAGAGAAGATGTTTTATATTTTCTTTTATTATGATAGCAGCCCCTGCGTGAGACGTACCATCAGGATGATTAGAGTAGTAAACTTGTATCTGTTGATTTTGATCACTCTTTCATCAGTTAAATGCGTCTCCGAAACTAATAGGATGTCAATTCTATTGTGATTAAGAAATAATTCGACTTCTTCTTTATTAGGAGCTATGCCATTTATGTTCCATGCTGCGATTCGTAGGAATTTCATTTTTGCTGCTGGGCTATGAGTGTCGTTAGCAATCCCATAAGGGTGCCTATTTGCTGTATGAGTATGTCAATCTTCTCAGATTGTTTTATTATAATTTGTTCAAGCAAATTTGTTAGCTGAGGCTGTATATCCTCTGTTTTTCTATCCCTACTCCTAGTTGCACTGGAGTATGTCGTAATATTAGGTGGTGTCATTTGGTAGTGTATATCATGCAAATTGATGTTGTTATGGGGATCGAGTGGAGGGTACTCTTCAGGCTGTGGTTGAAGAGGTTTTTTGTGGAAGTTTCTTAAGGCTGGCTTAGTTTTGTAGTTTATAATTTGGGTCATTTTTCGTGCTCTGATCTCTTTGTATATCTGACAACCTTTGTAATTGGCTGGGTGGTCTCTTAAGTACAGGTAGCTGGTGTATTCCTGTTCTTTTTAGGACAATCTGCAGTTTTGTGTCCTGCACATTTTACACACCGATAGAGGCGCATGCAGTTATTTTTTGTATGGCCATATTGTTGGCACCTAGCGCACTGAGGAATTTCATTGGATTTCCTAGGGTCCTCTATCTTAATTCTTGTGTGATAAATGAATTCAATGTTTTTTTATCTCAGGATTGTTTGGACTTGATTACGCATTAACAAAGAACATATTTAATGGCTTTTTGTTTTTTTTATTTTGCACATATGACTTCGCCTCTAACCAAGTTCCCAATTTTTTCAATAGTTTCTATAATTGCTGCTTTTGGAGTTGTGTGGTGCAAATTTTTTACTATTCTGTAGTATTTTTTATCCTTCTGTGTAAATGTTTGACCAATAAGACCATTTTTTCGTATATGATCTATCAAATCCTTGTAGGTCTCAGTTGATTGTGATACAATTTTCAGTTGATCTCTATTGATAATCTTATAAGAGTACCACTTGGCACAGCCATACTTAGCAACTCAGTTAGCTTTGATAGGTCTTCTATATCAAAGAGAACAATTGGGGGTAGTTTGTGTACCTTCATTTTTGGGCTGCTATCTTTTGTTGGGTTTTCGGTGGGATCCTCTGTAAGGTCTATTGAAAGCCCACTGAATCTATTTGATGAGGTAGTTTCTACTGGTGAAGCACTAATGTGCCTTTTAGTGTTTGGTGGACTATTTTTAGGTCTTTTTTTCAAAGAGTACCAAGCCAACGAAAATTTCTTATAAAACTTAATTAAATATGAATTAGGATTAAAATAACCAATAAAAGTTGTATTGTGTAAATCACTATGTTTAAACAATGAAAAATTACATTACATAAAAGTCAGAAAAGATGCGCGCCCTAACTGTTCGATTGAAAATGTTTGACAGCATTAGCGTGAATATAGGATTGTAAACGGTTCAGCTTGGCTATAAGTAACGGCGACGATCAGCGGACTGAGCTACTGTGCGGCAAATGTGGACAAGGGAGGGAAGGTTTAAGCTTTATTAATGCGCCGCCAAGCGAGCTCCGAAGACGCAAACAATTACTTTTTCAATATTCCGTATTATGGTTAATTGTATCGGAGTTACACGGAGTTTATGTGTTAGGAAAGGCATAAGTATAAAGGAAAAACGTGGCGTGGATATTTCTTATTTTGGTAATTGTTCTCTCAACTCATTATTAATACCTTTTGTAAACTAATAATTGAAAAGAAAACTTATACAGCTATGCTATATATGCGATAGCAGCCATGAAATTTGAGGCAAAGTGAAGAAAGACTTATCAAGTATGCGGGATCATAGAGTTCTTTATGCGACAAGGATTTGAAGTATCACTAGTTGCCGTCATCGTGGGATCTTTCGAGGGCTGGGATCCAGGGAACGAGGCCGTTTTAGGCGTCTAGCGCGCGTATCGAGTCCTGGATACGCGCGCCTAATGAGAAAAATCATGTGCTTAGACGCGATCAAGTGGGGTGGAAACATTTACGTATAACACGTCATGGGGCGAAAGCAGTAGAGCAGGTAACTAAACAAGAACGTGATATTTTTGTTTTTTAATATAGTGGATTAACAAAATTTGAGACTAATATTAAGAGGTTTTAAATTATGTGCTGCAACTAATAAGACGAGTGTTCACCCTAATGTATTGCAAGTTTACGAAGAATAAAATATGCAATGTTTAGAGATTAATATAATTTATTTATATTTAATTAGTCAGTTTTCCATACAACTTAGGTTATTAAATTTAATATTGCATAATACCTAAGGATCAGTGTATAAATATCCGATACAATCTGATTAAAACAATGTAGATATGTAATATGTTATAGTGATCGGTGTGTAAATGTAAACTAGTTGTTATTGGATAAGAAGCTATACAAATTATATATATAATCACGCATACTACTGTTAAATAACCCATCAGTTAATTTGTAAGCAGTGAAAACTGCAAAACGCCTTATTTTGTCGGTAAATGTGATTGTTGTAATATTTGAACGGGTTAATACTATGAATTACCTGTTAACCATTAACTTAAATGTCACAATCTCATTTTTATAAAATGTATTAATTTTATAAAAAGTTCTGTTTCTTTGCTTTACCAGATTTTTTTATATATTACAGGGAATTACTGCAAATGGATTGACCTCAATGCTTGCACTTTATGAATTTGTTTTTTTTTGTTTAACTTAATTATTTTCTGACGTGTATGAAGTATGTGTTATTACCATGCACTAAATACGAATTAATGCAGTGTCTAAAGAATATACGTCGATTTATTTAGATTATTCGATATAAGTCTGCAATAAAATTTCAAACATCATACACGTGTCTTAAATACAAAATATAAGGAACGCTTTGTAATCATTTTTCGAAAAACATAAATAGTCCATCCTTATTGCACAAATATATAATATTGCTGTACTAATAAGAAATATATAATCACTTCAGCCTTGCTGTTTGAAATGTATAAGCAATCCAGCCTTGTTCACATTCTCGCGAAACACAAGCCCGTATATGTTTTTTGTAATAAGACAATTACATTTTTGCCTCTCTTTCGTCTTCTCTTTTTTAAAGTGTATTTTAATTATAAAGATTGTAAAGTATTAATAATTACAATTCAGCCTGCCTCCATCCGCACTCGCAATATGAACACACGCAATTTATTTTAGTTTTACAAGACCGGTATCTCAGTATTTTCACAACGAAATGGGTTTAGAGCCCATTGCTGTGTTTATAAGACTAACGATTTTAAAAATGGAAAGAAAACTGTTGAACTCGTTTTTAAGATTAACTTTTTTATTATTAGATTCAACTTTTATCCAGATCGGTTTATACAATAGATACACAAGCATGCAAGCATTCGCTTCGTATGAACGCAAAGGCACACGCGCATTCATGTGCATACAATGACAAATGAATGTATTTATATACATAACAATTAATATGCGCTTTACTACAATGTTAAGGGCGCTTTACTACGATGTTAAGGTGACGAAAAGTGAAACTAGTTAGGTTTTTTTTTATGGGCAATCTACAATTCACGGACTTGTTGAATGACTCATAGGTATAGGAACTTCATCATTGCGCGCTCTCCCCACTACCGATGTATTACACTTTTGTTCAGTCTCGTAAAAAGAGGTCTTTATCACTTATTTTACATATATAGAAAAAATTGTTAAGGAAATTAAGAAAATTTATAGAAAACAGAATATATAAGTAAGGATGTCATCTCCTGTACAGATATAAAATAGCATCATTGATTTCATACGTCCAATTGAACTGGATTTTTAAATGTATTTTTGAGAATGGAATATTAAGTAAATAAAATTAAAAAACTGTTAGAATTTTCTAATCTTTTGCAAAATCAACTTCAATTAATTAGGCGCAAATTCAGTCTGTCTTCCAAAACGGTTTTTTTTAAATCGATATAGTTATATCCCATGGCAATAGAGATATTCCAAATGTACCATAATTGTTCTTTGCAAAATTTACGTTTTATTGTCATTTTCTGCATAAGAAATATTTTTCAATATTTTTCAGAAATGGTGTATTAAGTATTAAATTAATCGGATATCGTAAAATAACGGTTGAAGGTTTGACTAGATAAATTAGGATTTTCATCTGTGTGTTACCAAATTACTCTTGCATAAGATTCGAGATCATATACAATTTAATTTTTAATAGTTTATAAAGTTATTTCAGAATAATTAAATTTTAAATTGATATTTCTTATCATACATAGAAAATTTTCTCGAAGAGGATATTACTGGATTAGATTATTTTTCAAAACCGTCACTAAGTAATTGTTTGCAATACATTAATGCTCAAATACTAATTTTGACAGTAAAATGTAAGTGAAAAGAAATAAGTATACATATAGGTTTTACCTAAAAACTAACTTTGACAGTAAATGTAAGTGAAAGGAAATAAGTATACATACAGGTATACATTTAGGTTTTTTCACGCCTCATGCCTGTTTTTTGTTAGTTTATACCCAAATACGTAATTATTTCAATTTTATTGAAGAGATCTTAAGTTTAACAGATGTTTATAAAAATTGTAGTCAAGTCAATCGTGATGACTGATTTAAACGTTTTTTTTTACATTTTGTAATAGCTTATACAAAAGATTTTTAATTTTGCTAGTTGTGATTGCAAGTGAAACATGTAATTTAACAATGTGCATATCTGATTTATATAAAGGGAAATAATGTTGAAGTCCTCTTACTTACGTGAGTCATATGGACTCAGGGTTGTAGATAAAATTCTATTTAAGGATTATAAAATTATAAAGAGTACTAGTAATGCATTAACAACATAATAATGAACACAAGCCATAAAATTCATTCAAGTAGTTTTTATCAGACATTTATATACAGTAACATGACATATTTCATAACTGACGATATCACACTTACTGATCAATACTACCCTTTGACAGCTTGATTCAGGATAATACGATTATTTGTGTCGATGTTTATTTCACTGAATACAGTTAAACTCTTTTGATGATTTTTTTAAGAACAACTGTCAAAGTGATGTTTGCGGATTAGCAATTAAATACTTTTCTCTAATCATTCATTTATAATTGGAAAATAATATAATTTATTGTCAATGTTTCAAATAATAAAGAAACTAAAATAAATAAATAGCTAACTAGGCAAAACTATTAACGGAATAAAAAAACACTAAAGTAAGAAAGAAAGAAGCTTTGAAAATATCAATTCAGTTTTAAATTTAAAGGAAAATAAAATAATCGTGGTAAATATATATTCATTTGTCAAGATAAGGGATGAACAAAGACAATAATATCACTAATAGTTCGACCGGTTGTGGTTGACCACGTTAGCAAGGATAAAGGACGTAAAGCAACCGATAAGGACCTCGGCTATAAATAATCGCGATGACCGACGAACTGACACCTAATAGGAGCAGAGAGTAGGCGTGATAGGGAGCATCTAACTTTCAAATAACGTGCCATCAAACGAAATACGAAGACATAATTACACCTTTACTATTAAATATTGCGTCTTATGGTAGATTGTATAAAAGCCAAAGAGGGCATGAAACGAGTACATATTTGAACAAGGAACAAAAATAACCTTTTTGAATCCGTTTTATATTTCTGTTCTAAAAATACTTATACAAGCTGTTTTAATTTTTCATTTAATGTGCATGGAAGATAAATTAAGTAGCAACGATATACTTGGCTGTTACTAGGTGGTTATACATAGAATTTAAATGGAAATTTCAACGCAATCATGTGATTCGTTACCACAAAAAGTTTTTTTCCGTCAGTAAAGAAGTCGTGGACGAAATGTCCACGAAATGTCCAAGCTGCTCTAGCCGTATATATTTTGGAATACGTAAAGTTAAAATTGAAATTTATATTTTAATATTTAGGAAAATTTGAAACCAAACTCGAACGTAATTTTCTCGGAAAATCATTTAAGTTGGTTAACAGTATAAAACTTACAAATTTTGTTTGCTTTGAAAGAAATTGGGCAGTCTCCTAATTAAAATTTTAGGAACTATAGTAATGGCCACTGTGTATAATATTAGTCCCAGATCCACTTCCACAAGACAAAGTCCGCAAAAATTACTGCTAATGCAGTAGTGATGAAGATAGTGTGAAAATAATACATATTATAAGTTGATTGCTGTAATAAAGCCCTTTAAATTAATTTATTAATTACGGTTTGTTATTAATGAAAATATTACTATAAATAGGACAAATTTTTGATGCTTAGAGCGGATTTATCCATTAACTAGTTATTTTCTTGTCAACTTCATACTTATATCACCAGTAGTTTTATCAATGTATTTTGTCAAAAAATATAATAAAAAGGGACTAAAAATGCAATGATTGATTGTTATGTATTTAATAAACAAAAGAATTTAAAAAACATAATTCGAGAATATATGATAACAAATTAGTTAATGACTGAAAAAAAACGGGAAACTTTTTATGTTTTATTTGTACAACACATTAGTTAATATTTTTAGTTATTAAATAAATATTGCATTACCTCTGATTATTTCAAGATGAGTTATTTACATCTCATAACACTCACATAAATAAATTACATTTTTACAAATTGCAAAAAAATATATCCAGTGAAGTGTAATAATTTGACGAGTTTAAAATATTAAAATTGCCAAAGTTAAGTGAAATGAAACAAGTGTACTCTTTGTCCTCCTCATTACTGTTGTTGTTGCGGCGGCATAAATTCAAATAAGTTATTAAATCAATTTGATTTAAACGATCTTAACTTTTATATATTTTTAGTAATAATATGCATTGTATTTAAATTTTGCATTCTTATCAATATAATCGTGATGACTAGTTTGAAGTTTTAATTCCTCTATATTAAAAATTATATGAAAGTTTTTAATTTCAGTTATTGAAATGGGAATTGAAAAATCATTCAAAAGTAAGTTTATCTTAAGCATACTTCACAAATAAATGAAACTACGTGATGTAGTATTATTTCTACTTTCTTTAAGTTCTTTACCACGACCTAGGTTTCGTTGTATTACAACATTTTTAGGTGGGCTATTAGCAAACCTAGGCCGTGGTAAAGAACTTAAAGAAAGTAGAAATAATACTACATCACGTAGTTTCATTTAATTGTGAATAATTAATTTCTATAAAATTAACGCCAAATATATTCAATATTAAGCATATTTGATAAGTGAATGGCCAAACTTTCTTACTTGGTTTCATTTATCAGTACCGTACCATCCATAAGTACCGTCGTTGATTGATCCATCAATATCATATCCATAAACAAAAATAAGAAAGATCGCTATGTGTCCAGAGCATGGACCAACTTTCATTCAGAGGTAATAAAATTTAAAAAAAAATAATAATTCGTTAATTGCAAAAAAATCAACACAAACCCCAACAAAACCATTCATATACATAGTATTTTTAACAGTTACCACACCATTTTCAGTTTTTAGAATTAAAGGTATCACGTTTATCGATTTCACCATTGCCCATAGCTTGAATCAGCATACAACGACTGTTTACAGATACATGATGTGAAACAAGTATCGGTAGATATTTGTTTCACATTATACCATTTAAGTGTTTTGATAATTTGTTAAGAAATCTTTCAAATAGGAGTTAGCAGATTGCAATCAAATATGCTTTACTTCTGTTTGGCGAATTGACCCTGTATGGGAGGGTAGAATGGATGGGATAGTTAGCATCTAAATTCTCATTGAAGTGCTTTCAAGCTTAATCAGACAATGAAACCACACTTTTCCTAATAAATATTGCGCTTTGTGTTTAAAAGTGTTGGAACATAATATTTATGTATGTAAAACGAGTACATATTTGGGTGATGAATAAAAACAATCTATTTAAGAAAAAAATTGGTATTTCTCTTCTTAACGTAAACATACTATTCTAATTGTTAAATTTGTAAAGTAGTCCTCGGAGTTTTAATTTAACTGGCTGCATACATTTTCAACAACGATATTATTAACATGATGAGAATAATGCACATGGCAGAAGTAAGGATTGATTCAGATTGTTATAATTTCTGCATCAAAACCAGGGCGAAACGCGTTGGTACGTAGTGACTGAGTGGTCTTTTAAGTGAATAAGAAAGGATAAAGAAGAGGCGAAAGATAATAGGTAGAAAGCCGATATATCGTACTATATATTATAAGCTCAAACGTGATTTTCTTAAAACGTAATTTGTAGTTAGCTTTATTAACCTATAACATAAAATTCACAAATTTTACTCGATTTGAGGGAAATTTTAAAAATATTTGCCTTATAAAATGTTTTCAAAGTATTTATCTATAGGCACGTACTGCATTAGTTCCGAAGCAACTTCCAGGAGATAAAATCCCCAAAAATTGACAACCATTCTTCAAGAAGATAAGCAGTTGTAAAAATATGAAAAAAATACCTTTGGAATACCAATTGCAATACTAAGGCCCTGAAAGTAATGACCATTTACGGTGTGTTACTAATGAAAACATATCGCCTATAAAAAAAAATTTCCATGTCTGGAATCTATTTATTGTTTAACATATTATTTTCTGGCGAATTTGATACTTATATTACAACTAGATATATGAATGTGTCGACAAATATAATGAAAATACATTGGATATGTGATGACTCGTTGCTACGTATCTAATTTTAAATATGATTTGATAATGATAATGGATAACATCAAAAAAAGTAATGGTTAAAATATTACCGGATATTTTTTGTCATATTTATTTTGGTTTATCTATCGTTGCTAAATAAATATTACACATCATCTAATGATTTCAAAATGGGTAATTTTCTTTTCGTATTATTTACATAATTAAACTAAATTTTTCCATATTTCAAATAAGTAAATCGAAAAATAATTGTGAATTTAAAATATAACAACTACCCAAAAATAAAAGCCTTTCAAGAATCCTTTTAGTAACGTGCATTTTGAAAAAAAGTGATGAATGTGGCTATAAGTAATTTTTTGAATAATTAATATCGATTTTACGAACAACATTTAGTTAGTTTGGTAAGACTTATAGAATATTTGTGATAGCTTGGTGCCGTGCTATATTTTTAGCTAATCAAAAAATCTTTTCCCAATATGAACGATAAAGCCGTATGTACAATTATTGGAATGTTTTTATTCCAATTTGTTCCCGCATAGGTTTAATAGCCTCGATCTTTTATTTCCCAAATATCACGTATTTATTGTGTATAAAAAATCCAACGATCCCAGTACCATTTCTACAAGTACGGTGTCCTTACTGAGCTTTTACCCTCCAATACTATGTGCAAGTAACTCATTAATACAATATTTTTATTTGTTAACATGTATGAATTATATTGTAATTTTAACAAATAATGAAACATTTAATAGTATCCCATAGAAACTAATATCCATCGTTTATCGCCTACACAACAAGGAAGAGAGTCAATTATACATGAAGCACCAAAACATAAAAAATATGATGTATATTCTAAAATATAGTTTGTAATACGCTTACAGCCATATTTTATTCACAAAAAATTGAAATTAGCAGGACAGAATTTGGTTGAACTTGATATTTTAGCAGCTTGTGTGAGGTTATCCATGCAGTGACAAGTACAGAAAATCAAATTGCTATTATTAGAATTGGTAGATTATGCCTTTCACTCTAATATACATTACTCTCCCTTTATGGCTTAAATGCTTTAGAGATTAGAACCAAGTACTTTGCCTTTTCATTTTATTTATTATTATATAAAGTTCTATGATCTAATATGATCTAAATTTTTGATAATATACTTTTCGAATAGAGTAAAATAAAACTATTTTTGTAAGGAAATAAAATTAAAACTACATGTTAGTTGTAATCTCAAATCGGATTAAAATAAAATTGTTTATTAGTCACAACACTATTATAGCACACACAAATACTCGTTAAAGATTATACTTTTATTTTACTGGCCACTCCGTCAATTAATATTCTTTCGTGCTTGATTAGGTTTGTGCTCGATTTACTATTATCTCGCCATTCGATGTACGATGCTAATATGATAAATAAGAAATTTTCAGCAAAGGTGAAACCTATCGGTAATGGTGAGAGAGACCTCTGGATGGAGTCCCCTCCCACCCCGCCGTGAATCAACCAACGCATGAATAGCCGACTGCCCGTAAAGAAAACCTAGTTTAAATTTTCGTCATGCTCTAAGTCGTAGAAAAGCTTGTATCCATTTTCATGTATATGGATGAGACATACATTTGTATGATCGCTATAGACCGAGTGCAGGCGTGTCACTGTATCCGCGTGCATGTTTGTATATGTGTGTGTATATGCATTTATCGGGTGATTTAGTCGATTTTATCTTTTTTTGTACTCTTATTTTAATAGTGCATTATATACTCGATAATTTAATTGACCATAACTCATTTTATTGGGAAAGATCTGCCAAAAATCCCCTCCCCCCGGATAAAATTGAAGTAAAGTTGTATGTATTCATATGACAAAGCCGACCATGCCAGGTATTTTCGATCCTGCAATTATCAATGATGAATAAGCACAACAAAAAATGTTATAAAAAATCTCGCAAAACACAAGGTTTTGCGAGAAAGTATATGCAGTGAAATTGGGCCATTCGTGTTTCCCGATCGACTGTGATAATGCTTTACATTATATACTGTGGACATGTAGCTGGTTCCTGACTTATTATTGTAGAGATATATCGAACAAATTAGTGTCGGACGGAGTGTAATAACACATGATACACTTGTTGAAGTAATTACAAAACTTCTCATTAAGTGCAATAGACCAGTTCAATGTATTTCAAGTGATGGAACTGAAATTGTAAAACATAAAGTTGATATTAACAAATAGAAAATAAACAAAACAGAACTTTTTATCAAAGCAGTATTTTATATACTGATATCGTGTTATGTAAAGCGTTTAAGCAGTGTATCTTGCGTTTTTAGATATTTGGTTGGAATAACTACAGAAATAAGAAAAAAAAATAAATAAATATATATATATATATATATATACATATATATATATATATATATATATATATATATATATATATACACACACATATATATATATATATATATATATATATATACACACATATATATATATATATATATATATATTAAGATGTCCCTTTGGGGTATCAAAACGTATACTACCTAATTATTTATAATCTACTTAGAGTCACTCAATTAAACAATTTTAACCCGTGTCGACAGAGCGCTGAAATTTTTGAAAATAGCTGTTTTTAAAGCTTTCTGTTTCTAGACCAACTGAAATATACATATTTCCTTTAAAAGGTCTCTTTTTTTAGTCTAGATACAAATTTCTATGTTATTGCACACAACGTAACATAAATTCCTTTTGAAATTGTTTTAAAGCTTGGAATGTCTCGTATGAGTTGCACAACTCTTTCAGCTGTATCATTAGCTGCTCTCAAAGAAAGAACGTTTTTTTTGCCTTCAAAAAGGTAGCATCTTTTTCTCACACACAAAAGTGTTCCCGGAGGGGTTTTCATAATTGTTTTATTGATGAAAGATATTTGTGCTCTTGAAGGACAATATTTTTTATTTATTTTCTTCAATAATTTTCCTGCAACAATAAAAATGATGTCAGCAATCAGTTTAGAATGAATGTCATAAAAACAACGTAAGAAACAAAACTATGTAATCCCACTCATCATACTAATAAGCAGATATTTCTTCTTTCAATAGAACGTATGTCTTCCAAAATCATACTAATTTTCTTTTTATAAGTTCACTACAATATTTTCTTTGGTTTTTTCATCAAATTCAGCAGCAAAGAGCGATAAGACGGACATTTCCTCTGACAAGTTGAAAAGGTTTTGGATAAACTTGGTTAGGGCTGCATTTGAGATAAATTTGTCAACAGTTTCATATTCCTTTAACATCTTTAAAAAGTACAAATCTTCATTTGGCCCCTTCACCGCCCGACTACATCTGAGCTCGGGTTTCACATATATAGCCACAATAGCATAACAGGTATTACAGCAAATATATTTTCAGGGCTATTTGTGACTTGGTGCGTTTAATCCCGCCTTAGATTGATCTTGGCTAGAAGAGCTCTCCAGTTGTAACACAGCAAGAAGTTGTTCCTTCTCTCCAAACTACATAAGAATCGGCAAGCGTACTCTTTAGAACTTCTCACGTCCAGTCTAGCTAATAATTTACCATCCCGATAAACGGTAATTTCTTCAGACGCATATTTTTATAATCGGATTTTACGGATTTTGGTTTATCTTTTCTACTTTGTGTACG
This sequence comes from Druceiella hillmani, assembly GCA_039881145.1. NCBI lineage: Eukaryota > Metazoa > Arthropoda > Insecta > Lepidoptera > Hepialidae > Druceiella > Druceiella hillmani. The sequence continues at coordinate 29,088,960 of JAYKKI010000013.1, read as the reverse complement.
GATGTGTTGTATAGAAGGTTTATTGATTGCGAAATCATTACAGCCAAGAGCTATTATTTCTACTACGTCCTAAAATATGAACCCCTTATGCATAATTTATATCTGTCTAAAGCTGTAACTAAGTCAGGTGTGATAAAATCTTTGCTTCCTATTTTTATAGTTGTTCCAGAACTTACGGATTGAGATGTCAATGGCAAAAGTTCTTCCAAGCTTTTATCAGGGCTGGTAGGTTGATCGTGTTATTCTTGAAATTGCATAAAATCTTGTGTAGTAAGAAATGACGATGAAGTCTAGGAACACATTTGATCGAGTAATTTTTTCTCTTCTTTTAGTTTGCTCCGTCTTGCCCTCTCGTTACGCTCTGCTTCTCTTTGTTTTTGTAAAAATATTTTATATTCCTCCATTTTTATTTATTACAGCCAAGAGCTATTATTTCTACTACGTCCTAAAATATGAACCCCCTATGCATAATTTATATCTGTCTAAAGCTGCAACTAAGTCAGGTGTGATAAAATCTTTGCTTCCTATTTTTATAGTTGTTCCAGAGCTTACGGATTGAGATGTGAATGGCAAAAGTTCCTCCAAGCTTTTATCAGGGCTGGTAGGTTGATCGTGTTATTCTTGAAATTGCATAAAATCTTGTGTTGTAAGAAATGGCGATGAAGTCTAGGAACACATTTGATCGAGTAATTTTTTCTCTTCTTTTAGTTTGCTCCGTCTTGCCCTCTCGTTACGCTCTGCTTCTCCTTGTTTTTGTAAAAATATTTTATATTCCTCCATTTTTATTTATTTCAAAGCATTAGTATAATATACATTGACCCCTTACGTACTGATAGACCGATAAGATCGATTCTGTAATGTATTAAGGTTGCGATTTTTAATCTCTCAAGTGCTCCATTTCGGGCATTCAATCTACTTTGATAATGTATACCGAGTGTATACTTCAACCAAATTTAATAAAATAAACTTAATTTTCTGTAAACTTTTCAAAGCTTGTACATATATATATATATATATATATACATATATATATGTATATAAATATATATATATATATATATATATATATATGTGTGTGTGTGTGTATATATATATATATATATACACACACACACACACACATATATATATATATATATATATATATATATATATTTATATACATATATATATGTATATATATATATATGTATATATATATATATATATATATATATATTTGTCTTGTTGTTACGTAAATCTCCTTACACATAATTCGGTGTCATTTACCATTTATTTGTATATTATTTAAAAATAATAAAAAACAAAACTTAAGCAGGCCCTCATGAAATAGTCACTATCGCAAAGAGATGTACATAGAGTAGGTTGGAAGCGCAGTAAATATCTAGTACTGATATAAGTCCTGTAGTAATATTATAATATTGTTATAAATATAGGTTAATTTCGGGCTCTCTCTGTATTTCACATTCAATCTTATGTGTCGACGCCTATGTATGGTCGCGAGTCTTGGAATTGTTACGAAAACACGTCTCCTTTTTATTAATTACATTACGTTTCTTACGACCCACATCAATGTACTTCACCGACATTTATACAATATAATTCATTTATAGAAACCGTTGATTCAGTCCAAACTAGAATATAACACAATTATTAGAATCGGCGCAAAAGGATGTAAATACAACTTTGGAAAAAGTCTAAAAGAGATTTATTACATTTCTCCACTTTCATCAATTTCTCTATTTACCTTACTTATATTAATACTTGTTTATACTTGGATAAAATTCTTTCAGCATCTTTGAGCTTTGTGAAATATATCCAATATTGGAAAATCTTCTGAAATTCATATAGAGATTGAGTGCTCTTAGTCGCTAACTGGATAAAGCTTTTGTCTGCTTTCCAATTACTTAATGATAACATATTTATTCCCCTCAATAAATACTTTCATGCAAGTTAATATTGTCATCCTTATGTCGAGTTAATTTATAATTGTCAATAATATATAATAAAATTAATGTAAGGTGATGATGCTTTAATCAGAAGTAATTATAAATTTATTTAAATACTCTTCGGGCAACATAGGTAGCTGTATACTATTAGTTTACCACAAATTGATTTTAATACGATGGGGCTTTGAACCCTTGCTTATTAAAATATACTTTTAAAATTGTTTTCTCTTTAATTTTTTATTTTAATTAATTTAAATTATTCCAGCGTTTTACCCGTTTGGTGCTTTTTCTGTAGCAATTACGCCAGGAAATGAAAGAAGTGGTCAGCATGTATTGCAGAAATATTAAAAATACTATTTCTTTATTTCTACTTACTAAATTTAGAGAACGATAAATGGAACATGTATTATAAACCGTGAGTCTATACATGAAAAAATTACCCTTTTGTACATTAACAAGTTCCTAATAAATATTACCTCTTTCAGATCTCATCGCACTGTAGGTCTGCCCATTCCTCTAAAGTGGAGAGCCTGTAGACATGTTTGTTATCCTATCTTATTTTACAATTCCCGGAGTTATAGATTTTTTGAAGTGCAGCGGAATTGAATATATTAAGGTTGCATGTAAAATTCGTGTATCCTCTAATATTTTATGTACGATATTCGAACAATTTTTGCAATATTTTGTTTCACTTTATACATACATATATTGAGATATTGACAATTTTTAAAAGATCACTTTAGTATACAGACTACAAAAAACTTTTTTATAATTTTGGACACTATTCCTTTAATTCCAAAAAAGTGAAATAATAAAAGTAAATCTTTCAAATTCTACACTCAAAAAAATTAAATAATGTTTATTGATCACACTTTTTCAGTCATGAAAGTATGAATGTTACTCTCTTTGTCTTTTTTTATCATATAGGCAAAGAGACATCTTAATATTTAGTAATACCTCCTTTTTAGAACCATTTTCCAGTTTATTTTCAAAGTAGAATTATATATATTGAATAAAAAAAAACCTTTTTAAACATCTCAACCTACTTGAAATAAAGTTTTCATACAATTTCGTCATATATACATTAAGGGTATTAAAACGGAATTACGGTGAAAATGTGCTAAAATCGATGAAATATATAATCGTCAAACTTTCCAAGTTCCCTTTAAACTGTAAATCGGCGCTGCTTGTGCCTTGAAGCTGCAAAATATTTTAATACAAGTCGTATAATAGAAATAAAGACAACTTTTTGCCTGCGATCGGATCTCATAGGCCAAATTTGAAATTCGATCTGAATTTAAAGCACTGTTATGCCTTAAATTCAGATTAAACATTATCCTAAATCTTCTTGAAATTATTTGATTACATATTAATCTTTTCTCTTGATATTGTGAAGAAAAAATAATAATTTTAATACTTGTAGATTAAAAATGTCGCACGAACTATCGTTTGTCTCTGAGTAGGTTGAAACCTTTTATTTGTGCGTCTAGTTTTGTATTTTTCAAGTACAAAATGTGCTGTATTTATTCTCTTTTTTATTTGTATAACGACTATTATCTTCGTATAACGACTTATCTTGTATAACGACTATTATCTCTGAAACAGTATTATTACCCTTTCGGAAATTATTTCTTATGCTATGATGTTATGTCGGTCCTTCGTATCAATATTATGAGATCTATCATCTTTTTTCAAAAACGACCATAAAATCTACTCAGCTCTTGTTTTCCCTAAACTGATAAAAGGAGTGGTAAAAAACGTATTGAAAAAGAACTAGGCACCGTTTTGCTTTATTTTGAAGAATTGGGAGAATGAAGTAATTTGCTTTATGCCCTGCTTCAAGCATAATCTGTTTAAAACTGTGTGCAAATTAACAAATAAAGAAGGAAAAATTATTTATCTATTGGGAAATCTCGGAATAGAGAGGACTCAAATCCCGTTATTGCAGTCTATCTAAATTTTATAAATCATGTCTTTAAAATATCAATCAGCTCTGAACTCAAAACTGTTGCAGGTTTTTTTCAGTAACATAAGGGAATGCAAACGATTTCCCGCTATGTCGTCCATATAACATTTTAAGCTGCAGTTTTACGTCATAGATATCAATTATATGAAGAGTAAAATTACATGCACTCGTAAATACTATTCAAAAAGTAGAATTTAAACACTGTAACCTATATGTATTTGACTTATCATTTGCTATCAGAGGTGCTAACAATTTTCAGATCTTTCAAAAACAATAAAATTGTTTGACCTCTTCAGTTTGTGACTTCAAAAGGACGAGTAGTTAACTCAACCTTGTCTAGAATACAACTTGATTTGTTTATAGTATCCTAAGTTACTGCGAAAAACAAAATTGCCGCACTCGCAAACTTATGCAATCTGCATCACCAGATGCAGATTGCATAAGTTTGGACAATGGTTTCATCACCAGTGGACAATGACCTAACACTTTGGCTTTCATCTTGGTTCGGTTAGTGTAGAATCCAAATTCCTCTCTGACAGTCTCCATAACCCAATATTCTTTGCTCAAACAGTGCGTACATTATTACTAAAAAAATTAATATTATCAAGTGATATTCAGTCTATCCTTACGTTTTAAAATTGCTCTTAAAAATGGATTTGAAAAGCCCTTCCAGTGAGAAACGTAAGTACAGACCCTGATATAAATGAGGAACAGAAAACCAATTTAAGTACTTGACATACTTATGTAAATTAAATTTCAACTCGATTACTCACTGTGAATAACTTATCTAAAACAGGCAAAGCAATTACTTTCAAACTTTCACAAGAATTTTAATTAAAATAACAACATTTCGTTAAAAACTTGCCATTATTTAATTCTTTTGGTGCAATCCAGGTTCTTAAATTTGAAATTCTACATGTATAATTTAATATGAAATCGACCAACACATGTGGAAAAGCAGTATGCAAAAATTTTCAATCCTCATTTTACTTTACCTCCGGGAATACATTTCGGATTATATCTAAAATTTTAACAACTAAAATTTTAACATTTTTGAACCAATTTTAATACCCTCCATTGGCTTGGTTCCAATCCACTAACCTAAAGAATAACTATTTAGATTTTTAAATTATAGGTTTAAATATTTCGATTGCATAACTCAAGGGTGGATTTCCGAAAACTGTTTCTCGCAAAATAATGTATCTTATCCTTCCACTGAATATAAATAAATGAAAAAAATCCGCTGTCAATCCAATATTCCATTTAAATCAGTAAGGGTACAAAGATAATTACGCACGCACGTATGTACATACATAGAAACCTAGGACTTTGATGTTATTAGTGTTTACCCACTTAAATTTTCCTTGAAATCGCCCTTATTCTCATACTTTCATTGACTTCTCCTGGATACTAACGCGATACTTTAATAATTTTGATAAAAGAACAAAATAATTAGACCTACTAAAGGAAATTAATATTTTTATTATAAAATAACAAAGTGAAAGAAGACAAAGTAGAAATTTAAAAAAATTTACATATTTATATAATATCATGTTCTTAAATATTTCTCAAAAAATTTCATCACTGAAATGAAAAATAAAAAAATTATAGAATAATAACAGAGTATATTTTCTTTTATAATTACAGAATAAAAATATAATGTATAATATTTTGTTTATAATGGGAAAGTGAAACCATGGAATACCCATGGTAAAAATCCTTACGTGTGATTAATGTGGAGCTAGAGTCTTCAGCGGAACACGCGAAAGAAAGAAAACACAAATTGAAAAAGATATTTGTGATAAAAAAAATAATTGTGATAAAAAAAATTTACAGCTCTACTCAAATAATTCTATGTTTATTTATTATTACAAAGTCAATTATAAATTGCATGCGTAGGTGCCATATAACTGCTATCTTATTTTAGATGACCGAATACATTTCATACATTTAGCTGCATCGTAGTACACCACTAAGCCAAGAGTGGCGTAACTGGATATTTCACCCTACTTCGGAAATATAGCAATTTGGATAATCTCAACAACGCAACTCTAGCGAATGCTGGAAGTATAATTTTTATGTTAAATACCCAACCCCCAATTTTATGATTACATCTTTATTCTTAAAATTTTTACATGAAAAATAAATGCAAAATATTTCAATTTGACGCCAATTTCTTATCTTATTTACTTATTCACTCAAGCACTCATTGATACATAATCAAAAACCTATAAGTAAAACAAGAAGTTGAAAAGATTAGTTAAGAAAGAAATCACAAATCTAGAAATTGTTTTGTAAAAAATATAAGAATGAAATTAGCATATTTATTAACGTTTATAAATACGTAATGCGTTTCTATATATGGCTCTTTATATATATATATATATATATATATATATATATATATATATATATATATATATATATATGTATATATATATTGTGTCAAGTGGGTTATATAAAATATTATGGCAATAAATAAACTATTTAACTGTCTATTCCAGATTATAGATTCGCTTAATGCTTCCATGATTATATAAAATCGCCAGTCTTTTTTGTATTTACTTTTTTCACAATTCCCTATTGATGCCGTTAAGAACGACTGACGCCGAAAGAGCTGCAGCGTCCTCATTTACGGTTTAACGATTCACCTTTACATAAAGCATAAGGTATTATCATTGTTTTGTATTCTTTAAAAAATGGTTGACTTAAAATTGTGTACCTCAATTTTTGCTTTCAACAATAAGAACCTCAACAAAAAGCATGAGAAGAGCTGCAACGGAAAGAAAAAGAAAAAATGAGGGCGATTTTTGCTATGAATATAGCCACAAAAACTTCTATGTTACATCAAGAATTTTTTGAAAACATGATAACTAATATTACAACATGATAACATATAACACTTTTACGCGCTGAACAACCCGTAACATGGAGTTAAGTGACGTATCTGGTAGAGTAACTATATAAAGGTGGTCAAGAACCTGTAACAAATTTAGATTGCCAGGAAGCTTCCCATTGTATCTATAATCATATGCTTATAAATAGCCTCAAATAAGCAAGTTCGCGCGCCTATTTTATAATGGCTTTGAAGCAAGCTATCCTTCTTATATTTTGCTGCATCTCTTCATTTCGGAAGTGAATGTGTTAAGCTGCATGATTAGGGGACGCACTAGCATTAACGAATTAAAATGAACGGAGTTTAGCTTAATATGGCAATATATTCAGTAGGAATTTATAGTGGTACTCATCCATCTAAGTCATAATTATTTTATTGACACAGACCCTTTTGCGTGTTGGTGGATGGAAATCTTGAAAATAGATATAAAAAAATTTACTCACAGATAATCTTTCATAATCACAACATTCACAAATATCGTATGCAGCGCGTATTCACAATGTGGCTGGACTGCTCTGAGTCACAGCTGTAACCACAATCTCGTCATGATAGTAAGAAGTACTTCCACAAAAAATTCATGAAATTACTAAAGTGCCAAAAGTGAAACTTATGCATGTATTGGGTTTCCACCTTGATACTACAGCGAAAGCGTTTCTGGTGTATACGAAAGCTATGAAATTGAATACTAAAGGTAGCTCTGCATCCTTAAATATTACCATAGTTGAGTCCTCGCGCGACATATTATTTAAACCGGATGCTTGGCTTAAATATATTTCCATAAATAATTAGCGATTTCGTCGTCCAATACACATAATTATGGCGCTAAAGTCAACATTTGCTACCAAAATGTTCAAGGTTGTTATCTGTAATAAAGTGGTCTGCTGAAACTGTGCTTGCTATATCCTACATATTCTTTGAATTTGCTGAGACATGGTGCAATGACTCGATAAGCAACTTAGTACTGGTCCCTGGTGAATTGTCTATAGCACGAGCTGACTGCATTGTTGGCCGCTAAGGTGGAGGGGTGCTTCTGCCTGGCATGCGCCCCTTTACAATTCATCTCCTTGGACGTCGATATAACTAACGTCGAAGAGTGTATTTTTGTGTCAGTGTCTTACTATTCATTTTGTACCATCATCATTTGTGTTTTGTATATTCCTTTTAGTTCTTGTGACTGTTTGTTGTACATATAATGGTAATATATCGTCATTCCCGGAGAATTTAATATGTTTGGTGCATCCCAATTAATCGTGAACCAGTTCTGTTGGTTTCTATACTATTGTAACTTGCAAGAGTGTAGTGAGTTGGTTAATCGTAGCAAAAGGAAACTGATTTGGCTCATTTAATGATGCAGAAACGTATATGAGCGTACTATCGACACTGGGAAAGTTATAAATATGCAGATATTCAGAGCTATATTACTCCCCGCTGAAGATGGGCATAAATTCGTCAACTCGCTAGTGCATCACGCGACTGCTCGGGTCAAGTGAGATTTTCGTAACACAATTTTTTTTTAATTATTCAAGAAATATAATACTTTATCGTATGACAATATTCATAAAGCTAACGACCCTGATTAAGCTGTTAATTTTATATTCACCCCAACGAATAATGTTTTAAGTGACTGTATTTCAAATAAAAAGCAGATTAGTGTGAAAGATGTCATTACCCGATTTAGTTTAACATTAATCTTAACTGCTCCATTCAGGCTAAATTATATTACCATAAACAACACAAAAAGTTTGGTATAAGCAATTATTGCGAATGGTTTAGGTTTTAGTGAAAACAAGTAAAATATAACACTAGATTATAGCGAATATGTTCGGAATGTTGAAGCTTAAATTAATTTGGACACAAAAATATTTTGGATATACGTGATTTGTTAGCACTCGGACAGGCAGCTTCCCGCAACTATAGCACACAACGGAATCTTGTACTCGGTTGAAGTCGCTACGAATTCCTTTGCTCCGTATTTTATTTTAGTTTTTTTAATGACAAATTGGCGCTCAACTTTGCAACCGTGGCACGACCCACTGTTAATAATGACTCATCTCTTTTGCATATTGGTGCAGTGGATGTTAATAAAGTGGAACTCACGTTGGAACAGCTCCAATTAAATTTATTCACAGTCTTAATGGTTTACTTCCACACGTAATCAACCCTATTCCGATATTTTCGTCAAACTGCTTACATTTATAATAAATCTTCCATTATGTTCTGAAATTTATCCATCTCTTTGGAATATTTCCCGGGTAACTCCAGTTTTGAAATCTGGTTCTAGCTCTTAAATTATTGGCCTATGGGAGTTTTATTTTCATTTGTCAAAATATTAAAAACTGTTTTACATCGGCGTATCCATATGCACAATCATAATTAATGAATTGCCAGTACGGTTTCCATTTAAAGCGTTTCACCGGCACTAATCTCATTTATTTTATGCATTAAGTAGCTGAAGATTTAGCCTATTTTGATTTTAAAAAGGCATATAACTAAAGTCGACAATTACATTCTACTAGTGAAATTATTGGAGGCAGGAATGTCTTCCGCTCTAGTAAAATTCTTCGTTAATTGCTTTCTGGGCTCATAAACGATACATGTGATTCGGAAATTTCAAATCTTACCATTACTTTACTTAACATCGAGTCAGTCATGGCTTCTGTTTGCCAATGATGTATAAGTCTTATTAGGTGTTAATAACCAATCTGATAATGAGCTGTTTCAACATGATGCCGACTCAGTCTTCTAATGAAGTCTGGGCGAAAAGCTACATTATAATGTAAGTAAATATACTAAGATGAATTACTCCCCCATAAGTTTCCCCCTTGTGCGTAGTTATGAACTAGGCGGAGCTACACTCAAAAAGTTTCCAGCGGTGCAGGATCTCAGTGTCATTTTGGATTAACATCTCTCGTTTCACGATCATATCGTATAAAAAATATACGGATGTTATCTTTACTTATTTCCCTTAGATTTCATAATGGTTATGGTCGGATGTAATTCCCTTCGACTTCTACTTTTATTTATTAAACCTTATTAGAGCACGCACGAATATTCCACAGTGTTCAAGTGTTTATCGTACACTCACGTTATTCAATGCAATATTGCGAGATGCACTCAGTCTATATATTTTTATCTACAACTAATTGTTAGATGATATTTATCGAAATTAGTGTGTAGATGTACTAGAATTGTATTGAATTGCTTTGTGTGTATTGTCTTATTCGTTATTGTTTTATAATCATTAGTCATATGTTCTTCCATTTACCCAACGATCATGAGATATTTATATACAAGACAATATTTTCCTTTCTCTTAATTTTAGTTATGATAAATTTTACTATTCTTTCTATTTTTAATGGGATATAATATCACATCTTTTATTTGTTTAGATTTTTCTCTTTGGCTTCGATAAATACGTGAAAGATTATAAACATAAATTCTGCAGTATTTGTTTATCGCATCACTTTTTATAAGAACAGACTTTCATGTCGTGTTCTGAATCTTATAAACTGTCTTTTTACGACGATATGTAAATTTTAGGTTTCTTGTTTTTTCTTTAGATTTAATTTATGCATTTTAATTGTTCTGTTGTAACGCCTTTATTCATTCTTATGCATTGCATACCTGTAATTATCGCTAAATATATGAGAAACGTATGAACACATAAATTTAACCTATTTTCAAATTAAGCACATGAATTTAAATAAATTTGGAAATCTCGCACTCTATTTGTGTACTATAATTAACAGTGGTCGCTGGTCATTTGGGACCCGGTTTAGCGAGCGAGCTTCTATCGTTTCGCAAAATTGACTTTGAGATCTGACATTAAATGATTTGAAATAAATGTTGCCAAATATACAACGATGTATCTAGACACATAATAATATTTCTTATTTTAATTGATGGAATTACTGAAACGATTCTCCAATTAAATACTGGTAAAGCTTGCTAAAAGATGGAGTTGCGGCTAATATATTACTTATCCCAGTTCGTTGTTTTATTTGGGCCAATAATAACAGGTAATATTTAAATATCTTATACATATTATTTTATTCTGGTCTGTTTTTATGTATTTAAGTTTATGTAATCGAGAGATCAGTTTGAAAAGAGAGCAGAACAAAAGTATGAAAGCCTTGAAAACGTTTAAACTATAATCGCACGTATTATAACGAAATTGCATCTCCAAATACACTGGGCAAGAATTCGCCTATGGGTCGATATGACTTGCTCTGTAAAATATAAAGTCACGATACATATTTTTTTAACTTTTGATTTAACTTGAGAATACCTTCTCATATAATGTGTGAATATATAATATTTTAATGATATTAACTTCGTTTTGTATTGAATATAGAGGACTTAAAAAAGCAATGGATTTAAAACATTTTTATGAGAAGCAAATAATTTTCCAAATGTTTTCGCAATTATTTTCAATGTCACAATTGAATTTATGCAAACAGAAATTAGAAAACGTAATTTAATGAAACTTTGCTGAGGTTAATTTACCAATTAAATTTTAACTATACTGATCTGAGCATATTGGTGATATAAACGCTTCCAAATAAAACAAGAATCATACAAATTGGTTGATAAACGCCGGAGATACGAGATAATATTTATAAAAAAATAAATATAAATTCAGTTTGACAACCTCCTTCGTTTTGAAGTCGGCTAAAAATAGGGCATTGTAATACGATTGAGAGAAGGAAAAAGAATAAAATAGAACGTCCGGACGTAGGCTAAGATTGAATAAGAAATTTAAGTTTTTTTTGTAATTCTCAACCGGAATTTCTTTTCATATTAAGCTTAAAAACAAATTTAAAGTGTGGTTGAGGTAGATCTCTGATTGATTCGGGTTATTTACTCTCGTGCTCTGATAGAAAAAGTAGAAAAACTCTATTCAGCTACCATATAAGCTGATAACTCTTTAAGTTATACGACAATGCTTGAACTCATAAGGTAAAAGGAACGAGTGAAAAAATATTTCTTACTGCTATTCTCCAGATCAAATACACTTTGGTTATCTTTTGTATTTGTTACATAATGATTTATGCTACAGAAAATTTAAATATACTGTTCACTTAAAGGTTGAATTTATTCAATAATTCAATGATAAGCCCGAAGAACTTTACAAGAAATAAATTTTGTCCTTACATACACGCTAACGACAAGACATGAAGATAGTGGTTAAATATTTAAGATTTATTTTATTAATCGCGTATAAAAAATATAATACATTTGCCAAGTGAAATCGCAAGTTTATTAGTTGCCAACTTGACATTACAAACACAATACTTAAATCTCGAACAATACGAAATTTAACTTAAATCCGAATTCATCTGCGCTTCTACCATCTACCTAATATGTATACAAATGTATGCACAAACGTGCAACTATGAAACGGCCAGCAATAAAATAATGTTCGCCGTTTATCCAATTTTCTATCCATTTGTCACTCACACTTGTCTCCTGCTCACCTCTTTTCCTCACCTCTATCTCTCCCCATTTCTCTGTCGAGCTGAGAAAAACGTTGAAATTGCAAGTCACGGTGCATATTTAACGATAGAGATTCTGCTAACGTAAAAATGTTAATGAGTATCACATTGAGTGAAGAGCCATAAATACACCAATTATTTTATTAATTAACTTTAGAATACGTTTTTTGATATTGCAAGGTGAAGTTTTAGAATTTATCTGTGTGCCTATTTTACAATTTGTTTCCGTTGACATCGGAAATCTACTGGACCTATTGGTAATTTTAATGTGAGATGCTTTGGATTAAAATATAGACAATCTTTTACCCGATTGAATTTTCACTAAAAAATTTTGTGCATTTTACTTGCTTCTTTCTTATAGACCATTGCACCAAAAAGATCTTTCACTAAAATTATGCTTAGTATTTGGATTGGCATTAAAGCTGTCTTTAGTAGGATTGTAAATATCAACGGATTTCAAATGAAATCATTGTTACCCACGCAGTAAACACCAAAAACGCGAGGTTGCTGTTAATTAGAAATTGTGGAAACTTTCGGAGAGGTTTAAGTTAAAGTTAAAACTAAGATTAAACTCATATGCTGAAATATCGGGTGAATATATTTTGAAATGAAATCATTATTACTCAAACTCAGTCGTATGTGGATATATTTGGCGTTAATTTTGTAGTAATCCATTATTCACAATTAAATGAAACTACGTGATGTAGTATTATTTCTACTTTCTTTAAGTTCTTTACCACGACCTAGGTTTCGTTGTATTACAACATCTTCAGGTGGGTTATTAGCAAAGTTTCATTTAATTGTGCTCAATCGTATTAGTTATTAATTTTTAATGAGATTACTTGATGTGTTTGTATTCAAACAAGATTTTTTAAATTTTTTGACATTTAATAGATAGAATTTGTTTCTTTTTCATTTAATTGAAAGTTCTATGTACTTTCGGTCACAGTGTAATCAGGGAGGGTAAGTTGCTCGCCTTAACGCTGAAAAGGATAAATGCTGTGTTCAAATATATTTTTAATTTTTTTTAAAAACGTATTTCGGAAAAAGTCCCATAATTCTGCGTCATTGCAATCCATTAATTATAAGAAGAACGATTTATGTAGAAATTTTACAAAAATAATTTAATTTTTAATTAAACTTTGCTTTTAATGTTAAAATATATAAATTTTGTCTCCAAAACAACTGGAGCGCATTTACAGATTTATTTTTTACATATATTCTATATTTCTAAATTTCCATCTAAATTTTTAATTATAATTTAATTTCAATTATATTATGGGATGCATTATTTGAACTTCTTATTGCTTATACGTTTTCACCAGTAATTTAAAGAAAGCAGGCTTTCCCACTACAAATATCTTTTATTCTTCGTTAAAAATAGAAAGATTTAAATTCAGCTCTGATTTTATTTTACTATGTTTGTCGACTAATTTCATATGCTCGTGCCTTAGCTAAACTATTAAATATTATATACGCTTTTTATGTTTATAGATTTCTTCATTTACGCAGATTTTATGCTGATTTTCTGAACTTACATTCCTGAACTTCCGTATTTGAATTGATTCTTTTGTATCTAATAAATAAAATAAGTTCTTAATGACTCGAAGCGTTTAGTTTCCATGAATTCAGTAGAGCTTCTACGAAATTCGGTTTTTAACAATTAAACCGAATTTAAACGTGCTTAAACGAATTTAATCAACAATTAAAACGAATTTAAACAACAATTAAAGTGCATTTTTCCGAGTAATAAATAGTGTGGTAAAATAATATTTAACAAAACTTCCATCAAAATAACATTTTCTCATAAATGGAAAATGGGGGTTTAGGAACGCTTGCTTTATAAACTGGTTTCATAAATCAGTTTTTCTTAATATAGTTATGCCATTTTAAATTGTACTAACTTCTTAAAATCAAAATTATTTTTTTCTAAAATTTCAGTTAGTTGAGTTTGTTAATATAATCCTGACAAATACAAAAAAAAATTCTTCACTAAAATAATAAAACACAATCAAACTTTAAAACACAAATCTGATCTATCAAACGACACAATCAAAGTAAGATAAGAATTTGCAACAATTTTTCTACTGAATGGGCATAATTTTTATATTATTTTCGGACCAAATTTGCTATAGACATTCAAGTGTATATTATCCAGTTTTAATGATAAAAGTTCTTCTTAAGTTTTTACTACTTCAAGGGAACATGTTTTGTAAACTCTGTGATTTTCCGAATATCACCATGTCGTTATATACATGCTACAAGCAAATTCTGAAGTAAAAAAACTATCTTCAAATTTAAAAACTTTAATCCTAATACAAACGTTATACAAAATAATTTTCAAATGCATCTTGTAACACTTGCGTCTTTTAGAGTTCCTTATTTCAAAATTAAAAAAACGTAACCTTTATAAGAGCACTGGTATTCATATCATTCGTTTGTCTATCCGCCACATCCATTTTTCTCTTAATACACACTCCGGGTCACATATAACCTTAAAATGAATAAAGCATATTAATTCGTATATATCTTAGTGGTTAATATTCAGGAATATTCATTTAGAAACTTGAGATAGAGCAAATAAAGCACTCAAGCATTTTTTATTTACATATAGTTAGAGAAATTACTTGAAAGACCAAGAAACTCTAATAATGTAGAAAAATAGGTTTTAAATATTTAGAAGTTTTCAACAATTTTGAAATTGTTCTTTCACAACTTCATCTAAGACAGTTTTGGAAATATTTTTGAAAATGTCTACAAAAAATATGTTGCCCCTACCTTTTATCTCCAAAATTACCTAAAGTCAAAATTATAAAAAAGAGCGTTACAAGAAGAGTGACTAAGATTGATGAAAAAATTACATAGATGTTAACACATTTTATATTTTTGATGAAAGTAAAGGTATCTTTAATTCTGCGGAAAATATTCTAGACAACATTATTACATAGCGAAATTTATTATAAATTTAGTTTTGCCGGCGTGAAAAAAGTTGCATTGTTGCATCTTTGATATATTTAGGTGAAATATTAAATTAAGTCGAGAAGCCATTGACTATATTCATATATAGGCGTTATTTTATGACATAACATAACATTTCAAAACTGTAGATCAAGTTAGATGTGTTTGGTACCTCACGTATCCAAAGGGATGCACGGCAAATATATTCGTTATTAGCTTTCGCTTCTCATTTCGAATTTCCAAAATCTAGATTTATCTAAACTTTTACAAGTATCTTTCTGGAATAGATAATTCTTTCAAACCATATAAAATGACATTTATATTTTGTTAGTCAGAAAGAGGTGTTTCCAATAGCTTTTATTTCTATTTTTGTGGATTACCTTGGAAATTTACCTTTTTTCCTTTGTGAGAGTAAACTTACAAAGTTATGGGTAATGATAGATAATTATAAACTAATACATGATAATATCAATTCGTCACAGGAAATTCAAATCAATTCAATTAAAATAATGAAAAGAAAATTAAAATATATTTTAGTAGACACTAATTAAAATAAGCAGAAAATTAAAATATATTTAGCTCACTTGCTATGAAAAATCGGAAATTAAATTTTATGAAAGAATTATTGAATTTAAGGAGTTATTCCGAAGAAAGACGATATCAGGAAATATTATTAAATTTATGTAAAAATAGTTAACCTTCAATTATAAAATTCATAATTTCTGAAAGCAATTAAACATAAATGTTACAAAAGTGTCATATATCAAAATTAAATAAATTTTAACAAAAATATTTCGAGTGAGTGAGTTTTTAATTTAAATATAAATCAATCCCTTATTACCTATCGTTTGAAACGTATTTAATTTAATTTTTAAATGATTTTAATCACAGTTAAATGAAACTACGTGATGTATTATTTCTACTTTCTTTAATTTCTTTACCACGACCTAGGTTTCGTTGTATTACAACACCTTCAGGTGGGCTAGTAACAAAGATATTGAACTGAATTTATTGTATCTTTGTACCACATATGAAAATCAAAGGTATACAATTTAAAACTTTCACCCTCTCTAAGCATACCCACATATTGCTATCGCAAATCAATCTCACGAATGAATTGATATTATACAAATTTTTCGCGTAATTGACAGCCAAACATTTTTAGTGGCCATACGCTTATTATCACTACTTGAAGGCAGCAGATGAATAATGCTGTTCCTTGTAAAGATCACCGCAGCACTCTTGGATGAGGACAAATTTATACCACGAGCACATAATGATTTGTTCTAGTTGACTAAGGTAGAATTTAGGACAATTTTTTATTACAATTAGGACAATTTAGGAAAACCGCAAATGATTTTTATAGAAATATATAAGAGCACGTAATCAATGTAAAACACTATACGACAGAACGAATTGGTAGAGAAATAAATTTTATGTAAATATATATTGAAGAAGATGGGGTTTAGGAATGAGACCTGTAAAAGGCTAACCCACATATATTTTATTAAAAGGCGGCCCAAAATACTCGAAGGGTGACTAATATTTCTAAAAGAAAATTCAGAAGGAAAGTTTAAATCTTCTGCAGCTCCCTATCCGGAGGCAATACCATCCTATCCGGAGGCAAATATTACAAGCCTCCGGATAGGATGGTTTACATTATCGTAAGCGGCAGACAAGTCAAGAAAGACAAGGAACTCATGTCGTGAAAAGGTAACCATATATTGGAGGTCAGGCTTTTAGCTTTTTTAAAATCAAGTTGTTTGCTTGGAAAAATGGAATTATAAAATCACATGATTCAGGTGTTTGACGATCTTTGCTGAAATGGTGTTTTGGTTTATGGTGTTTTGCTGAAATCGCATTTAAATGAAAGTTTGATAGTGCGGATTTTTACTTGAGATTTCCGTGAGAAAGGCACATAAATCTCAATTAAAAATCCTTCCCAGCATCATTTTTCATATCATTCAATAAAAAATGAGCCTCATCGCTGAACAAATTATTGCTTGAAACAGTGATTGAGGATTGGAATTCTAAATTGCTTTTCATTTGAGCTAGTCGTGGCGCAAATGTGCCTGAAATCGCATTTAAATGAAAATGGCATATAATTTTCTTTTCAATAAAGTTATCACAATATATTTTATTAGTAATACGATATATTAAAATATCACGATGGTTATATGTTTTTTTTCATTTTAAAGTACTATATTTGTAAAAAATTTTCACATATTCGAAAATAACTTTGCAGCTAATATTTAATCAAAACTACCATGTAAAATGGCACAGTTCATGACACAGAAAAATTATTCATTTTGATATGTAAAATAAATAGAATAGAAAAAATTTTAACATTTCGCAGGAAAACGTAACAGTAGTGAATAAAAATTGACAAGTACTGAAATTAAACTATTTCGGTAATATTTATTACTCTACTCAAATAGTATTCGAAACAAAACAATTAACATACGTAACCATAAAAGTCACATGTCAACTTTAAATATACCGGTTTCAATTTAATTTCTTGTCTTTATAATTGCGAATAATAAAAATTTTATATGAAATATCGGAACGAGGTATATTTGATCATTTTTCATTCTTCGAAAAATTTTACACCATTTCTAAATAGAGAAAGGTGGTGTGTATAAGTTACTTAAATGGGTTTCCTTGGACTCCAGTTTTTTAATAAAGTGTTTAATTCAGGAACTTTCACAGCTCATACAGATTTCTTTATTGTCTCGGCTTCAAATGCCCCAGGCCATTTGTGGATTTTAACTAATTATTCGGCCGCAAGAATGCAATAGCACAAATCTTTAAATCTTGCGCCTCGAAAAAATTTCGACATACCAATATAAGACGTCACCATATCATAAATATAAAAACTGTGGAATTGGTCGTTGATGATTTTTAGGGAGCGATATCTGAAAGTTTGTGGTAAACGAGTTTAGTTTTATAGAGTTTCACTCCCCATTAATTTTTTTGCAATTTTTAATAAATATTTTAACCCGCAACTTATATTGCTTTGTAATCTAATCAGGTTTAAACTCTTCATTTTGGTGAATTTTAATCAAAGACGATGGCTATAATAGTATCTTCTTGTATATTCATATTTATAAACAAGCAAACGTAAAGGATTTTAAAATTTATTTTCATCCAGTGCGGTTTAAACTTTAAGCAGTATAGTTCCACCTTCTTATATAGAGAGACTAGGAAGTTAAATAATTTATAAGAATTTCAAAATATTGTTTTTTCATATGACCAGACCTATTCATAAATTGGTACATGTCACAACAAATACTAGTAAGTAGTTCAGCATTATAATAACACTGAATTAGAACCTGCCACACATATTGTTCACGTGAATTAATAATATTAGAAAACATATTCATTCCCTTGAAATTGCTTAAGGAGACTACTCAAAGATTTCCAAATATCCAAACGTCTTTCTTTAACTTCTGATTTAGCTAACAAGTTATGTATATAATTAAATGCCAAGTTTTTTGTTGAGACGTTTTTCATTATAAGGTACAGTTTAATAAAAATATCCACCGATTCGTCCATTGAGAATTTTTAGAAATTTTATCTGATACCATGCTTCTTCACATACCCCGGACTTGCTAATAATTTAAAGATAAACCCTCGGCACGTTTCCATGGGCAATTCTAGACTGAGAGTTATGATAGTCTAAAAAGAATGCTGGTGAAAATCTTCTTTAGCATATAATGTCCAATAATCTGACTGACTGTGTATATACACTTGGTAATTTTGATTTGAATGTGAACAAGAAAAAATAGTCTTGCTTTATACAAGCTTAGCATCCTCCAGCTGATACTACTTCATCAGATTTTTACATTATGCACCCGGAAACAAGATAGTAAGACCAAACACGACATATGCGCATTTCTTTGAACCTTTGTGATTTTTGCAATATTTTCTTAATTTGAGTCCCAAATATTTGTCAAAATATATTCCAATTTTTAATAAAAATCTTCTACGCCTCGTCTTGTCTGTCAAAGGTTTTCAGGAAATTATATTATTTTTGCACGAATTGAGTAATGTTGTGTCTTTTTCGATTTTTGCAAAACAAATTTTTTCTTATTTCAGTAGTGGCGGTGGCTGAATCTCGTCTCTCGTAATTCTAATGTTAGTAGTAGTCGACTTTATCGTACAACAAAACCAAAAAATAAGTTTAAATAAAGTGCATATATTTTCGTGATGCATATAATCACTTTTGGTTGAGATGGTATTCAAAGTTCCTTCTAATATCTATTGAATGGAACATCCAATAAATTTCATCAACTAGATAACCAAAAAAATGTTTGCTATCTATATTTGTGATAAATATTCAATGACGTTGTCAATCATTGACATCTTCACAAATCCTCACACTAAGTAGTATTTCATTGATAACCTTCCACATTTCATTGCCATAGTTTTAGATATTTTTCTCTTCCAGTATCTTTCCTATAATATATCATTTAAATAATGTAATTTCCTTAATATATTGAGGATGAAAATATTTTAGCAGCTTTGTTATATTGGATTCATTTTTGTGACAAGTCGATATTAATATTTCAATCATTTTATAAATAATATATTCAAACAAATAAAATTGTATTCATACCATTATTTTGCTTATGAAAACCTTCTAAATGTGATGTTGTTCATATTAAGATTTTATAATTTTATAACAATATTTTTATTCTGTAATAAATTAAGAATGTTTTTACCCAGCTACTAGCCCTGAAATTATGACTATTTGTTACTAATCATACTGTCGAGTATCGTCATGGCTTAATGGAGGGATTAGATGCTTGTAATATAAAATATTAAAGTATAGAAGTGGTCTTTGGAAAATTCTTTTTTCATGATTTCTTATATTTTTTCTCATGGTCCTTTGATCCAAACGAAAATTTACATAATTAATTGAAATATTGACATTACGTATCTTAATTCTGTAAATTTTTATTGGTTTATTTTGTACCTGAACTGTTTGTCTACGAAATTAACTTGATATAATTTGCAGAACAATTTAAAAGAAACTTCTCGACGTAGCGTCTGTCTTTTACCTTTAGTCTTTCATATTATAATCAAATGCTTAAATCGTACTAGATGAAAATAAATTTTACAACAATTTCTATTTATTCGCGTACATCTATGAAAAAACACGTAAGAGAAGACTACAAAGAGAATAATATGGTTAACGTCTCTGGTGAAAATTTACTATTACACTAATGAAGTACACGTAGAAGTATTTAAAGAGCTTTTCATTATTTAAATGGTATGGAAGTTGGCTCAAAAATATTAAAGGCTTTTCATACGACATGAGCAGGTGCAGATCGGAATCATTGTAAGTTGAATTTATAATATTAGAATACTGATTTTCGGTGAATACCCAGTGGTCCTTAAGAGATATTTTAACACAAATACTGTGTGTAGATTTCAATAATGTAGCCATCATTTCTCTATATGATGCGGGTTCTATTTTATAAATATTGACTAGATTAGTATGTAGGTTTGATAGTAATATTTCCATTCGTCATATTTTCTTTATATAAGCTTCATTGACAGCTGCATTTAAATTTCTATGTCGTTCTGAGAGATTCCTACTTTCCAAAGTGATGAAATTATAATTTTAAAAATTTAATTACAACAATTATCTTTACATTAAATTAATAATGTACTCTTTGTGCAACTCTTATGAAGTAAGGTTATTTAAATTTTGGCAAATACCACACTGAGTTTTGAGTTTTTTGAATTACTATTTCATGATTCAACCTCATGACTTTATTCTGCATGACTCTATAATATTATTTCTCATCATAAATGCTATCTTTCAACGAAACTTTATTTTGTACGATGCGTACAAAACGAAATATATTTCGATTTTTTCTTGCATCCTCGAACACATCTTTTTTTAACACGTAACTAAGCTAAGACTAAAACTTACAATTTTATTCCCTTCTTATATATTATCTTTCCCTTTTCGTTATATAAGCAAAATTTACTGCAGACTCCATCCTAAGGAATAAGTTGCATGACTGCAGATTACAATTATAGTTAATGCCTACATATTACGCCTGTATTTTATGAGTAACTGTAGGACCTAACAATATAATTTGTAACTCTTTCTGAAACGAGAAGTAATTCCATGTGTTTTTTTGGAAATGGTTCATAAAGAAAACTAATGTACGGAAAAAAGTTAATATTATGTCCTCTGGTAAAGAAAACTGACGGAATATAATTTAAAAAAAAAAGGTTGCAACATTCGCGTTTTTGATGAATTCAGAAATAAGCCTACTGACTTCTTACGTCACTTACATTAGTGTGGTGTTTTCTCTTGCCATTAATTGTAAGTATGAAGAAGGCTGCTATACAGCATTCCAGGTCATTTTGATAAGAAAATCACATTTTCTATTTTGTGTAGTCGTATCATCAGGTAAATATTTGGAAACTAAATGGTCGAATACTAAAATTGTGATTTTTTCACATACAATATTTCTTAATTACTTTCAATATCAGTATGTTTCTAAAACTAAATTTTACGACTTTTTTTGACTAAATTTTGACAAATTTTGCATACCATCACCATATTCATCGATAGGTGTTGGGTAATTGATGTAGCAAAAATTGTTCATTGGTTCCTCTTGAAATCGTAAAACGGAAATCATTTTTTTGATTTGTTTTTATTAGGGAGAAATATATTTCGGTTAGAAGATATCCTCATTTTCAATATATTTTCAATTGTAATTTTATTTAAAATATTTATTATTATAAATAGAATCTCAATTTAAAATGCAACACAAGCATCAAATTACTCAAATTATCAATATAATCGATTTTTCTTTTTATGAAACAATGTTCGTATTTCATTACAATGTTCGTATTCAAAACGGAATAAGGTAATAGATGCATCGTGTTGTACCTATATAACTTTGAAGATATCCTGTACGGGATAGAAAGAACACTAAAAGATAATAAAAAAATATTGATCATAATCGCCTTATTTTATATACGGGTACTCACAGAAACCTGCTTGCTGTATCAGATTGACAGCACCTGCATATCAAATTCGTTATAATAATGGTAGCAGAACAATTTCAGCATATTCCAAAAAACCAGCAATATTAATTTCGGAATCGCACAAAGTCGAGTTCTATAATTATGAACAGCTCTTCAAATTGTTTACTCACACTACATCGGGTAGTAGTAGTCGCGGTAGTAGTATCATTTTATTGGAAAACTATAATCAAATAGTCAAATAATCAAATAGTAGTAAATCTAGAATATTTAAAAATTTTTCAAAGCCTTAGTTAAAAAATTAGAGAGAGACTTAGGGAGAAATTAGCGAGCAGGGTTAAAATGTATATATCTATACGAGTATTACTTGTGGAATGATACTAAAAAAATATTATTAAAAAATACATAAAATACATATATTTACTTCTTACTTAATAAAAGTTCCATCTTACTTCCACAAATTCAACGACTGTTTTTTATCTCTACAAAAGTTATACAAATATTCTATTATTAAAGAATCAAAGTAGTGGAAAATGACACAGCGATTAATGAAAGTGACAAATAACCTAATTTAGAAACAATCACTGTAAATAAAATTAGAATTTACAAGTCATGTACGTTCATATAAATATAAATTGGTTCATACTGTTCATTTTTTTCTTCAAGAAATACCATGTGAGGCATTTTGATAATCAGCTCTGTCCTGTCTTCGTGATTGTGGTCGTTCACATCGGCCCATTCATCCTCTTTCAAAATTATGTTATTGAGTGCCATTTACTTGAACCTCATTTATTTTGTATTTATATAATACCTTTATTAATACTCAAAAAATACAGTGTAGATTAAAACTTTTTGTAAAAGTTTTAAAGTATATAACAAAATCTAAAAGAATATTTTTGTTAACCATGTAAGAAAGGTCATAAATTAAGTTGCGAAACGTTATCCTTTCCGAGGAAGGAACAATTGACACAAGTTTTCAAGGGTGGAGAACTAAATAATCCTTTATCTTACTCACAGCATGCGAGAAGAAAGAGAGCAAATGAGTAAAAGAAAATATGTATATTGATGCTCCTGGGCAGAACAAGTAGTGCAACATCTGTGAAACTCAATCGTTCGTAGGCATTGGTGTTGATCTATAATTTATTTGTACATTGTCATTCTGTACCTTAATATTCGCTTTTCATATTGAAACCTGATTTTTTTAACCAATCTGGAGATAAACCACCGTTCTGTGGTTTATGACCGTTTAGTTCTAAAACGATAGCGCCATGCTTTTTCCCTAGACTTTCTAGAGATAACTGGGGAATTCTAGGAGATAACTAGAGATAACTAGGGAATTTCATTTACAAATTTGTTATTTTTTAACGTATCATATTTTTTTATTCACAGTTAAAACTCTTTGTAAAAGGACTCTTGGAGCAACACTTCTTACAGAGAGCTTTGGTGAGAAAGAGTGAGTAAAAAATTATGTATTGAATTTTAATGTTTTATATAAAAAAATATTTAGTGCGGTGGTACTACGTATCCATACGATGAATGTTTAGCTTCTTTAGGTCGCTCGTGTTTGCTTGCGTGATATTCAAGCTGGGTTGAAAATTGCTTTTATTTTTTATTTCATTTTTAAAAATACGTGACAAATATTAACATAAAAATCATTCCTCAAAGTTGATGAAAAACAAAACTTTTTAACTAAATTTCATACTTTTATTTTAAACAATTCAAATTTTGTTAATTTAAGTTATTTTATGAATACAAATAATTTAATTATGATACTACGTATATTATAAGTAGGTGTAGATCACGTGTATAGTTTTAATATTCATTATACTAGTGCTTTGGTTAATGGATATTTTTGTGTAATATGTCGGTTTCGCTAGACCAAGCGATGGTAAAGGGGTGATCCCTTATCATGGTGATCTAAAGAGGAAACAACTTTATGCATCCATGGTTGTTTTAATCCAAGCGGGATATTCTTTATTTCTTAGAAAGTTCACAACTCAATAATAATTTAATTTAACTTAAATAGGTAATTTATATTTTATAACTTAATATATTTCGACATTCTTGTACTTTTTGCTGTGCTAATATTTGGCTTGCATTCTGCTACGTTCTTTTAAAAAAATTCTCAAATGATTTGACAAAAAGAATATAATATTGTTGTAGTTGTTATCTCTTCCCAGCCTTTTCTAAAACAAACTTTCTAAAAGTTTACCACGACTAGCATAATAATGTAAATGTTGCCATCAAATGAAGAGCTCTTCATTAGGATCTTCATCTCTAATAGCTTTCAGGTTCTTCAACACTCTCTAATCCATCGCTTATAGAATATTCGGGTTAGCTGGAAAAATTATACCTTTCTATTTTGAAGATCATTGGCAGCAAAGTTAGTTGAAAATTCATCGTCCATTCAGCACTATGTCTTAGCTCCATTAAACAAGTGCTTTACGATCCATGAAAACTTGTTTGCCGTAAATTTGACTGCTGTCCGTTTAAGGATTTCAAAAGCCGATTTTTTTTTGTGTTAGCCATATTAACGTCTATTAGCAACATAACATATTCTTTGAAATATCGGTCTCCTACAGATTTCTCAGATTTAAATTTCAGAATCTTATTTAATGTCAGCTTGTGAAAAATCGGTACTCCCATTGCAGTCAAAATTTTGTCAGAGGAGTGCTGCTTCTATAATTTTGACCAGACGTCCTTTAACTGGCGCAGCTTTTAATGACATTATGAGCTACCCTGTTCGTCTATGTTGAGAAAAACCGCATAAAAATAACCGATACGTAATGAATACTACATAATATAAGTATAGTAAGCACAGAAATATTACATGTCAAAAAGTTTGCAATATTCCTAGAGCTTCAGCCCTTAATTCTTTAAAATATAGGAGTTTCGTAAATATCGTTATATTTACTGTCATGGTACCATAAGAATAACCAGCTCTTAACAAGAAGTATGCATTAAAACTATAAAATACATGGAAACTGCATGTTGGAAAAGATCACAATAAATCGTTAACGACAAGGCCTCAATTCTCGAATATATAAGAACTTTATAAACCATTTCACAAACTACAAATAAACATTACTTCGAACTAAACAATTACTTGTTTTTTGATATAGAAAATTTGTAACTTTATTACTGCCACAGTGTGTGAAATAATACTTTGGTACTTATTAGAAAGTAACAAAATTGAAGTAATAATTATTATGAAGAATCTTTGTCATACTTAGAAACATTGTGGTTTAATTTACACATACATGATATAGAAGAGATTTACATACGAGCTCTAAAACAAAAGTCTCAGGTTGATTTTGAAAACGTGTAAGAAATAGCCAATGGTGTAAGAATAGCAAATCTTGAAGTAAACAATGTTTTAGAACAAACGCCATTACTATGTGAAGGATCTAGAACTCCTTGCACTGATTTAGTTCCATACATACGTAAAATAAGGGCTGACGAATCTGGAAAAACTGATCTATAGTTTAATTTTCTGAGATACACCTTAGAATGGAAGATAAAAATAGCAAAAATTATCATACAAAACTAAATGAGGATGAATCATATAAACTAAATTGAGAACATAGAAAGAAATAAAGCAATGACTTGTTTTTGGGATAGGCGAAAGATTGAAGGCATTTACTATTTGTGGCGGTACTTTGTTGGTATGGTGTGATGGAAATATTTGCTTGATGCTTTTACGTGAAGGCATTACTGTGGGTGACTTTGAAATATTCAAATATACGCAGTTAAATGGGTCAATGAACAAATCACGACTAACAAGATAGCTGTCGTAAATAGTTTTCAGGAGCCTCACGAAAACAATCCCTGCCCGGACGTATTTTTTTAAAATAATTAAAAACGCATAAACAAAATCTTTTGTTTATTGTAATGAAAAATGGCATTAACCAGCAAAGAGTTACCTTCAGTAAAATGGAATCAAATCACCTATACCTTGATGACTTTCCGAGGTTGAAGTAGGAAGAATTAATACTTTTAACTGTAAGCCCGTACCATTTGGAAATTGCGCAATCTTACCACAATGAACAGGTTTAAGAAAGGAGGTTGTATGAAATGGACAATATGTTGACAATAGGACGCGTATATACCAGGCACTATATTACCTCGCCTGGACTAAGCATGATGATGCCTTTACTCGACCTGCAGCATTTTTATATTACATTTCGTTTTATATTGAGATTGAGTGATGATAATGTAAAAAGAAGTATTTTTGTGTAAAATAAAAGGAAAATTAGTTTACGTGTTAAACTGATAATCTCTTCTACTATTTTTTTGTTTCAACGATCTAGTCATATTTATGGTGTATATATATATATATGTATATATATACACTCTTTTGCATAAAAAACGGGCAGTTTTGATTTTATCATATTCTTAAGAAAATATTATTTATTAATTACATTAATTGTAATTGTTACTGGCAGGTATAGTGTATTCTGGCACATAAAAACGAACATTCTAAATTTGAAAATTCTCTTTCACTGACAAAACGTATTTTTGGCGGTAAATGAAATCCAACTCTTATAAAGTTCTTTTTAATTTGTTACGTTTTTTATTTAAACGAATGAATTTTAATTAAATTTCTGCTGCTTGTTGCATTGTGAACTAATGTTTTCATTAAATTCTGTTTGCTGTTCTCAGTATGGCTGAAAAAAACGATAAGATTTAGTAAAGTTACGCTGCTTGAAGAAGGCTGTAGCCAATGTTATGTGTCTCTGCAGTGTAATGTGAGCCGTTCCACCATCCAAAGGACCTGACAAAGATACCAAGAAACGGGCTCCGTAGAAGGCCAGGTTCTGGAAGAAAACGGTGCACTGAGCCACGGAATGACCGCTTCATAGTCAGTCAAGCGCTACGAAAGCGTAAAGTTACGTAAGTGGATCTCAAATAGGACCTCGAGGACGTCAGAGATATACGAGTAAGCCTATGGAAAGTCAGAAGGAGCCTTCAGGCAGTCAATATACGTAGCTATCGCCCAGCTCGGGGCCCTATATTGCTCCGTGAGCATCGAGTTGCTAGATTGAGATTCGTTTAAAATTTTTCCTCATGGACTCAACAAGACTCGAATAGTGATTTATTCTCCGATGAAGCTCGTATATCGATTAGTGGTGAGAATCGACGTCGGAAAGTCTTACGAAGACTTGGAGAAAGCTTCGCAGAAGTGTGCTTTGAGGAAATCACCCCTTACGGTGGAGGCTCCATAATGTTTTGGGCTGGTATTAACTCAGATGATCGCACCGAGTTAGTTTTTATTGAAAATGGCACACTTAATGGGCAAAGATACATAACAGAGGTTCTTATTCCTCATGCC
This sequence comes from Druceiella hillmani, assembly GCA_039881145.1. Classification (NCBI taxonomy): domain Eukaryota; kingdom Metazoa; phylum Arthropoda; class Insecta; order Lepidoptera; family Hepialidae; genus Druceiella; species Druceiella hillmani. The sequence goes on along the minus strand of JAYKKI010000013.1, from coordinate 29,061,350 downwards.
CAACCCGCATTAACAGCAGTTGGAGGCGAGTCCATTTTTATGAACGACAAAGCTCGCGCCCACCGCTCTAGAGACGTTGATGTGTATATGCAGGAGACCGGAATTCGTCGATTAAACTAGCCAGATAGAAGTCCCGACTAAATGTGACCGTCAGCGATGGTCACTAAAAATGTGATAAAAAACGTCGTGGAAAGCATGATTAGCAAATTAAGCGCATTAATTTTAGTTATAGGAGGCCATACTCGTTACCAAATTTTCAAAACTCTCGTCTGTGGACTTTATATCGTTTTTTTATTTATTCCGATAGGTAAAAACGATATATCAATAATAAATAACAATATTCTCATCATATCGCCATCTAAAATACATCAAATAATAATAAAATAACTCTGATATGGTTTATTTCTATAAGTGCATGTTTTTTGCAATAGAAATATGTATATATATATATATATATATATATATATATATATATATATATACGGGTTTGAACAGAACTCAAGTTGAGGTACTTGGTAGTGCGTTTGTTGTTACGAAGATAAGCGCATGTAACGAAAATTATGAACTCAATTAAACGTGTATTCGTATTATCCATTTTTATAAATTCCATTTAAAGCCTACAGAGAAGCAACAACACAAAATTAATGTCAGTATATGGGATCGAATGCATTGTTGAAGATTTTTTATTGAGATTTAGAATACTTATGGCAAAAGCAAATGATGAAATAAGCGTTGATTCTCTTAAAAGGTATTTTTTAGCAAAGTTTGGTGAGTTTGGTGGTATATTAACAAAGTTTGTTTTATCACTTAATTTTATATAATGTGAGTCATTTTATTAAAGATTTGTATCATTGTTGCTATTTAAATAAAACTTAATGTTAATTTTAAAGGCTTTGAAATCAATATCATAATTTAAAGTATCCGGATCGTTTTCATTTTTATATTATATTTTGAAATATCTAGGAAACCAGTGACTTTTTCTTATGTTTTCTAACGGTTTTAAGTTTTACTCTGTAAAATATAATTTTAACTGACATGAACTTTGAATTCGGTAGTTACTTGTAATATTCCACCAATATTGGAATTAGCAATTGATTTCTTAAATTATTTAAATTTTTGTGAAATTTCTTTAGTAAAATTTTCAGTGGTAAGTAAAATATTTATTATGTTTTTAAGAATATTTATTAATATATCAGGAAGCATCGAGGTACTTCTGATTGTTGTAACAACATGAGAAAAATAGAATTCTACCATGTAAAATGTTCTATTGTAAACACGTCTCATTGGTTAATGAAGAAGTTTGAGAACATAGGAAGGTTTTTGTAATTTTATCGTTCGCAGACACTAAAAAAATAACTTAAATTAAAATAAAACGTCTTTCATGAGAGTTCTTTTAATCCTGGTGTATCCGCATTAACTCTTTGAGCAATTAAATTGACAGTGTGGACTAATATTTTTATATAGTCCATTGAACATAGAAAGCTATGTTCAATGTTTCATTCAAAGCTAAATTCATCTGTATTAAAATTATTGGCATATAATATTAAATATTATTTTCTAAAATAACACATTTTTCGTCCACGAGTGCAGTCATTTTCTTTCTGCCTGGCATGGAATAATATCCATAAGAAATTTTTATTGAATACAAGGGTAAGACTAAGAGTTTAAAAAACTTTCACTTCTACCTGGCTGGCTGGTTGTAACTGTATATTTATAATATAATAAAATATTCTTTTCAATTGTTTAAATCTAGTTCTTTGGCAACCAATCGAGGTGCTTTGCTTGATTTGTTTTTACAAAATAATTGCACTGATGCATTGGCATTTTTGACTAACTTTCATGCTACGTTACTATTCACAACTGGTTTAATGAGTACAATTTTAGCCGTACCAACTTCAAAAATGATCTGTATAACAGATATCCTGTAACAAAGACGACTGAATATAATATTAATGCAGTACTACTTATGATAAAGACTGAGAAGAGAGACCCGAAATTCCTACTAGAAGATTCGGGTGAATATAGGCAGGTAATTCTACATGAACATTTAGGCATGTAGAAGCTTGGTTCTAAAATACCATCTCGTTGATTGGTATTGCAAAATGTACAGAGAAAGCGGAATTATATTATTATGAATTGGAAACTAAAAAATAGTCTGCATAATGGCCTTCTGAAAAAGTTCACTGCAAAGATGAATAAAGAGCGAAGTGTTAAAGAAGATGGTTCCTTTGTTCTCTACGGACGGTTTATTATGCAAATATAAGAAAAATTGCGACAGATTGGCACACCAGCAATGGTTTACTTCTTATTTTTGAAAAAAATTAAGAGCAATGCCTTTGCAGTTTATTTATCCCCAAAAATAAAAAATTGCCATGAATATAATTCCCAGATGCCGAAGAAGCGGTGATTGTTTTCGAAAAATGAAGTGAATGTTGGCTCCTCCATAAAAATAATTTATTGACATTTTTCTACATCAATTTAACAACACCTGTTTGGGCTAAAACTATATTTCTAGTAATTTTGTGAAAATATATATACTCTAAGCTTTTCTTTGAAGACGAATTATAAAATTTCAAATATTATACATGTAACTTATATATTTATTTACTCAATATGGAACAAGACAGGAACTCCTTAGATCAAGTCTTTGTTACAGACGAACTATTTATGCAGTCCACCATAGCCTAATGTATTTAAATACTTTGTGTTCTACAGAAGACTGTAATTTGCTTTTAAAACAATTATCAAAAAAAGGAGAGATTTAACAATACCTGGGATTTTTAAGTAGACAAATCATAAGCATTTTAAAAATGATCTTTCAAAAGAAATTAATTGCCTAATTGTCTCTTTATCATTACAATTATCTCTTTTATATCCGTGCTTTCTTCTATTTTCTATTATTTTAACTCTCACATGCCCATGGGTATTTTAAACGAGGTTTAAACGATTTTTCATATTTATTTACTTATTTACAGGTTTTAATTCCAATTTATACATATATGGTGTCTCAATCTACTGTTATGATAACAGTCCCTTTCTTCCTATAAGAACACTAATAGTAGTGTTCTTAAAATGAATATTATTGTGGTAGACTGCAGCAGACTGTAAAATAATCAGAAGTGAAAAACATAAATCCTTACATACACTTGTATATTCTCTACATACATACCATACACATACCATACACACACACACATAAAAATAGCAAATTTTTGGATACCTATTTCTAAAAAAGTTACTAATATTAACAGAACAATGAATTTGGTATAGGTTTTATTAAATTTGTATTAATTTTGTATTCCCTTGAAGAAATGTCTTACGTTTCACTAACGTATTACGAACTTATCAGCGTATATCAATATAACTTATAATATTCTTGTTTTATTTTCATTTATTAAAAAAATTTCAAATTACATCAATATATATATATATATATATATATATATATATATATATATATATATATATACACATATCACCTTACAGTAGAATAACAAATGCCCATAATTTTTGTGATAAAACCGCCCAACTAACTCTTGGGCCCATAGCTCAATAAATCATAATTAATTTATATAACATACATATACTAATTAACATACTTTATTTCTATTATACCTGATTAGGTTTTGAATCTGAACATTTATTTTAACATACGCAAAGTTTTTCCATATGAAAATTGGAAAAAAGGCAGAAAATATTTATTGTACTATTTTCTTCAATTTTCTTTTTGTTTTATTTTTTTTGGGTTCGTTCTCGTTTAACAAGCTTAAATTATGTATTTATTTTTTAAATTTATTTGTTCATAAATTAATTCTAAAATAACTTCCTTAATTCAATAATTCGTCTAAGTTGGCGCGTGCCATATAATTACAACTTGTGGTTAGTTATTAATATATTGGTATTGTCGGTACACTTTCAAATCAATATCGATATTTCACTATTTCATTTAACTAAATAGCATGCCTTTAGTGTAATTTTATGTTAGAATACTTCAAGAATTGCGCACTACAGATGGCTACCAGGCCATAAATAAGAGTACAAGACGATAATACTAATTGAATATGAAAATTCTTTAATATGCTTTTATCACCATTAATGACTTCCATCTATGACCACTGAATCATGTTTAAAACATCGGAAATTCCTAATCTACGAAATATAGTGTCTACATATCCTGAAACCGTGATATGTTGCCACTTTGTTTTATTAGCGGAGAGTACAAATCCATTTTTAATCCAGATAATAGCATGCTTTAACTTCCTGTGGAAAAAATGTGCCCAAAAATTAAAATCGCAATAGAGAACCAACTCAAGATGTTTACACATTAACAGAAATACGATTGCCTAAACAAAATTTTACAAGGTTTATACCCATTACGAACTGAGGGTAATATGAATCTCTAGTATAATGAAAACAGCACTGTAGGAAAGAACATTCTTGAAGCTACTAATTAATTCATAGCTGATCCTAAGCTAAATTTCATAGTATTAAGCACTCTTCTGAGAATATTTGACAATATACTTTCTTTTGTGGACAAAGACGTTTCATGACATTTTAAAATTTTAATTAAAAATATTAAATAAAAAATAAAATAAAATAATGAGATTATTGGCGACAGAACTATCACACTTTCACCGTGCAAGACATTATTTAATAAAACAACAATAATAAGAAACAGTATAATAATGACGATATTCACGGAAAAAAGCGACAGCGTGCACTAAGCACTCCCTCTGAAGCTTTTTGCCGAAGTTCACCATCATTAAACGCTTAAACGAAAGCTTTCAGCTTTATGAGGTCGACTTACGCAAATTCAATATTAATTACAATCATAATTTTTGACGACATTCTTTTGGTTTCTCAAATAACTTTTACTGTGATAGGTCGTGTATCTGAAAAAGTCAGCCGGAAGAATAGATTGTTGAAAAGCTCTTAAAATTGGGAATTTTTATTATTTAAATACATTATCATTTCATACTATAAGCGTAAAGTAAAATTGGGTTGTTAAGTTTGTCCTTTTTTATTTAACCTCGAACAGGAAGCCGTTATAAAAACTAAACAGTTCTTTAATTTTATTTTCAAGAATTTAATATCATTACTAAATTATAACGATGCATTTTCGTCTTTCCTCTACGTGGTTACAACATGATTTCATTATGATAACTTATGGAAATTCTTTTTAAAGTTCATTTGCTTTTCACGCTAATGATTTTTATTGTAGAATATTTAATCATGAGAAACATTATGGAAATCAATTATAGAACATTTTTTTCATAAAATATAATGTATAATAATAATGGTAAAATACACGCTATATTAATCATATTGTCAGCACGATTAATAACTTTTATATTCCGTATAAAAGTAAACAACAATAAACCTGACAATAAGTAGACCATTTTACGAGAGTTTCGTTCATATTTATGTACATACAAAAGTTTAAAGTTTTCTAAACTTTTATACCTATATACATGATATGCATTATATTTAGGTTTCTAATAATATGTAGAAAAATATTAAAAATAAAGAGATCAAATAAATTCCTCATATGTATAAAACGAAGATAATTTTTCACGTGCTCCATCGTACATTGGATAGGTCTCTCAAGAGGATATTAAAATTCCCATTACCATTTTTCAAGTTTAAAACCTGGTTTGCTAAGCGTAAAGCTTGACCATTGTCATGTGGGTAAAGTATTACCAATAGCACTCTAATTTTTTTACCTTTATTTTTAAAGCACTGGAAAACATTACGTGCTGCATTTCATTTTAAATTTCAACTCAATTTTTTGATTAGCTTGCATCAATCATTTCAAGGTCTCCACTACAGATATACATGATATGCACTACAGACTACGACGGAATACTTTATTATGTGTGTTATCCTACCAAAAAGTAAGAAGAACTACCAAATTACAAACCATAACTTGGTAGTTCTTCTTTTTTATAAAGTGCGATTTAAAAAAAAACAAAGACGCTCCCATGTTTAAACTTTTATTCACATGTGTGTACTATTTTTAGCTTTTCTCTGATACAGGAAAATCAACTTTTATTTGTTCACTCTCAAAATGTTACTTACAATAAATCTAAATAAATGAACCTGATACAGATATCGCTTTTCTTGATTGTTCTAACAACAAATTATGTTTTATAATAGTGTATTCGTTAACATTTATTCCAAAATCGTGCTCATCCAGAGCAATCACTACAACCTTAACAATTTGCTTATTTAGTTAAATAAGTTAATACTTCTATGATTATTTGAAGCATTTTATACTAGCATGCTGTGACAGAACTTATTAATTCTGAGTTTAAAAACTATATAGATTAACTCAAAATTCTTGCGTCCAATTCTTAGTATCACCGAATTTCTTAAGTAAAACTTCTTTACGCACGCTTGACTTGGGGAGTAAGCTGGTGAATGCGTGACGAGAGCGTTACGAAAAGTGTGATCGGGCGAGGCGAACGGAAGTTGAGAGGGAGATATAAGTTAGCGAAGACAGAAAGAGAGAGAGTTGCGTTTCGTATATTACTGTAGGGACAAGAGAAAGAAGTGCGAGCTCAGATTTTATTTCTCTCTTCCTCTCATAGCCAGTGCATGAAAGATATATACATATATATATATATATATATATATATATATATATTTATATATATATTTGCGAGTTTGCTAGCGATACGCGAACGGTGATTTTTTGATTATTTTGTAATTTTATTTCGTTCTTGAAAAATTTTATAAATTATTATTTTATTCAATACATTAAATATTCTACGTTAAAAGTGAATAAAATTGTAAATTCACTTTAAAGTTCATATTTTGTGAATTTGAAGTTTTACTTCAGTCGTGTGGTCTAAAGCACACTCGTTTTTCTATTTTTTTTTATGTATTATAAGAGTTACATATTCAAACTATTTCGTAGTTTCTGTTTCATTTAATTCCGTAGTCAAATAAAGATTTCTCATAATTATGTCATTTCCGTCCCTCTATCTATCACAGGTTTATAGTTTCTATTGTCGTAGACTTATGTTCATATTTTTTTGCACGTAAATGCTAAAAATATGTTTCAACTACTCAGGAGCAAAATATTTTGAAAAAAATTAAATGTGCTTCATTTAAAATTACATTATCTCAACTGAATTGGAAACAAATATTAAAAATATCAATAACAATGCGGCGTGCGCCTCCACCACTTCTCATAATCACCATGAAGGTGTAAAATTCGTTCTGGGTTCCGCAGGTTTGAGTCGCTTGTCCATAATCAGCAAATGTTTGAAAATTTTAGTGTTGCCCACATATTTATCGACCGCTCATTACGTCGTCAAGGTAATGTAGCAGTATTATGTAATGTTATTATAAAGTAGCAGCAAGATCTACATACGTATTATTAACTTCTTATCTACACGCGATACGCGATGCAAACTGTCTAATCACGAGAGTTTGCTAATCGTGTTTCGCCGGTTTCAGGATGATAATTAAAACTTTTACTATTCAATTTATGAAATTTTTTGCGATCTCTATTAATTTTGTATATACCTACAAATCTATAATATACAAACATCACATTTAATTTTATCAATGAAAATTAAACTATAAATGGCGCGATAGTCCTGGTAAACAATGAAGCCATTCGTTTTAATAAAATGATATCCCGTATGATTTAATGGATCAGTATAGCGACAAAGGTTAAAAAAATGAAATAACATTTGAATAACATAATTTAATATAATTTCCTAATTTCTGAACTAAAAAATATATCATGAAAATTTGTAAGTCTGAACTTAAACCAAGTTTAAAAAATTTCTAAAGTTACCATAATTTTAATTTATAATAATCCTACAATCTATTCCGACATTAAAAAATAATTTTTATACAAATTTATTTTTTCGAGATACTAGGGTACATTTAGATATTACAATAATTCTTCAATCTTTCTCTTAATTAGGCTTATTAACATAAAATACATAAAATTTCTGATTATTTTTAAACATTCCAAGGAAAAACAGGTTTTCAAAACAAATTATGATTCGTATTGATTAAAATGACTTTCGCTTTAGTTGCTTATCAAGCATTTAGTATGCTGGTTATAATGGTTAAAACCGGAAAAAATAATATAATTGAAACCTATTTAGGTATAATTTAAAAAATTTCAAATGTATAATTTCCGTGTAACATATTTTTCCAAAAATAAATAATGGAAGTGAAGTAACAATAAAGACAGATAATAATAAAGACAAAATATTTCCTTTATTTCAAAAGGGATGCATTTTTTTTAAATCTCTAAAATGTCATTCAACTTGCTGCCTACATTTTCATTAAATAGTTGACATTTCGTCAATTTTGTACTGAGGTGTTTTGTTAAAGAATATAAATGAACATTAGTTTACTTTTCAACTTTGGCTTTCATTAAATTGGTTGCATGATTACTAAAAGGAAAATTTCCATATTGATGGAAGATAATGCAGCCAAATATCATCATGTATATAACATAATTTAAAACCTTGATTTTATTCTTTTCTTTCCATTATAACTTACGTTTCTATGGTTAATAATTTTATTTATTTTTTTTAATCTGTCTTTTGAAATTAATACTAAACATATCTATCGTTTATTTTCATTTCATTATTATATTTTACAGTTATTATTTAAATTTATATGTTTTAAAGTGTGAACATTTTATCTCAATCAGATGATAGCCTGCAAACATATTAACGTTATAGATACTTATGCGATAATGACGTCAGGTGTCCTGCATAGTGTCGCATAACGGTGCAACGACGTCCTAGTAAGGTTTTTATTTAAAATGATACAAAATACATTCAAATTAACTTATCGATTACAGTACATTTCGCATTTGGTTACTTTTTTGCTGGTTTTTATTGTTGCATGTAGTTATGGCATAAAAGTTAATTTTTAGGCCCTAATGAACAACGAATGATGGAGAACTATTAGTTATGGCATTCAGTCTACAACTAAAGTATACGTCATTGCGCAGAGTATAACAGGTTACACAAGGATCATATACGTCGCGCACGTGCCACCTCTACTTACCATCTATATTTATATGCTATGTGCTATAACCGAGTAGAAATAAAATGTTATATTGTTGATACAGCAAAACAATTAATTACGAAAATTTACAAAACATGAATAATTAAAAAAAACTGAAAAATAAATTTGAATAAAATAACAGTTTCTGAAATCTTTTAGTTTCGTCTGCATGTCTAAGTTATTGTCAGATTTAGCTAAACCTTTATTTAAGTGTTTAAATTGTAGGTTCGTTATCAAATTCGAGATAGCTATGTTTTTATTATAAGATTCTTTAAAAAAAAATATATATATATATGTATATATATATATATATATATATATATATATATATATATATATTAAAAAAGAGTATAGTGTACTTTACTTTACAAAATTTAATATCAGGTCACTAAATACAAGTGTAATGACTTCATATCCTTATTTTGTAAAATGCAATATTTAAATTTGATTTGTACCTAACCAATAAAAGTTAAATATTTTATTAACTACATCAGATTGAACCAGATGAATAAAAACAAACAAATGGTTAGTGGCTCGATAAGGTGTTTATTTAAATGAAACGAATTATGTTGCCAATAATGAGATAAAGCAAGTCAAGAGTATATAAAAATATACAAGCATCATAACATTTTGAAATAATATGATAATAAGGTAACTTTCTGTTCCTATGAAGCTGCTTAATGTGTGAAATATCGGGAAAAAAAAACAAACTCATGCTAGCAAAATTGTGCAAAAGCATAATGTCATAAAAGCTTTGTAAAAACCAAAGGAAACTGCTGAGAATGAAAATGTTTATATTACCCTTATCGACTTTTATCGATACTTTGAAACAGAAAATATTGCCATTGTCACTAAATACCCAAAAAGCGACAATACCCATAAAAATAATTTAAAACTAATAGTCAAAATATCGAGATTAAAAACAAATTATAATAGGAATAAAATGACAATTCGTAGATATTCATATATGTAACATTTTATTTGCTAAAATAAAATAATTTGCAGAGGTTTGGCTCAATAAAAAGTAACTAATACGAAAGTAGTCTATTGGGAATAGATTCCCAAAGAATAGCTTCCATTCGTAAATGATCCCTAAAATGTTATGAAATCGCTTAAAAATGTAAACGGTCAATAAACAAGCAATATATATCTACTAAAATAGACATATTTTCTATTATAACAATTACATAAACAGTAATCCAGCTTCGTGTCGAACAAAAATATTTTTAAACTGTCAATATTTATAAATGTTCAGTTATGATATAGGTTTCAGTAGTGAAACTAAACCATATAAAGTTAACAGTAACGAATACAATATATTTAGAGCATAACCGATAAAACTCAAACCAAAATAAAAAACTGCATAAGTTAAATTTCGTAAAAGTAATAAAAACTTTACTCAAAATTATACCAAATTTAACAAAAATCTTCTAGATACTCCAATAATCGAGTTATTATTCAATTAGTAATTTAACTGAAATAAGATAATATCGATAATATTTGGAACGAAGTAGTGAAAAGGAGTACCATAAAAATCAATACCTATTTTATTTTTACGGTACTTTTTCAATAACTTTTTTTATTATTTTTATGGTACTTTTTTTCAAAATATAATCGATATTCTCTTATTTCAGTTAAATGAATAATTCGCTTATTTAAACTAGTTGGCGAATAAGAGCATTCGATCTTGGCACATTTTGAAAATATATTACGATACATAGTTTAGTCTAATTTGATAGCACAAAGTTCAATTTAATAAAAATAATAAGACCGTTAAGAAAAGAACGAAAGCAAAGAAATACAATAAACTTTTTTAAAATTTTTCAAAATACATGAATGCCTATTTCACCATGTACACTAGAATGAATTTGTTTGGTATTAGTTTGAAAAGACAACAAAAACGCAATAAGAGAACAATAAATTATCTAGGTCCAGCAAGAATTAAAAACCTTAGCAGCATCTACTTCAAGATAGAAAATAATATCAATATTGGTAAATAGTGTTCCTAAGTGTGGTAAACCAACGGAACTTTCGTCATGCGAATTCTATTCTCGTTTAATAATACTTGTACAACCATTTTTATGATTTAATTAACTTTTCTAAAACTGTATATCGATTTTTTGGTAAATGTCTTAAAGGTATAAACGTTTCGCCAGCGCATGATGAAGATGCCATCGACAAAAATGTATATGGGTACCACGACGGCATCTCAGAATGAAGTTAGCGGGGAAACGAAAAATTATTGTCTGTTCCGCTCTCGATCATTCTATTTGATGCATGCGTGCATAAGAGAAAAACGATACATTATTTGAATTTTGAACGATGTATATTTCGTACAAAAAGTGATAAATAGTTTTCTCATTAGAGAGATGTTCTTAGCATAATTGTAAACTTGCTTGCAACAGCAATATTAATAACTATTTCATTCATTTGTTGATAAATCCAGTACATCCTTGCAACGAACAGACTCATTATCAGTATTTTTGCAACTTTTCTAAAAGATAGTGGGGGATTTAATTGCATACACATTAAAATTTTGTGTGTGATTATTATTGCTCTTCTATTAGTTCACAATACCATATAGAAATATAAGTAGCGGTGACAGCACGTGAAATAAAAAAATCGTGCTAAGATTTTCCTAGTACGTACAACGCAACGTAAATTATAAAAATGATTCATGCCTATACCATACCTTCATAAAAGATGCAATTCTTGTACAAATTTTACTTATTAATGATTGATTTCAGATTCAGATTCTTGACTCATCATGCCGCTATGGCAGATACTGTAATGATTTAGTTGAAGTGTTGTCTTCGAAATAAATAATAACCATGACGAATGTTTCAATCAATTATTTTTTAATTATTTATACATAGATTAATAAATCTGGAATTAAATCTTAAGATGTAGAGGGGCTGTACATTTGTAATAAGCCATAAATATCCCTTTTTAACTTCCCTTTATTTGAATATTTATTCTCCTCAAGTTTTTTTTATATTGAGATGGAAAAATTAATACTGATTATTAGAAATGTAGATCCTTGTATTATATCCTTCGTATATTAATGTATTCGAACAAATAAAAAATAATGTTTTAACCTATTCATTGTTAAGTCCACATATATAAGCTCAGTAATATACTTCTCCAATCGTAACTTTGTGTAAGCTTTAATGATATTATGTATAATTAGGCATGATAAATACCGAAAATATCATAAAAACATACTTTCATATTTCTGCCGTATGGTAAAATTATTTAGTTTCCACGATTTTATATTTTAGCTACAAATACAGAAGCACACAATTTATAAGACTATGAGAATAACAAAATTAATTGAACTTGTACAGCGATTTTTTATCCATAGTTTCGATAATAACAGAAGAAATATATCTTAGTATTAATTATATTTATAGAAGAATAATAATCAATTTCATAGGATTGCACAAAACCTTAAAAACTTAAGACAAGAAAAATCAATAAATTACCAAAGTATAAACAAGTTTGAAAACATATAACAGAAGAAAAATATGTTATCAGTTACGTAAAATCTTTGCTTCCGTTCGTAATTTCGAATTAATAAAATTAAAAAAAGAAATATTTTATTTTAAGTATATGTAAACATAGTTTAAAAATATGTGGGGTATTCATAAAATTTTGAGTCAAGAAACGAACCAGAAAGCAAGTAAAATGATATTCAGATACGAATAAAACTCTCATTACGAGGTTTCAAAAAACACTGAAGAAAAAGTAAAAGTTTAATTATTTGAGGTACTTTATTAAACTATTTACAAATATTAGAATTATTTTTCGCTACACACTTTTTGTATTTGTTTGTACTTATAAACTTCATTAAATATTTGTATGATTCTAGATTTAAAAGGCAGAGGAGAAAGAAATTCAATGTTTTTGGGGGCACAAGCTCAAATTATCACGAAAAAATTACGACTCTTAAGACGCTCTTTCAAGGACAAATCGAATATGTATTTTAGATTTTTTGTCGTTGTCCATTTTATAATGGATTACAAAATTTGCACGTATTACATAAGACGGTCACTCAAATTATTCAATTTGGTCAAAAAACATTGTTGGGTCTAATATAGACCCAACAATGTTTTTTGACCAAATTGAATAATTTGAGTGACCGTCTTATGTAATACGTGCAAATTTTGTTTTATGGATACTTACATATTTTTCTTTAAGCAAAGATTCTTAAAGCACACTTCGATGTATAATATTATATGAAAATTAGTCAAGAAACGCCAGAAATTATACTACGAAATGACTACGTAAAGTAATTACTTATCCGTGAAAGTTTTTCCCAAATACATACTTACAAACTTAAATGAATTCACGTAACCAAGTCAATTTTCTTTCTTGGGGTCTCTGAAAAATCCGTAATATACTAATTTTTTAACTTTGGTAAAACATTTATAATAGGAATTATACTCGACTCCATAAACTAAACTACTTGTTTATCTGGCAAAGCAGCAACATACCTCCCCTACAATAAACTAACTAACAGTGGAAAAACCCGCACAAACTTGCTTCCATTATTGTTTTGTGTAATATATAAATGCTGTTTGAAGTTCTTAAGAGTTAAGCTTTGCTAATAGCCCACCTGAAGATGTTGTAATACAACAAAACCTAGTATGGCAAAGAATCAACGTCGTGGCAAAGAATTTAAAGAAAGTTGAAATAATACATTACGTAGTTTTATTTAATTGTACTTATCACAAGTCTATTTTATGAAAATAAAAGTTACACCGAAATGACTCCCATATAGCAAGTTTTTCCCATATAGCAAGACTTTATTAATCTTCGTGCATCTTCAACATACCTGTCGTATTTATTGAATAATGTATTCCAGAACGTCGTACACGTATCTGGAATACATACTTTCCAGTAATGATGAATATGATCTTTTATTATGCATAGGTTTGCAATGCAGCAAAACAGTTATTTTAAACTTCCAAAATTATTTGAAAGCGATAACAAAAATTATTTTGCTGATTGACACATCGCTGCATGTTCAAATTCAAGACGCTCAGACTTCAAATGAAGTTTGAAATAACCTGATACGTACTTTACTTTGACGACTCTGGCTTCACGCGTTGCGTCGGGTTACTGAGAGATCTTTTTACAAAAAATCTCGCAGAATGCCAAAATATGGAAAACTACGTTAATAAAGTAATGACTATGGCTCACAAACTTCCAAATATACCTCTTTCTGTAGATGAATAATGACAGGAAACATTGCTCTCTGGTTTAAACTCTGGTTTACCAGAATCATATATAAAAATAAGTGCCGATTCAATCAACGTAAAAATCTTATAAGATATCAAGATATACGAAAATTATAGCAAAGCAATAAATGAAACTATTAAAGGGACAAGGAACACAAAATATCCTAATAAAGAACTCCAATATTTTAACTGCAACAAATTCAGTGACAGAAGAGTCGAATGCACATTCAAATAAGGGAAGAAAACTCATGAGAATACAAGCCACGCTACTACCTTCATCCTCTCAAATAATGATACCGAGACATGGTACGTAGACTTGGTTGCTTCCATGCAAATGACAAAACATAACTTTATTTCTCAAAAAAGCACGAATACCCACCGCAACTCGGCGGTGGATATTCGTGCTTTCAAGTGGCGCCGCCTGTTACGGCAATAAAAACGACAGATGACAAGTACCTACTCCTAGTCTAGTTAACAACATGTATAGATTGAATATATGTAGGAATACTGCAAACATATCATATTTTGATAAATTTGATACTTTTCGTTTAAACGTAAAAATTGCAAAACAACTAAAGTATTAGATTTGGTACACTCAGAAGTTTGTGGTCCAATAGAAACAACATAGCTTGGTGGAGAAAGATTCATTTTCACATTTATAGATGAAAGAGAAAATTGAAAGTAATAAATCAATCAATCAAGGAATACAAATAAATAAAAGTAAAAATTCAAGGAATACAATAGCTGAAAAAAACGGAATAGCTGAAAGAATGAATAGTATATTAGCTTAAAATCAATATGCTTGCTGTTCAACAGTAACAAAGAGCAGAGGTACGGTGTTTGTGGAATCTACCGTCAAAAAAAACTATGTTTCGTTAAATCTAATATAGTCAGAGTGCGAGCCGAGCACATATTGCACTTCTGAGGTTCTCGTTTACAAAAACTTGGTTGGCATACAAAGAGAAAAAACATTGTAGGTACATTTTCGTTCATCAAACTATTTATATAAACATTGAACAACTGCTGATAAAATTTAGCATGAATAATACCATTTCAGTGTTCCTGCCGATAAAAGCTAAAATAAAAAGCTAAAATAAAAAATGCAAGATAAAATGTAATATAAAATGTAAAGATAAAATGTAAGATAAAAGATAAAATGCAAAATGTAAGACAAACATTTAAAGTAAGTAAAGGCTTAGGTAAAGTTATTTACATATCATTGTGTGTAATTGCAAATGCAAAATGTTAAGTGCATATGAAAAGCTTCAACTTAGGAGGAGTTAGCTGCATATCCTTGTGCATAGTGTAAAGCCTAGACTTATAAAAAAATTATGGAATATCCATGTGTATACACATAAATGTGAAATATCAAATATGTTTGTGAAGGTTAAACTTAAGAAAAGTTAGTTGTATGATACTGTGCGCATTTATAAAGGTGAAATGTTAAATATATGTGTAAATTTCAAACTTAAGTAAGGCTGGTTGAATATCCTTGCGCGTGGTTGTGAATGTAAAATGTTCGTGTAAAGCTGGTTGCATATCCCTGTGTGTTAATGCTAATTATATCAAAAGGTCTGCAGGGACATGTGAAAAATTCACAAAGCGTGAAAAAGCCAGTCGTAGAATTAATATAGATACACTTGGTATAAATTCCACAGTGTAACTAAAATAGAAATGTTTATCTATCAGAAAGGTTCTATTTAAGTTAGTTGTTAGTATTGGGTATTTTTGGTAGTGGTTATCTCGCACCTTTTTACATAATCTATGATAGAGGATATATAAGTCGCAACTCTGTCCTTGCATTTCCTCTTATCTCCGTTTATTAACATCAACAGCTGCGATGACTATTTATCCAAATTTCTAATCAAGAAATATCTCAACAATGACCCATGCAATTTTACCAGCGCAAGAATAATCCAAAAGAAACGTGCGGGTTAACATGCTTTAATAATATGCGGGTTAATATGCTTTATTATTAAGCAAACTTTCATGTTTCTGTATCAAATATTCCCTGACAACATTCTATAAACACTTTTAGCAATATATTTAGAACTATCTTACAAGAAATTTTTTATTAAACTGTAAAACATATTCTAAAATAATCTTAAAAATTTGGAATTCTTCTAAGTCGCTATGCTCTTTTAATCGATATTTCACACTACAAAACAAATAAAAAAACTGTTGAGTACTATATTTTCCCCTCTACAATTTCCATATCAATATTTCTAAGTGTTCGTTAGCGAGATGTTAGCAAGTTTTTTTCCAAATTACTAGTACATAAATTTATCAATAATACAACATAATTCCTTTTCTCGCAAAAATTGTTAATATGGTTATTTGTAACTCTTTAAATTTACATTGTATTCACAAGAAAAGAGGAGAAAAGTTGCTGTACCAATTTTTACTTATTTTAATTAATAATTATATGTTTTTTATATATTTTTGAATAATTTTATAATTCTAATAAAATTAACAAAAAAGCAACAAGGAAAACGTAGTTCGTCTTCGAACTTCTCTCGACAATATATCAATCAAAATCGTAATAGTTCAATCCCCCTCCTCTTGATGCGTATCTCTCTATGTTCCGACCTTTTTCTTTGATTATCCCATTTTTTTATATTCCATAGCCTGGCTTGGTACTCATCAAGTACATTATAGTCTTTCATCCGTTAACGTGTCAATTATTACCAGCCAGACTTTTTAGAAGTTGGAATAACAATAATTTTTAAGTTTATTGACAAGTATATATTTTACAGCCATAGTACTCTAACAACCATAGAGCTGTGAGAATAAGGAAAAAAAATAATAAATTGATTGAAATTTCAAAAATGGTTTATCTACTTTCGTCAGTCTTTTGATATTTCTAATTACGTTGTTTTTAATCAGATTGATTACATATAATGCCTTCAAATGTTTTGGATTTTATACCGTGTTTGAATTTCTTCGTACATTCACGAAATGGATTTCTTTTATATGCTAATTGATTAATTTAGCACACATAGTTCAGTTACTAAGTCGTTTTATTCATGTATTTTTCCTCTCTGTAGACACTTGGTTCTCAATATATTGCAAATGTTTTTTTTTAATTTGAATTGTAATTAAATTACATCTAAAACATTGTAGTATACAGACTATAACTGATTTAGTATATTCCCAATTTAGAATTATTTAAGACTCTATAAGCAGCCGAGTTAAAGTCTTTTTAAATATTTATGTGCATGCAAAAATTACACATATTCTGCTCGATACGGTGGCAATATATTGAGAAAGTATTTAAAATTAGTGGCCAAGAAGAGCGCAAAAGCAGCAGTTGACAGCTTAAATATATTAGTTATCAAAATATTTTTAGTTTCTTTAACAGTTCTGCAAGTATTTGTGAAATAAGAAACAAGTTGACAAATAAATTTTTAATCCCCTGGCTTTAATAATTTAAATATTAATGTATGCGCAACTTATGATATTATTCAGGTAAGCTGCCGACAGAAAGGCAAATATGAATAATACAGTCGCCTGGGAAAAACAATTTCAGTTCTTAATAAGAAATATTAGACAAAAAGACGTAAAAACGTGACATCAAAAAATTAAAAGTTGAACTTAAATTGTCACACAAATTAGCACAGAATGCCGTATACCGCGATACGCCTGCTGGTCGAGGAAGGCGTTTATATATCTAGACGCGATAAAGAGAATAAGGTAACTCTTTGCATACTTAGAAAGTATAAACGGAAACACACAACTTTACAAAACCCATTTACTCCCGAAATAATTACTTGGAAAAAAACATGCTAAGTATTTCTTAAAGTTTGCCCTAAACTGACATGCAAACCAAACTCCGAGAAAATGGCTGAAGAGAATATCGAAATGTTTTTATCTCTGCATAGTATTCGTGGTTCAAAGTTCCCAGTATGAAATCATCTTGGCTTGGATTCCTTTTAAAAAATATTTGTTATAGAGAATTTTTAAGTCTATAATGATAAAGTTGCTTCCAGTTCAATTGCCATAATGGACGCATATAACCACTTACATCCAAAACCCAGAGACGATCAAGAACATTAGAGATATGTGTATAGGTTATAACTTAAGTATCAATTTTCAATAAAAATAATGTTTTTGAAATATTGAACTATATACTTCGTTGTTTCTAAAATATCTACAAATGTGTTCCTAAAGCTTTGTCAAATTTTATTAAGGTCAAAATTGCCTTCACATTCTAATGAAACCTTAATAAATAAATAATTAAACACTTAATTAATTAGTTCAAAAACATTTGTCCATTATATTTAATTCCCTCATTTGTTTACATTTTGAAAACAAAATGACTTGTTAAATATTTTTAGAAATTACACTACAGTACAGTGACCGGTACATGTATGGATATATATATATATATATATATATATATATATATATATATATATATATATATATATATATATATATTTATATAAGTATACGTAATGTTCTTATTCAATTATTTGCAAATATTAGTGTTACGTTTCGCCTGAAATGTATTATGAGTTACTCAAAAAATGGGAGCTTTAGTATTAATGTTATAATTTTCAGGTAAAGTTCTATTAACATATTATTTTTATATAACTTTGACTGTAACCGTTTCTGAGATCTAAGGAGAGATACATCTTCATTTGTGAATGTTTTCATTAAAATCGGTGGAAATATGTTACATAAAAATTCTGGAAAACCAATTAACTCGCTTTACGGTACGTATTCCCCCAAAAACGTTATATGAATATTTTTGAATATTAAATAATATATAAGATATATGTGAGTCAATATGTTTTGGTAAATGCAAAATATGTTTCATTAAAGAGAAAAACATCTATAACACATGGACAAAGGCACACATGAGTGATCTTATAAGGGTACTTACTAGGATTCCGTACATTGAAGCAAAAATGGAATTCTTATCAAATCAGTGTAACTATCCGTAGATGCCTCACAGCTGTTTTTCGCAGAAATCATTTGACGTTAATATTTGAAATTGGGCAAAGCAATAAACCATATTAAACTGTAGCAATAGGTAAACTTAAAAATATTAATTTAGACGTTTTAGGAAAGGCAAATTAAGCACTCTGATGTTTTTTTTTCAATTCCATCACCATATATGGTGCGAGTTATTGTTTGAGAGAGAGTTATATATATATATATATATATATAACGATGATTGTAATAATTTTATAAATGCTCCCAATATTTTACACATATTTTAAACCTCCAATTTTTTTCTAAATATTCATGTAACAATTAAAGGTAAAGTAAATAAAAGTCTTAACATTTTATTTTTATTTCATATATTATGTGGAGTATAATCTGAAAATATTTTTACAAGTAATATAAAAATAGGTCCTTCACAATTTTAAATTGCATGTTTAAAAAGAAAATGAAAAATATGTAAAAATATAAAATTCCGTCCCCTTATTTCGAAGCCTACTCAACCAGGATTGGTAAGGTCTGACTAGGAGATTACAGAAAACTATAGCGATTATCCTAGATCTAATAATTTCTTAAATATACACCACGTTTTACGTTTGTGAAAGATACCATTTATTTTTATTACAATATATTTACTTTGTCACAAAAAGTGCCGAAATGTATAGGAAACCCTCGTATTACCACTATTACTCTTGTTTGACAGTTTGTGTTAGATAACCCCAACCCAATTTATTCATCGATTTATTAAAAATTCCTATTTGCAACGCCTTAAATTACTATTTTTAATTCGCGAAACTTAAGATACTATTTATATTTTTAAGACTTTTTACGAAAGTATTAGCTTCATTACAAGGGTCTAAAATGACAAACCATACTTTGCAGTAAAAGAAAAAAAAACTCAGATCGTCCATTGATGAATTGAATTTGTTTAAAAGTAATTAGAACCCTTAATGTCTTATGCTTTGCTCCAAAAATTTGGCTTTATTAGGTCCATGTTTTTCTTAATTTTAATCAATTCACGGCATTGTACACGTTAACAGTATCAGTAATTCTTATTTTCTATTTTTCTTATTCTGCGTTTTTTGGTCAGTTGTTGAAATCTTAATGTTAGTAATTCATACTTTAAATGTCAAAAAAAGCTCAAAAAGTTGTTACCGTCCTTAATGTTAACAAATTTGATAGTTCAAATGGATTTCCTCAGCATTGTGGCATTGTTCTCAGATACATTTCTTGAAAAGCTGTGCCAATAGATACCTGTGTTACTACTGATGCACCATGTGTTACTACCATGAGTAATGATATTTTGAACACGTTACTCGACCGTTTTTGTCTTAAGAAAGTTATGAATAACGGTTAATTTGAGCTTTATTCAAACTAATATCTGATAGATAATTTACGACTAAAGATGAAAAATATGATAGAAGAAAGTTCAGCAAAATATATTTCTTTGAGAGAGATTATTGCAAACCAAAATGATATGAAAAATATGTAATAATAATGATACTAATAAGAATTCAATTTAAGGAACCTAGTGGTTTTCAGAAAGTAAAAATTGTCAAAGTTCCCTGTGAATATGAATACAAAATATAAACACTGTACGGCAAGATAATTTTTTATTTGTTTGGCTGAAAGAATCGGATAGCAATATTATTAAACAAAAACTGTTTTCGCGCACAAAAAATTTAGTAATGCAAAAAACATGCGGTAAAAAAATGTAAAGGTAAAATTTTTACAATCGATGCTAAGCACTCCAGATGATCAAATTTATCTACTATTACCAGCTGAAAAATTATCTACTTCCATTAAAAAAGTACAGGCCTGGAATGCATTAGATATATTGATAGTTTTTAACATCTGAAATTTCAGTCAGTATTATCCAGTATTCAGTTATTTTAGAAATGTTCAATTTTATCAATGCATTGTCTTTGAGAACCCTTAAAGACTTTCAAAACATTTATAGAACAGAAAATAATAAAGTTCATCATTAAAAAAATATTACCTAAAAATATACAACAAAAAATAATTACTCATGAATTTTCAAAAATATAAATCAGCTGTACTGATCCTATTATAAATTAGAACATAAATTTATCCATTAAAATTTGTCCATATTTGTCAAAAGTGTTAATAAAAACTCGCAATTTTACTAGCTTTAGTACAAAGAAACTAAATATTAATTAATTACAAAATGACTTCCGGCGACGTACCTCGATTTTCTTAAATCCGCCCTAAATTGTATCGCACGAGGCGGCTTTTCTGTGGAGATGGCAAGAGGAATTATTAGAGAGCTGTTATTTTAGGTGTTCTATCTTTTAAGTATAACTGTTATTTTAGGTATTCTATCTTTTAATGTTTAATAGAAATAGTATGAGGTAATAAATTCTTTTACATTCGGTAATCGTATATAAAATTTACAAATTTGTTTTATGACATAAAAAAATTTAATCAAGATCTATTATTGTACATTTTTAGACGCATTGCTGATACTACCTGGAAATGAAAGATATATCCGAGTTTATTCTCATATATCAAATTTGCAAATAATTTCATTGTTATTCAAAATTTCAGTTTACCTCTCATGTTTATTGTTGTGTTTCATATATGTATATATTTTATATATAAATATACTTACGTGCATTTAATAACGAGGCATATACTTCATGACCGAAAATACATCATGATATGCCTTTTATATAAAAATAAATAGGTCAACATATGTTATGCTTATCATCAATGTTTCTTACATAAAGTGTTGTTTTTGTGAAACTGGTAATATCTGAGTATCCAGTAGGCAACAACTATTTTTGAACCGCGTTATTGGCCGCTAAATCTTTTATCCAAACCACTTTCCAGCTATTTGATACCCCCATAACCTAGCTTCAGCAAAAGCCAGAAGAAACAGATAGAAAGAGATATGAAATCTGCAAATTCTTACCTGGAAACGAAGATAAAATTTAATTTTCATACATTAGTAACATGCTTTCTCAACTTTTCATATGTTTGTAACAATAGTTATGTCTCCAAAAAATGTTAATTAAATTAGTTAAACCTACAGAAGATTCTTAATTTTCTTAAACATGGCACCAAATTCTTTCTTAAACTTGCTATTGTATTGTTTTATATTACTTCACATAGGCGATTACTTTACAAACATCAGTCTTCTTGCTACTATCAGGTTTTATAACTGCGAAAGAAAGTTTAAAACTATTTTTTTGCAATTGATTCAAAATTTGAAAATATTATATGGGTTGCTTTAAAATCCCTCAAAATACACTTCTAGTTACAATGAATAGAATATTGCGTTTAACTAAGCATTTGGTTTATTCTTTATAGTATATAAGTAGATGTAATAGAAATATACCTACATTGTATAAATCATTTTTTTGAGAAAAAAACGAGTATTTTAAATTTAGAAATGGCCAACTATTTACTTAGAAAATAATTCACTTGGCAAGTCACGCATCGCGTTCATGTAATGCCATTTATTTATTCTGTTTGTGGATGTATCGAAAATACATATCGAGTTGTACGAAACATGCGGAGCAAATAATAAAAAAAAATAGGAATGAACTACAGATTTATAATGACAATGAACGCGGCCACAATAATTAATATTTCAAAGAATATTAGGCAAATAGGAAAATGTCGAAATAAAAAAATATTTATTTTTGTTTATTTAATGTTTATATTATTCCATACTTAATACTGATTTACGATGGAGAATTCTAATGATTTTGGGAAAATTATGAAAATTGCACTTGTTGAAATATATAGTATACAAAAAAGACACGAAAGTTTATATGAAAAGTGGTCATAGTTACTGGTTCTAGAATTTTATTCGATTTAGGAATCTTTGCTTGCAAATTCATTAAATGATCATCACGAACCAGCCTAATTTATATATGTATCTCTAGATACAATTAGTCATGAGACGCAACACTTAACACAGAAAATGTGATTGGGTCTTCAAAGCTCACTCAGAAGCCCATTAATCAGGATTTAGACCCCTCACAAACCTCGCCTCGTCA
This sequence comes from Druceiella hillmani, assembly GCA_039881145.1. Taxonomy (NCBI): domain Eukaryota; kingdom Metazoa; phylum Arthropoda; class Insecta; order Lepidoptera; family Hepialidae; genus Druceiella; species Druceiella hillmani. The sequence continues at coordinate 29,038,081 of JAYKKI010000013.1, read as the reverse complement.
CTGCCTCCGCTTACTTTAGTTCGCTGATTATTGCCGTTATTTATAGCTAAGCTCAGCCCTTGTCGGCCTTGTTATAGTCCCTCATCCACGTTAACTTGGTTAACTATTACTAACTGGTTTCTTCGAAAGTTAAGCGTTTTCACGTGAAATTCCTTTACGTTCGATTTCCGTTAGCGAAGTCGGAATTGAAGTAGTTTTGTAACATGTCACGTTATCTCAAACTGACCTATAGGTTGCTAATATAAAAATAACTAGTTTTTGGGGTCAATGGCTTTTAAGTAGCGATGTGTTAACCGCTAGACATATGTAACTAACTCATACGACTATGCTTCTTTTACAGTATTTATCTATTTAATTTTCACCTCTCTCGCCTGTTTCCGTTTTCCGAACTCATTTGTTTTTTTCTATTTTCTACTTCATTATATCAAAAATTATTTTATTTCATATTAATTACATCTTGTGTTTGATCGTAATTCTATTAACACTTTATTATTATGTAAGCCATATTGGCACATTAGAGTAATCGGAACAGACAAGCGTAATATATGACATGGTAGTTGAAAATATACGAAATATGTGAATCGGTAGACACTGGTGACATTAGAATTTTTAAACTCATAATTAATTTTTTCTTCTAAATTGACTCATTTTCTCGGTTACCTTTTAAGAAATTAGTAGAAATTAATAAATCCTTTGTAATCGGTAAATTTATTGTAATTGCTAGATTTTTACTTAAGGTGAAAATAATTTTTTTACCAGATACCTCCCGCCGTAATTTTTATTCGGACACAGATTGTTTTTAGGCGACTTTCGCAAGCAACTTTTACCTATATTCTTTCAGTCAAATTATCGTTTCCCTATTGTCATTGTCGTCAATCATGTTGTAAACTGTACCAAATTAAAAGTATGTACACAGTATATATAATCATCAAATACTGACAAATGTATAATATAATGCTGTTGACCTTTTGAGAACTTATACCTCCATTTTTATCGTCATTATTAAACAGGACTTGTAAAAATTTGTCATCTTTTAGTTTCGTATCTTAAGAAGATTTGCTAATATAGATTTTGTATTTATAACTCTATTACTTACAATGTTGCACATAAATCTATTCCTGGTATCTTTCTCCATAATTTCAAAAGTAATGGATTGTTTCAATTACAGTTGTTTGTCTTTATATGAAGATAATTTTTTGGGTTAATAAAATATGCGCAAGAGCATGAGCAAGAAATATTAATATTTAAAAAGCAAACACTTGGATTTAAATTAAAATAATCGTTTTTAACTTTTACTGAAATAAAAGTAACTTTTACTGAAATAAAAGTTCTAATGGATAAACTAAACCGGCCAGTCCTATTACTCAGATACAACGCTATATATTTATATTTCTAAGTCAAAATTCTTAAGACAAATCCTTGTATTCATATTCCTATTTCCCTATCATTGAAATATTTCATTAATAATTTAATATAACATTTTATTGTGTCAAATTTCTATAATTTGATAAAAAAATTTACTGTGACAAATTTAAAACTAAAAAAAATGTTGTTAAATAAGATAATTGTAAGCAAAATTACTGAGATTATTGCAACAAACCATATAATATTTGTCCATCTTTCTTATGTTTCCGAAGCGTACTTTATTCAGCCTTACTTATGCGCATTAACAGTACGAAACTCTTGAGCTTTTTCAGATAAATAATTTCTATTTTCATTTGCTCAATTGTTGTCTCTGAATTAGGTTGCTCATTCTGTACAAGGTCATGTCTCATCAGGATATGGTTCAGATTTATTTTAATTTACTCTATAAATAACCTTTGCGATAACTGTTAATTTGGCAGATATTGAAATAATTTTTGATAGTTATGTACCAGTCTATAATTCAACATAATTTTATAATATCAAAAACTAAATTAAAATATTTAATAATGGCAGTCTGATTCGCAACGAAATATAATAGTTCGTTCGGAGCGTGCAGCTTAATATAAATATTTTCTAAAGTTTGATCTTTTATCAATCGGGGCACGGCTAAATATTTTAAAATTATATTTGATTGCCTTAAATCTTATCACCTATGGGTTTTGAATTTGAGAGGCGTTTCTTGAGGCTATTTATTCTCCAACATTCGTAACAATTTGACCGATGATACGATATGACACCTTACATTTTCTTCGGAACAAGTTTGAAGAAAAATATCTAAATTTTATGTTAGACTATGGATTTGTTAATTTTTATATTAATAAATATCAATTACTAACAGTTTTATTAATTTAAATAGTCTTTTGTTTTGGCTGTTATGAACCAAAGAGGAGTACCTATTTTAAAATAAACTAAGATTAATTTTTTAACAAATGATCCAAACTTCTTATGAAATAAGCAATATCTGGCTAATGATAGGATTCCACGAGGTCAAAAGTATTAACACGCAAATACCAAGATTAAAAATCAGCTAAGTGGTTAGAAAAACAAACAGTAGTACACAATCAATAACATACGACGTGAGAAGCGAGGGGCTTACCCTAAACATAGATGCGATATATGAGATCCTATATTTTGACAGATTATTTTAAGGGTCTACTATTATTTGGTTATTTTAGTCGTCTGGAAACCAACACTTCTTAATAGCAAAAAAATTAATAATGGATTGTCTATAATCAACAAGTAACAAAAGTTTCTTTTTTTTCAAATTTCATTATTATTCTAGTTTGTAATAATTCCGAGAAAACAATTTTTTAATGAAATCCTTTGTATCTGTTGTATTTATGACGTTGATTTACCATGTTCGAATGTATTTTAAATTGCTAAAATTGTCTGTGTAAAATTTATAAAATATGTGTAAAATTATGTAAATTACTGCAAATATATTTATATACATAAGTAAGAAAGTTCAACTTTATAATTTTGTAACTCAGAAGGACAAAATGGGACGAACGTAGATCAATAATTTGTACATTCGTCTGACCTACTATGAAACCTGTTTTCTAAAAGAACGTTTGATATACAAACTTAAGTTGATTTAATTATAAGCGATATACATCCGCATTTATTTCAGAAATTAACATTCTAAAATGTTCATATGACATTTTTATAGTGTGTCCCCCTATAAAAATGTCATAATTATACTAAATATAATTTTCTCTATATTACTGTATATTGTTCACTATATTTAAAAAAAATATCATCCGTATTACACAAAAAGGTTTTTCATAGAGCACAAATCCAGAGATTTTTTTTAGAAACTGTTTTATTTTGGAACTTAAAATTTGGGGCAATGCTAAATCATACGTATACTTCAAAAGTTAAGACTAAAAAAATTTATATATAATAAAAATTTTAGGAGAAAGTATAGTAAGGAAAACGTTTTGTTTTATTTCGTATTTCATGCGGGGAATTAATGAAAAAAATTTATAAGGATTTCAAAAAATAATCAGCAACATTGTAATCGATTTTTAGATGTTCCGAATTTGTATGAACAGGATAACGTTGAGATAATCCTTGTAAAAGGATAAAATTTACTCAAAACTCAGATACGTGAGCAAAAAATAAATTAAAATATAACTTTAAAAATAAAACAGGTTTGAGATGACATGTATAATATACACATTAAAACAGGAATTAAAAATAAAAAATTAATGAAAATTTTAAAAAATTTCATCAATTTCAAGAGAAATTCGATTTCATTTAATAACCTCCTTGCTACATTTAATTCAGTGTAATTACAATTTTTTAGCATTTACATCTCCCTTCAATGAACATCAATAAACAAAAAAATTAATGGCCATACAACATCATAGTTTATTAAAAATAATACACGTTAACAACATTGCGGAAGTGGCATAGGTCATTCGCCATTAAAATTTGATTATCACCGGCCTGAAAATTTAGCCCAAACTTGCTTTTCATATCTGTCACCAATCCAGTGTAACATTTCTTACTTTTCTGATAATCATTAGTATATTCATATTCCGCAAGTCGGAGCACCACCATCAGGATAAACATTTAAGCTCAAACTTAGGCTACGTAAATATTACCGCTACTAAGTTCGAATCAGGTGTATCGGGAAAAAAATGAAGATAGCTATATTCATTTTAATGAAGCATAGCTGAGAAATTTTCCAACAGTATACTTTTCTAATATTATAGTAATAATTGCAGTAAGAAAAAACAAGACCTGGGCTGTAATCTGAAAAAGGCAAGAGTTCTATACTACTAATTTCTGCGAACTTGTCATGTGTCACGTTTGGGATATGCCTTTTCCACTTCATTTTCTTTTTTGTTCTCGCAGATTTTTTGATAGCTCTCTCAAAAAATACGAATTTCAAATTTATCGTATTTCACACTTATTTTTGTTTATATATTATTTGTGTGTTAAAATAATGTAAAATAATCGCTCTTTAAACGAGAAAAGAAACCATGTAGGCAAGATGCGATGTGTAAAAAATATGGTTAAAATAGTTTTAAATATGTTAACGTTACATGTATTATAAACTATTTTAAGACCTTAGTTACGTGATAATATACAAAAATAGATGAATTTAGAATCTAGAAAATAAGAGCGTTGTCAAAACCTGTATTTTTTTAAAAAGACTCAATAAAAATCAATTGAAGAGCATAATTAAGACAAGTTTTTCATATGAAATTGGTCTAACCTGAATTTCATTACGATTACTTGTTTCACATCGGTATGGAAAATGTTATACTCGGAATTAAATTTAACAAGTCATCATATATTTCATATAACTGTTTGTAACAGATTTAAGCAATGTACAGTTCGATAACTGATTCAAAAACTTGAAACGTAAACGTATATACCAGTATACAAATTCACATAAATTACAAAATCATTACAAAATCATAACGTAAATTACAATATTGAACGGATATAATTGGAAATTTTCCACTGAAATTATTTCATTAATCGGCATCGAAAGCTTCATAATAGAATTATTTTTAATTGAGAAGCTCTGAAAAGTTTCCTGTTTAAATGTGTTAATAATCCCGTGAGAGTTGTTGATGGCGATCAAAGTTTATTGGGAATATTTCATTTAATTTTTTTGTTTATAGGCTAAAACACACGAACCAGGACAATATTTTTGTATAATGTAAATATCATAGGCCCAAAAAAAAAAATATCAAGAATATTCGCATGGAAACTTTCAGTACCTAGAAAACTTGAACAAAAGATTTTGCATTGTGAGGAAAATATACTTGTAAAAGCGATAATAATTATTCACAAAATAACTTTTGGCAACAAATTTGCAGCTTCTTAAAATCTGCACAACGTACTTATCGTGTTTAAACTGTAATGCGGGCTGCCCTTGAGAAGGATGCTTGAAGAGATTATTGAAGAGAGATCTTTGGAGAGTTTTTTGGACTAACAGTCGTCGTGAAGAATATTTCCCCGCAAAACTTTTGCTTACAAAATTTTACAGAATTATTTTTATAATTATTTAGGTTAAAAATCATAGGTAATTATTCTCATAATTTATAATTTTTATCCAAAGTACTGAAGACAAAAAGAGAGAGAGAGGGTTAGAAAGTAAATAGCTAAGATGAAGGATAAAATTATGCGACTCTTATAATTTAATTGTTTATTTCAGTAAACAGGCAAATCGCGGATGGAAAATGGTATTAATAAAAAAGTGAAAATATCACAGAAATATATATTTTAGGCAAAGCATTAATAGTAATATTGATATTAGTATTTTCTGGCCGGAAAATGCGCAAATATATATGACAAAGTCAGAAAAAATTTTACGATCTCTATCAAAAACTGACTATGTCGATTCTTAGACATCTACTAAAATAAAACTTGTAAGTATCGTAATTTATAATTCAATCTATAGGAAATTCAGTCGACGGAAATTAAAACTAGAAATTGATAAATATGTAAAATAGCAAGTAAATTTCGGCCCACAATTTTTAAAGGTTGTCTGACTCCTTATACCATAATCAAGGATTTTGTGCCGCTAGTGTGCCGTTAGTTAAGATTTAAGGCATTTCCACAATAGTCATCTTTGATTTTGGCATCCAAATAATGAAAATTAAAAACGTCGTAAGCAAAAGTTTATTTAAAATCATCGAAGCAAAATTCATTAGAGTGACTTTAAAATGTTAAAACTTCTCAAATATAACGCTCTTTAATAATCTTCTCCATCCCTCGAGTTGTTGAGTTTGGATTTTAAAACCGGATTTAAGTATGTTGAGCTTGGACGGGTTTAAAAACTTTTTTGCAAGTCAAATGTGTTCCTAATGCTACTCGCTTGCGTGTAACATTTCTTGTTATGGGAAACCTAGATGAGTAAGTTTTAGACAGATTTTTTTGCATCTTCCGAATTATCGCATGGTATTTTATGTAACAAAAAGATATTATTTGAGTTTATGTGTTTTAAATCCCAAGTAAGCAATTGAATTGACTATTCCCCATAAATTAAAATTAAAATTCGAAACTGCAGTTCTTCCACAAATCGCGTCATATTATTAACATATTTTACCTGAAGCTTTTAAAAGCTGCTTAATTGAAAGCTATTAAAATATGAAACTTTTGGATGCGTGATTGAAATCGATTTAGTGATAATTTTCAATCAACATCCATTGAATAATTTATTTTACATTTTGATTTATGACTTTGCAATATAACCAATTATATAGTGATTTATTCACTAGATAAATTTATATTGAATTGCAAAATTTCTGGATCTATTAACGATCTGCGTCTTATCCAAATCTTTTTCGAACTGTCTTATGCATTATTTGATTTATTAACTTTAGCCACGGGTATACTATTTTTATGACGCTGTGAAATAAAATATCTTTGTGGAATTAATCGGGCTAATTCCATATTAAAAACCTAATTTACAAATATGCTTTGCGCTTAAACTCTATTCCAGCCTTTGAAAAAATACCTAGCAAGCACAGATATAAATCACACTAGGTATTAACATTTCATACTCTCATAAGAGCATTGGAATATTTATATGAATTTCTATTAAAGTATTCACAAACATTGATATAATTTTTTGCCATAAACATATGGGAAATACCCCAAATATTATAAAATTTAGAATAATCGCTTTAATTTTTAATAAACTTCAATGTCGTATTTTTTATTATTTTGAATTTAGCAAATTTGGAAAGAACAGAAGGAGGCACAAACAGGTTTTTATCTGTTTTTAGCAATATTTCTAGGTCTATTTCATACAAGGATTTTTAAACTAAATTTAAAAAAATGGTTTTGCATTACTTACAACTTTTTTTTCATTTTAATTGATATAGATGACGCGCGCGAAAAGCAAAAGAAAAATTGTAAAATTAAAAAATTCATATTAACTATTTTGACGACTGTGAACGAAGCAATACATTTAAAGGTTTAAGAATTATTTTAATATTGTAATTAACTTAATAGAAACACGGAGTACTATTTATCAAAATTTTGCAACTTTCAATTTACAAACCAGATATGAAAAATCTAGAAAATATATATCTATGTTAGATGTATATAGAAAATACTCAGTTGAATTCGTTTTAAAATCAATAAAATTTCACATACACTAAAACTGTATTTTTTTACGATTTCACTATAAAGTACAAGAGTTTTGAAAGTCAAGCAAAGTCTTATCAGGATAAGTAAAAGACCATTTTAATTACATTTTTATATGGCGGACTTGTTGCTACGGGAGTGATCTTTTACCGCCAAACTAATGGGAACAGGAAGTGGTGTTTGGATGTGTGCCATATGAATTTGGCATACCACCCTTACGAAGTAGCTTCTGCCTACACGACATTACTTTAAATTTTATACAGGAGAATTCAGCTCAATTTTTTTAATGTCATGTGTAAAATCCTTTTAAGAAATAGGAAATAAAACAAAGAATTTTACTAAAATGAATTTTCCGATTTCTTCCGTTATTATAATTATTTTACTATTTCTTTACACAAATACAAAGTTATAAGTTTCAATAACAATATAAAGAATAATTATATAATAGACGAGAGATTTATAAGTTTTATGACACTCTTAAACGTAGTGATGATATATTACTGGAAATTTATTTTATTCTTAACATAAACAAATTAACCCGCCCTACCGTAATCCGCCCGTTCGCTAAACTTATTTCGACAATGATATTAACATTGTACTATGATAATTAAACAAATGTTATATCTGTGAAGAATAAAAATGTTCTCATATCATCTATTAATAACAAATAATATATAGATTTTACTGTATCATTTCCCAGATAGTTGAGTCTTGAGAATCAAAACTGCTTTTTTTAAACCAAATTTTCAGAATTATCCGTTCATTTATAATATGTTGCTACCGTTAAAGTTAATAGACATGCCTCGTTATATGTATCAAAACTTCATTTTAATACCTGCCTAGTATAGTCAAAAATTATCTTCAGTTAAATTCAGATGGTGTTTTTTTTTCAATTTGCCTGCTCCAAGATAAATAACTCGTTGAAATCACTCTCCATGATAAAAATTACGCAGAGGGATAACGGAAATCAAATTATTTGAAAAAAAACAGCATCCACATCCACACATCATTAGCAAGCCCTCAATTTAAGATACGAGACTAAAAAAGACAACTCATACCAAATGTTATCCAACAATATATAATGACAAGCTGAGCAAAATATTCTTCCGCTAACCAATAGCAATGCAATTCGCATTTGGCAGTATTAAGATATGACAATAATATAATATGTGCCTTACGTACATATTTTATAATTGGTAAAGTATACAATATAATTATATTGATGATGATGGGATTATTGAAGAGCTTTTATCTTGCGACAAGTTTTAGGTTTAAAAGTCGATGTGCGACGAATTTCAATTGAAAGACCACGACGATTTATAAGCAATAGTTTACCTTATACTAACCTATTTAACAGGCTGTTATCAATATCTGGGTGTGAGCCAATATATATCGATTTTCTAAAGGCGCCTACCTCACATGAAGAAATTTCTTACAATTATAAAAAAAATTATCAGCACTGATTTCTTTAATGTAAAACAGAAAAAGTAGGTCAATTAAAAAAAACTTATCTGTTTTCCAAACTTTCAACCACATCTATCGACCTTTATTTTCATATATGAGCGTCTTATACGTTACTCTTGTTTATATTGGTTACTCTATGGTTTTAATATGGTTTCTACACAATGCAATAATTAAATAAACGTAGTGTATTATCAAAGGCAAAAATTCAATAAATTTCCACACAATAAACAGGAAATAAAAGTTATGTAAGAAGCAATTCTTTTCAACTTTTAGTTGCTCCTTTGCAGTTGTAATAATTGCAAGTTTATAACTATTATAAACTTGCAGTTATTACAACTTGCAATTATTATATATATTTATTGTACTTATGTTAGCGAGAATGAATGTAATTTTATGATAGCCTCATTCGCATTATAATTTATGACTAATATTGCCTACAGACGAAATAATGTTTCCACAACCACTTGTAATATTTTAAAGCAACTGTCTTATTCGGACGGATATAATTTAAATTTTGAAACAAAGAATGGCTCTTTGGTTTTTAATCGGAAGATAGCCTGAGTAAATATTTCAAAATTATATTTGATGTCTTTAAATCTATATCGCCTATGAACACTAGATCCAAGAGGCGTCTCTCCGCTCATAAGTCTAAGACTATATTCGAAAGTCTAGAAACTATCAATAAACTGTCAATAACTATTGATTAGTTTATTTCTATACTTATTACAATCAAAGGATAAAAGTGTTTTGATTTTATAAAGACTTTATTGTTGTTTAAAAGTGTTTTGATTTTGTAAAGACTTTATTGTTGTAGACTTTATTGTGCAGTAATACATTTTTCAGTTAAATAAAGATAAGTTCCTGAATATTACACATGAATTATCCCAGCTTTTCGTTTAGATACATAGGCTCTGGTTAAGCCCGGGATATAGCGAGATAAAAAATATTGACCCCCCAAATATCAATATTGCAATTCAGCTGCGAGATTCCATGTCACAGAATACATGCAAAAAATAAAATAACCGTTGTTTACGCGACCTGAGAAGCGAAGAGCATTTTTCATATTGACGGGCAATCGTAGGGGTTCACAGTAAAAAATGTCGGTAAATTTAAAACCTTTGGCATTTTAAGTAAGTATTCTTGAATACACCTCGCTACATAATTTATCTTTAGTAAAAAAAAAAGTGCATTCAAGGCAATTAGATATTTAACGTAAAATTTTGCTAAATCCATTCATTTTTCGTTACGTATCGTTGAAAAAATAAGGACAATAGAAAAGCAATTGGAAATAAACAAATATGTATTTATTGTTATTATTAATTTTTATTTGTCCTCGAAACATTTTTTTATTAAAAAAGTATTAATTAGTTATCGGTAATTGATGAGTCAAAAAAATCAAAATTCCATTATTATGGTTTCGTTATAGCAGAATATCAATAAACATAAAAACGAGTGGGCGTACAAGAGTATAGTTTAAGAATTAACGAATAGTGTTGTAGAAGAGACTTCATGAAACCATTCATGGAATCATCATGAGACTCCCAAATTTTCGGAAGTTTGTGCAACATCATCAACATAAATATTTGAGCCAAAATTTAGACTAGAGAGATATTACCATTACTGAGTTCAGGAGAAAAATTTATATTCATTTTGATGAATAATAGCTAATAACCTTTCCAATATTACGTGATTTCTAATGAGGAGAAGAGCACATTAAGAGCCTTCCTTCTATACATGCCTTGTTCAGACATGAAGTTACAGACATGGAAATTAACCCGTTAAAAGTTCGACAGTTTAATATAAAGGTTGCAACAAACGTAAAGCAACAAAAAAAGAAAAAATAAATGAAATAGATATTTGAAAAGCTCATTAAAAAATTAAACGAATAACACATAAGGAAAGAAAAAGATTATTAACGATACCAGTATAAAAATTAGGGTATTTTTAAACATCGTATCCATTAATACCTAGAGTAGGTATTAAGTACCTAGTGTATGGTATAGACGAAGCATGGGCTAAGGGTTATGCTATTGATACCGTACTCAATATTTACTCATTTAATTTTAATATACCTAGTACTTTCTACCTGCAATCAAAAGTTACCATGTTAAAAAATATACTGTATTACCAAAGAAAAATAAAATGTTTGCTCTCTCAAAAAAGCAAAATTACTTTGGAAGCAAATTCTGACATTAACTATGGAAAATCTCTTTGTACATACTTGGAATAGAAGTCAAAAAAGGGAAAGTTTTATCAATTTTTTTAAGAAGACTGGTATCAAAATCAACGGAAAAATGTGTTTTAAGGTAAGCAACACTAAATGACACTGGTCAAATTAAAATTTTATTACAATTGCTTATTGTACTTTGATGTAGAAAATTGTAGACTCGGGTTAAATTTAACAATAATGTAAATATTTCATACGACCGCTCTTAAGAGATTTACGAAGTTAACAGATCATTAAGAGCACCAAACATTTCAGCACAAATTTTTCACAATTTGGTATATATTGATTTAGTGCACAAGTTGCTCATTAAAGGATCGTATGTACTTTAAAACTAAATAATTGAGATGATTTGTTTTCAAAGCTTTAAAAATTATCGAGTTAAAAAAGTTTTTGTAATCTATACGATCTGTTGGGAAACTTTAATTGTCAATTTTAAATAGGCTTTATAGAGATTTTAGCTTAATTTAATTTTTCGGTATTGGTTTGATGTACACAAACTCAAACGACGTTTGAGTTTGATCTAACATGTTATGTAATAAGACGAGAAACGCGAAATGAATTTATCAAGAACAAACTCATCAAAACTCTTCGTTTCTAGAAGCCGTCAACAAAAGCTTCCATAATTTTGAAGATAATTGACTTACGTCAAAGCGATACTATTTTCTTGCAAAATAACTTCCGACAATATATACACATAACTTCTAGAAATACATCCTAAACTGTAACACGTACCGCCCTTACGAACGACGATGGGATTATTGAAGAGCTTTTATCTTGCGACAAGTTTTAGGTTTAAAAGTCGATGTGCGACGAATTTCTCTCTGATGGACTTTTGGTTGGAAAATTTTGCAGTCTTATTATTTATTTAAAAAATCACAGGTAACTCTTCTCATAATGTGTTATATTTAAACTACTTACCCAAGAAAGAGAGAAAGAAAATGAGAGAGAGAGAATGCAAATAGCTGAGAAGAAAGCCAAAGTTTTCTGATTCTTGAGCCTAAATTAATTCTCCATTTTATTTATGTTACAAAATTTAGAATGAAATAGGCAACTCAAAAATATAGGAACAAAATTTGAAGGAAAATCTCATTTCTTTGTATGAAATATGGAAAATCATTAACAATGTCGTGATATCGAAGGTAATGTTATTACATGAGAAAGTGCGGAAAATGTTTAAAACTCTCTGAAAAACTGATTGCGTTGGTCTTTAGAAATCTGTTTTAAACTAAAATTTTAAAAAGTTTTAATATAGATAAATGCTTAAAATAATATATAAATTCCCGTTCGCAAATTTTAAAAGCCCCCAACTCCTATTATCCTATATTTATATTCTCTTCCGACCACTACGATCCTCTCAAAGCTCCCTCTTTAAAATAATTTGGTTTAGATTTAAGATATTAATATGATAGTTACCTTTAATTTGTTACAAAATTACTTAATACAATACAAAAAAAAATGTTTAAAAGAAAGTTTATTTAAAAGCGTGGGAGCAAAATTCATTTGAGTAAATTTAATACGTTCAAATTGCCCGAATGTAAAAGTTCTTTAATTATCTTTTTCACCGTTCCTCTCGAGGATGGTGTTCTGAAAGTTTCTGATAGTTATTTTGTGAATAATTAGTATTACTTTCGCATATGAACAAAATAAGTGTTCATAAAATTGTAAGTTTTCGTTTAACCTTTATAAATATAGGAAACTTTGATTAGTAAGCTCTAGACAGATTTGCTTAGTTTCGTTCGACTTATGGCCTGCATTTTATTTTGTATAAAGATATTGTTTGAGTTTTTTTATTTTATATTCTAAATAAAATATAAAAATTCAAACAACAAAATTTTGAATTGGCGATTCCTTATAAAATGAATTTAAAATTGATGATTGCAGTTAGACCACGGTTTATATCTTCTCATTAAGATATTTTTAAGAAAAATTTTAAAATTTTGAAACTCCCGAAGCTTTTGAAGGCTGATAAATTGAATGCAATTAATAAACGAAGCCTTGGATTCCGTTAATTAAATTTGTGCGGTGAAAATGTTCAATCAACAACCGTTGAATAATTAAATTAAACTTTTGGTTGAAGATATTAAAATATCGTAAATTTTGTAGTGGTTTGTTATCCTGATAAATACACATCGTGAATTTTTTATTCTATTAATAATTTTTATTTCATATAAATCTGTTTTGAACAGCTGTAGACAATATATACTTATTAAATTTGGCTCCCGCGATACTATTCTTTACGACGACGTGAAATAAATAATCTTAGTCAAGGTTATATTAGCCCAATGCCAAATAATGGCTCAATCTTTAAATTTTTTTGTACGTAACTTTATTTGCAGCCTTTCCGAAAAAAATAATAAGTCTATTTGACTTATTATATTAAAATAATAAGTCAAGTAGACTTAAAAATTTGTTTAAAACTTCGTGAAACTCAATTTAATAAAACATTATTTTTATAGTTTTTTATACTTGTACCTGTTAACTGCATAATCAGGTTACTTACGTTACTTTATAAAAAAAACAAAGCAATAGTATGGTTATTTTATAGAAGTAAGATATTTGTGAATATAATTAAATAAAAGTACATAAAAAATTTATATATTGTTTTATTGCATATTATTTTCAAGAAATTTGTTGACACTTATTTCGAAGTAATTCAAACACAATTTTAAAAATTACAACGTTATCAAAAATTGGATAAAGTGAAAAAAATATGACATAAAATGCTTACGCTATTTCTAACGTAATGGTACTTTGGTTCAACGAACAGTTCTTAGTTTAAAATTACCGCTTTGAAATAAAAATTTAAAAAATAAAACAAAACTAACTTCCTTATTAGGAAAAATTGTAAATTTGAACTTACTTCTTTACGAATATTCATATTAGATTAGAACTAAAAATAACGTCTTCATTTTAATTTAATCTTCATTCTCTATAAAAACTAGAACATAACGAATAAAAAGAAGCTATATCGTGTTAAAACAAAAATAAAATTTTATATAAACAATCATTTGTATTATTTAATCATAGGGTAATAAAAATAATCGTAGCTAATTATTTTAGTTCAGAAAATAAAACAATATTATGTTTATTAAAAATATTCTCTATTGATTTCGTCAGTCTCTCTCCATATCACATAATTGTTTTTCCGTTGGTATTTTTCTTCCAAATGTCCAATTGTCAATATAGTGAACAGAGTGGTACTGTCTCCTGCGTTTTACATATTGCTAACAACAAGCAACCCTGGGGTAAACTATATGTTTTTTTTTACAAATCAAAGTGTCAGTTTTATAATTTTTTACATATTTTTATCTTTAAACTTGCGGGCTCTTTCATTTTCTTTAAAACGCCAGTAATGTTTTAACATTTGTTTATTAACAAGATTTTTAGATTTTCAAACGCGTGACGTACTGCACATTTATTCATTCTTTTCTTCGACACTGGTAAAGAATAGCAGAGGGTGCAACTAGGTTGAGAAAGATTTTCAGAAAGAGTACATTTTTGATCCTGTCGAGAAACTATTTTGCAATAAAATCCCATTAAAAACTGTGATCCCCTAAATTTCAATTTTTTTTCAATATATTTTCTTTTAAGTAATCTTTCATTTTTTCCACATATTTTTTGGGTATTTACAGGCATCTTTCATTATATTTTACTTTTGACAAAACTTACCTTTTTTACTTATATATACTTGATTCCTACTTATATTAAATTTTCCTGTCTCATCGATCCACATTCTCTGGTATTTCTCTCGTAACTCACTTTTATCTTTTTTTTTCTTTTCATAATTTGTTTTTTTTTCTTTAATGCAGGAGAAGCCGGACTAGGCAAAGGTTTATCAGATCAATTTTAACTCTGGTCCAATTTCCATTGGTTGGAAATTCGATGAAAAAGATAATAACGAGGAAGTCAATTATTTTAAACTAATAATTTCATAATCGATACACTTTCCTTGTATATTTTTATTAAATTGTTTAAAACATTATGTTTTGAAATATTATTTGTATTTGATATTTGTGGTTTATTTTTCAAAGTGCTATAAAAATCGACGCTTATTACTTTATGAGCACAATAAAACCCGATAGAATCATTAATAGGTTCTTCCGATAAATCAATTACTCTCTCGTATATCTTTTCAACTATGAGTGTTTCATCAAAAATATCTTCTATGTAGTGTTAATCTACCCGCCTGAAGAATGATATAGCTTCCGCTAATAAATCAGCACTAGAAGGTAATGGTTACTATCAAATATCTGTGAATTGGGAAAAACGGCAAATAGTCATTTAATGTAAACATATACCTAAACTTAATTGTAAGTAGACTAATAAAACAGAGAAAAAATTAATATAATATTGTTACAAAATAAATATTTAATTAGTTTATTATTATAGTCAGGATTCTCTCAGTCAAACCAAATGTTTTCCATTAAATTCATGGATTCTGCAATATCAAATAGTATCATATTTTGACAAATATCGGATGTTTCGTTAATAGGTAAGAATGTATTCTCTGTAGATAGTCAATATAATAACCTAATTTTATGTCTCTGCCAAAAACAGCACTGCAATGGCAAAAAATAAATTGTATGACACCACATAGCCTACGTTGCTTAAGATAATGTACGTATTGTAATGATACTCCACACATATAAATCCGGTCAGGCGTTTAGAAGTTAGGGTGGAATAAAGAAACTAATTTCCATACACATATATAAAACTTAAAAGCATGATACTCCTTTTTTGGATAATCTTGTAATAAGCGTTATACGTAATCATTTTTTTTTAATTTATTGTTAAAAAATATGGTAAAATATCAATTACACCATTATATTAAAATGCAATAATAACTACAATGTTATACCGTGTATATCACTAATTGGTGATAAATATAATGAAAAATAATACATTTCCTAAAGTTTATCATCACATTATTGCAAAAGTTATTACATCTTTCAATAAAAGGTAAATTTTAACTTAACTTGATTTTTTTCTTGATAATTTCATTTTTCGGGCTCGATATTTAAATCATCTGTTAAGTGAACTCGTAACGACTTCATTGTTCTACATTTACGTAGCCACATTTCTTAATAATTAATTCAAAATAATTACGATAATGTAAACGCAAAGCGTGATAAAAACACTCTTTAGAAGCGTTTGCACTGCATCGTCGCGTCCGGATGCTAGTGTATCGGGCACTTGCGTTTGCGCACCAAATGAATGCGTCGAATAAAACTGATAAAAGTACTTTGCACCAGTATATATTGTTGCTTGACAAAAATATACCACTTGCATTAGTTTACAAATTTTAATATCAAATAATAATTATTATTTTTAACTTATTTTAATATAGTGTAAAGATATTATAATTTTAAAACAAAAAATTACATAACGCCAATTTTAAATATATGTGGTTTGCCCCAGTTTATTATTCAATTAAAAAATAGTTATAAGAGGAAACTTTTCAAAATAAATTATTATTTATTGGTCCACGAGTGTCTAATGGCAATATAATATTCTTCGGATCAAAATATTTAAACACAAGAAAGTATTCTCGTATTAGGATCAGAAATTTTCAGTTTTAATTGTAATTTTATAAATTGTATTAAAACTTCAATCATAATATTTTAACAGTAATTCGTATTTTGTCAGAAGCTTTTTGCCATTTAAATAATAACAGGAGGCGGTGCTTGCACGAATATTTATTGAAAACGATATGTTTCATATATTTATTATTTAATTAATTTTAGAAAAGGATATCCTTGTGTCTCAAATTTGGCACATCACTGACTATACTATACTTCAAATTTTAAACAGGTGACTTCAGTCGTAAACCGAATGTGATGAATAAGCAATTATACGGATACCAAAATTTTATTTAAATTTGATCATTTTTGACGTAGATCTCTAATAAAATTATTTGCAAGACGCGAAACGATGAAATTTAAGGGGATCTTAAATTATCAATATTTATTTATTAAGATTTTTTTCAAATAAGATTTTTAACACAGGTGAAATAAAAAGTAATAAAAATTATAAGTAGGTTTTTTTTAAGTTCATCCTTATTTTTTTTATATATTTAGTCATGTTACATTATCTATAACGTATAACGTCGCCGATATTAACAAAAAGTATACAGTATTTTTTACCATATCAAGTGTATATCAACGATATTAAGCGTCACAGGAATAAGTTTTTCTTATTAACTATTTTAGCTTTATCAATATATGTATAAAATTTTAAGTCATCTTAATCTATAGTATAATCTGTAATCTAAATATGTTTGCAATCTGTATATAACTGAACAACTGCTAACCTCCTACAATTGCCCATCAATATGCAAGACCACACCGAGCGCATCTATTTGCATAACACCATCTACATATAAACCATGTATTTTATCCTAATTATAACCATTAAAACGGCAGAAATAAATGGAACAAAACAGAAAGTTTGCGATGCAATACATTATAAACTTGGATTAATTATGCAGTCATGTTAATATCGATGTATCTACGATAATTCGCAAAACCTAAAAACTTGACATTCATTAAATATTAAGCTCATGAGCGAAGGTTAAACATTGCTTTAACGCAATTGAACGACGTGTAAAAAGTTTTTGAGTTTTTTAAGGATTTTAATAATTTTACCTACGTCAGTTCCATATCTTGATTAGATACGAATTGATAATAGAATGAACACGATAAATGACATTGTAATAGAATAAACATGATAATTAACCTTATAATAGATTAATAAGACAACTGAACCACTAAACAAATACAAAAAAGAAAAAATGATTAAAAAATCAGTAGATACGTATAATTAGCGTAGAAGTAAGT
The DNA here is from genome assembly GCA_039881145.1 of Druceiella hillmani. Lineage (NCBI taxonomy): Eukaryota > Metazoa > Arthropoda > Insecta > Lepidoptera > Hepialidae > Druceiella > Druceiella hillmani. Next base: position 29,020,012 of record JAYKKI010000013.1, on the reverse strand, counting down.
CTGAATAAAACTAATGTACTTGTGGAATATCGAACGAATATCAATGTAAGATACTCATTTAAAACGTAAAAAGACATGCAAATACTATATTGTTTCTTACAATCATCTAAATCACGTGGAACACAATTTTCTCAGTTAAAAACTTTTTCGTCTTAAATGTTTTTGCCTTTGACTGAATTATGAAAGTACAATAACCAAATTTTCTGACTTGCAAATTGTTTAACTTTGTTAATGATTTCTTTCTGAGATAGAGAAGAAGAGGCAAGGATGGTCCTCAAATGAAATTTACAATTTATATTTTTGTTGCCATTATTTTATTTTATGTTTTAGAAATATTACAATTGGAAAAGTTATAAGTTTCAATGATCATATGTGGACTAATTGCATGGTAGAGAAAACTTTCATAAATGTTATGACACTATTACACATAACGATGATATATTCTGAAAAATTAATTTTAGACTTATCACAAATTTACTAATCCTAAGCTGCCCGCTCGCTAAGCTGCATGGGACAACCTCTTTAACATTACGCTGTGGTATTTAAAAATATGGTATAACTTTATTAAAAAAAAAACGTTTTCCTATCGTCTAAATATAACCGATTATATGTAGTATTTTTTGTATCTAATAATAACATAATAACCCCCGCTCATTCTGGAACGAAATTTCAATAATTCTACGTTCCTCTATAATAAATTGTTACTCTTTAAATAAATATTATAAATATATAATAATAAATATCAAAATATATTTGATTTATGAAAATTTCAATTTCAGTACCTACCTAAACATTGACAAGTATTTCTAGTGCAATGCAGATGTTGTATTTTTAATGCGTACATCTCAAGATCAATAACTTCTGCTGGAATGCCTCACCATGATAGGAATTGCATGGATGTACGGGAAATAACAGCATTCAACATGTCAATATCAAATCCTCATTTTAATTTGCGAAATTGAAAAGTACAACAATTTTTGTTCAATAACTTGACGAGCCGAGCAAAATATTCGTCTGCCGGCAATACATTTCACGTTTGTCAATATATATTAGAATTAATTACCCACAACAGACGATCGTAGTCTAAAAGCATCGCTTTCACTGATAATAACATATTTAATATGCTGTAGACGCAGTCATTCAATTACAATGTTCGATCGGATAATAATCACTAACACGGGTGTGACCCAATTCATAACAATTTTTGATACGGGCTTGTCTGACATAAAGAAAACTCTTAGAAGTGAAGTAAATTTACAACTAAATATCAGGATTCCGTATGTTATATTCGTACGCATTTATATGGTTTGAATTTAAATAAAAAACAGATACTATTATAAAACGTATAACTTATTTAACGTAAAACTAAATAAATTGTCAAGACAATGACAATGAACAAGAAATTAAAGAAACAAAGTAGCAATTGTATTAGTTGTAAGTATTTTAATGTCTAATGTAATATTAGTGTAAGTATGTTAATGTATAATGTAATATTTTGTGTTATTGTTTAATGTAATATTAGTTATGCGTTTGGCAAGCTGTCATCAAGTTAATATTTCAGCGTTATCTCTTATCAGTGAAAAAAAATAGTTTAGTTTCATATTAACGATTGATAGATAGTGGTGAGGCAGCTTGATAAACTGCTACATTACGAAACTCTTTTAGTCTCGACTTTCGTAATGCAAAACGATTGTGAAGTAATTTCATTTCAAAAAGTGAAAATTAGCTAACAGCTCAGATAGTAATGATTAAACACGTTAACTTGGATAAAGGACTATAATACGACCAACAAGGCATGCATCTAGCTATAACTAACCGCAATAACCAACGAATTAAGCCAAACAAAAACAGAGCCGGGGCGGGTATATGAGAGGCAAGATCCTGATTAATAGGCCAGCGAACTTTGAAGACGCAATTACACTTTCTATGTTAAGTGTTACGTCTTGTGACTAATTGTATATAGGGATCGCGTATATAGATTACACGTGTTCATAACAATCAATTAATGTATTTGTAATGTGTATGAATAAAAATATTTCTAAAATTACGTAATAAAATTGTGAAAGCAATAAATGTCACTGCTACTAATATACATTTAAATATTTTTTTGTCTCCAAACTGTTGTAAGCCAGCGTAAGAGCGGATGTAGGAACAAGAAGGATTTATTTCTGTTACCTTTTTTCTGCCCGTCGGACTTTTTTTAAATAGTAATTATTAATGGATAATATTTTGAAAATGATAAGAATTGAATACGTTCACGAATTTTCTTTCGACGCAAAATACACACCAAGGTACATTTTTTTTAACTTCTATATTCTGCTATAAAATTTTACTTGTAAGAAAACAAGTTTAATAATTTGTTTCTATCACTATGCTTTCATAACTACAAAAAGTACTTAGTGCTAAGAAAAATGAAAAATACTTTCACCTATCGAAAGTTTACATATATTTTCAACAAAATGATGAATTGCCCAATGATTTTTTTATAATGACTAAACCATTTTCGGTTCTTTTATTTTGAGTTCAATTTTATCGCACAAATATTTTGCATTGCGCGAAAAATATTATATCGTCATGAATTTAATTTTTTCCTTTGACACTGAAATTAAAAGTCCCAAAATTATTGCTAAATCAAACATAAAAAAAACTATTATAATATTCATAGCTACAATTAATTAAAATTTAATTAAAAAACTGGAAATTTTGTAAAATATAATTCAAGCCACACTTACTCGATTAACTTAGTCGGTATGAAATAAAAAATAAATATCGATTAACATAGTCGGTATTAAATAAAAAGATCGATTAACTTAGTCGATATTAAATAAAAAGTAAATATCGTTACAAAATTGTAAGAGCCTTTGGCCCTAATTGTGATATCCTTTGGCCCCAATTGTGAGAGCATTTGGCCTCCAATAAAAAGATCTATTAACTTAGTCGGTAGCCGATTAACTTAGTCGGTATTAAATAAAAAGTAAATATCGTTACAAAATTGTGAGAGCCTTTGGCCCCAATCAAAAGATCGATTAAGTTAGTCGGTAGTCGATTAACTTAGTCGATATTGAATAAAAAGTAAATATTGTTACAAAATTGTGAGAGCCTTTGGCCCCCAATAAAAAATTGATTAACTTAGTCGGTATTAAATAAAAAGTAAATATCGTTACAAAATTGTGAGAACCTTTGGCTCCCAATTGCAGTAGTCTTTAAAAATGTAATTTAGACTTATATCATAGATACAATAGTCATCCACTGCTTTGTTATCCAAAAAAGTATGATAATAAAATTGACGTATACTCTAAGGGAAAGTTCCTACAAAATTTTTGGGAAAAAATTGGTGGTAATATAAAAAATTATAGTGGTTTATGCACTAGACAAATTTATACTGAAGAATGAAATTATTGGATGTATTAATGATGTGCATATTACAGAAATATATTGTAAAAGTCGTATGCAATATATTAATTATTAAATTCAACCATGAGTTTGCCATTTTGTTGGCAGCGTGAAAAATAAATCTCAATTGATATAAGGAGCGCAATATAATAGAAAAAGCAAGTTATGCCAAGTACGAGTAGAACTCATACTATGAGGATTCCTTACTCACTTAAGCACATTGACATATTTAAGGGTATTTATGTTCAGCTGTTTACTTATATACATTAATATTCTTCACCACATAAATATATTTCCTATATATTTTAGAAGCGCAAAACATTGCTAAAATGTCACGATACTAAAAGACACAATTCGGATTCGGGCCGTAGATTTTTCGTAAAAATATTGGGATAAAATCATAAGAAGTGTTTCGCATTAATATGTAATTTAATTACCGATCTCTTAAATACCATGTTTATACAGAGTAGTGCAATGAACACTGACGCTGGACACTGTATTCCCTATGGGCCAGCTAGGTAATCGATTTGCGTCGTTAATTTGGTGCTGAATAATTAAAATAAAGTAAAATACCTCTTATTAGACTTTGGAAAAAAATAAGAATGCTACGGTCGTTCCATATTATTTTTACGGTAAATTATCCTTTTATTTGTTATGTATTATAAAAAGTGAGACGGTTGGTATTGTAAATAATATTTTAAGACTTAGAGTGATGTGTGAATGATTTATGAGAAAAAGAGTCGATTTTCCAAGAAACAAATGTGTAAAATTTTTAATCAAAAAAGGAAGAGCTATCCGGAAAGCAGACAAAGCGACATCTGAATAAAAAGATGTTGTGAACAAATATATTGTAAAAAATAAAAAGTAATTGTTAATTAATCTAATTTTTTTACAAAATGAATCACGTGATAATTATAAAAAATTCAAAAAGTTAAAAATTAAGGAAATAAATAATAAAAAGAGTGTCAAATATAAGTATTTCCTATAAAACGAAACGAAATAGAAATTGGTTTAAACTGCATAAGGTATCTTTTTTAAAATTAGAATGGAATTCTAATTTTAAAAATCTTGTAAATATAACCGGAACAGAGAATCTTACAAAGGAACTTTGCATAGCGTAAATTTAGTACGTTTATTTTAGTTAGGAATTAAAAACTTTAACTATGCATAATCAGAATTAACTTTGCATTATCTGACGGAATTACTCTCATGTTCTCGAACTGTAACAGAAAAGCAAATTCTTTCTTTTCCTTACTTTAATTTCGTGGCGATATATCTCTCCAAAGAGAACTTTTGCCAGTGTTTAGTGTAGATTTGTTAGTTAGGCAACATTAGATCACACTCCGAATATCTGTCACTTATGCTTGACAAAAAAATAAACTAAAGAGCAAAACAAAAATCAAATAGAAGTTTAGTATGATAAAATAAATTAAGAGAAAATATAAATAAAAAAAAATTTATAGATAATACAATGGTGACAACAGTATATAGACAAATAAAAAGGACATAACATTTGTATATACAAAAACATACGAAAACAGGTAGAAAAATATATTTTAATACACAAGGTCCTAGATTTTATGTCGTTCTTTCTTACGTATTGAATGATTAAGTCTAGAATGGTTTTATCAGCAACAAATAGAAGAGTTCTAATGTTAATAGGTGACTGAATGTTTTGTTTTAATCATTTATAAATGAAGGAAGGAAATTTATTTAAAGCAAATTCATGACGAGCGGACGAAGTGAAAATATTATTTCTGACTACCACGCAAGCGCGAAGATATTCTCTCTGACACCACTTAATGAAATAAGATGGTAAAGATTAAATGCGTTGATCATTTTTTTAAATCAAAAGTACACACCAACATTTTAATACATTTTAATTCCAAGTTCTTTTTTTAAAATTAAATTTATAAGAATACAAATTTAATTTTTTTTTTCTATCTTCTTTTAAAACGACAAAGTATTTACTGCTAAGGAAAATGAATTTCTTTTTTCTCATAGAGAACCGATCTATACATATTTTTACTGATAAAATGAATCACCGAGTTAATTTTGGTAGCAAACAAATTATTTCGACACTTTTAGTTTACTTACCTCTAAAGTAATTATCACAGAGTGATACCTTGAAATTAATTTTATCTCATAAATATTTTGCCGTTCTGTGAAAAAACATTTTTTGTTGCTATAAATTTTATTTTTCTCCTAATCCTGCAATAAATAATCTCAAAGTTATTTTTGATAAAAGATCTTATAAAATACATAACTTTAATAAATTAAGTAAAAATATCACTTATGAGTAACTAGGTCAATAAAATAGGTGACCACTATCAATTTTGCTATTTTTCGTAAAATGTAACTAAAATAAAGGTTAATCGGAAAAGCGTACTGAAAAGTATTACATTTATTAAAGATTGAGCAACTTACAGATTCTAAATTTAATAGCCGGGATATCCCTAATAATTTCCTATCCCAGTCCCCCTCCTAAAATATAATGATCATTACTAAGAACGACTTAACAGTTCAATTTTTACGTCCTTGTCTAAATCCAAAGTTTAAACTTTTGTAACTCATACAATTTTTAAGACTTGTCAAAAAAATCACTGCCGTCAGCGTGTACTTTCAAATTATGATTTATAAAATAAAAAATATAGTTTGATACTCGATTATATTTCTTATTTATTAATTAACTACAACGGATAATTATTCTATAACACCTTTACTACCCATCATTAGCCCAAATTCATCCCAGTAAAAAGCTCCAAATTTAAAAAAATTTAAAATCGTATACAGGAGCTATTCAATAATCCTTACACCATTTCTCTCTAGGGGCTACCCTTGCGTATTACAATTTAGGGTGGATCACAATTTAAAAACACGAGGAACGCTGGCAGAATTTATTTTGTAATTAAATAATATCACGTTAGCTCGAGTTTATTGTTTGCATAAGGCTGCAAGTTTTTGTTTATAATTTTTAAAATAAAACAAATCGATTATAACTTAAACACTTTATTTCTGTTAACACTTTATTTCTATCTAACACACTGTAAACACTTTATTTCTATCTATCGTTGGCTCAATGTAAACAAGAAACAAGCATTTAGAATACAAGAATTACATTAATATGAAAGTTGAAATTATTAACTATGTTCCATTTATTATTTATTTTATTAGAGTCGTTGATTAAGAATTATTATTTTTGTATTTAGGTGGATGTCATCTTTCAAAGACTTTATTATGTATTGAAATTTTTTTTCAAATCCCTAAGTTGCAAATAAATTTACTTAGCACATGCACTCCAATTACTAAAGGTATTTAAAGGATTTTATTATAATTTATTGATATATTCTCTATTCTGACAATTGTCTCTTCTTGGTAAAAATTTTGTTCTCAAATTATTTTCTATATTACACAACTAACTAATAACTCGCGCAGGAACCACCTAAATTGACCTATTTATTTGCAATAAAGTTATCACCCTAATACCTATTGAATCTATTTGTTGCCAATAAAGCTTCAATTTATTAAAGCAAGTGATTAAGTGATTTAAATACTTATTCGCATTAAAATTCTATTTTCAAAAAAATCAAAGAATTATTTGATGTGAAGTTTTGGAAAAATTAAAAAAAAAGTAAATTTACAACCCTGATAATTTATTCTTTCAACTAACGTCCTAAATGAATATTTAATTTAACACCCTCCTCCCCAAATTATCATATAAATATTTTTGAGTGCAACTATTGAAATAATGATGGTTAACATGATTCTCCATTATACCAAATTTCTAGCGTCTGCGTCAAATATTTTCTGAGAAGAGTTCTTGTACATTTTTAACAATACATCCAGAACAAACTTCCAAAAAATTTGGAATAAATAGTTTTTCAATCTTTATAATTCGTCGTTTCAATTGATATCCTACGCTGCTTAGCAGACTTTAATACTAAGCAAAATTACAAGTTTTTTTTTCAAGTTTCCGAGGGAGCCAGCTATGACAAACGGATATAAAACCGATGTCAGTTTTATGGGTGATCTTATAAGGTTTTATTACAAGGAAATTTTTGTAGCGCTGCGATGTATGTATATATATATATATATATATATATATATATATATATATATATATATATATATATATATATATATATACATATAAATGAATAATCAAATAAAAATTTGTAGAATGAATAACTACAAATTTTTAATTTCATTCCGCTAAACAGAACAAATATAACGTTGAATTCAGATCTCGGATATCCGTTCCGCCCTTGAGCTATGCCAAGAAAAAAATTAAAGCTATGTCCAATAAAAACTCATTGGATTCGAACCAGAAAAATGGCATCCTATTCGTACTTCATACATGATATTGCTTTTTGTTATTTTCGAAAAAGTATTTCCAGATATAAAGACAACAACCGAGTTCGTTTTCCACACACCAGGCAGTTTGCGCGCATGCAATAGAAAAAATAACCGCCACGTTAAAGTTATTTCTGCGGTCACTATTTTGACAGCTAAGATCATAGACGTTGTTCTTTTATCTTATACTCGGATAAATCTGCTATTCTTGATTCAAAATCATCCAACCATATTTACAGCATAATACGAGACTGGTAGATTTAAAATTTAATATACTAAATAAGTAATGTAAATAATTAATTGCCTTATTTTAATACAGGTCTCGTATAGCTTTAGTTTATTAATAATAACAAAAAAGAAAAAATTAACACAATTTATCATTGCGCCATATTTAAAACTACTACTACAAACGTTCTTGCAGAAAAAAATTATGGGCATTTTTATTGACATTTCAGAAATGATCTTACATAAAATGCCGAAATAATTAGTTTAGAAGTCCTTACAAGTTGCTCTTTTAATTAAGATCCCAAAAGACGTATGACATCAAATAAAAATTTCACTAGATTCTTATTTCCCCCCTCTAAAATGTTGACGTGTATATTTTCGAACATTATCGATTGAAATATTTGCGGCTTGATACTAAGTTCTAAGTATACCGCTGAAAAGATCTACAAACATTTTCTCATAAACTGTTTTACGTAGAAGCTGGAAATTTGGTAAAGCAATAATATGATTTATCGCCATACAAAATGTCCAGTTTCAACATAAAACAGTATATGAGAAAGTTTGTTACAGGCATAGTCAGCAGTATCCTTAGGACTACTTCATACTAAATGCTAAAATAAATACTTTTGGATATGTCAATATTTAATACTAAAAAATATTAGTATGAAAATATTAAAAGGAGCCAATAAATTATTAAGATTCTGACAGTATTTTTATTCAGCACTTTATGCGAGATGAGCCCAGAGATTTTGTTGAAAATAGCTAAAAAATTATATTTCAACCCCTCTGATCGCAAAAGTCTTAATTAAAATTTATGAAAAACATCATTAGTAGAAAGCTACCTAACGTTTAAAGAAAATATATAGCAATGATTCTATATTTAATATTTTTGATATATTCACAACATTTTATTCTATATGAAGGGTATACTGAGGAAATGTGAGCATATTTACATAGTGAAAAATAACGTTAAAATTTGTAAATTATGTGACAAAAATACACCTTAGTGTTTATATGCACCTAAGTGTGACTAAACTCTTCTTAGTACGGATTTTACTCGAACTTAACAGATTTTTTGTAGAAAATCTTCTTTAAAATGGGGATATTTGTGCGATACACTGTCCAAGGCTTGTTTATCAGGTGCTTCCAGCACCATAAAGTCAGTGCATAGAGTTTTAGTATTATTGGTCCATAATTCCGCTATGTATACAAAAATTTGTGAAGACTAAAAACTTCTCAAATTTTACATTTGTGTTTGTTGGTTATCTTACTGTTTCCCGAATTTTTAAGTCTATCGATCTTATCATTTCACAATATCTCAGAATTTCCTATCGCATCTTTCAATGTTAGCAATCATGAAGTCTTGATAGATATTTCCCTGGATTATTTCAGTCAAGCCTTCGAATCCATTGTATTCTGTTAGGATGAATATATTCCTCTTAACACCCTCGCAGCAATAATATGACCATATTTAGGGCCTATATTTACTACATATTTGTCACTGAAGAAAAAAATAAGGAAGAGGGAAATATTATGAGCAGGATATTTTGGGTTGTATACCATCCGATCTCTTACACGGATACTCAAAAATAATAAAACACATCTCTAATTAAATGCAAAGAAAAATTAGTAAGAAAAGATATCAAATAGTTTGCAGCTATTGCAAGTTTACAAATACAATACTTTTCTATGATGTCCTTATATAACTAACAATTGCCTTGTTATTCTATTCTATTATCACCTATTGTTAATAGATCCTAAACGACTATTTTTTTCGTAAGTGACCGAGATGTGACGTTGAAATAATATAACTTATTTCCATATAGAGAAATAATGTTGGTTTCGATTTCCGTAATAAAATTAGAGTCTGCAAAATAATTATTTGAAGACGCAAGACTTGTTTAATAATTGGACTGGTAGTCGATTACATTAGTATGAGTAAAAGACTATAATAAATCTGACTAGTATCGAGCTAACCTATCAACAAATGCGATAATAATGGGACTAAACCTGATTGGAGGAGATACGCGTCGGTGATGTATAGGGTCATGATAGAAGGTTTCAAAATGCAATACCATACTTTATACCGTTTTGCCAATTGCAGTAAAAACTTAGGTGCATGTGGCGATATTAAATTAATGAACTTTTGGGTAAGTTAAAATAAAATATTTAAAGTATTGAAAAATGTTTGATTACCACAACTCAATCCGATTTTTCAGCGATTTTAAGAAGGGAAATAATTATATCGTATTGTTGACCATGAAAGTTATTAATAAAATTAATTTTAAAAATTCCAAAAATATAGTAGATTTTAAAAAGTGTTAAAAAAAATTCTCATTCTTTTTAAAATCTTAATTACCATCTATTTTGAAGTTAGAAAAAAAACGGCTGGTTCCTCCGCAGATATGTGCAGTATCTTATAACTGCTCTAATATTGAGGGTGTGAGTCTTATAAAATGGTATTTTATGTTGGATACACTATACGATTAATATTGAAAAATAGGTACCATTTTACGTATTTTATAGTGAGAGGAGAAGTTATGACTAAAATAAATTGGAAAAACCCTCAATAAACCTTCCTTATATTTCAGCATATCATCAAAAAGTCGGAGTTTGATTTTGAAGATAAGTGAAAACAATGTTATAGTATTTTCTTTAGGCACAAAAAAATCAACTTTTACGTTTTTTATATTTTTATTACACATTTCACAACACTCTGGTAATGTGGATATTTGAAAAACGATTGAAAACCTGAAGAAAATTTTTTCATTTCCTATTTTATATCTGCTTAATACTAGCTTCGACTAACCGAACGTGCACAATATACAACTATATCCTCATGCCATAAAGAATAAAACGCGGTGTCCCTGGAATCTACCGTTAAAAAACCTAGTTCAAGTGATTCCCGCGAAGTCAAATTGTGATTTAGTCACATCCTGTCCTTCGACAGGAAAAATTTTTATTTCAATACAATATCTGTTAAATCCATCGACTAGAGGTACAACGGATTGACATAAATTACTTTTTAGTTATTATTTATGTATCGTTTACAAAGAATACACATTTTATTAGGAGTATTTGTTACAATTTTGTCTCTAAGAAGATGTGATATTCTCATATATCCTATTACATCCATTTATATGTCACATTACTTTACTTACATCGTAGGCACGTGCTATCAATTGACTTATAAATTGATAGCACGTACCTACGAGTTTACACAAAATGTGAGTATATGACGGCAGTGCATTTGATAAACAAAATTAGTATTCGACAGTTTCTTATAAATATCTTCTTATAATATAGTTGGTGTAACTATGTGGACTATTGTTAATATATTCCTTGATAAGGAATCTGGACAAATAGCCAGCAAAACCTTTGATGTCACCGAGCAGAATAAATAAAAGAGGACTGCGTTGACGGAGTTATGGCATTTATACCCTCCACCACATACTACAAGCACAAAAAACACAGGAATGGGCGACATTACCATAAACTAAACATTTTAACGCTCCCCCTAATTAGTACTTTCCTAACAGATGAACATTTTCCATAATTGTTAAATTCATACACTGAGTCCTACGCCAGTTTAATATTACTTTAATTGAAATTTTACATTTTCCATTGAAGTCATATAATAACCCACATTCCATGTTTACACAGATACATTTCTAACTTAACATGAGCCTATAGATAGTAAATATCTATTATATATTTACATTAAAATAGAGTTATGGAGTATCTCTTATTTTATATATACATTAATATATGTATACACACATACACACACACAAATGTGCACGAGTGCATGCGTGTGTGGGCGTGTATTTATTACTGTTAATATTTTATTTTACATCTTTCCTGCTTATTCTAAATATAGTTCCTTGTTATAATGTCGACAGCAAAACTTAAAACAGAAAATATATTGAAACACAATTTTAATTTACAACAACGTTTAACTAAAATAAAGAACCATGAAGCATGCATTCCGATCAGATTGACAGAAATAAACATTTTACTTACATTTAAATATAGTAATGAAGTCTTAGCACCAAATGTACAGCTCATATGTGACGTTGACGGATTAGAAGACAGTTTCTTTTATTACAAAATAATATACGTGAGTGATATACACAACAATTAACACACGCTAAAGTTTATAAATTAGAAACTTAATATGCTAATATTTATAATTAGAGGAACACCTCATCATTTTCTTTATTAATTCGAATATCGCTCCAGGTGGGGCTTTTGTAAATAAATTTGTATATTGTTTGTCTCTACATATATGATTCAGGTCTATTATAGGGTTTTCGTGAAATGTTTCTTTTACAAATTTATATTTAATGTCGATATTTTTTATATCTTTTGTGAATCTCACCATATTCGGTCACTTGATTAATAGAACATCTGTTATCATTATTTATGCACAACGTATTGATTACACTCACTTAGATTGGTTGCAATGTTACTATTTTCTGTGATCGTGTTGGAACCTGTCGGTTTGTTTCTTGTTCACAGCGTCTATTGAAATGTGTCTAACTCTTCATGCTCATATATATATATATATATATATATATATGAGCATGAAGAGTTAGACACTAGAGTTATATATATATATATATGGAGGCGACCCAATCTATACCTAGACAAAATGGCTGAGGCGGTGAAATCTGCATTATGTGTTTTGTGACTGAATCTGTTACAGTTAAAGTACCAAAGTCCTTTTTGAATATTATTTTTATGTCTTATTTCTTTGAAATTTCTCTTTGTCGCAAAGGCCTCGCTGTGACTGTCGATTATTTTGTAAAATGTTTACTTTGAACAAGTCCACACTCATTTTCATACCCGAGTTTTCGATTGCTGTATTCATGCATTTGTATAATTCTGGTAGACCCAAGATAAACCTAACCATTCGTGGTCTACAACAAACCCAATTATTCTGCCAGATAATCTTTAATATCAATATAAAGCGATGTGGCAGTTAAAAAAAATATTTTTGTACTCCACTTTAAATCAGCCTTAAAATCAAATATTTTACTACATTTGATACAGCTCTACAATTCTTCACGTTTAAAATATATTTTTACCGCGAAATTCCATATGAGAAAATTATCACAACCAGCAAACTTTCAGGTTAATATTAGTGAATTACTTGAAGACATTTTATTTTATTTCGTTGTTACTAGTTTGATAATTAGCACGTTCGTACGTTTTTTTGGGTATTTGGTAATTTACACGTTCGTGCGTTATATAATTTTAACAACGTCCTTGGTTTTTTTAATACTGAAATATTTCGGGGCTGTGACTCCTTGGTCCATAATCTAATGAATTAATATTGAGTTGATGAAACCACTTGGATGATTGTCAAAATATTCCATGATGAAAAACCTGGACAAATAGCCAGCACGGTTCTTGATATCACCGAATAGAAAAAGTAAAAGAAGAAATGGTATGAAATTCATATACCCTTCACCGCAGATTACAGAGATTATACTGTGCCCTTTTCAGTATAATCTCTTAGACTTTGCTGTAAACTAAATGTTTTACCACACAATTTCAGTGCATTAATGTTTCTTGGCTATTGTAGTCAAACAGTGCAAAATTTTGATATTTGTTACATAACCAGGAACACTTCATAAGTTTAATATGTCTGTTTGTTATTTGAGAATCTTTCTACCACAGACTTTATTATTTCGTATTTCATTTATGTCTACTGAATACAAATACACACACACACACACACACACACACATATATATATATATATATATATATATATATATACATATATAGATATATACATACATATATATGTGTGCACATATATATATATATATATCTGAGCTACGTCATATATTTGTTGAAATCAAAACTTGAGCTGAAAGGTTCGGCGAAACAGTTAACCATGCTGAATATTAGATTCCCCATCATATTCAACCGGCCGGCTATCACTTTTTTTTAGTCCTGTCTCAATTAACAAGAAAACTTATTTAAAACTGAGTCTGATATGAGGATATAAAATTTTAATTTCATCACCAACAAACAGTCAACCGTATTAATGTGGATAAAAGACTATAGTGTACTAGTACAGTACTAACCTATAAATTAGTATGATAACCAGCATATTAAGCCTGATGCGAGTACATACACGACGGAGATGCAAGCAATCTAAATCATGATTGAACGTCTGTCGAAAGAGCTGTCCAGACGCAATCACATTATCTATTTTGTATCGTTTGGTTAATAGTACTGAAAATTTACATATTTATGTCTGTGATAGAAAATTTATAAATTTTCACTTAAGTTAAGATATAAATTATTAATTTCAAAATAAAAGAAAGTTCGGTCACAACACGCGCAATTTTTCGGAATGTTACAAAAAAAAAGTTAAATGATTGTAGGTAGTTCTTTTTTAAGTAAATGTCATTTTTATGTCATGATTTACCTTCTATTATATAGTCAGAACAACAAACAAAAAAAATGGTGATATAATATTTTTAACAAACTTCCGAATAATCTAGGGTGAGCCATTGATTTAAGGGTTAGAGCGCAGAATTGAAATACATACACATACATACACAGTGACCGTATTCGATTATATTAGACATAAATTGACTCATCTATTAAAACTGATTTATATATTAACAAACCACGTAAACGGATTTTATATCAACCTTTATATGCATGAAAAGTATGCAACATCACCTATTAGTAACTATATTGTAAATGCTGATAGGATAAATCGGTTTAAAAAAACGCTTCCTCAAAAAATAAATTTTCAACCTCATCGCATGTCACTACCAAGATGCTGAGAGTGTGAGTCCTTTTAAATAGTAAATTATGTTAAATAAACTACACGGTTAATTTTGAATAATGGAAATAATTTCATATATTCATAATAAGATATTATAAAAACAAAAGCAGGCAATATTTTGAGATATGCTTCGCCGCACATTTTTATATTTGTCTGTACGTATCGCACTAAAACTTTTAGCTTTAATTTAAGTTTATTTAACCGGTACAAACAGTGGTTTTCATATTGCAAACAAGTTAACTGGGAGACGATGCGTACTTCAAAACATAAAAATTAAGGTTAATTTGGCTACGCAATTAGTAGGTCCTTCGCTGTTAATATTAACGCTATTCAAGTTTGTAATAAAGACCTCGAAATGTGTCAGTCTGCAGAAATTAAAGTTAAGTTGATTACCCATTTACTTTGTAAGAGTACTTGAGTGTTACTATTAACGTTTGTAATAAAGACCTCCAAATGCGTCAGTTCCATAATTGTGAAACCACAGTGAGTTTAAGTTTTAGTGTTAATGCTATTTTTGACATTTTCAGTACTACAAACTTAAATAACTAAGTTTTTAAAAAGCCATTGCATCGAACTTATAAGAATTACAAGAAATATAAAATCGATAAAGTTCGATCATAAAGAAGATAAAATCGTTAAAAGATCACTTTAAATTTCTTCCAAATACAAAATGTCACCAGACCACCTGGAGACATTGTGTAGTGCTATCAGATCAAAAAGGGGATTTAACAAAAAACCAACTATCAGAAACTTTATTAAACAGTGAAGATTACATAAAAATGAAAAAAATACAACAACCTCTAGTCAAAACAGCAATTATTGGTTAAGAACTAAATAGAGAAAAAATAAAAAATTAACCTTCAAGTGGTTGCATGGCGGGAATAGACCACCTTAGTAAAAATGCCGTTATAAAATCATATTTTGCATCAAAGGTATTTCCCACTTCTAGTAGCCCTTAATAGTTTTATTTAAGTGTGCAAATAACCATTACTGAAACGAAGTGGTTCATGGTGCATAGGTAACTTTTGTATCAGTGAAGTCAGTTACGTGCATCTGGTGTGAAAAAGTTAACACCTGACTACTAAGCAACATTTTTTTAATATTTTTCACGCATTTTTCTATTAAAATCAATGATTTATAAACATGTTATTAGTAAAAGTATAGCCCAAGTACTTTTTGAAGCAGATCGAAAAAAGTGTGCAAAGCTCAGTAGCACAGGTTCCAAAGTTTACATCACGTATCACATGTAAAAAAAATTAATGAATCCAAGCTACGGATGAAGCAAATAACTCGGATGAAATAAATGTAGCTTTATCAGCAAGAGCTGATTTTTTATTAGACGTGATAGAGTGACTCAGTAGCATAAATCTAATTACGATAGGGTGAGAAATCAACTATAAATTATGCTACTAGAAGAGTATGGCATTATGGAACACCGCAGGTTTACTACTTTTATACTAGCGTAGAATTTATTCACACCTGTTGAAATTATCGAAAAGTCATCAGACATACTAGCGAATTCAGAGAAAAAAGCTCGTGGCTAAAAACAACTGATATTATACTACGTTACTGGAACTTTGCGAACATCATATGTAAATTTAGAAGATTTTATGATTTTCACAAAAAATGTTCAAGTGAGATTCTTGTGACTTTTAGTAACATTCATTTATTCAATCACTTTATTAAAACGTAAAATAGAAAACGAACATTAAGAAAATAAATCTTAAATGGAATAGACAAGTAACAATACAGACACCGTTGCTGTACAAATTTTGAACGTAACTCCTGTTTATATGATTTTGCTTTCCCCATAATGTATATTGTTTTGTTTAGATAAATAACTAATCAACGACAGCAACTAAATATTTACTAACAATTTGGTATAATTTGTTGGGTTTTCCCTTATTTTATAGTTTAATTTTATTATTTAAGCAACTGACTATCCTATGCATCTTTTATGCTTTGAGCAATTGAGCTTTATTTTAAATTACATTATGAATTGGAAGATGATATTGAAAGATCGTGGCTTTACTCAATTCAAATCGCAATTTGTTAAGAATTTTTATGTGAATCAAATAAATGCTAAAATTAGAATATTTTAACAAAATCTTTTTCATGTCTATGTGAAGACTTCTTTATGACATATGTGACTTTGTTAAATCAAAATTCATTAGTTTTATTTCTATTTTCCGGTATATTTTGCCACCTACTAGCCGTTAATTTTTCTTCTAAAAGAAATTGTGTTAAATGCCAGAAATTACGCTTACACTCAAAACGATTAACAAAAGAAAAATTGTCGATACTTCATGCTTGAGCTTCAGTCTACTTACAATAGTTTTATGGTACAGATTACAGTTTATTATTGTACACTGGATTAATATAACTATAATATTTTTATTTAGTTACAAAAGAAGATTTTACTGTTCTGCGTTATGAAACGATAGTCCTGATTAAAGCAGTTCCGCAATTCACATTTTTTAGAATATCGATAAGAAATTAAATTTAACATGGATATAATTTCAACAGCCTAAGTAATACACCACATCAATCATCGGCCAGATAATCTTACCAATCAAAATTTCTCCATATGTTCAGAATGCTTAAATAAAGCTCTAAGGGTTTTAAATTTAATTATGAGAAAAAGATATTAATTACTTACGAAATTCCTGCCATTGACACTCACTGAATTTTTCAAAATCTAACGTAATTTAAGGCGCATCGTTCTCATGGGATGCGCTGGAGGGATTACTGAAGTGCTTTTACAATTAAGCGGGTTTGTCTTTTAAAGTTGCGAGTTTTTACTTGAATGAATATATTTGAAAAATATGCTACACAAGTTTTGAATGTGCCTTTAAAAGTCGATTCTCTTTTTTTAATCATAAGACGACATACTATAAACAGTGCAATATCCAATAACGTTTCTCTTTATTGAGTTACCATACAAACGAAAAAAAAAACAATTATTTAATCATCTTATTTTTCTTATTTCAGTAGATTCCATGCACCACCACTAGTGGCTTTTTCCCACGGATTGGCCATCGAAAAATTAATCTTCACATTTTCTGTATGATTCTTCATATCATTAATATTAATCTCTGTTATTAATGACGTTTACACTGGAGAGACAGAAGCCAATCATATGAGTAAACTATAGTGTAAATGTGCGCATAACATCAATTACAATAAAATATTATTTACGTTCATCGATTGGATATAGAAAACACTATTTTAAATTGCTTTTCTAATTATTTGTTTCATATTCAACACAAAAAATTGGGAGTAATAATTTAGAATTCTACCTTCAATGTAAAATCTCTTGCGTGAAATATTTTCATCTTTAGTGGTAATTTATATCAACGCTAAATAAATTGTTTTTCCATTCTCGTCCGTATGTACCATGTGCGAATATGCGCGCGGACGCACGTGTGTGCCAACGTGTAAGTGTATGTGCGTTCTAGCGCGTGTGCGTGCGTACATACACATGTTTGTATTTACCAGTGTGGGTGTGTGTTAATTTTTTAATGTTTTTTTCTAAATATTCCAGATGTTTGTTTTTTACCCTAAATCTTTGGGCTGCTTTGATAATAACGAAATTTAAAAACCGAATCTTTCTAAAAAACTCGATCTTCCGAGTTTAAAGTTTTTTTAAAAATTGTTTGACGTATTACATTTTATAAGTCAAGAAAAATACCATGAAACTAAGAAAATAAGACTTAACTTCACACGATTGGAGTGTGGCTATATTACCCGGTGCTGTAATAATTAGTACTTCTGAGTTCAATAATAGAAATACTATTGAACAATGAAATGAAAATATTGAATAACATTTACGAAGGATGTTTATCTAACATTCCTCTCCTGTTAGAATAGAGATGGACCGTCCTGCTTAATCTATTTAAGCATGATGACGATGGAATGTTGTCGGGGTCTTCGTCTTTAGAAGTATTAATTAGTAGTTAAGGTGTTGTCGTATTCATTGGGATCTCCATATGGATATTCTTCTTGGCAAATCGTCACAACAATTATTGAAGATTGCTGCACAACCAGCTCGATTAGTTAAATCAGGATCATTATTTCGCCATCAATGCAATAATAATGTCCATGGGAAACGACAGTATTTATATGTCACGTATATAATTATAGTTCATATAAATATAAGAATAAACCATGTGAATGTTGTTTGATTGCCTTGTACAAATATTAACTTTTTTAAGTTGGATAGTCGGTTGGCGTATTCTCCAATTTTATCTCGAACAATATTTAATGAGTCTGATGGGACACTATTTAATTCGATTGGAATCAACTATGGATGATTCGAAATGTCATCCATGTTTTCGAAACAATCGCCGATTTGAAAATCCGGCTGGAATACTGGTTGATATTTGTTGATACTGTGTCGTTGGTAGTTAAAGTCATACTTTAATCCCTGTCCCTTGGAGCATATGATGCGCTGGTTTTGTTTCACACTGAAGAACTCTCGGTGTTTCTTTAATTAAGATATTTAACCAGTTATTGTCTAGTGGTTGAAATACGTCGACGCCTGCAGAAAATGTTGTTGGTACGCAGGAGTATGGCATCTTTGTTGAGGCGGTGTAATAGATCCTGACTTTGGATATGGGATTACTTACTGTATTATAAATGATATAATTATAGCATATCATTTTCTATGAAGCATATTTTTTGCAGTTCCGAAGATTGTTGGTGACGATGTATTGCTGACGATTGGCGTTCGTGTCAAAATAAGTGTACTCGGGAATTATCGTTAAGTGAAATAGGGAGTCGGGGTGTTTAATGGAGGCAGAATTAAGATGGTATAAGGTGAATATATGATTTTGGATGAGGGGAAATTCTAATGTATAAACTAAGCGGTTTGCATATATGTAAGCGGACATAGTTGCTGATTCCAGGATCGTATGTATATTTTCGATTGAAGTAGATGTAACTAATTTTTTTTAGTTTTCAAATGATTTGAAAATAGTAATTCGTTGTAAAGTTTCTCTAATGTTTTGGTGAAAGGATGAATTTTTCCGGATTTGGCAAAAAGAATGCTACTTATGTAATCGACGATTTCTTGTTATACGTTCAACACCAGATCCAAAATTCGGATGGATATTGATAATATTTCTTTTCTGGCTTTTATGTTTAATATTAGTTTTCCAGTTTTATTGAGAAAATTATTTAATATATTAATGTCCTCGTTGATTATTTATTTGTCATGAAAGATTTTAAATATAGTTTCATTAAAGTTCTTTGCAGTAAATGATATTATTGGCCGTTGTTATTCCATAAGATTCGTTGGACCAAATTCCTGTTTATATAATTTATTTATACATTCATTATACCTGGCGGCATCTTTGGCATCAGGAACCTAAACCATGTTTTTACACGAGAATTTTTGCCAAGTTAAAAGTTGAATTTTGACAAAGGCGAATTTATCTTATCCAGGTTAATATTTAGGAATAAATTTGTATGTTGGATATGAGGAAGGTTAGAATACTTGGCCATGCCATTTTTCACGGTCGATAAGTAATGGATTTAATCTTTATAAATGATTCCTTTTCAGGATCCTTCGGAAATTACGACTTTACTTTCACCTGGAAAAACCTGGAAAAAAATATCTGTATTTCAGTATCATTCAATTCCTTAACGATGTTATTTCGGAACTTTCTTTTAATTAGGAGATATAGTCTATGTAATATATAATAGAACAGTTTAACTGTAGAATTTATTATAAAAAAAAAGTATTTTGGATATCTAACTGGCAATTAACTTTAGTCAGCATGGCTTAACCAAAATAATAGTGAGATTTGTGATCATGAAATTGTGACATCAGATAGTGATATATGTGAGATATAAGGTATAAATCTATTGGCATCCACTAATTGGTTTTGACCTGATTTACCGATGACGTGACTTTCGTTGAAGCCAATTCTGAATATCTCATAAGACCCATCCGAATTAGGGTTTAAGTTATTTGGATTAGTAACACGAAGAATAACTTGTTAGCCTAGCCTATATGATATGAGGTTCTTTATTTGGCTGTCGTAACGAGTTTCACTTTTTCTTTCATTGTACGGGCATTATTAATAGCTGCTTAACGAGCTATGCGTAATCATTTATTGAGATCGCGGAGATAATCGGGAGCTATGTAGACGGGAATTACTTTCATTGAGTAAAATAAACGAGGTTTGTAACCAAACAATCATCATATATATTAATACGCTAAGGTTAAACGTCAATATGATTGACGGTCGGTAAAATTTTTGTTTAATTTCAAATCCACTCACGTATAAATAAAGTGGCGCTTTAGCTCAATGCTTTTGATACTTGCGCCTCTATATGTAAATTTTAGTAAAATATTTGTTTGATCTGTCATCTGAGCTTCATAATGGAATAAAAACGTAATAAGCAGTGTGCAAAATTAGAAATGAATTGAATACGTGCAATCAATTTTGATTTATTAAATTGAGTTGAATAATTTATTTACATGATAATTACAAGAACGATAATATAAAATGCCTAGGCGACGAACACTGGAAAATCAAACAGAAAGACGTCGAAGTAAGTCAGCCCGTAGTCGTGAAACACCGGAGCAACGAAGTATAAGACTTGCTAATTACCGTGAACGAATGAGAAAACGTCGAGCGTCAACTTCGAGAGAAAACTCATCTGTAACAGAACCACTCCAAGAATCTTTACCAAAAAGACAATGTCAAAAACAATCACGAAGTCGTATAATATCATCCAATACATATAAAGTTATTTCTTATGATCATGAAGTTATTTCTAATAATATTGGTCAATTAAATAATTTTTGCATACATTGTAGAGCGAAATTATTTACTTCAGAAATGACGTCTGGCACGTCATCACTTTGCTGTCATCAAGATAAAATAAAATTAGATCCAATTGAAGTACCTGAATTGTTGAAGAAATTGATGAAATTGAAGAAATTGATTCAATTGTTTCGGCAGAAATACCTGACATAAACACAAATCCAAAACTTTACAATATCGTTAAGAAATGCATGGTTCATGGCCCATGTGGTGATACTAATCTAAACTCTCCATGTATGAAAAATGAAATTTGCAGTAAAAAATATCCGAAAGATTTTATTGAAGAAACCAATTCCAATGTAAATGGATATCCATTATATCGCCGAAAAAGTAATGGTGTCTTTTTTAAAATTGGTAATAAAATAATTGATAACCGTTGGATGGTTCCATATAATCCTTACTTCAGTCTCAAATATCAAGCACACATAAATGTAGAAATCTGTTCGTCTATAAAATCTGTTAAATATCTATACAAATACGTTTATAAAGGGTACGACTGTTCATCATTAATACTACAATCATCTTCTGATAACGATCAACTTATGAGTATTGATGAAATTAAATTTTTTTTAAATTGTCGTCATGTAAGCCCTCCGGAGGCTGTATGGAGGTTACATGAACGACCACTGTATAACCGATCTCATACGATTGAACGTTTACCCGTTCATTTACCAGAAGAACAATTGGTATATTTTTCCGTTGAAAATGAGAATTTTTCTGTTATTGATAAAGATACAAAGCTAACAGGATATTTCAAATTATGTCGAGAAGATGAAAATGCGCGCCAATTTTTATATTCCGAAATTCCAGAGCATTATGTATGAAACAAAAATTTATGGAAACCACGAAAACGATTAACTAAATGTATCGGTCGTATTTTCACTGTTAATCCCCTTGATCAAGAACGATATTTTTTACGTATGCTTTTATACCACGTTAAAGGTGCACAGAGCTATGAATTTCTAAAAACAGTCGATGGTAAAGTTTGACCTACATTTCGTGATGCTGCTTATCAATTACATTTACTCGACGACGATAACGAATGGCACCATTATCTTGAAGAAGCTTCAGCGTTTCAAATGCCAAAAGAACTACGTCAACTTTTTGTCTATTTATGTGTGTTTTGTTATCCATCAAATATTATTCAGCTATGGGAATCGTTTAAAGACTTTTTATCAGAAGATTATCAAAAGAATTATGACAAAGAAAATAGCTATAATTTAACATTAAGAGATATTGATAATCTTCTCAAACAACATGGAAAAAATTGTAGTGTGTTTGGTTTACCCGATTTTACAGTAACAGAACAAAACTTAATTGAATCATCATCGACCTATAATCTTGATGGAGAAATGGAAAAAGGTCAAAAAGTTTTTTCACAATTTAATAAAGAACAACGTGAAATAGCTGATGAAATTTTACATGCTATTCGAAACAACACTAAACAATCTTTTTTCATTGACGGACCGGGAGGAACAGGAAAAACATTTCTATTTTTTTCCTGTTTCTAAGGATTATGTCATATTCTACGAGGTAAAGACAAAATTGTTTTAGTTGTAGCTTGGACAGGTATTGCTGCTAATTTAATCGAAGGCGGGAGAACGTCTCATTCGCTATTTAAATTCCCTGTTCCTCTTTTAGAAACATCTGTATCTCAAATTCGTCCAAATTCTAAACAAGCTGATATCATTCGTAAATCATCACTTATTATATGGGATGAAATTTACATGGTACCTAAACATGCTCTATCAGTATTAGATAAACTTTTGAAAGACCTAATGAATGTTCAAATACCATTTGGTGGTAAGACGGTAGTCTTTGGAGGTGATTTTAGACAGATTTTACCAGTTGTAAGACATGGAAATCGAACGTCAATAGTGGAGATTAATGTGAAAAATTCTTTTTTGTGGTCTGTTATTCAAAAACGCCGTTTAATCCAAAATATGAGAGCAGAGAATGATATTGAGTTTACTAAATGGCTCTTAGATTTAGGTAATGGTGATTTACCCGTTCATGAAGAAATATCACCCAACACAAAAAAAATTAATAAGGATTGTTATTGTCCAAAGGAAGATTTGATTAATAAAATTTTCGGCACTAATCCTATAAATGATACAAATATACAAGAGTTTATAAATATTGCTATATTGTGTCCCAAGAATGAAGATTGCAATTTAATTAATAATCAAATCGTTGAAACACTGATAACTGGTGATACTAAAAATTATTACAATTCCGACTCAGTTGAATATGAAGACAAAAATAATGATGAACAACTCTATCCAGTAGAATTTTTAAATTCCATCAATGCTTCTGGTTTACCTCCTCATAAATTAACTTTGAAAAATAATGCTGTAGTTATTTTAAAAAGAAACTTAAATACTAAAGAAGGTTTAGTGAA
The DNA here is from genome assembly GCA_039881145.1 of Druceiella hillmani. Classification (NCBI taxonomy): domain Eukaryota; kingdom Metazoa; phylum Arthropoda; class Insecta; order Lepidoptera; family Hepialidae; genus Druceiella; species Druceiella hillmani. Next base: position 28,995,987 of record JAYKKI010000013.1, on the reverse strand, counting down.
TGGTATTAGAATGCTAGTTCAAAAATTAAATGAATATAGTATTACAGCAACGGTGATCGGTTCTAACAAAACTGTAATTATTCCAAGAATAATATTAATCCTTTCAGATCCTACTATTCCATTTAAATTACGAAGAAAACAACTACCAATTAAACTTGCATTCGCTATGACCATAAACAAATCCCAAGGACAAACGTTAGAGCGAGTAGGAGTTTTTCTGCCGTCACCAGTATTCACTCATGGACAATTATACGTTGCCCTTTCTAGGGTTCGAGATTTAAAAAATTTAACCATATCAATTATAGAAAGTGACAAACAAATTGTTACAGATGAGGTTATCTACACTTCGAATATAGTTTATAAAGAAGTTTTGTAATAAAGAATAAATAAAGTAAATAATTTTTGTAATTTTTTCAAGTGATAATTATTATTTTCTTATTTAATGCGAATTATTCGCACGGGTATCGCATTTACATATTTATATATATATTATTTCTAAAAGGTGTTTTTTGATCGAGCGGCTTGATCTCTTTAACGACTGCACCAAAAAAAATAAATAATAAAAAAATTCGAAAAAAATCTTTTTGTAAATAAATTAATTAATTTTTATAAAAAATTGACATGAGCGCCATCTGTGGGCGACGCATCAAATATCTTAGCCAAATTGTATACTTGGAACACGCAAGATGGCGCCGTTTACTGACAATACAAACGAATATTTCTATAATTGGGTCTGATTTAATTAACATTTTTAACTAACTAAAATAAAAAATATAGAAAAAATTGAAAAAAAAATACTTTTTCTATAAAAAAAATTAATTAAAAAATTGTTTAACTAAATCATTATGAGTTGATCACATATGTTTTTTTTTTTTTAAAAATACTTTTGAAATGGCGTTTGGATCTGCTCATATATTTAATTACAAATGTAAAAGGCGCCATCTCTAAACACTCTGTTGTAACTAATATGACAGCTGTGAGTTCATTTTCTCATGTGTAAATATTTATAATCTACCACGCAAATTGATATAATGCGAAGACTTCGCACGGGTCACGCTAGTAGTTTATAATGTGTATAACCATTGATTGGCTGACAAAAGTATTGTGACATGTAATTGCAAAAGGAATTATCACAATTTGAAGATTTATGAGCATAGTATATTCTTATATGTTTTCTAAGTATCACATGAAAACGTTCTAGAACACCATTTTATTGTGGATGATAGGCTGTATTAAAAGTGGGATTGAAGTCTAGAAAATTGATGAGTTATTTTACGACATTATGCATAAATTCGCTGCCTTGGTCTGAATGGAACATGCGGAGAACTCCGAAATGCTGAGCAAAAGTTGAAATCTATTTTGCTACAACAATTGCTTCTTTGTCAAGAATAGCATATGCTTGTAGATATGTACAAACAGGTCAGTTCGTCTTGTAAAGTGAGAATATATTTATTATAGTCGTTAGTAATGTCAGAATAAGAAACTAAGTCCATCTAAATAAGTTCAAAAGGTTCAGTGGCTTGTAAAGTTATAACCATAGGGGCTTTAAAACTTTTTCTTTGAATTTTATTTCATTGACATATTAAGCAAGATTCGTCATAGCTTTTTCTGTCATTAGTCATACCCTTCTGAAAGAAATTTTTGAGAATTTTGTGGTAATTTCTATGACACCTCTGTGCCCAGAAAGGGGTCGGTCGTTCATATCCTTGTTTTGACAGGTTTTATCAAATTTAAGATCCAGTATATGATGTAATGTGTCGTAGTTATAACTACTTAAGCAAGAAAAAGGAACTTCAAATAACCTTCTGAATCCCAAGGATCGAATCGATCCCATGACCGATTGGAACCAAGATAGAAGGTTTGTTTTCTTTTGTATTAGAAACTAGTAGGTATTTCATAAAATGATTTAAGTTTTTCCAGATAAGGTTGGATTTGAGTACATAGAGTTAGAACTTCGCAAAAAAGATTATTTTTTTCAGACAATTCGTCTGAAATAGGTACGAGAATGGTGTCATGTCTTTCACAAGGAAGTTATCGGGGGTAAATTTAAGCTTGAGTGTATCGTAAGTTGAATAATTTGGTACATTTGTTAATTATTTCGTAATCGAATACTTCTAATTTCAATCTCCAGCTAACTAAGTGACTACGGGGATATTTTACTGAGAATAGTGTTAGGGGCTTATGATAATGTTTCGTAGCATACACGATAGCTAAGAGTTCGCGTTCTGTTGTAGGATAATTAGTTTCTACTTTATTAAGGGTTGTAGAGGCATATGCTATTGGCAAATCTATGTCCATTTCTCCGTGTGAGACAACCGCACCAATTGCATATAAAGAAGCATCGGTTGTCAAAATGAATTCCTTGTCGAAATTTGGATATTGTAAAAGTGGAGGGTTTGTGAGAATACGTTTGCAATCGTTAAATGCTTTTTTCTGTGAATATACCCGCAAGCAAGGTGGCATCTTTGGCATCAGGTGTATCAACAAGCCTTTTGAGTACCGAACCAAAACCATTGTAAATTTCTCTTTTTCCACGAGAGTTTTTGCTAAGTTAAAAGTTTAATTCTGACAACGGCGAATTTATCCTATCCACGTTAATATTTAGGAATGAATTTGTATGTTGGATATGAGGAAGGTTAGAATACTTTATCATGGCCTTTTTGAAATTGTTCTGTAGTCTTTTTATAGAATCGATTGTCAAAATGAATTCCTTGTCGAAATTTGGGTACTGTGAAAGTGGAGGGTTTGTGAGCATACGTTTGCAATCATATAGCATACGTTTGTATAAACAGTATATCCTTCTTTAAGAGACTTGTAATGGGTTTAATTAGCTTACTGAAGTTTGTGATGTACCTACGATAGTAGCTTGTAAGGTCTAGGAACGCTTTGATATCTTTGTAGGATTTAGGTGTAGAGAAGTTCTGTACTGTTTCTATTTTGGAAGGATTAGATTTTATGCCTTCGCTGGAAATAATGTGGCCTAAGTAAATAACTTCATGCCTTAAGAATTCACATTTATGAGGTTGGATTTTTAATTAATATTTACGGAGTCTAGAGAAAGCTTCTTTTACTTTTTGTTCGTGTTCTTGTAAGCTAGATGCGAAGATAACTATGTCGTGAAGGTACCCAAATCAACATTCGTTTTGAAGTTCATAAAGGACGTTATCCATTGCACGTTGGAAGATAGCAGGCGCATTTTTAGGATCAAAAGGCTTACGTAAGAATTCGTTATGCCTATAAAGTGTGGTGAATGCTGTTTTAGGGCTATCTTTGGAGTCTAACTCTATTTGATGGAACGCGAAAACTCGATCTAGGATCGTGAAGTAAATAGAATTTCCTAATTTATCTAATATATCCGTTATGTTAGGCAAGGGATAGCTGTCACCTATTGTAACTTCGTTACGTTTACGACAGTTTATGACTCTCCGCTATTTTTGTTTCTCGCATAGGTTAAGTTTTTTTGGAACTACCCATATAGGACTTGTCCATGGCGAACTGCTATGACTGATGATGTATTGATCAAGTAATTTCTGGATTTGAGTTTTGACTTCTCTTTCCTGAACTAGGGGAAATCTATAAGTTTTGTTGTACAAAAGGGTATTTGAGGTTGTAGGAATTTGGTGTTTAGTTTGACTTGTAAACCTGAGACCCTTCTCACTTCAAAGGAGACCCCTTTGAAGTGAGAAGGGTGAATTTATTTTTTATTTTATTTAGTGACTCAGATTCTTCTTCGTTTAGATGGTCGCGCCCCGCGAGACTTAATATTTTATTTTTTGGAATTGGAGGATAGGTAATTAGTACCGTTTATTTGCGTATTTACATAATTTTTATATGGATAAATATTTACTGTGAGAGTTGAAATTACCACATCATTATCTTTAGTATTGACACAATTGGTATTGAAGGAATTATTTTTCACATTTATTAATGATTTGGGTATAAAGATACCGTCACCGATATTTTATTTGTCACCAATTGCCATTCTGAAATCTAATGAATTCATGGGACAGGTTATTACTAATTCTGCCCGGCTACAGAAAATTTGTTTATTTTCTTTTGAGCGTTAATTATTATCTCCCAAGAGGAATTGGATTTTGGTTTAGATTTAGTAGAATTGGATTTTGAATTTGACTTAAAGAAATGATTAGTTATATTAATGTCTAGTTTAGAATTTGATTCAGTGTTGCTGAGGGTTTGGGGCTGATTACCCTGTTCTCGAGCTAAATGATTCGAGATTGATTCAGTGAAGCTGAGAGTTTGAGGCCGGTTACCCTATTCGTGGGGTAAAAAAATCGAGATTGATTCAGTGGTTTGTATTCAAACGTCGTGAGTTGGCGTTTTGTGAATAATTAAATTATTATGAGTAGGTTTTTTACAAGAGATTAGTAATTATTTGTTCATTTGAAGATCTTCGAAAACTGGGGTAGATGGAATAAGGTTTTACAAGCTATGGGTTGAATTTTCGGTGATTCCCGATGTGCCCAGTTTGAAGGCGGTTTGTAAGTTTAAAGAATTCATATTAGAATACCGCGGATTTTGTGATTACCGCATAGAATTATTGTAGGCACGTTTACGATAATCGGTAATAACATGACCAAGGTTTATACAGTGATTGCAAAATTGTTAGGCATTTAGAGTAGTAGAAATCAAAAATTGTGATCTAATTGGAATCTGAGTAGAAAAGGATGAAGTTAGTAAGGGTCTGCGCTTGTTTTTAGGCTAGTTTAATTTATATAGCAAATTGTCTCACATAGTTTATATGGCGAATCTTCGTCGCGAATCTACCTGCATCGGATAAACTGGTGAACTCTTTCGTCATAAGCAGTATTCGTAAACGTCTCTCCTCTGACCAATGTCAGAAGAGAGACCGTTTACGAATACGTTCAATACCATCTCTTCGGTGCAGGTTTTTCTACCCTAGAGGGTACTATCATTTACTTCCACTGTAATATTTTCTATAATTTAATTTTAATTTTAAATAGAGCAACTCTGGGGAAATAATCGCTTATTGTGTCGTTGGGTATTTGGAACATAGCTTGTAGTTCTAAATTTAAATGCGCTAAGGTTTTTACATTTGAAAATTTTCCTAAAATGAATTTTTTTAAACTTTCCCAAGTAAGAAATTGTTTGAAATGAACATCGGCAACACTTTGCCCTATAATCTTATTTAGGGCGTAAACTAATAAGGATTGACGTGCTGACTATGGAGCGAGTGCGAATGCTACATTACATGAGCGAATGGACCGGTATGTTTCTGTATTTTGCTCTGTATTAAAATCTGGTGTTAAATTTATTATTAAGCCTAGACTCGACGTTTCGGTTGGGGTCGTTTTTACATATTGGAAGTTTTAGTTGAACGTAAGAATACGAGAAATAAGGATATGTATATATAGAGTAGAGATGCACAAATTATTACTGGTTATATATATATATATATATATATATATATATATATATATATATATATATATATATATATACTGCGCCAAATTGATATTTGACATCAAACATACTTAATTTCGTAACTTATAAATTCACTGGTTGATCATAAAATGTTGAGAAAAATTTCTATGTTATGCCGATTAATGAAAGAGGCTGAAATCAAGAATTTTACTACTTACCTAATAAAAATAAAGTTTTTCTTAATATATCCATCAAATTTTATATAGGAATAACAATTTTTTATGGCTATGTAGTATGCTTGTAATGAGAATCTTGGTTCTATAAAATATTAAATATTTAACTAGATTATATTTTACCTACTCCGGCTTATATCTACAATATACTCGTTTCGTACTAATAAAATCGCTATGTTTTTATAACATTATTAAAAATAGATGATTTCATTACATATGATTTCGTTATATTTTATCTTAAAAACTAACGGTTTCTTTTCTAAAAATGATTTTGTTTTGCAAGTGAAAATTGGGAAATTGATGATATAATACGGCTTGATTTCAGACACCTAAAAATCTATTTTAATTTCACTCGATGGCATTTATTCTATAAGCAAGCAGTTATTTAATGTTTTATGTTGTAAAACTAGCAATTTTTTAATGTTTTATTACAAAAAATACTTATCTACTTTGAAGAATTTTAAACAGAAGAAACAGTTTTTTTAAATTTATAATAGTCAGTTGCATACACGTAAGATAATTTACATAGCAGGTCATGTATCAGGTTTTTATTTCATGCTATTTTTTATTCCGTTTATAGAAGTTCATATCTAAAATTATACCAAATGTTATGCAATATGCAGCAGGTCATTGCTATAATCCGCTCAAAATTATGTAAAATATATAATTACCATTAATAAGTAGGTAATATATCCTATTTATTAACGGTTACTTTTGTTGAAATTTGATAAGTTGAAGAAGCCGAGATAATAAAGGAAAGCAATATTTAAAAAGTAAAAATCGAAATAAAAGGTTAGCATTAGCAAATTTACGCACAAACAATTTAAATCTCTTCAGAAGTATTAATATGAAGGATATAGATATTTTTCGTAAATAGATATTTTTTATTATATCGTTTTTATGTAGTTCAATTACTGTTAGGTATTATTTGACAATAATTAACTCCGTAGTTTCTCGATAGTTACTTTTTTCTAAAATTTACTTCACTATTATTTTTATTAAAATGCAGTTCAGATTCAAGTAACGTTTAGAAAATGATGAAAACTGCAATTTTTTATTTGTTTAGCAGCATGTGTGCACTTATTTAAATCTACTGCTATAAGGAAGTGAAAATTCAAACAGTTTTGTAATGTAGTGACATGTCACGCTACTTCAATACTATTACGATGAAACGTTACTACTTTAGGGGATCAATTAACGAAAATATGACGTTAAAATATTAACATCTCTGTAGCACGCGCATAACTAACGTTCACACATTTTTACACTTGCATCTCATACAATTATCGTTTCGGTTATTTTCATTTTTTTATTTCTAGTTCATTGAATGAAAAATTATTTGATTTCACATTAATTCAATTATGGATTTTTTATTGGTGTCGCTGTGAAAATAAAATAATTTACTGTTTTGAAAATTTCGTACAGGGAATAGAAGGGAGGCTGATATTCAAATCTCGCAGATTCACGATTTGGTAAACTGTAATTGGTTGCAGATTTGACAAAATCTTTGCAACAGCGTATAATAATTCATAGCAATACCATAGTTAGTAAAAACCCAAGTTTGCCTGACGATACGATAGACATGCTTTGTTTCCTCCGGAAATACTTGAAGTTAGCATTGGATACACGACGTAAAAGCAAAGAGCTCCTCTTGAAAACAGACGGGATGAATGAAATTTTCTACATTGACATGCGAATATATATTGATAATTAAGCTATAGTATTTGTTTACATTTAAAAACTAAACTTTTATGTAGTCTGCCGCAAATATTCTTTAAAGTGTAAGTTTAAACTTCCCATGCGCCCAAATCTTATTGATGCCACTTAATACCACTATATTTGGATTATAACGTACATATTAGATTTTAAATAGCGATGGAATGTGGTGAAATTAAAACAGAGGCAAATATACTCTTTTAAAAATTTCCTGTAATGTATTGCCGATTAAAAAATCATTAATTTTGCTTGGTATATGAATGAAAAAGTAAGGACTAGACAAGACGAGAAAACAAAATAAATAAATAGGTTATTATTTTTATTATTAACTTATTTTGTTTGCCGTGAAGATAAAACTTAAGGAATAAATTAATAATTATAAATCTTTAATTAAAATATAATGAGAGTTTCTCTAAATTTCATTACTTGTAGTTTGTAATAATTTCATTATGGTCTCCAAAGAATATTATTATAGAGAAACTTTCTTATCCGTGCGTATTTTCGCCCATCACATTTAGTTTTCTTCTAAATGACAGACACAACCTGTGAAACATTTTAAATAATTTCGTGTACTAAAAATTATTACAAATGTAATTTTACTTTAAAATAGTTTTGCGATGATCTGAAGGGCTATTTATAAGGATTCCTAAAATAATATACCCCCTTGTCTAGTAAAAACACCATTAGAGCAAGATATTTTAAATTTTATTTTAAAAGCACAAAATAACATGAAATTTTATCCATTTCAAAATAAATTAGTTTTTTTAGTAACCTCTTCCTTATTTAAATTTCCCATAGTTTCAAGGAGATATAAAAAATCGAGTGGCTATCCAAGAGTATAATTCAATTATTCGCAATTAAACTTTGATTACCATGAGCGTAAGCATTTAAGTTAATTAAGTTAATTTAACTAATTTTCTGACCATTTTTAAGCTTTCGAGATTCCGGGTGTCGAAGCGGCACCATTGACCGAAACATTTGAGCTCAAACTCAGACTATATAGATGTTCATTTTGGTTAGCTCAGGTCAGATTCATCGGAGAAAAATAAATCCTACTATACCCATACAATCATTTTAATAAAGCACAATTCAAAAATGTTCTGATAGTAAAATGTATCAATAATCTTTGTCAATTTTACAGTATACAGTATAAATGTTATAAGAATATGCTTGATCATTATCTTGATTTGATTGAAATTATGGAACCAGTGTTGTATCTTACACTTGGCTGTAGAAAAAAATAAACTAGGGGTTAAATTTAACAAATAATCATATATAATATACGACGTACGTTCTGTATGTCGTATGTTATATATGATTTAAACTGTTTGAAAAATGTTGGTATAAATTTTGTCACTCTTCAGGAAACATTGATCTAATGCGTAAATTGTTTTATAACAGATTAAATTAAATGAAAATATAATTTAATATATCGAATGGCTGTTAACCGCTAATTTTTCATCGGTATTATTTTAATGAATTGTTTTCTTGGATCGAAAGTCTTGTAATTGAATTGTATTCAATTAAAAAAATTATAAATTCTTCAGATTAAAAACGTTTCAATATTCCATTGTGGATTTTTTCTGAAGATCAATTTTTCAGAAAGATTAATTTAATTTTTTGGCTTATGTATTTAAAATACACAAGTTCAGAGAATTATTAAATATGACATAATATATCATGACTATGATGACAGACACACAATAAATCTACCAAGAATGAGCTTATCAAAACTCCCATTATCTAAAAATCTCTCCCATATTCTAAAAAAATTATAAAGAAAATTTAATTAAGCAAAATCAATACAAATTACTCACAAAATAATTTTCGGCAACACACAACATCTCTAAAGACTCCACAAACTATAACACGCACTGTCCTCGAGATAGACGGTGAAAGAGATTATTGAAGTTATTTTTAGATGTTAAAATCCCTATAATGAATTTTGTCACGACCAACTTTAAATTAGGAAATTTTAAACCTTACCGGGATAATTATTTGGGTGACGGATTATAGATGACTATCCTTACTATTTATAATTTCTTACCCATATATTTATTTAAGTCTAAGCTAAATATCTAAAAAGAGGAACAAAACTATGATTCTTGTGTTGTAAATAAGTGGATCTTGCAAAATTTAGAATCAAGTAGACAATTCATGGATAACGATTGAAATTTAAAAAAAAAACTCAGAAAATAACAGAAATATTCTTCAGGAACAATATTAATGGTATTGTGATATCGGATTTTCTATCCAATATCATGCCGTATTCGATTGATAAGCAAAGACGTACGAAAAAGTAACCAAACATATTACAACACTACCAAAAATGCAATGCATTAATTGTTAGAAATCTATCAAAATGAAACTTGAAAGTATTATAAGATATAATTAAATCTATATGAAAATTGGTAGGTTGGAATTAAGTCATTAAACTGCAAAATATAAAAAGGAACATGTAAATTTCCGTCCACATTTTAAGAGACTCGGACTTCCAATTATAATACTGGAGGATTTTTGTCCCGCTTCCTTATGATTTGATTCAGATTTAAGTCATTGACGTAACAGTCATTTTTCATTTGTTAATAATCTAACTGGAAAAATTCTTAAGAGAAAATTTATTTAAAATAAGCAGAGCAAAATTCACTTCAATAACTTTAAAACCTTAGAATTACCCGAATATAAAAGCTCTTTAAAAACATTTTTGTTTCATAATTTCTTCCGAGAGTGGTGTATGCCTTTGGCGAGAAAATAAAAAAATGCTTCTGAGTGTTAATTTGTGAGTGATATGCATGAATTTTGCTATTTAAAATTTAATATGAATTTAGCCTAACATTTAAGGTTTTTGTTTATTTCAACTTAATACGTGCTATTTTATGTCGTATTGGAATTCCTTTTGAGTTTTTTAAATTCTAAAAAATAAATAATGTAAGCTCTTCTAAAAAGCTAATTTAAAATTAAAAATTGCAGTTCGCCTAAAGTTTGCATCGAATCATTAAAACATTCTTGACCGTAAGCCGTTCAAAACTTTTGAAATTAATGAAATTAAACTATAAAGTTTTGGTTACGTAAATGGATTATTTCGATGCAAATTTCAAATTAACAACAATTGATTTATTTCGTCTTTCAATTAATTACATCATAATATAAACATTATACAGTAGCTTGTGTATTAGAAATATTATCAGTATATTGGAAAATTTACGAATATTTTATCGATCTTTATTAAATTTATCCCCGAGTTTACCATTTTTATGACAACTTGAAATAAATATTATTAATGGGTAATATTTTTTTAGAAGGGCTGGAAATGAAATCAAGTTCAAGACATTAAATATTTACTAGACATCGTAATTAGTATCTATAATTACGATGTCTAGTAAATATTTAATGCCTTGAACTTGATTTCATTTCCAGCCCTTCTAAAAAAATACCTGTCAAATTCGAGTAAAACTCACACTACGAGTATTCCCTACCCACTGAGGCACATTAAAATGTTGAAGGGTATTTCTATTTATTAACCTTGTTTTTCACATAATTTTGACTTTCATAGTTTTGGAACTAAATTGAAAGGGAGTGAATATATTTTTTTGGCATTTTTCGCAGTAACAAACCGTTTATTAAATTCGTTCTCAAAAATTGTTTTTAAATCTTTATATTATCTTTTTTAATTCATATTAATGGGAAAACAAGAAATTTAAAAGAAAATATTACGTATTTTTACATCCGTTGAAAAATATTTACGGAGAAAAATTATTATGCCTTCAATATTTTCATGTATTTTAGTACCAACCTTCGAAAGAAAAGTTCTTTTCGTATTTATTTAGTAGTAATCGAATTTTATTAACATAACTTTTTCACGTGCAAGTAATCAATTGAAAAAAATAAACACAAATCTTCAAAAATTTGCAGTTCTGTTAACAGTAATGACGGCCTCTCGAAATAAAATTGAGTTTGTTTTAAAATCAATAAAATTCTGTAATTGTTCGTTTTTAACTTATTTTTTATTTTCCGTTCTCGTTCCGTTTCGTTATATAAGTTATTACAATTACCTAAATTTCATTGCTTCACGGTGTTTCTTCCCTAAATAAATGCTTTAATTTTAAATAACGTACTATCGTCCGTTGAAAAATTTTATTGACCGAAGCTCACGTGGTTGGTATTGAGATTATTTTGTGTCCAAAAAGAGCCTAACGAAAAAAATATCTTCAAGCACAGATAACATACGGTTATTCGTTGATGATTTCCATTATCGATCTCTAAATTATTTCGAAATATATTATTATTTCTCGTCGACAGTTGAATGTAAATGTAAAATCTTTCACATTATAGTACTGAAACTCAAGGGAATGTTATCGTAACACTACTATTGAAATAGTAGCCTATATATTAAATGTTTTTATTAAAAACGAATAATTTCAAACCAAATAAAATAAATAAAAATAAAAAAATCACGCATACGTATTACACTCCATTTTATATTTAATTGATATATACATATATTTTAGTAATATTAGTTAATCGCAGCCAAATAGAGCTTTTCGAGGCAATTTAAATTTTGCTAATATCAATGTAAAAATTTACGCTCACTTCAGTCTATGGTCTGTAATTTTCAGCCTAAATTTTTAATTTAATTTTTTTCATAACTCAGCATTAAAAATAGCCACTGTCTACTAACGTACAGACATAAAGTTTTTATAATTGTATATACACTGTCCAAAGCGCAACAAATCCAAACCCTACAATTGGCATATACAAGACTTCATCCAGCATATATGTTTACATTATTACATCACCTCCGTACGTACCTTATATTTAGCGTGATTGTAACCGTAAATGGAGATAAATCTAAAACCACCTCTGCAATATGTCATTAATAATTCTCCAGTCATAATAATAACATTGTTTCAACATTTACTGTTACACATTGTATATTAGGCTTACCGCGAAAAGTTAAAATTCGTTTTAGCAAAGGTAAAAGATGTGATTCTTTAGTTTTTAAAATAAAATAAATTTACTCATATCATATAAATAATGTGTATAAATATGTTTATATATCTATTTATATATGCTAAAGTCCAGTCACTGTAAGATATTCTTACTAGTATCGAAACAAATTAATGAAGCTGAATTTTTGAAGAGACCTTTGTTTTAATGTCCTAATTACATTCAGAAAGTATCAGAAGTTCATTTTGAGGATTTTTTAGATAATAATACAGGGATAATTTTGATTTTCTTTGCGATTATTTCAACGACTGTTGATTTATGGAACAAAGTAGTTATTACAAAAATGAAATGTCATAAAATTCTCAACAAAAGTTCTCTATTTTCGTGTACAAGTGTTTGTTTTAAAGAGGTGCCATAAACGAAAACTGAACATAAAAGTACACACACACATAAACACACATGCGCGCGCGCGCGCGTACTTGTGTGTGTTTGCACATATTTCAATGAAATGTGACCTTTTTTCGACAGCTTTCTGGAATATTAAAGAATATTTCTTATCTTTTAGAATATTTCTTATAGAGTATGTAAAGAGTGAAGCATTCGAACTTCTATGCAGTTTGCAACCAAGTGATCGGCGAGTAAAGAATAAACAATGGAAGTATTTCGAAGTGAACTTAGAGAACTCTTTATTCGTGAATATCGTTTAGGGCAAAAAACCAGCGAAGTATCACGCAATATAAACGCAACAGTGGGTGAAGATATAATCTCTTACGATATGATAAAGCACTGGTTCCAAAGATTCAAAGAAGGGAATTTTGATCTGTCCGGTAAACTTCATTTACAGCGACCTCCTACAATTGATTTAAAAGCCTTATTGGAACAGATCCCAGATTAAGTTCGCATTGTTTAGCAAAGTTATTTTCATGGTCTTATACTTCAATGGAAAAATAACTTCATGCTTTGAGAAAGAAGAGGAATATTCAGTTTGGCTACCACATGCGCTAACTTCACTCGGATGGAGAATGCTACTTCACCCACCGTACTCTCCAGATCTTTCACAATCTAAATACCATTTGTTTCGCTCTCTGTCTGATAATTTACGTGAAAAAAATTAAAAGACGAAAGTCATATGACAATCGAAATTCATCGATTTTTTCAATCAAAAGCCCAAAGATTTCTACAAGTTACTAAGGCGGAACTTTAACTTTGCTTACACGTTGGCGGCAAGTGCTAGATACCGACAGTACTTACATAATTAACGATTGATTGTATTTATTATTATATATTGACAAACTTTTCAACTTTTTATATGTATTCATATAAAAAGTTGAAAAGTTTGTGTACAGTGATAGCAGGTTTATAAGTTGTCAACTAATATACATTACAGGATAATTAAAACGAGCAAGCCAATTTTTTTGTTTTCAATTTATTTCAGTACTTTAAGTTTATCATTATTCATAATTAAATGAAACTACGTGATGTAGTTTTATTTCTACTTTCTTTAAGTTCTTTACCACGACCTAGGTTTCGTTGTATTACAACATCTTAGTGAAATCTTTGCTAATAACCCACCTGCAGACGTTATAATACAACGAGGCGTAGGTCGTGGTAAAGAACTTAAAGAAAGTAGAAGTAATACTACATCACGTAGTTTCATTTAATTGGGAAATAAATTATTATAAAAAATATCAACCGATTTTGTTATCAGTTATTGTTTTAGAAGGACTTAAAGACAGTTTTTTGACTTTTTAAAATATTAAATCTTACAAACACTTTGGAAACAATGAAATAATATTATTCATTACTTATTGAACTTTACATTTATTCGATTTTATGCTTATAATATTATTTACCTATATCCAATGTACTCATTCTTCTTCAGGTTTTTAGATATAATTTTCATACGCGTCCATAACAAAAAAATTATTAAAGTTGAATAATCATACATTTATTTAGAAATAATTAAAAAAATAATATTCTTCACCGTGATTTTACGCTTGAAATTTTAAATTATATAAACCGCGTAGAAATAAAAGCTCTTCAATAATCTCTCCAGTCGTTTTCTTCGAGGACGGTGTACGTTTCAGTAATTAATATCGACTTTTCGTGAGTAGATTGGCTTTGCAAAGCTCCGAGCTTCCATTTAAACTTTCTGGGTACACGAAAAGCGCCCTTATACAGTTTATGCTTTCTAAATATATACTGGTAACGCGACTTAAGGCGATAATGCTACTTTATATGGCCTTTTGAATATAGCTTTTATTTTCTGGTGTCATTAAGCTTATTTTTCTAATTGTTTTTTTTTTAATCTGAGCTTCTTTATCCCAGAAGGCACTATAATCCTTTGTTGCTTGTGTGTAAGTTCGTGTAGCATTGTTTTCTCCTTCTCTATTCACTATTAATAAAATATTCTAATCTTAAAAAATCGTTAGGTATGTGAACGAATAAATATTTTCTATGCTACGAATATATCTTTTCTGTGTCAATTTCATAACGAAGATCGATCCATCGACCCATGCAACTATCTGCTTCAGAAGAATACAAAAGATACTTGTGACTTTGTATTCTTATGAGAGACGATACCTGGCTTTCCTCGTATTCTAATCTCGTAAAATAATTTAATTGTTTTCGGTCATTGCTAATTTGCTACTCTTCTTATTTATAACTGTAATCACCAATTTTTTAAAAACATTTACTGAAATCAACGAAAATTGACGGTGCTTTGATACAAATTTTCCTTTTACTTTTTTTCATTAGCCTCCTTGTCAGAAAAGAAATACCATTCTGCCCAATTAAACCATGATTTACATAAACGTAATCTAGTACGCAGTGGACTTGAATATAATGACATACTGTAACCGGAAACTCAAATCTCCCTCTTCGAAATGAAAGCAGAAATACTACCCTTCCAAACATATTTCCTGGTATGAAGCAAAATGAAAGTAGTATTTGGCATATGTTCCATTTTTTTCATTATTTCTCTGTATCCAAGTCGTACAAAGTTTCTGCTCGACGTTAAACTGTAACAGTTTTAGAACTACTTCTGTTAATTTCAGTAAAATATGTTAATATTAAATTATTTTTATCACAACTTGTGAAAGACTGCATAAATTATCGCCAAACAAATTCACCGAGAGCAAAAATAATGCACTCATCTAATACATCTGCCAACCATCTGCTCTTGAACGTACCACCGGAGTCCAATCACAAGAACTTCCGTATACATTTAGATATTCATCGTACAGTTCCTCTCCAAATTATTTTAAATGCCTTCAAAATATTTTCCAAGTGGAAAAATATTTCAAATGTAACTTAATACACATTGTGGAATACGTTGGGTTACACATGTGGAATATATGTATGTGTGTGTGTGTTTGTGTTTGTATGTGTATGTATATGGTACGTGCATGTGTGTGTACGCGCTCGCGCGCGCGTGTTTGTGTGTGTGTGTACTTATATCTCGAATTTTCATTTATGGTTCATCTTCAAAACGAACACTTTTACGCGAAAATAATAAAGAACTTTTGTTGAGGATTTTATGACCTTTCACTTTTATAGTAACTGCTTTATTCGAAAAATCAACAGTTGTTGAAACAATCGCAAAGAAAATTAAAATTATCTCTGTATTATCGTCTAAAAATCCGCAAAATGAACTTCGAATACCTTCTGAATGTAATTAGGACATTAAAACAAAGGTCTCTTCAAAAATTCAGCTTCATTAATTTTTTTCTCCATAGCAGTAAGAAGATCTTGTAATGACTGGACTCTAGTATATAGAAATAAATATTTAAACATATTTACACACATACAAATACACTGCAGATCAAAAATTTGAGACCACTTGTAAAATTGTAACATTGTCTCTAAATACACTGAAATTTTAGGTAATAAAATACAAATCTGCGCATTTGCGTATTCTATTATTACTAAGAAATGTCCAAACTGTCGCTCTTTTACGTATTTCTTGAGTATAGGTGTAATAAACATGTTTTGTGTCAAAATATCAAAGAACTCAAAGTGACAGTTAAATGGGTAGAGTCTTGGTTATATTTTATGAACTTCTTATTACTAATTATTTTGCTTTTATTTTGCATTAACCAAAATATATGATTGCTTTAGCTAAAACAGATTTTCCTTTTAGGTTACTTGTTTTTTAGGAAGTTATTTAGAAACAGTTCTACTTAGTCCTACACTTGTGGTTTCTACAGTCAAGAAGTATTCAAAAAGGAAAAAAAAATCAAAGGAAGGAAACTGACAGTTATCAAGATTGTCCATGTTTCAGAACGACGGTAAAAAGACGATTGCAGGATGCTAACTTGTTTGGTCGTGTTGCTGTCATGGCCACAAAACAAGAATAAGCGGATGCTGTGGATTCTTGCCCATGAATATTGAACAAAAGAAGATTTTAAATAGACCTTTGGACCGACGTACTGAAGTTTGAAATATTTGGTTCAAAAAGGTGAATTTATGTTCGACGCATCGTCTGAGAAAAGATGATACCAAATTGTGTAATGCCATCCTTCAACCACGGCGGTTCTGTTATGGTCCGAGGTTGTTTCCCGGACAGTGGGACTGGTGACTTGGTCCGAATCGCAGGAGTGAAAAAGCATCATAAAGTAATTCTGCAGCAAAATGCTGTTCCACACACACACACATACACACATATATATATATATATATATATATATATATATATATATATATATGTATATATATATATATATATATATATATGTATATATATATATATATATATATATATATATATATATATATATATGAAACTTGCCGGAATTTTATAATAAGAAATGAAATGTTTTATTTTCTTAAGTTAAATTTAAATTTTACCTTATCGTTTTTTCAATAACTCTTATATTCACAATTAAATGAAACTAAGTGATATAGTATTGTTTCTACTTTCTTTAAGTTATTTTCCACGACCTAGGTTTCGTTGTATTACAACATCTTCAGGTGGAATATTAGCAAAGATAATAGCCCACCTGAAGATATTGTAATACAACGAAACCTAGGTCGTGGTAAAAAAATTATAGAAAGTAGAAATAATATTACATTACGTAGTTAATTTAATTGTGAATAATGAATTTCTACAAAATTAACGCCAAATATATTCAATATTTATAAACTCTTATATTGTTTTACGTACATATTTTTTCCATTTAAATAATAACAGGAGATGTTGCTCAGATTTGGGGTGCACAGAAATATATTGTAATCCACATATATTATATATTTATTAGTTTTCATTTTATATCCTTATTATAATTTTAGGTATAAACTTTGTTTTTTGTTCCAATTTTTGGTATGCTACCGATTATAAGACATGATTTAAAATTTTACAGATTATTTTATATCTTAAAAACTTAACATTTATTCTACACACGTTTAATATTAGCTCACGAGGGAAGGTATAAAATCATTTTAATATCTTTTTGACCATATTTAAAAAAGATTTAGATCCACTGGATCAATTTGGAGACAACTGAAAAATCAAGAAAATAAAAATTATTAACAATTTAACTAAAAAAAAAATCGGTACGTACGTTGAGCGTAATATAAAGGCGTGTAAATAAAGCTGAATCAATGTGCCTTTAGAATACGAATATCAATGCAAACTACTCATAGAAAACGTAAGAAAGACTTAAATATTATAATATTCATTACAATGATATCAGCCACTTTGTGCTCAATTACGTTACTTAAAAAATAATTAGTTTGTGTTAAATTTATACTCTTTTTACATCATTACGGTACTTGTTTTGACAGATTTATGAAATTTTTCCAATCAAAATTTTGTACAATGTTATTTATGAATTACTCTTTACATAGAAGAATTAAAAAGTAACTTTCCCATTTCCAGATTTTTCCTCAGTACAATAATTTTTTTATATATTTACATACAGTTAGAGAAATATTATATATGCAAGATTTTAAATAGACATAATTATATAAGATATGAACAAAATATTCATAAGTTTTATGACGTTAGCATAGATAACACAATTCATTTTAAAATTTATTTTAAATCCGAATTAAACTATTAAATTCATACATGAAAACTTTTAAATTTTTAATAAAAAATGAGAAGTTTACATGTTATTTATAAATAATAAATAACCTATAGTTTTTACTATGTAGTATACCAAAAAGCAAAATCTCGAGATTCGTACCTATGCTTAATCTGGAACGGAATTTCTCTAATTTTTTTTTTCAGGTATAATACGTTGTTACTAATTATATAAACACACTGCCTTATTTCAGCCGTCACTTTTAATGCAATACATGCCAAAATATAGCAACAATTATTTTCACGTAAATTCAGGCGCTATTCTTTTTAATCTTATTTTCTCAAGATGAATAATTTCCATGAATATCCATGGTAGAAATCATGCAAAGGTATACGGAAAATAAAATTATACCAACATACTCGCCACATTAATATCAAACCCTCAATTTAAAGTGCAAAACTGAAAGAGACAACTCATAACAAGTTTGTCCAATAATATCTGATGACGAGCCGAACAAAATGTGCTTCTCTCAGCCCATTTCAATGCATGTCACATTTTTCGTTGTTTAAATACTATAATAATATAATATTTGATACATACTGTACGTATATATTTTCTAACTAGGATAGTTTACAACGCAATAGACCGTGATACATAACGACAATCTAAAAATCTCACTTTGGTAATAACATTATAACTGACTGTAAACCGTCGTCATTCGATTATAATTATAACAACTAGTTACTCGGTGTGACTAAATTCATAACGAATTTTAATAAACGTCTACCGCAACTAAAGAAGCTTGTTGCAATTAGAGTAAATTTATCAGTTTTATTTTGTTTGCAATAAAAAAAAAATAATCCAAAACATAAAAAAAAATTCAATTTTCAAAAAGTTAACTGCGTCTTTCGTCGTATATTTTTGTATAAATGTATCGCAAATGTAACATTCGTACGTGCCTGTTCGAGGATCTGAATATGGCTTCCAAAAAATACAATAATTATATAAAAATTAATATTATCAAAAGCAAAATTTTATCGATATAAAACTAAATAAATTGCTACAAAACGGATGATAAATATAGGTTATAAAAGAAGCGAAGTAACGTTTATATTAATGGCAAGTATGTATGCGTTTAACAGATGTCACTAAATAACTGTTTCAACGCCATCTCTTATTTTCTGAAAGCATGAACCGTCACTACATTATGAAGCTATTTTAGTTTCGATTTCCGTAGCGCAAGTCGAGTATAAAGAAATTTAATTTGAAAAAGTGAAAACTGACTTACAACCCGACTAATAATAAATAACGTGGATAAAGGACTATAATACGGTTGACAAGGGTTGAACTTAATTATATATAATCATAATATTTAGCTAACTAAACCGGCGGAGACAGGGCAGGATATGCGAGGGAATCAAGATTCTGATTAATGGGTAACCAAGTGACCTTGGACGCCGCAATTACGTTTTCTGCATTAAGTATTGCGTCTTGACGCTAATTGCATCGTGAGATTTTGTATATGATTACATTTATTCGTAAAACTAATTAATGAAACAGAAATATATAAGCCTATTTCTAAAGTTACCTAATAATATGTTGATACCAATAAATGTCACTGCTTCTAAAATAAACCTCCATGTTTTTTATCTTCAAACAAGTTTATAACAGACAATGAGGACTACATTTCACTTTTACGATATTCAATTTTAACAATACATTTAAGCAAGTGTGTTGCCATGTTTTTGATTTGGACAGACCCCTGCTGACCATTTTTTTAAAACATAAAAACTTTTTTACCAGATTTTTCTTTTTATGGAACTTTTTTATCTCGTAAACTATTTGCCGTGAATATCGGTTTTGGGTAACACTCCCCCTTCCTGTTAATCCTTTTTTTAGACATAAAAATTTGTCTCGTGGACCGCTTGTCTTGTTTTTCAGTATTGGGTAAACAACCTGCTGACCTTTATTTTTATAGATTTGCCGAGTTTCTTGTTTTGGGTAAACGACATGCTGACTTTTTGTTTCGACATTTTCTGAAATTATTTTATTATAGATAGCCAAAATTAAATAAGATCCATTATCGTAGACCCCCCATTTACATCCGATGGACTTCCAATTTTTTTCTTGCTGATATTGACCCTTTCAGGTGATAATCGACCCCCTGAGGTCGATGTGGACCTCTTTTGGAACCTTAAAAAAATTTAATTTTCATAATTTTTACACAATTTTACTGATGCATAAAGCCAGATTGGCTTCATGTATTAGTAAAACTATGGATTTAAATGAATAAAAAGAAAAAAATATTCTCCTGTCTGATTTTTTTAATGCTAACTATTGTTGAATAATTTATGTGGGAACACTTTTGAGTTGAGCGTATTATAGGGCATATAGATAGTTACCAGAGAAACGATAAGAAATATTATCACATTGACATCATACGGATGATTGTAAAATTGACGGGAAAGCAAGTTTACATGTTGATGCATCAGTACTAAGAGATCATGGAAATAAATAATATCGAATAATACTTTATTTTAATTAAACTGTAAGATTTATTACAAAAACATCAGAAAGGAAAAAAATGAAGGAGGTAAATTTAAAATGTTTGTCTTATTTTCTCGCATGTACGAAAACATACGTATGCGTAAGTATTCCAGGTAAAAACAAACCTAAAAATGAGAAGTATTTCTTCTCATTTTCAAGTCTTGATTTAAAACATAGTACATTTTTTTTCAACTTGGACAATGTTTAATTACTTCAAAATGGAAAAAAATTTTTGCTTTATAATAATTTATATTTTGTACGAAAATATTGTAAAAATTAGCAGAACAGATAGTTTTATGGAAAAACCACGAAGGGCATCACTTTGCAACGTTTGAAATAGATATCCGGTGATATATTCTCAAGTTGCAACTTCATTATTTTAAGAGGAAGTGAAAATATTACTTTAGCCATTACTAATGAACTAAAATGTTGGGATTCATTATTTACTTAAAATAATATTATAAGAATTAAATAGGTTTTTTTCCAATCTGAAATACACACAATGCTGTTTTTTTACTTGCAGGTTTTTTTATAAAACTAGATTTGTTAGAAAACCTGTACAATAATTTCATTCTATCTGTAGGCTTTCAAAACTATAAAGGGCACCTAGGTCGAAAAAAAAAATTTTTTTTTAGAAAATTTATACAAATTTTATTGAAAAAAACGAATAACTTAGTGAATGTTGGTAATAAAGCATTTCCAAAGTCATTATTTCGGCTATCATAAAATGATCCTTCGAATTAAGTTTTATTGCATGAATTATTTAGCTTTCTGGGAATTTTTTTTTAAAATTATTGTGAATTTAATTTTACTTCAATTGTTAAACAAATTGTCCTAAAGTATTTTTAAATAAAATTTGAAAGACCTTTTGTAGTTATCCACAACAAATAAAAAAATAAGTTTTACTTGAAACCGTAGGATAACATTAAAATGGAGTGTAAAAATTGTTTAGTTTTTAATTTAAGTTTAGTATAGGATCGAAATATCTATTTCATCAGTCTTAAAATGCAATGAACTTTACTAAAAATAACGTCGCATTTCAGTATTATTTTTTTCTTATTTTTCTTTTTAAACTTCTAGTATAGATTTAAATTTTTATAACTCTATCGATTTATAAAATTCTTATTACAAAATAAAAGCTATTTGATGTTTTTCCCCATTTCCCTCGAGGATTCATTCTCGAGTATTACACTTTAGGTTCGATTTAAAAAACTCGACGATCGGAATATATTTTGTAATTAAGTAACATCACATTTATTTTAGTGTATCAGTCTGAAACTCTTAATACTACAATGGTTTGAAGAACAGAGAGAACGATAGACAAGCCGCAACTAGAAGGATTATATTTTTCCACTTCACTACACAGACTGATACACGAGCCTTTTTTGATGTATATGAGATGGAATGCCAATTAGACAACATGACTCATATAAGTGATTTTGATTCTTGACTTTTCCGAGGTAATAATACTTTTGTAGCGCAATTTTTTTTCATGCAAGGATGTATATAGAAATAACATTGTTTCCAGATCTTTCAACGTTGGTCGTAAACTGGGCATTAGATGTTAGATCGAAATATTTGTTAATTCGTTTTTACTGAGTCCTTAGGAGGATCTGCATATTTTTCGGCTTACGAACAATACGGGAATAAAATATAACGGAACACTTATGATAACTGACCTTAACTAATTTAGCTATTAGTCATTATTTCATGAGGACATAAGAGCTGTTTTGGCTCTTATTGAAACTTTAAAAAGTTAAAAATATATTATAGATACCTTAAAAATATACAAATATTAACCGCTTGTTTTATTAATCATTAGAAGAACATAATTTCTAATCAACGTCTATATTAATAATATTACCCACACATATCCCACGTACTTTACAAAATTTGTATAACTTTTTAGAGATACTTGGTTACATGTGATCATTATAAATTTGTTTTAAATACTGTAAAACGATAAAGCATAAAACAATTAAATCTTATAAATATTCATAAAGCTCTTCAATAATATCTATTAATGTACTTCGAGAACGATGTGAGTTGCAATGTAGGGTAAATTTAGAGAAATGTAAAGAATATTAATATGGAAATCAATCGGCTTATTTTTATGTTTTTAGGCTCCCTTGTGCTATCTATCTCTTCCAAATTATTAGATAAAGGAATTGCTGGCCCACGGATTTCACGATTTAGAGCATTCTCTAATATTTTGTGTATCAAACTAAATATAGCTTTTAATTTAAACATTAGCTAGCTTGTTTTTTTTCTAGGATGCCTCCTAATCTGGGATTCCATATCTACGGTGTATCAGTTCATGTACCCATCACTTGAACATCTTTAAAAAACAATGTATGAAATATTTAAATAAATAAATATAAATTCTATTTTGACTAATGTTTGTTTTTTCAATATAAAAATAATTCTTTCCCGCACCCTTCACGGCCACTAATCATACCAACTTTTTTAAAATATATGACCGCTTTTTTTGTTAAATATGTTGAATTCCTGCGTGCCTGCATTGTCCGATATTTTTTGACGAGATGAAATACGTCAGTCTAAAATAATGTGCGGTGAATTAAGTTGTAGATTTATTTAATTTATATTATCCCCTTACACCAACCTTAAGACACAGACATTCCTCGATGAAAAGTAATTCTTAACAATTCGAAAATTATGCTGGGCTAACTGAATTTAATCTTATACACCCGAATGTTTGAGTTATTTTTAGGTGCATTATTAATTTTAATGTTAAAATAATTTTAGAACTGATTATTTGTCAAAAAAATACACTTGTAAAAGAACATAATACATTAATAGATAGACTTTCATTAATAAAACAGAACGCGCTAAGTTAGTTTAAGCAGAATCTAAGAGAAGTAGATTTCAACAGGCACTTGTGAAGAAATTTCGAAATATATATTAAAGATCACATCAAACGAATGAAATCAAATTTAAAGGCATTAGATGAAATTAAGATGAATATAAAAAAATAAGTACAAGTATCAACAAGACTGGCAAAAGTAGGCAATCTTTTTTGACTCTTCAGCTTCCGTATTAATTTAATTCCAAATGTATTTGAGTAACCGTTTGTTTTGTTATTTAAACCAACTCATTGAACTACTTAAACGTCAGTCGATGGGTGAGATTATGAAGGGATTTTTCTAGACATACAATTTAAAGCTCATGTCAACATCTTTAACGTCATGGAAGAGCGGTCTCGCTCCAAAACCTCCCGTACCACTATCTAAAGTCACGGGAACGGTAGCCGCACTCAAAGGTAGGAAAGCACCCAGACCAGACCAAATAACAGCTGAGTTCATTAAGTCAGTTAGAACTGCGGTTGCTAGCGCAATACATGAGATATGTGACACTATTTGGCGTAATGGTAAATGGCCCTAGAACTGGGCAAGATCAATCATACTTCCACTTCATAAAAAAGAGCTCAACGGTAGAGACAATTATGTGACAATAACCGAAGCCTAGCCTTAATATCACATACCAGCAAAGTTTTGTTACAAATCATTAACAACATAATCTGATACTTACTGGTCTGGCCTGACCAAAGGAGCAGACTGGTTTTGTCGAGGGCAAAGGGACTCGCGAACATATCTTGAACATCCACCAACTAATTGAGAAGTCGTACGAATTCAACATTCCTATTATCTTGTGTTTCATCGATTATAGAAAGGCTTTTGACTGTGTCATCTGGTCGGTACCGCAGAAAGTGTTAAAAGAACTTGGTGTACCTAAACATCTGGTTGTACTGATCCAATCGCTCTACCATAATAACCAGGGTATAGTGCAGATCGAAAGAACTACTTCTAAGCCATTTAAATTCGGAAAAGGCGTCAGGCAGGGCTGCATCCTCTCCCGCATTTTGTTTAACATTTACGGAAAATACGTCATAAGACGTACTATAGAAAAGTGGAAGAATGGTGTCATCATTGGAGGCATCAGGATCATAAACATGCGGAATGCAGAAAACACAACACTATTGACTGCGAATGAAACTGAAATGAGGAGCCTCCTTAGCAAAATGGAAAGTGTAAGCATAAAATTGGGTCTCAAAACAAATCACTCCAAAACCAAACTCATAGTAGTAGACCGCGCCAACTCGCTCCACATGACAGGTGCCTTATCCCTGGAGACAATGAACGATTGCATTTACCTAGGCACTAGCATCAGTAACACGGGCTCTTCCTAAAAGGAAATCAAGAGGCGCATCGATATAGCTAAAAATGCGATGTCCCAGCTAAACAGAAAATTGGAAGGATCGGAACATATCATGCAAGACGAAGATTTCACTTATGAGCTCTTTAGTGTTTTCTATCTTTAGTTATGGCTCGAAAACAAGGAAGATAAAAAAGGCAGAACATGACCGCATTGATGATTTCGAAATATAATGCTGAAGCAAGATGCTTCAGATTCCATGGACCGCGTTTCGTACAAACAAGTCCATGCTTCATGAGCTTAACATCAAACCAGGTTTTCCATTATCTGCTTGCGAAGGATCTTGAAATTCTTTTGACACATCATACGGATGGATGGACATAACCTGGAGCAGCTGGCCATTACCAAATACGTTCGGTGTTGGACATATACTTGCATGAAGCACTCCACTCCGCTAAGGACGGGAACAGATGGAGAGATATTGTGCGTGCAAAATTGAGTTCGAGTCGGGGAGTTCACGGCCCTCAGGAATGAGGAACACGACGCGAGGAGGAGGAGGAGATACGGTTTAAGGTGCTTTACTATTATATCAAATGTCAAGGATATATGTCATTATTATTCTATTCATAGTCATCTCTTGTTTATTAGCACTAAATTATAACTCACATTTTATGTAACTGAATAAGATTACGCCGACAACTTGTTACCATAAAATGGAATCATTTTAGTTTCAATTTCTATAACAAAATTCGAATGCATAAAAGTTTCATTTAGAAACGCAAAGCATAGCTAGCAATTCAGTTGACAATTGTCGACCGCGTTATTACGTATGAAAGACCATAACGATACTGACCTATAAATAAGTACAATAATCAGGGTAATAAGCCGGGTGGAGGCAGACACGCGACGGGGATATGAAGGGTGTAGATCATGATTGATGGGCTGTCAGGAGAGATTTGAAAGCGCAATCGCATTATCTATTTTGCATCATTTTGTTAATGGTATTAAAAATTTATGTGTATGTGCTCGTATAATTCATTTTCGCATAAGTTAAAATATATTTATAAACATAAAAATAAAAAACAGTTGGGTCACATCGCGCTTACTTTCTTGTGAAACAGAAAATGTTGCAAAAAAAAACTTCTTTAAATTTTTCACGGAAAAAGATTTAATGTCGGTGTACTAAGCGTAGTAAGTATTAAAAATTTTAAAAATGTTAAAAAATCTTTGAAATTATTTTAAATAAATATTATTTTTAAAATATATATTACCCTCCATTTTATGGTATAAAAAAAGTTTGGAGATATAATAAGTATATCAAAATCAATCCATTTATTTATAAATAAGACGGCAGTATTAAAAAATATACGCATGCACGCTTTTACTTCATTAGATGACGATAGACATGATTAATTCACCGTATTGAAATTGAGTTGTTCATTAATTCCCACGCAAATTGAATCCTTGTCAAAATTAAAATCATATAAAACCTTTTATTAGTAATGTAACGATTTAGTTGATGTGGATTTTCGGAACTTGCAAATATGCTAAATTTATTTAAAAACAACGCCTGCTCAAAACAAAAATCACAGAACATTAAATTTTACACATCATCCCACGTCTTAACTGTTATTAAATATTGCCATATATTAAGTAAACTATATGGGTAACCTTAAACAATAAAAAGAGTTTTGTGCATATTATAGAATTAAACTAAGGTAATGGAGAGAATTTAAATAACACGAAACTTCAAGAAAGGTGTCGCTTTAAGTTTTTACATTTTAAAATAAAATTAGAGTCAAGAAATATACTAAAAATATTTGGAAAATTTGCATTCTCCCTCATAAAAATTACGTCTCGTCAGTAAGAACGTTGATAAATTCTAAAGACAAATTTTTACCAAAAATATAAAAAAGGCTCATAAAATGATTTAAAAACACAAGAAATAAGTTGAAAATATTTAAAGATTGACGAAGTTCTTTTTTGACCAAACTTTTATTTCCTGTTAAATTTATATAAGGCAGTAAGTCTTTTACGCCCAAAACCAAAATTCAATCTATCTGTCGATGTAGATAGCTATCCAAGATAGTTGATAAGTTTCTGTTTATCCTCAGTTTGCTTTCCACAAGTATTTTAACGGTCTAACTGCCTATCAAAAGTCGTAGATAGCTTTCTACTCGTGTCATTTAGCACAAACGCCCCATTCCGTTAATACATTTGGCAAATTTGTCGTTGAAAATATATAAGCACCAAATAAATAAATAATAACTTAACAAAAACTTTTTAATTATTTTTCGATTAGACGTAACATAAATGTGTCTTGAATTTTCAAGAGGCGGATATATATTTATATAGTTCAAATTTAAAAATAGTATTAACTAAATAAAAGCAGTCAAATTTGTGTGTAATTGTAGAACGCAATCAATCTCTGCTTCCCATTATCTTAAGTGTTAAATCGGACAAAAGTCAGTATTAATAAAACGTTTGTAATTGAAGGAAGTAAAAATCATAATGATAAATGGATAATTATTTTTAAAGGATGTAACTTGGTCACTGTATGTTTAATAAATTGTAATAATTATTATTATATTATATTGATTCGACAGAACTCTTTTTAATCCGAAATTTAGTTTCAAAATTGACCTCATTGAGCTCACACTTTTACATAAAATAGACCGTTGATAGGCGTTAGTCGCTTTAAATAACAGACAGAAAAGTTGTTTATTATTGATGACATAACCTATCAAAAATAACTGTTAAAAAGTTATTGTAAAGCGATATCTCTCATTTCTATACAATATTACGGATAAACCGTAAGAGATTTGCCCCCCCATTGGGAGGTAGGGTGTAGAGATAATAATTCCTACCTCTTGATATATCACTGATACCTAAAACTGAAATGTCAGAATTTCTATCCCTAGTAATACAAAAACTTGGATTAAAAACTAAAGGTATGAACTCAAAAATTTTACATATATACCATATATCTTTTTACTCTTTTACTTTTTATATATAAACTTAGAATATATATATTTTTAATTTCAATGAGGCCAAATCACGAACCCAAAAGTTTTACATGACTGAATCTTGATATCACCCTTTCCATCCAGTTAAGTGAATAACCAAAATTTGACTTTTTTCTATTAATAAAATTAATTTGAATTGAAATTTTTTCACGCTTTTAAATACGCGAACAAGTTAATTTACTTCTGTGTACTGAGGTCTTGAACAACCCGGTAAAAATTAATAATTTTAAGGTGAATAAAAAAGTTTGATATTTATTTTCATAGGCAGATAAGTGCGGTTATGTTTTAATGATGACTGCCATTTTTATAACAGCCTTGATACATTTTTGAAACTAAATCTGAGCGTTAACACTCGGCATTTTGTCGCAATGAACATACCGATGCCCCACACTTCTTCATGAAATGATATGATTATTTCTTTTTGTACTTATTTTTCCTGGGTTTGTATCTAGTTTATACCGTATGAATCAGTAAATACATTTTGATAAAATTTATTTGATTTAATGAACATTATTATTGAATATTTCAGTAACTCTCTTATGATTCTACTAAAATCATTTCGAGCGTTGCGTATCATTGTTTTCTGCTGTTGCGTGAAATAATTAGTCTCGTTGATATTACTGAAATTCTGTAAGATATTTCTGTTTTATAAGAAAAATTATATGATGCAAATTTAGATAATAAGAGGGAAATAGAAGAACTATAACCATTACCAGGTAAGTAATTATACCCATTATCTACCATTACCTGTATAAATATTGAAAGTTTTACTTATTTTTATTACTTGACATAACCATATTGCATGTTATTTTATTCGTCGAATCGCAACGCATTGTTTGTTCTTCGATTTTTCGATCGCATGCTCTTCGATTTTTGCAACTTATATTTAACATATTAAATATTTCACTTTCTCATACTTTAAGTGATTGAGCTGAATTATAAATTAGGATTAATTCCAACGAATCAAGTACTTTGAAGTGATAACGTCTTATAGATCGATTAACACCTACTGTACGCATGAAAAAGTGTCACGTTCCGCCTGAGCCTGAGCGTGCAAGCCAGAGCGAGGAACAAGTGATAGAGAGGCTCGATCGGCCCAAGCATCGGAATTTATCTCTCTTCTCGTGTGACTTCAGAGCTATTATTGATGCCGATGTACCAATTCTTCTTTGCGGCGACTTCAACACAAACGTGAAAAATGATGATGCATTCCTCAAATACATGAAAGATACGTACAATCTCGAATACGTATCAGATGTTAATAAGTCAACAACGCTGAAAGGAACAACCATCGATTTGACTTTTTCAAGACACATTACACTTGAAACACTCCCCTTGATTTCGTACTTTTCCTATCATCGTCCTATCCTTAACAGAATAACACAGATTGGAAGATCTTAAATATAACACATGAATATAAGTTGTAAATAAATTGTTAATAGCACATTGTTACTTGTAATTAATCTGTTTAATTTAAGTAAAAAAATATTTGAATTAACGAGTGTAAATAAATGTTAAATTATCGAAAAAATTGTAATTTTCAATTAACTCCTTCTTTGTATTATACAAAATAATAATAATTCAGTGATAATAATTCAATTTAATTCATAAAAGTATGCAATTTTTCATCAATGTGTCTTTATGACGTTATCACGTAAAACTGTCGTCCGTAAACCGACTTTACAGACAACCAATTTTTTATGGTATATTAAAGATACATAGATAAAAATCGTAGAACAACTCGATATAAATCCAAGTCATCAAAATAATATTTTCTGCATCAATAACTCACTACCACAAGGGAGAATATCTATTCACAGTGTTTTTATTATGTAACGAGTATTTCAATATGAGGTAAATGCATCTTTTTACTCTAAAAGAGGTTATTTTAAGTACTAGAACGCTTATTTTGTGCAATATATAACAGATACATATATATTATCATCAACACTTTTAGGGTTTTTTACTTAAAATAAAAAAAAAGAATGCTTATGAGATTTCCGGTCCATCTGTCTGTTAAAACTGTTTGCATACGATAAAGCTTGTTAGACTGCATGTATTTCAGCAATTAAAGTTTAAAATTATGATTGTTAAATTCTGAATATACCATGTGGTAGTGTGTAGGAAAATTTCGACTAGAATATAAAGTGATAAATATCTTTATAATTTTCTTTGTCTTGTTTCAAAACTATTTCTTTCTCCATATTTTTCACATGAGATATCTTGCGTAAACTACATGTATTACTAAAAATGTCCGCAAAAACATACTCCACCCCTCCTTCAAAAACTGCTGAAATTAAAATCAAGAAAAAAAGTGTCCATGGAAACTTATCAAAGGTTGGGTGGGTGGTCTTTCTTCCAATCAATAGGTTCTTCACTAAGACCTTTAAGTAGTGCCAATGTAATTTTTCTCCGACGATCCACACAAGGAAATACAGAAAACTTTAGTTAAAGATGACAGACAGGATAAAGACGTTCTGGACTCCGCAAAATATTTTTATAATATATAATAATGATTTTCTAATCAGATTAATTGTCGTTCAAACTAAAGTCATATCTTATCGTTACAATTTGTTTATGATCCTAAGTTTAATTTTGCATCACTTTCTCGATATTCATTTATTTTTGTTGAAACTACAAATAAGAAAAAAATTATATGATAGTGATTCTAAAAATTCTTAAACAACTATTTTCGAGCTAGAAATAAAAATTTCTCTTTTCACCTACTATATGCCGGTAAGCAAATTTAAAAGAACTTCAATTTTTTTATATTGGGAAAATTTAGGTTTTACTCGATTACATACTCATGTTATTTGGACACATCTCGTCAAGCAAAGAACTTTCAACGTGACATTTTGATAGTACATGAGTTTTAAATGCAGGAAAAATGAACGTTACCTATTTTTTTGCCTAATAACAATAAAACATTAGAACCGGTTAAAGAGTACGCAGTAAATATTTGAATACTTCTCATGAGTATTCGACGTAGCCTTGAAGTAACATAGGACAAACTCTTATTAGATTTTTATTTTTCTAACAAAAATAAAACAAAAAAATCTTTTAGTATAAATATAGCTGCTAAGCGTGGATAAGAAAAATATACCAGCAAATTATCCACATTATTCATAAATAAGATCGCATCCCAAAAAATATACAATGCATCCTCAAGTACGAGTAAAAACTACCTATCTATTCGGATAAAATTTGCTATTTATTATTTTGGATGAGGACTTTCGACTCATAATAATAATGGAGATATAAATGAGATAATGATGCCAAAATTCAGTAACAGTAAGTTGACCATAGCTAGAATAAAGTTTAAGATTCGACATGACAATTAAGTGGAGAACAGAACGACATGTTTCAGTGACGAATGTGGAAAAGAAAGGAAGTACAACAAAGATGTTAAGAAGCCAGTTCTTGGCCACCTCTATGTAAGATATCTCAGTAATAAACTATTAAAATCTCTCAGTAATGAACTATTTCTCGTTGACAGAATAGGACTCATAATAATAATTTAGATATAAAGAGGAAATTTTGACAAAGAAATATTCTTGGACAGATTCTGTGTATTATATTACACAAATGATCATGAAAAAAAATGGATATAATTCCGCTGCTCCTATCCCGGTGAGTGTTACGTAATAAATTCAAACCGGGTAGTTCCAGATGATTAAAAGGTGGTGAGAGTTAACGTCTTTCTGATGACACACGCGTGCATGTAAGAGTAATGTGAAGGCAGGTCTTTTTATGACATATATTTAAAATTTGTTCTCATTCAAAATTTATTCTCATCGTATGCTGAAAGTAAAATGGAATACAGATCATATTCTAAGTCAACTAAAAGAAGTTTATTTGCTAACATTCCGAGGACGGGAAGTAAATGGAATCAGGGAATAAAAGATGTGTCACTCATGCAAAATGGTCTAATAATCAAATAAATGTAGAATCTGAAAATAGAATATTACGTATTGAACTATTTAAAAAATATTAATATCTAATTGCGTTGGTGTAAAATATATCAAAGAATAATGTAATGGAAAGAAAAAAGAAAACAATCGTATATAAACGTAAACGAATTATTAAATAACACAATGTATATAAATTAAATGTATATAAAAGTCAGAAAACAAAAATAACAGCTTCATAAATACAGAACTAAATCCATGGAATACAGAGTAACAATCTTTGAAGTTTGCATTTATTTATCTCATACCTGCTAAGAAATAAATAAGATAATCATCCATTAACATAATACAAAAAGAAATACAAAATACATAATAATACAATAGTGATGAAATACTTAGAGTAATGTAATGTATAATGGATAGTTATCGTGACACATCATAAATTTATCTCCGGGCCACAATTTCCATAAAGACCGAATTCCAGTTGTATTTGCTGCGATTGTATTAGTCACAAGACATAATTTTGATTGATTCTGAGTATTCACGAGTAGTGATAGTTTCCTATCAGCCATCGGCATATGGGTCGGTGATCTCGCACGTCCAGTGATCAGCAGATAAAAATAAAACTCACGCTTCTGAAAATAGTTATTAACGCGAATATTATGTTGTGGTTTCCTATTCTTTTAATTAATAGAACACTGTCTATTATTTTTAAAAGAAAGCAGATTGCCTGCAAAATTCTACAAAACAGTTTAGTATGACATACATTTGTATTATTATTAAATAAATTTAGTGAATATTTTGGTAAAAACCGAAAATTGGTTTATATAGAGAAACCTTTCCAATTAACATATTACATATTTAGAAGCAAACACACAATTGTTTTTTACTTTTTGAGACTAGACGGGAGACAGGCTATAAAATAAAGACGCGTGAGAAGTTTGAGGCTATTCATTTCTTCGTGCGTGGCAGTTTCTTTAATTTTCTCGTCTGAGAATACTGAATTCTTTTCTGCGTATCATACATGTTTTTATGCTTATGTTTTTATTAGTACATTATAAATATAACGTAATATATTATATATATATATATATATATATATATATATATATATATATATATATATACATATGATAGTCACTTGACATCGTTGGAAAAATAGTGGGTGCTACCATCATCCATCCATTTCTTAAATTACGAGCAGCAGGCTTGTTCAAGAAGTCTTTTAAGTTACGCAGATAATTTTTTTGTCACGGATATTAGCCAACCAAGTCCTTCGAAAGTCAACATGAGGATGAAAGTTAAAAATCATCAAACCAGAAGAAGTAGAAATTGAAATCTATAAATTTTTAACTAGACACGAAAATAAAATTTATTTTCCACACAGGCGCATAATGTCTCTCCAACTCTATACGATTCTTATAAGATCAGTTCAGGTTCAAGAAAATTTTAAATAAATGTGTAAACTAATATAAGATCTTAAATAAATCTCTTTCTTAATTCGTTTAATATTTCTATGTAACATGAATGGCGGCGACTCCTTTCTTAAACATACTGTGCATTACTTTATATTACTTCACATGAGCGATTTCTTTATCTTGCATAAACGTTGTTACTTATCATATTTAGTAACTACCGTAGTAATTTGATTTTAAAAACACTTTAACTTTGGAAACTAATTTTATTTTGTAAGTCATTGGGAAATTGACGACAAGGTACGATTTGCTTTGAAATACCTCAAAGTAAATAGATTGATTTCAATGAACGGAAATTTGTATTTAAATAAGCAATTGGTTCACATTTTATACAACAAAAATAGATGTGATAGAAAAATATTAACTCCGTATTGAGCGTTCGATCCAGGAAGAAACTGAGTTTTAAATTTTGGTAATGTTCAACTGGGTACTCAAAGGATAATTCACATAGCAGGTCATGGTCAGGCTATTCCTTATTTGGTACTCAGTAGTACTGGGTATATACCTAGAATCTGCCTAGTATATACCTATATATTATATACCTAGAAATTTTATGCAAGATAGTGTGGGTAAATGAAATGTGATTAAAAATTAAAATTAAAATTAAAGCTATTAAACTTACCTAAAAAAAGTTAAAAACCTTGAATGAGTAATGTGATCAAGTATTGCTAAAATTTAATATACTAAAGAATGCGTGAAAAAGAAAAGGAAAACGGTATATAAAAAAATATAAAATCTGGATAAAGTTATCAGTGTTAACGAAACGGATAATTATTATTATCGAAACTGGCAACCAGTAATCAAATCAGTCATCAAATCTCAAAAGAAACTGTCAAAAAAACGAAAAATTTCATGAAAAACTGCATTAATAAGGGCTAAGTTTCTCTTTAAAAAGTCTGCCAAAAGAAATAATACGATTAATGAAGTTGAAGAGTTTAGCTAAAAAAGAGTAAATTATTGTGTGAAGACCAGAAAAAGAAAAAGAAACAGTACTCAAAAAAAATGAAAATCTGAATAAAGGCATCAATATAATCGAAACTGTAAACCAATAAAATCGAAATTTACAAGCAGTAAACAAACCAATAAAGGCTGGGGACTAGTCCCCAGCCTTAAAGGAACTCAAGAAAAAGAAGTGAAATTTCATTAGCAATGTTACTGTTTCTTTTTAAAAGCCCTAAAAAGAATTGCGAAGAAAGGAGCCGAGGAGCTTATCTGAAGAAGTGCATTAGAATTTTCCGTCTAGATTTATTAAATATATATTTATCAAATATTAATACTTTCTAAATCACCTTCTCCTCTTTTTATTATTTAGTTCTTTTTTTTACTTTATTTACTATAAAGTACTGTTTCACATGAGAAGAATCATCTGTCTCTCAGTATTAATACATTGACATATAAACATGCATTTCTCTCAATTTCTTTTTTAGGGAAGTATTATTTTCAGGAAAATTTTGAAAATTTATTTATTTCCAAATTCCGTACAAAATAAATTTCAAAAAATTCACGATAATTTTTCTAATCATTATTTACAGACGCCAAAATACCGTCAATAATTTTTTTCCCCAAAACTTAATTTTCACTAAATAAATAATATTTTTAAAAATTTCAGTTAAATAGAAAAAACGCTACTTATTTTTTGTTAGCATCTCCTTCAGTCTAGAAATATACTGATTTCGTTAAAATTATGACAATTACACTTTGGTTAAAGCAACTAGCGAACAGTACCCATATGTTTGTTTGAAGCTAATGTTAAAGTTTAAGTTCATGAAAATATGATGTACTTAAGACCGTTTTGGAGACAAAACAATCTGAAATTATATATCAGGAGGAATGATTTTTATCGGTCTCAAAATTGCATTATATTTAGAAATATTTTTGCTGGCTTATGTACATATTGTGAATTCTTTAATTGATCTTTACGAATCCGTGTAATCAATATACGAAATCTTGTGATGAAATTAGATACAAATCACAACATTTGACATAAAAAGTGCAATTGTGTCTTCAAGGCTCACTAGGCGACACATTAATCTGGATCTGGCCCCCTCACGTTACGCCCCGTCTCTGTCTCTGCGTGGCTTAGTTCGCTGATTATTGCGGTTATTTATAGCTAAGCTCAGCCCTTCATACGTATATACTATAGTCCTTCATCTACTTAACTTGGATAACTATTTCCGGCTAGTCTCTTTGTGACTTTTTCGTTTCCAAATGAAATTCCTTTACATTTGATTTAGGTAACGGAAGTCGGAGTTAAGGCAGTTTCGTAATTTAGTGACAATCTCGCTACCTGAATACCATATATCGATCAATAATATAAAACCTAACTAGTTTTTAGGATCAGTTACCGAAATATGACGTGAAAGCTATAACGTAACAATAGCGCGCAACCCATATAATTTCATTCCCGCATTTTTATATTTACACTGTTATAATTTCGCCACATATAGGTAGTTTTAATTTATTGTACATTGTGTAGAAAGTTATTTGGTTTTCAGTTAATTAAATTCTTTGTTTGATCGCGATACTGTTATTACTTCATTATTACAATTCTTGTAAGTCACTTTTGTACCTTAGAGTAAGAGTTACCGACAAATGTAACATATGGATCTGAAAAATATTCAAAAAATATAGCTCGATGGATACTATTATCAGTTTCAAAATTTGTGTAATTTTAATTTTTTTAATTTGATTTGAAATTTATTAGCTTTTAAGAAATTATTAAACAAATAACAGTGTCTTTTGAAATTGTAAATTTATTCTAACCTAGAATATTTTTATATAAGATATTACTTGAGTTGAAAATCGTTATAAAATACTTCAAGCTCATTAATAATTATTATTCTTTTAGTAGAATTATATTTTCCAGACAGTAATCGCAATTAGTAATATTATATATTACACCAGACAAAAAGTACGTACGACAAATGCAAAATATATTATCGTCGACCATCCGAGATACGTATAATTCGGTTGCCCGTCAATGCTTTCATTGGACAAAAATTTTCTTTTTTGTTTGGTACCTTAAACTTTAGACTTACTGTTGTTGTGAGTATTGAATTTATAATACTGTTTTTTTTTTGTAATGCTTATGTGGTGTATAATTTTCTTCCTATCAATCTTCTCCATAATTCCAAAAGTATCCATAACTTACGTAAACAAAAAATAAATATTGTAAAATATTTTTGTGGATAAAATAAGACAGTTTATTTTTGTAATCAATAATTATAAACAAATGGAAAATGTTGTTTTTGAGATCGAAAAGGACCAGAGGTTTGAATCTCGGGATTTCACAATATCTTAAATAAAATATTACATTTTAAAATTAATACGTTTTAAAAATTACGGAGTATATGAGGATTTGTTCCTTAACAAGAGACAAATCATATTGCTAGTTAACACAGCTTATTATTAATGCCTTTATTGAATAAAGCCTAGCAAGTAAGTGGCTTAGAATTATTTGTCTTTAAGTTTAAAATAAATTTCTTGAAATGTATCAATGTGACGTAAAAGTGTCGAAAAACTTAAGAATATTTTGTTTATTATATAATAGCCCTCATATTGTAATTGAAATATATAAGTGTAAAATTGTACTGTTGATATAATTTTTTCTAAATAATTAAGTAAAAAAGTAAACTAAGAATGCCACCAAACAAATTGGAAGTACCGTTTGGGCGCAAATCCTTGAATCTATCTTAGAAATATTTCAGAAATAATCTAGCAGAAAATTTAATTTAAAACTATTTATAACTCTGTCAAATGCAATTAATTAAAATAAATTTGACACAACAGAATAGTAATAATTGTGGGCAAAACGACTTGAACCGTTGTAATCAATCATATAATATTTGCGCGGCATTCTTATGATTTCAAAGTGTGCCTTACATTGCTATTAGATTGTTTTATACTTATTAAAATAAAAGTAATTTTATTCGACCTCACCTTTTTGCGCGTCTAATGTTCCAATTTTCTTAGAAAAACCATCACTCATTTTTATTTGCTTGTTTGTGTAGTTGTATTTAAATTATGGTAATAATTTCATTATGAGCTTATAAAAATATGAATCTAGTATAAGTAAAAATACTTTTTTCTTGTAATCTTTAAGATATGTCAATTCAGTACGTAAGAAAATAATATTTGAGGCTTATATGAACCTAATAATCTGGATAATTTTATAACAGCAAAAACCACATTAAACTTTATGAGAGATATCGCTTGTGGAGCTGGTGATATCTTTGCACTAACGTAAAATAAATAATTCGAAGGGGAATAAAAACATTTAAGATGCTATAGTTAAACATAACACAATTTAAAAAATGTCTTTCGACCCCTTTAACCCGAGTAGATATTTGACAATTATATTCGATGTTATCCAATCTATACGCCCACATTCATTGAATCCGATAATAGTTTCATTGCTATAGCTATTTAGTTTCCAATATTCAATATGTCACTTTGATAGATAATAATAGATAAGCTCTATTTTCTCCGGGGACACTTTAAAAAATATACAATTTTCTGGGACATTATTGATTAGTTTCGTTTTGTACTAATAACAATCAAGCAAAAAATTTATATAATTTTACACAAACTTTTATTTTCACCGTTATAAATTAAAAAGGATTACATATTTTTAAAAGAAATTAACTTTTATTTCTTAACACTTACAAATTATCTACGCATCTCATTTAGATACGTAGGCAGAGACGCCGATATCCGCGTAATATCGGGATCCCACAGACAATTCATTTTTGGTTCTGTACCGCAAAAAGTATCCTTATAAGATCAATAAGATTCTCCGACCATGGATAAGACATAAGCATAAATTTCAAAAGTTAACACTCAAAAATATTTACTTGAAAATTTGACAATAATTACTACGAGTTTGTTTCAAAAGAATTATATTCATATAAAGCAATTTAGTTAAAAGTGTGATAAGTGGCTAGAAATTAAATTACAATACATACTAAAAGAATGGATACCAAACAACTAAAAAAACATTATAGTTCGAATTAAAACGGAAAGAAATAAGCAAAACATTTTAAAAATTCGAAACAAATGATAATTTTATGGATTCGAAAGAAAATTTGGTTTCATTTAGTTACCTAACCGTTACTTTTAAGTAGTTACAAATTACTGGTTACAAATTGTTAGTTACAAATTATTATTATTTATATCCGCCTGTTTAGATTTACTAGGCTTGCTTTCTCATACTAAAAATAAACCAAATAATAGAGCGGAAATACAAAAGCATAAAGTTAAAATAGTGAATAGTAACGTGTAATAAGGTAATGGTAAAAACGGCCTCACAGGTCAATTGTAATTGATTTAATTACCATGAGACCTAAGCCATCGATTCCCAGCTTGAGTTTCATAGCTATTAACATTACATAGATCCATTTATGATTTCTCTGATCATCATTGTGCTAATTATATTCTTCAGTCTCCAAAGAGTCACCATCAACGGAAACCTAAACTGAATACAAACGCAGGCTATATAAATATTACTGTTACTAAGTTTAGATCAGATCCATCGGAGATAAATGTAGATAGCCACATTAATTTTGACGAAGCATAACTAAAACTTTTCTAATAGTATGCCATTCAAGTTAGAGAGAGGCGCATTAAAATTTAACCTTCCTTTTTTAATAGCAATTTACAGACACACAAACCAACCGGTTAAACTTTTGTCGACCTTTATAAGGCAGCAACAGAAGAAACCGTGAAAAATAAAAAAAATTAGTAGAATAGACGTCTGAAAACATTATTTAAAAAAAATTATGAAGGTTATACCATGAAAAAATAATAATGTTCTATTATTAAGCACTATAAAAGCTAACTTGTCAAGTACGAGTGTAACTTAAAACGATTCCCAACTCAGGCATATTGAAACATTTAGGGACTTTTATATCCAATAAATTATTTATAAATATTAATAGTTTTTTACCAAATTATTACAAATATATTACTTGGTATATTTTTCAAGTGTAAAGATTTTGCAAGTGTAAAGATATCGTGAATATTCCAACAGCTACGATGTTTCGACAGCTACGATGTTTCGAATCATTGCTATATTTTTTTCAGTAAACTTAGGTAAACTTTTAGTAACATTATTTTTTTAACTTATGATTCGTAATTTTCGAGATAAGGTAATCTCTATTTGCATAGTGTATACAATTCTAATTATAGCCATTAATAAGACCGGATTAAATGGGTCCGAACTAAAATTCAGCAGTAGCTCATGAGATAAGATTAAAAATTGTGTGTATTGTGTAAAATGATATATAAAAAGAATTTGGATTGATTAACAATTTTAGGAATAAAATAAATAAACATATTTATATAACCTTAAAAAAAATTAATTATTGACCCTGAAATGAGAAATAATTGACCAAAACTTACTCAGTAGATACGTAACGTTAAGTTTATAAAAAAGGCTCAATAAAATCAATGTACTCTCGGGAATTGAAGGCTTGCACTGGCATCATATACATGGAAAACGTAACAAATCCTCGCAAATGCAGTATTATAATATTGTTTGTTATAACGGCTTAAGTAAATCTGAGCATCTTATTATATATATATCTTACTTAATATTTGTCGTCTTAAAATCTTATTATCTGTGTTAGATAGAATTAGGGAAGATTGACAATTAAATTTTACACAATGTAATTCGTGAGATATTTCTAAAATGGACGAGTAGATGCAACGATCTGTCTTGAAATGGAACAATTCTTTCATCACTTTAACTATTTTACTATCTATTCAGTCACGGCTATATAAAAAATTAATTTAGAAAATAATAAGTTTTAATTAATTCGATAATACGAAGATTAAAAAGACGATTAACAAAATATTAATAACGTTTTTGATACTCTTGTGCATAAAAATGACACATTTCAGGAAATGTTTTTTCAACTCATCAAAAACTGTAAATCTTCCACGCGTTTGTGGTCCTTCCACAATGGCATTTTCCACACGTCAGTCTGTGGTAACTCACAATCTGATCTACCTCTGAAATGAAAGATTTCCATGTCTCTATGTAACATAAAATGTATAGTTTTTACTATATCATTAATCAGATCGTGAAACCTCGAGATTCGAACCTCTACTCCCTCTGGAATTATATTTTCACTTCCCAACTTTTATTTCAGTTCCCACCTATATATAGACATTCGGAATTTTCAGGTAAATTATAATAACTTCAACTCACATCTATTTCATTAAAGAAACTTCTTACATTAGAGTAAATTTATCATCTGTTTGAAATCGAACAAAATTTAAATCGCTTAAAAAAAAAGAAAAAATTGTGTATTTTTCAAAATAATCACAGTGTCCATATAATATATTTTATTAATAGTGTTATGACGACTTTAAAATATTTTTTTAAAAATGATTTATTATTGAATCATCTATTATTTAAAAAAAATATTTCAAATCAATTATTATTATTATTTAGTTAGACTTGAATTGCAACTTGTATCTGGACTAAAACTGACGTAGACTAAGGACTGAATTGAATTGAAATGGTCTGAACCCGAAGGGGGTTCCGTCTAAGGTTTATAAAGGGTAAGAAATGTTCAGAATCCTGGGAGCGGAGTTTGCTGATGAGCCTGGGAGTTTGCTGATGAGCCTGGGAATAGGGCTTCATCATGGTAAAGTGATACACTGGGAGCTGGACTACTCTCACCATGACAATATGAGAATCATGACAACGGAGTTGTGTGAGCATTACAACTACAGAGTAAAGCAGCTCCTCCCTTAAAGAGTAAATTCACATCCCTGTATGAGTTTATATTATAGAATTTCTAATTTTACATTTTTGTATTAAGAGGTTGACTGTCTTTGTTTAAAAAATGTTTTCTGAATTAAGTATAGCTCTAAATATTTTTTTGTATTTACATTTATATTCATAAATTCTATAGTAAATATAGAACACAATACTTATAAATATACAAATAGTGACATATAAATAATATCGAGTGTTGATTATTTGTAATTTCTTTAAAGAAGATAATAATTCATAATTTTCTTTAAAAGAATCTAACTTAATGTTCTTTATTTATATAGCTGATGTATCAAATGTAACGTTCTCGGGTTTTACTGCATTGCAACATATAACTTTCATTATACCAAAATTTGTATAATGAAAGTTACATGTTGCATTACATTCTATAAATTATCCTTTCTATAAATTATCTAATATTTTCAGACGGTACGTCGAGTATATCCGTTCCCATTACACCATTTCCATGAATATTTTCTTCAGGCCAACCTTTTTGAGAGATTATGAAACTCCGTTTGCCGTCTTCTAATTGTTGCCAATTTTCCAAGCTTCCATAAAGGAATTTAGTTTCAAACTATTTTGAAAGAGAAATGGCAACTATGGAAATCATTTCATTTTCACAAGTTGGATTAGCAGAACTAGAGTAAATATTAATGCTGTCACATAAATAGAATTGATTATTAACAATTTTATAATTTAATTGATTTTAATTATCTTAGCTATAAAAATCCCCTGATTTACCAATCTCTTATTATATTTATACTTTAGCTCTTGTTATACCAATGTATGATTTTAATGGATTATGGTTACATAAGATTTGGGATTTGTTACATGATGTGCTATGTTCAATGGTAGGTTATGGCACAGATTAGCTCTTGAACCGTTATTG
The DNA here is from genome assembly GCA_039881145.1 of Druceiella hillmani. Lineage (NCBI taxonomy): Eukaryota > Metazoa > Arthropoda > Insecta > Lepidoptera > Hepialidae > Druceiella > Druceiella hillmani. The sequence continues at coordinate 28,953,861 of JAYKKI010000013.1, read as the reverse complement.
AAATTGATCGTTAATGAAAATATTTGTATTCTGTTTCTAATATTTAAGAAATAATTTTGGATATACCAAATAAAGATATGACACGTATTAAGCACTCGCTGGTTCCTTTAGCCGTAGTGAATATTTCCACTTCAAATAGGATAGGCAGCTGAACATTTTGTAAGATCGTCTTGTAGTATTAGGATATATTGAAATTTTGTATCTCCTGATGGAAGTAAAATTTCTGTAATATCGAGTCAGCCGTTGAAATGGAGCCGCACGCGCAAATCACTAGGAATTGTATGTATACTTGGCAGGAGGAACATTTCTTTACATAATTTTCTATATTATTCTATAACACATTCCCTATGATCCAAGGTACCCGGCGATATGAATAGTGAAGGAAATATAATTTGATTTTTATGTGTGCGTATTCGCATATCAGTTTTGTGGAATAAATATGAGATAAAGATGTATATTTCTATATGAGTCTTTATCAAAAGGGTTTCTGAAATCTGAAATTAATAATTTGCCTAGTTTTGAAGTTTTCAAACATGTCCGTTTATAAGCAAGAATCGAAATAATTAACTTTATTAAAGAGTAAATACTATGCTTTATTATTTATATTAATATTTAACAGTTAGAGTAAGTATTATGATAAAGCACACACAATATAAATCACTGTCAAACTAGTAAATTTGTTTATTGCATTAAAGTCCCATTTTGTTAAACATTTAAATAAAAGCAGGAAAAACAGGCATGAAAAATATCCATAACCAAAACTCGGTTGAATTACATTTTCAGAATCAAAACACATGTCAAGGATGGCTTTGGTTATCCTGAAATTTATTTATTTATTATCCTTAATGGTGAATATAAGACGAACTTGTTGCTGTAGGGGTAATCTCTTATAATCAACCAGAACGAGACTAATTAAATTGTGTTATGAAAAACTGCAACAGGTTCTGAATATATTTGCAAAGTGAAATAAAAAAAACTCTCAAGTGCGAGTGAAACTTCCACTACGAGAGTTCCGTACCCATTTAGACACTTGTAAGCATTTAAGGATACATAGCATTTCTATTAAACATGGACATTATTTTTTTACAATGTGAATGTGTAGCTTGCTATATTTTTCATAGGCGTAGAAACAAAATGCATTTTTAATAATATTATTTCTCACCGTTACGTTTTCACATAAATAATAAATAGATATATTAAAATGCAAAGTTATTTTTACATTTCGTTTAAGTCACTTGTATGGAGACACTTTGGGAATTAATATTTCGTAAATGGATCTCAATCGAAAACCTGTTCATAACATACAGGTTTTTATTTGAATTACAATCGTTCACTGTTTCACAAGGAAGGACTCTTATAATATCCAGTTCTTTACTACAACATACAGTACCATAGTGGCGAGCGTGACCGACCGTCCCGCATCGAAGCACTTTGCTGGGGAATGATTCTTGTGAACATGTAGAGCTGCGGCGCAAGTTTGTTACGCTTACTCCAAAATATGTACTCTTACATAACCTGCATTTTTCATTAATATAAATTGGAGGCATTAAACGAAGAACGTACTTAATTTGAAAAGGAATTAAGAATTCATAACACAAGGACGAACGGAACCCATATAAGATCACTCACGTGTTAATCTTAGTACCGGAGATTTTTTCTGAGAAACTGATTGATGTATAAACTGGAAATTTAGCATGGTTATAAAGAATATTAACACGCGTATACCTTAATGTCTAACACTTAAACATATTTAAACAAAATTTTATGATGAGCGGAAAGAAAATTAAACACTTTAACGAACTTATAAAATGCCATAAATACAATTTGTGAGAGCTGGATGTAAGTGTTTTAAAATATACTTTTTCCATAATTTTTTGTAATCAATTTTTTGTATCTTCATATACAGAAAAATATACAAAAAAATGTATTCCCTACCCTTAAATTATTTTCAAAACTATCTAACCAATTCCAGTATAATTATAAAAAACATGAGTTTTGAAACTATAAGCTACGCAAAGAGTATGGAAAAGCTGTAACCATGATTTTAGTTATCATAATTTTTATATATTCCCGATCATATATATATATATATATATATATATATATATATATATATATATATATTTCTCTCACTTCATTATATTAATTATATTTAAATGTTTATTACGATAGGAAGGCTATGTTAAATCAAATAATTTCACTACAAAGGAAGTAATCCCGATACGCAAACTGGACTCATACTTAGTCGTTTATTCCTGCTTACTTTAAGTTATCACGACTTGTGTTTCAATAGTGTCGCCTAATTTTAGAGAAATATACTGTCGTAGATTTCTATTGGACTCTTTAAAGAGAACAATATAGCCGAACGATTTTTTTCAAATAACTCTAAATTTTCACTCATTGCACGCTCGATAACCTTGACGGGTCATCAGTCGGTTTCTTAGAAAATTTTTTACGACAAATAGCACTTCATCAATTTTAGTTTATGTGCATTTTTCACATAAGGCTTGACTAGTTTGATGAGAAATATTGACTAATTTGTAGCCAAAAGTTAACCTTGTTGATATACACAAATCAAAATAAATACATTTCATATTTTATGTATTAACAAAGAACTCGACACAAAAATGTTTGTATATGTCCCTGTAATTTTTATATAGAAAAATCTGGAAATAACGGAGATCTACTGGATGAAAATCTGTACTTACGACTCGTGAAATTAATGTGTCGTTTATATTCGGCACGATGTAACATAAAATTCAAACATAATGGTATGAAATACAACGCTGCCCAGTTCGTATCAAATAAATGTTTATCTTAACAACATCATTAATTGGGATGAATGGTATAAATAAAGAAAAATATTATACTCTTTTCAGATGGATACTATTTCTGGATACTATTTGATGAGAGCACTGAGTACGAGAAATAGGCAACAAAAGAAAATATAAAATAAAAAATAATAAATAAAACTGAAAACAGTATAATAAAATGTTAACTTAAAAGACAGAAATCATTTCCAAATTTAGGGTACCGTCACATAAAGCGGTAGACCTTTAATGAGACACTTAAATGTGTTTGAGAATTTGTCACAGAGCACAATAACTTATCATTTACTTATCCGAAAACTTGAAATTTGTTTTAATTTGACTTTAATACAAAAGGTGAATATTATTTGAAATAATTAATTTATTTATTTACTAAATCTTTTAAAAAATAAATATGACAAAAAACATTCATATTTTTTTTTTCGCTCTAAGCAAATATTTTTGTTTTTTGTACAAGCGTAAGTACGAAAGTTTTGTACGCGAATCAATTTATATGTAACCAATCTGATTTCTATTAAACTTGCTTATAGATAGAATTAAAAAACAACCGCCAAACTTGAACAGCATTTTTTTTTATTTTAGATATAAATTATTCGACGCCAAAACAATCTTCAACTGCGATAACATTTTATGTAGATAACAATTTACAACACATACTAAAATACGAGTGCAATGCAGACAAATTGTTCTCAGAATCAATTTGTTTGGCATATTGATAAATCATACTGGCCTATATATATATATATATATATATATATATATATATATATATATATATATATATATATATATATATATATATATATATATTATATATATATTTATATTATATATTATATATATTATTATATATTATATATATATATATATATATATATATATATATGTATATATATATATATATATATATATATATATATAGCAATAATACTCAAAAAATTCGTAGAGAAATTATAGGAGAAATAAATAAAGTACTGGATTTTTTTAAGTTTTTTGTATTGTTAGCTTAAGTAATGGGGAGGCCCATTTGACGTGATTCCACTCTTAAGGTTATGAGAATTCAAAAACAATTTTTTTTAAATTTTTTTCTAAAGACATTTGTAAAAATATCTGTAAAAATATGTTACCACTCTATTTATGAAACTGTTAAACTAATAATTATAAAATAAAGCGTTACTGGAACTTTACCTGAAATTTCTACGAACACTATAGCTACGATAATAAATTTTATAGTTCTTTGGACAATATATTTACAACGTGAAAAATAATATTTATCCGTAAATTTTTTCTTGGTTGAAAATAAAATTAACAAATACATCGGTAGCAGAAATTTCCGTGTGAGAAACACGGAAATTTCTGCTACCTCAAGATGCTGCTACCTCCTACAAAAATAGGCACATAATAACACATAAGCCTTTATTAGAGAAATCTTGATTCATACATCAATTGGTCTCACATTTTACTGTTCAGCTCAAAGATAAAATGAAATAATCACAACAGATGAATTGACAAAGTTAACAGGGTATTTTGGTACCTAAGAATTTACAAGTTATCGTTCCTCAAAGAGCGATGGAAAGATAATAAGGTAGGAATCTTCTGAAAGGATCGTATAACAAATAAGTGGCTTTGGAGATAAACCAAAGTTGCTGACATTTCAAAAAGAATGGTGAAAATTAAGTGACAATGGGCTGGTCACATTGCTCAAAAGTCGGATTCATAATGCCAAATTCTCTTGGAATGGAGACCCTAAATACAAATGACAAGTTCGTGGATTCGTGTTATTTCACATTAGGATTACTTTTAATATGCCTAGAACCCAAAACAATCTCATTATTTACTATATGTCACACAACTTTCATTTTTTTAATAGTAAATGTCATTTTCCCCCTGACACATTTACTAGCAGATATATACACACATACACACACACAATTTATCAAAGCAGACAGTGAAATTTAAGAATTGGTCTTTTTCTCAACAGAGGGATTATGTGTAATTAAAGCGGTTCCTTATTTGTTTTCTCTAACCTTAAAAACTGAATTATTATTATAAGTGTAACGTTATGAAAGAATACAATACATTTATTCATGCCATCTATCGGTCCATGCCATCTATCGGTCTCTCACTGCCTTTTTTTTCTGACACCGTTTTGATGTAGAGACTTAACCACAAATATTCCTAATAACTAACCACATATATTTCAACTTAAAGTAATTCGTAAATACAGTTCAAATATTTAAACAATATTTAAAAAAACAATTATCATTAAATTCTGTAAGTACAATTCAAATATTTAAAAAACAATTATCATTAATATTTGCAATGTTGGTGACGGGAACACTATTCCTCTCTAATATGCTTAAGTTTGTGTGGAAACATCGTTCAGTAATATCTACTTGTACTAACTAGGTTTCATTACAGTTTATTTTAATAATGAATCACACATTCTTTTCATCTTAAAGTTTACAACCTCTACTTCACTATTCCCTTTTTCATTCAACTTGTATTTTTTCCTCGTAGCGGAAGTAATTTTTTTTTTAATTAAGCTACTCATAATTGGCAAACTCACGTTTCCGTATCACTTAGATCATAATATTTAGGATAATGAAGAAAACCCAAGTAGATTTATGACAGTGTTATGAATTTAAACTTTGTTTTTGTGGAGAATTCTCATTGATTTAATAATAAATTTGATATATTATTTATTTATCCGTGTATTGGAAAAATATAGAGATTTTGTTGGTCTCCTTCTGAGATGTTCCTAATCTAATAATTGTTCATATCTTTAGTACGTAAAATTCTTGACAATTTACGTAAAATTCTTGACAATTACCACTAATCGATTATGGAGACGTGTGCTATCCTGATCTTAATGAAGAATATTTGTGGAAGTTGGAACGTCTTCAAATTTTATGCATTCGGTATATCTTCGGCCTCAGAAAATATGATTGCATTTCTGAATACAGGTCACTTCTCAAATGGCTGAAGATCGACGACAACTTCACATACTTACACTTCTTTTTAAAATATTAAAAAATCCTCATAGCCCAAATTATTTTAGTGGGAAATTTAAAGATTTGTCTGCTCCGCGGCCTTGGGCTGCGATCTGAAAGTTTACACACCCTACTTATTCCTAAACATACCTCTACCGCTTACGAAAAATCCTTCACTGTCAAAGCAGCAAAATTTTGGAATCACCTGGGTCCTGACATCAGGAAAACCACGTCTCTAAACAAATCAAGTAAACATCGAGTGTAAAAGTTCTGCATCTCCTGAAACCTTTTTCCTTTGTGTTCTTGCCCTTTCCTGTCTTTTCCATCCCAAATCATGTCAATATTTTGTTTTCTTTTTTAATTTACTTTTGTATTTTTTATGTCTAATGTGCTATGAAGAATTTTCATTGCAAAATTTCTTACAGTCTACCAACTAAATTTCAATACAAATTGTTATGGTTGACTGGAAGAGATTGCTCATGTAGCAATAAGTCCGCCATATGTACTATACATAAAGTTAATAAATAAATAAAAGTTAAATGCAAAAATTTCTTTTGAAAATAGGTAAATTTCTAGATATAAATTTCAATTAGTACTGTATACAATTAGTATTCTTTTAAAAGAGATGTTTTTTTAATAAAACTAACAAAACTTTCTGCTTTTTTAACATGTGTTAGTTATCGGTAAATGAATCTCATTATGAGATTCATTCAAAAACTTGCCAATATATTACATGTTAATTTAAGAGAGTTACAGTAAACAAGGAGTTTTAAAATTTTGCAGCTCATACAAATATCATCTAACTAAAAGTTTATACATATGCTGATCAATTTTTAGAATTACATTTCGACGATTCCATTCATCCACTAAAACTGGAACCAAGAAATTAATTCATGGCCGCAAAAAAGTGTTATTTGTTCCATTCAGCCGTAAATGGGTCTAAAATATAATATAATTATTTAATTTTTTTATTATTTATATCTATTTATTAACATACATATATTACCATAATATCAAAAACTCAGTATCTTACCAAATGATTTTTATTTGAAAAGAAAACAAAATATTTATTATGATATGTATCATTATGAAATGATGAATTTTAAAAATGACATCTTTATTAGGGGCCATATTGGTTGAATGCGAGTCGTATTAGATGTAGCAGACCGATCAGCAGCGATCGATAACTCGATCAAACTCCTAGTAAAAAAGTTTACATCTAAAGTCCGTAAAAGTGTTACAATTTTTTATTCATAGCTTTAATGTCAAGAAGTGAAAAACAAATAAACAAACAAAACACCCATTTAATCCATGTTTTCCAAATATTACCGTAAGTCCTTCAAAACATATTTTTTAAATATTAATATTGTGGAAGGATACATGTATGATTTTGCTTCTATTTTATAGGCTAAATAAATTAAATCCAACATGTTTAAACCATATAAGAACAAATACGAAAACGGAGTAGTCTTTTCGTGGCTTTATTCTGCTCTAAATTTTCAAAAGTATGATATTTTTATTAGACATATTATCATATTATGCTATGTTTTCCATAAAAATAATGTTCAGACAATTATATCCCCTGGTTTTCGATATAAAAATTTCATGTTAATAAGCAGAGAGGAAAAAAATGGCGCATGATGGAGTTTTGTACAATTCTCGCTACTTATTTGAGTCCAGTCAATTATTAGGAATATATATGTGAGTATATATATATATATATATATATATATATGTATATATATATATATATATATATATATATATATATATGTATGTATGGGTGTGTGTGTATGTATGTATGTGTGTGTGTGTGTGTATGTATAAAGAAACTATATTTCTTTCATTGGCACAGCACTCTCCTATCAGTAAAATGTGACCATGTACTTATATACTTCATAGATGGCGCTGTGAGCAATGGCGGCCAACCCGGTCAGCAAAGCAGATTATTTTTCTTGGCAGAACTCACGATTGTTGTTCAGATTGGTTATATTAAAAGAATTGTATGAAAAGGAATTGATAATTTAAATAATAAATTTTAAATGTCGTTTCTTTGTTTTCAGAACAACACAATTGTTTAATTTAATTTTGTAATTCCTAATTAATTCGACCAATCTGTCTACCTACTGCATAAAGACTACAATTTCAATTGTGTTTCGGAACTGACTATATAAAAATGTATAAAATCAAAAAAAGAAACACTGCTCTCCTTACAACCGAGTTTTGATCCGAGTATTGATAAGAAATTTTCATTTAAATATTTCGATACGTTATTTATTCCCTGGGCATATTGTACCTACATAATTAGTTAACGAAACCGGGAGATACTTGGTATTGATATTTTAGAAAAAAGTGAATTTTGTGTTGATTATTAAAAGACTTTAATTTATTATAATTGAAAAAAAACTGTTAATGATTGTATTTGAAAGTGAAATTCAAAGTTATTTTTAAATTGTACTTCAAAGTTAAATAATTGTTTTTCAAATATTGTATATTATTTCAAAGGTACAATTTAGAAGCCCTGTTGAAACCATATATGTTGCCTAATTTGTACCGAAAAAATAAATTTCGGGATTATATTTTTTACACAGGTAAAAAATATAATCCCGATGTATCAAGTCATTTTCCTTTAATATTTTATAGTCAAGATACGAAGCTACCACGAGAATTATTTTTACTCGTATTTCCTGTTAAATGAAAACTGATTCAGTAATTTTGCTCTATGTATTATAACAGAAACATTAAAAAAACTTGATAATTTTCACTAACTACTCTAGTTTTATGAAATTACCTTTTTACGACAATTTTAAAGAAATTCGATAAGAAGTTTAGATTCATGATAAAATGGTCGGTATTAGACCACTTTTTAAAATCCGAATTCAAATATTAAAAGGAAGGGAGTACGCTATGTTAAGCATTATTTATCGACATTCAACCATGAAGTTTTACCACGAAATATTAAAAAATAAAGCAAACAATTGAATTTAAAAAAAAGGTCACGAGAACGCCTTCGTTGAAACACAGGCACTTTCTTTGAACCGGTATGGCTCTTTCATTGGACCATAGATTCAAATTCAAAAATGGGAAAAGCGTATTATAAGAATTAAAACTACTTAAAAACATAAACAAACTACATTACTTAAAAACATAAATATACAAAGATTAATAATATCACAATCAGCTATGACACGTCATTTAAATCATATTAAAATTGCGGGTGGAATAACAATTTTCAAATATATAATTTATATTTTTTACTCCATAATGAAACAGTCTCTTTTCAGAAAAACTAATAATAAAAAATGAAATAATGTTAAAAAGCAATTAAATAAGTACACAATACAATACTTAAAGATATATTATAATATTAATTATCACTAAGTTAAAAGAATTTTAATTAGTTTTTTTCAGTTTAACATTTAAACAATTTACTTATAATTATCCTAATTACAACACGGTGGGAAACAAATTGACCTCACTGAAATAACTAACCAGAAATAAAATAACATTTAAACGAATCGAATAAAAAAGGTAGATACTCCGTCTGCATAAATTAAAAACGTTATTTTTTCTAAGTATATAATCCCTATTAGTTACACGTTATTCAAAAATATTTTTTTTAACATTGTCACTTAGTTCATGTACTAAATATACTACACATTTAACGATGAATTCGATATAAATTGACTTTGCAGCTTTATTTCTTAAAACCTGTGACATTTTTCTGAATTCCTTTCTTATGCAGTCTCCAGATCTGCTTTATAATGGAACTCTTTACCTCCATAGCTGCTTGAGTATTACTACTCTTCTTTCTCAATGCGGATGCTATCTTCTTTGGATGTGATAATATTTGTAAAATCGTAAAGACGTTGGATTAAGATAGTTTGAGGAGGACTATTAAAATATTCATCGGGGTTAAATGTAAAATAAGCACGGTCCTGCAACATGGCTTTGGCGTTTTGTTGCTTCAATAAAATGAAACATTATCAGTGTAGGTACAAATTATCTTGCAGTACTTGCGCAGGAAACCGCTTTTGTATTCGATCCTCGTTAGCTACTAGTAATTGTTTCAACACCATATTTACATTTTTTAGTTAAAATTTTACTAGGTCTTCTTTGCGCAACAAATTATCCGATTTCGTCAAAACCGAAAATTTTGTACCGATCAATTGGTCAGAATTATTTCGCAACTTCTTTGTTAAATATTGTAGCCCTATTGTATCACGTCATAGCGTAGAGATAATTTGGGATGTTCTTTTACAATTTTTTTTGTTCAATTTTTATACTTCTTTTGGAGAATTATGTGACATCAGAAGAGCTTCACTGATGGCAACAAGGGTTATTATAAAAAGAGAAATTTTTATTTTTAGGTTAGTTTTAAATAAAAGAGCGACTTTACATAAAATACTGTTAAGAGGAAAGAACCAGGGGTTTCCATGCTTATATTTGTCTCTTTCGCTCGCATGTACTTGTGATAGTTTCGGAGAGACGTTAGCGATTCAATAAAAGCAACGGTCTAATGAAAGCAATCTTACTCTATAAATTTCCCTTACTCTAAAGTCGACTGAACGAGTGGTTTATTACCATGGAAGAAGATATACAAATAAGTCATAGTTTAGATGTAAATAAATATATAAGAAATAAATGAAGAATTCTAATCTCTAGATACTTCATTTTTTCTTTCACTGTCAGTTCATTTTTTATAAAACCGCATAAAATTGATATCTACTTTGGTTTTATTTTAAGACCTCAAATGTAAAACAAATATACAAAATTACCAAGATACTAGTATCGTCCTATTAAACGTTCAGTGTTTAGATTATGGACCCTCGAAATAATAGAAAATAACATATTTTTTTCGTTTTCATTGATTCACAATTCAGATCTGCTTTATAAAGTGGCACATATTCCAAAAATAAATTAAAATAAAATATTTTTTGACTTACGTGTCACTTTATAAAGCAGATTGAAGCCCGGGGTAAATATTCACAAAATTATTTAACATGTAACGGTGTCGACAAACTTTTCCATCGTATCTTATTCTGTAAATTTCCTTTGGAGAAACTCGAGGCAAAAATCTTGATCATTACTTGTTTAGTTATAGCATTATGAAAATATTCTAAATTCAACATTGACAAACTATAAAATAAACGATAGAAAATAGATAAAAAATTATTCAATGTTTGTTCTTTGCTGAAAAATTAGCTCTATGAATTAGAAAATTAAAGAAAAATTAATGCACAAATGACACGACACTCATTTCAGGAATTCTTTTGTTAATTCGGTAATTTTTAAAAAAAATATATTTTTCTCTTAATTTAATCACATTTCTCTGCATTACAACCTTATTACGACTTTGTTAAAAACGGCAACCCTGGAATTTAATAAAAAGATATCCAGCATATTTGAACTAAAAAAGGCTATTAATTGAAAAAAAACTAAAGCACGTGCAAATTGACGTGAAATAATTTAAATGAAATGAAGTGGTTTTTGGAAAAAATATAATTACATTTTTTTTTTATTTTATTCAAATAACAAAAAATAAGTTTTTTTAAGGTATTTTAACGATTATCAAATGGAAACGAATAAAAAAAGATTAAAAGATATTGCAAGTCTAGACTTAGTAGGGGAAAAAGGAGGAAAATATTTTTCAAAAAGTAAAAAATCCTTATGTTCTTTTTTATGTTTGTATATCTGTTATGAATAAAAAATATGTGGAGTCGGCAAAAAAATTAGTATAATAAAACCGTTGGTCTGTTATAAATAAATGACAAAACAAATTAATAGATTAAATGTGCACTTTTCCCTAATGTGTACATGCATATCGTAAGACAACTATAAACAAAACTAATCGTAAGAAATAAGTACCGTGAGAAAATTATAAACAAAACTAAAAAAACACGTCAAAAATTGAAAGATTTGACAAGCAATAATGGTAAATATACCTATTAAGTACGGGTAGAACTCGCGCTACGAATGTTTCGTACAAACTTCTGTAAATATTGAAGGATTACAGAGCCTTCGCAGATTGTAAATACTTTATAGTAAAATAATATGTACGTATTTATATTTAGCTATTTACAAATATCAATGTTATTTTTCATTGTCTGAAATATCGCACGTACACACACACAAGCATGCACAAACGCACGCAATATCGGAAAATATATTAAAATTCATAGCTATATGGTTTTAGTAAACGTTAGGTAAATCCATAGTATCATATAGTTACATATCAGTAACATAAGTACAGTCATAATTGAAATGTATAATTTTCCTTATGTCGTTAAAAAAGCTCAACTGTATCAGACTGGAAATTTTACTGTTATCATAGACATCCAGTCTGCCGCTCCTGTTTGTGAGATGTTTGGAGAAATTTTACGAATTCATTTCATGAAGAGAATTAAAAGACTTGCTGTTGTCGTCTCTTTCCTTTTTGTTAATTCCATTCTAACTTTTCGAAATTAGGACTTGGCAAACTCACTTGCTGTCAGCTTTTCTCGAGGAAAAGAAATTGCTTAGTACTGTTATTTCAAAGAGCAGACAAGTTTATCGGACTTTAAAGGTTTTGCTCGTTTTATGGAGTTTAGGTAGCGATGAATTAAATAAAAAAGCTATGAAAAGTAATATAAATGGTCAACTTATAGTTACATCCTTATAATCAAAAAAATATTACTTTGAAGAACTATATTATTTTCATTCACAATAATTGTTATTCGTGCTTTAACTTCTATTCCAGCATCTTCTAAGAAGTATAGTATCCGATATTAAAGTGTGCTCCTGTTTTACGTTAATATTTACCATGTTATGTATAAATCCCTATTTTCTATTTGTAGTGTTCTGTACCTTGTACTGTCAAATGGGATTCTCGTAACACGACTCACGTGTCTGTTCATGTGTCGCAGCCTATTTTCTCAGAAATTATGCAACGTAACTTAAAATTTGGTTTAGTAATACGTCCTATTTACCCACATGTTTTGAAATAGCATTTATATATATATATATATATATATATATATATATATATATATATATATATATATTTATATATATATACATACGTACATAATATTTCAGAATCGATTATTAAGAGTAAATTTAAAACAAAATAATTTTTAATTCTTGCATTTCTTCGAAAATTTCTTAGTTTTCGAGATAATTGCAAAAATATGTTGTTCCTTTTTCTTTCTCAAAATATCTATGCACTCAAGGCATTTTCGTGACCAGAACTTGCACCTTAAAGAGTATATTGAAAAAAGTATATAAAAGTCATTAGGAAATTTTATTAGTCATTTCGATTAATTTGTGTCTACTTTCGTTAGCTTAATTTATAAGTCTTCTCTCTCTACTCTAAACGAAATAAATTGAAGACTTTTAACTGTACAAAATGTGTAGTATCGTTTGCTCCAAATTGGAAATGGTATTTAAAATTATGTAAAGTTATATGTTTCGCAGACTCCCGTATATTTATATAAAAAGAAAAAAATGTTTTTTTGCATAGACATGTGCCATATAGATGAAGAGAGCCCTTGTAAGATACGAATGAGTCTCGTATTTTTTTCGTTGCACAAAACAGAAATATAATCGACAATTAATAATGCGATTTTTAGACCCTTTTCACCTGTTCCATACAAAAAACAACGATATGGCAGACCATCAGAACTGCTATTTCTAGAGCATTTTCGTTACCAATTCTATACAAATTCATTTGGCAGGAAGTTTTGAATAATCTAATATTTCTTATAACTTATATTTACATGAAATATTTAGATTTATGGGAGTGTCGTTTAGTGAACAACAAATATTAGATTAGATTATTTACGTTACGAGTAATAAAAAGTTACGAGTAATAAAAAATTTATAAATATTTTTATTTTTGTGAAAAAATTTAATAAAATATTTATTAACCTTCAATGCTCATATGTTTTTAATTATGCAATGTAACCTAGTATTTCAAGTTCTACCCATATTTAACGGGATAATTTTTTGATTATAATACTAAATAATCGTTATACCTCTCAGTCTACTGGATACATCCAGTCATATGTTGTTCCCTACGTATAGGCTTAGAAATTCAATCATGTCTTCCATTGGAGAGTCAACTGTCTGAATTAAACAACTATTTGTTAATTGATTTTACATTGATTCTAGTCGATAAGATACAAACATAGAAATCCAATTGAAGACTATGATGATTGCTATGAAGAGACTAAAATCAGCCCAACTACTACTTTTATCATGTATAATGAGTTAATATGAATAGCGCCAAAACAAAAACATAAAATACGAAGTTTTAAAAATATCACATTACCTCTCCGTTTATTTCTATATAATTAGGTAACTTAGTTTACCTATGTTAATTTCCCCCTGGCATGTTTTTGTGATTCATTTTTTTATACAAAATTTTACGACACAAAAAATGGAAAGGACTATTGCTTTAATTTGGGTTTCATTAGATGGTTCTCATGTTAAATTTGCATCCATAAAGATATTTGAAATTTTACCATTTCAATTTCATGTTTATTTAGCTTTACATCTTTATATAAGTACGTTCTGCATTATATAAATGTTTGTGTATAATATTAAAAGTTAAGAAGATGATTTTTTTCAATGAAACTTTTGCTTCAAAAACATTTTTAAAGCATTGAACATGGAGAATATACTAAGAACGCTTCAACTTAATAAATATCTCTTAAGATATTTTTTCCAGTATTTTGGTCTTCGAAGTTTTAGGCTCACATTAAATATCCGACTAGCACTATTATGGAAGTAGACTAAATATAAATATTAATTTACAGATTTACAGATCATATTTACAGATTTTGCCGTATTTATAAACAACCTATTAATGCTGAAATAATTTTCTGTTATTACTGATTTTATAAAAATATTCACAGTCATTTATTTACTCATCTGAGTATATAAATTGCAGTAAACATTTATTTTTGTTATAATACAATATTTTCCTCTACTACTAAATACATTCACATAAAAATCGCATGTTATGCGTTAATGCTTTATGAAATCTTCTTACGAGTATAATGATTTAATGAAATCTTCTGATCTGTAAATTAGTTTATTTATGGGTAGGCATCATATTTTCAAAATTGTCGCTAGTCAAAATTTTAAATAAATTTTATTATTCAAAGCTTCATTAAATTTTCTTATTTTAAAAAAGTTACAATTTATCTTAAATTCTGGATGAAATTTAAATGAGATACTTATGCCTCCGCAAAAAATTTCTAAATGTTTACGAAATATTAAAAATGGAAAATAACACACAGACACAAGTAAACGAAAACCAATCTCAAAAAGATTTCATCGAACTTGCTTTGGTAGTTTTCCAAAAATTGTCATTTCTACATGAATTCCTTTCATTATTTTCTTATTGTAACAAAATTAGCATATATAATGCTATTAAATCCGTTTTATAATTTTTCCATGATCCCATCTAATTTAAAAATAATAATAGTGTATGATATTTTGTTTGCATATTGGTCCACACCATAAATATATATATATTATATATATATATATATACATATAAATATAAATATATATATATATATACATATATATATATATATATATATATATATATATATATATAAATATCAAATATATTGCCTAGTATACATTTCACAGGCATAAAATTATTGTGAATTAACGTGTTACGATTTTAATTCAAATATTTTTGAAATCGGGGTCAAATTTGTTCCCATAAAAGCTTACAACAATACCCCTAATAAATAAAATTCCGAGACGACAATCCTAAAATCCTATAGGACATATAAATCATCCTTTCAATTTATATGACCCAGCATACGACGTACTAACACTATCGGAAACAAAAAATTGTTTGCTTGTAATAAACAATAAGTTTCATAAGTACGCTAAATTCAAGGTTTCTGCGGCGAATGGTTTGAGAAAAAAATCTATAAAATTGATATCGCAGATACTTGTAGGTAGATTGCGCATGTTTTTTTCTTTTGAAGTACGGAGTCTTATAATTGATTAAAATCTCCCATATAGATGTAAAAATTATTTTTTAATCTATAGATAATATATATTAAAATTATTAATGAAACTACCTAAACATCAAATGATGCTGCTTTCAATTCAAAATGCATAAATCAGCAAAGAATGTACAAGTTAACAAAACACATATCAGGAATATTTCAAATTTGTAGAAAGTATACATTCAAACGATGAGATAAACAAAATAATTCTAAAAGAAAATTTACCTTTTAATTCTGTCGTTCCAAAAGTTAAAAAAACGAAGCACTGATAGATTTAACTCGATATATGTCAGTCCATCTGTTTGTCATAAATTGTTTTACAAACCATTTTTTGGAGAAAACGGTCAGTTTTTTTTTCTCGATACCGTTTTTTATAATCAGTGCAATGACATCATTGCAAATAAAAATTTTGTGGGTCAAATAATTGCACCATAATATTTTTTTTTATAATGTGTCTAATAAAATGATATATAAATATATATATATATATATATATATATATATATATATATATATATATATATATATATATATATATATATATATATGCATACCAAATCCTAAATACACGCAAATGCAAGAAAGTTGAAAGAAATGATTAAAAACTAACATATTGTTAAATATGCTTTCTTATATCGTGTAATAATTTATTATCACGATCGAATTCCACATTTACATTTTAAAATGCTGTAGTAAATGAATAAAATATAGGTCAAACTAAAACTTACTGAAAAGTAATGGAGGCTCTACAATGTTATAAATTTCTGGTTAATACTAAATGTACTATATATCTGAACTAATATTTAATTGATAATTTTGACGTTGAAAAATTTGGAGACCGAGAAAATTGGGAAAAGGAACACAATACAAATTCCACGCGGTCGTAATTCACTAAATGTACACTTTCACTGTCATTTCAGTAGCTGCAATAAAGGCGGTCGGTGAAATCGAAAATAAAATCCATCAAGCAGTTTTTAAAATAAGTACGCACAAGCAGACTTTTTTTAAAAAAAAATAGTAAATTAATAAACACACATAATAAATTAGGCTACCAAATTTTTGTTCATTGTACCAAATAAGCGAGTTCTAATTGCATTTGACCAATTCAAATTTATTTGTCCCATTCACATAAGGCTCGACAAATAATATTTTCCGTTTTTGTACCGTTTTCTTTATATGTGTATAATATATAGTAAATTTATTGAAATATACTTTAGCAAATCATTCTAGCGCAATGCAGTCATGCCTTTAAAAATTGTTACTGTACACAAACAACTTGATTATGTTTATTTCAGAGTGCGTAGCAGACAAAAGTATTACCTAAATATTTTCTTATGTACAATAAATTATTTTCCTTTGAAAATTGTATCCTGTGAAAGTTAAACCTTCCCGAAGGAGGGGATTACTGCGGCTTCGTTTAATCCCCCGAGGATAATGTGATCCTGGTAACGAGATTTATCCGTCCGTTCAGTCCGACAATAAAAGAAATTTATATGTGAAAATTTCCACGAAGTAAATTTGAAAGGCTTGCGTGGTTTTGAAGGTTTAATTAGTTTTAGACCAGATGGGCCTAGATAATAAATATCAACTGACCTTTATCTAAAAAAACATGATACCACAAATATTCAGATGAAAAACTTTTATGCTTACCATTATTATTGAAAGCAACATTCTACACTCACACTCAATAGAATGCAGTCAGTTACACCCAACTAAAGAATAACCTTGAAATACAACTGAAATTCTAAAAAGTTACTTTGAAAATATAGATTTCGTTGTTAATGCTCATGGTATTTTATTTATTTAACTGTTAATTTGCACAGATATAAAAAAAATTATAACAATTGAAAAACTGACAAAAATATTCAGAGAGCTGGTTAAGTGGTAAAGCTAACGAGATTGAATTATATCGCAATTCACGAGAAACTAGTTAACCTTTCACGAAATGACGGAGTGATGTATCGACTCATAAGTTTAATGTGTCATGTCATAACACCTACTTATTCCAACCCGACGTAACATAAAATTCAAACATGGAAATATTAAATACAATACAGATTAGTTCGTAATAAGTAAGTGTTCACCTGAAAAACTATATTAATAAATAATTTAGGAAATCATTTACAATTTCAGTTGTAGTGTATGCTATAAATATAGGCAAAATATTAATCATTTCAGATGGATATTATTATATGTATTAGTATATTAAGCAGGGAAAATAGACAACAAAAGGAAAAAAATATTAAACTAAGAATTATAATGGATATCCGCGTTTGAAAATGGAGTTTTAAAGAATCATGAACGCAGTTTTATACAATATTAACTTTAAAAGCAGAAGTCGGTTTCGGTTTCAGAGTTCCAGGTCATCAAACACGAATAACAATATTTCCAAGAGGAGCTTACGGTTTGTCTACCAATATCTGACGTAGTGATTTATTTATTTATCCTGAAATCTAAAATTTAGTTTAAAAATGCTTCAAGAGGAAATAGTAACATTATTTTGAAAAATTGCTTGAAATGCATTTTATTTAGAATGAGTAATTATATTTTTTATTTGAAATATTTTGATTAGCAAATTTACCTTATATACGGGAATGTTTTACGTTTTCTTATTTTTAATTAACAGAAACTTTCCAACTCACTACTTTAAAATATTGATAGACAAAATGTAAGAAGCTAATACCGAAATAATCTTAAGAATTGCTATTGTATTTGTTGCTTACTACAAAAATGTTTTTACTTATTTTTCATTAGTGATATAATTTTAAACATATAAAAAGGTAACAATTTAATATATAAATAAAGTGCAAGATGAAAGAGATAATATTCTTAAATTCTATTACAATTCGCTGTGAACAAATATTTAATGAATGACTATTGTCAATGAAACCTTTGTTAGACTCCTTATCTATGAAGGGTAGCTAAGGAGTTTCGTACACGAATCAGTTTGTGTTTAACCAAGCACATTTAAATTAAACTGGTTTAAATAGTAAGCATATTTAAATTAAACTGGTTTAAATGTAAAAAACAACCGGCAATTTTAAATAAGCATTTTTTTACTATAGATGTATTAAACGCGAAAACAAGTTAAGAAATTTTTGAAAAAAATTGTAAGTAGTTCAAATTGAAGCACATTGCAAACAAAAAAACACAGTAATTGACAATTAACCTGTGTTCGTCTGTTTAGCTGTATTTTTTATCGGAAACAACGTAAAAATTCAAATTTAGCAAAAATATTCATATTAAAACTGTCTGTAAAAGACAAACGTAAAAGAAGTGAAAAAATACTTTTTGAAGCATCTGATATATCGTGGACAGATAAATCAAGAGATATTGTTAGAAATATCTAAAAAACTGCGATACTAGAAATTTACTTAAAGTTCACTCTAACTTTATAGCTGTTACTTTAAATTTCAGTTTTCAAAATATTCATGAGTATTGTAAGATACCGGGTAAAAAATTTATATAGCAAGAAAAATTATTAATATTGATAATTATTAATATATACCTAAATGTGTACAAAACGTACCCTTATAGTTTAATTTATACTCGTACATACCAAGTTTGTTTTAATAAATGACTACGATGTTGAACTCCTAAGAAATGGTCTGACCGGAAGTCAAACGAGCTAGGTATATCAAAGAGTGCGGCCCTAAACCAAGCTACTGATTGTTATCGATTGAAGCAGATATTAGGTATTGCAAAAAATAATTAGACGCCTGTACTGACCGAACGATTAAAAATAGAGGGTGTAAAGAAGGGAGAAACGGAGTGTGGAGGTGGAGAGGGAGATGGCAGAGAGTGCTTTAATTTAAAATATATGCGTATACAAATAGTAGAAATGGGTGTAACTGAAAAATGTCTTCTGGTTCGTACCAGCCTAAAAGTAAAATAAATTTTTATGCAGCTTATTAATAAATAGAATTGCTGATCTGTGAATTCTTTCTTGGTTTAAAAAATAATTAACAGGAGCTCGGAAAAATGGTTTAATCTATACAGTTATTCAAATTAAATATCAAATATATTTTGCTAGCAGGAAGCTTACAGGGTGGAAAAGTTAGAATGATTTTTTATACATTACATTAACTTATGTGTTAGTGTTACTATAAATTAGATTCGCTTTTAATATTTAAGCATGTTTTGAATTATAATCCAAATAAATAGTAGCCTGATTCCATAATTTTTTTTAGTGATAACAATTTTTTCTCTGAAAAATTTACTAATTTTTTGGGGTATTTGTAATTTACAAAAGTGGACATCCAAATTCAGAAGTTTTTATTTTTCTTAATGGAGCGGTTATTTTTAATTAGATCACTGGCATAAAACTGTAAATTATTACTACTGGTGTAGTTTTAGGGTTAGAGTTTAGAATTTCCTTTTAGGAATTATCTTTATTTATTTACTTATTGAAAGGCTCACAAAACAAATTACAGTCACGTATAATGATAACTATAATGATAAGTGTATAATGATAATAACAGAGTGTGAAACTAGACTATAACAATAATGATGTGTGCACAAAATGGTTAGAATATGTATATACATATTATCAAGGGTTACTTGTGTTATTAAATATATTACAAACTGTATTGATAAATTAGTAATGTTAGTATTAACTTAGAATTATATTATTTTCTACATACTGAACAATATATTAATCCTATTTTAGCTAGTTTTATTTATAAATATTTTGTATTTGTTTTTTAAATCTTAATAATTTTGATTCATAAATGTCCAAGAAGGAATGTTAAAAAATAATATCGTTTTGTAATCGGCACATTTGAATTATAAGTTTAAAAAGGGGGTGTCATTGTTATAAACTTATAGTACGAATAATCTCAGAAATAGTATACGAGATCTGAGCTGAGTGTTGAAGTTGAGTAAAGAGAGGAGATAGGGACAATCAACATACGAATATATAATTTTGTATAAATATAATATATAGGTGCTTATTATCCGTGTAACTAGTGAACACAAATTAAATCCCCGTAGTTGGATTTCATACGTATTCATATTTGTTCCATTAACTCGGACCCCATGTTTCAGCGAACTGGCAGGGGTAGCTAAAGCAGTATTGTAAGACAGGTACAGACAGTAAGATGTAAGGGTAATATTGCAGTTACCAAATACCAGGATATTAAACCAATTAATAGGACACCAATAAAAGCTGCTTCAAGTAATAGGACTATGTTGCCGCTGAAGTAAAGATAACAGGACTTTCGTTGATTACGTAGCCCGTAACAATAAAAAAACTCTAATACTTTAATCTAGGGTATTAATTTACTGTATCGCATTATTGCAAAATATCTCATACGAAAAATCAATATTTCATATAATATCATAATATCTCATATAATATCATAATAAAAAATGAAAGTGAAGATCAATATTAATTTGTTTTGATTTAACTAGAAATTCAGGTGTGGTAAAATACATAAAAGATCTTACAAGTAAAGACATCAGTATATCGATTTTAAATTGGACCTGATAAAACGTTTATTTTATACATGTGAAATAGTCAATTACCCACTAAGTTCGATTTTTATATCGTTTTGTTTATTAGTCAGCATGAGAATGATAAAAATGCTATTACGATTACAGATATTACGATTTATTACTTCGAGCTCCCTTGACACATATTGGTAATTTTTTTGATTCTTTTTGTTTTTTGTCACATGAGGGAATAGTTCAATTGATCTACCTTTTCTTCCAGAAGTGAAAGGTTAGTTCTTAAATCCGAGATGTGGATTGCGCTAAAAGCCTGGGCTACAGTGAAATGTTTGAAGGTGGTAGTTGCATAATGTTTATAATTATAAACCTATGGGAACATGAATTTTAAATATCCATAGAATATTTATAGTACTTTTATTTGTTTTTTTCTTGTAATTTCTTAGTAGGAAGTGACAAAAAAACAGCCCGAAGGATCTAAAGTAAAGTATCTAAAGTACTATAGTATCTAAAGTACTATACCGCAACAACCACTATTTGCTAGGTTTGAATTTAAGGTAATCTGTAGTGTAAAAATTCCTACAATAACCCATGTCGTGGAAAGAGGAACTTATGGCTACGTAACTTACAAATAATTTATAAAATTAGGATTCACTTTCCGTGTATTTGTAAATTTAGATGTAATCACGCTCTTACGTAACAGGGTGATTAGTTTAGTTTAACAAAAATTATACAGGTCAAATCTAAATAAACAAAAAAAAATTATTTTCACTAAAAGTAGAATAAAACAAGAAAAGTACTAGGTTGTAAAGCTTCTTTAAAATCGGAGTAGTTATATATTATAATTATGAAGGGAAAACAACTTCGTGATGGGATGATGAAGATTTCGCTAAAGTGGGATTTCGCCAAATGATGTGTTCTGTGGGAAATTGTTTTTTAACGTTTGAGGAAATAAATAGATAAACACAAAATACCGCAACTTACTACATAACGTAATCTGAAAACTCTAAGTCCAGTCAAAGAAATTCATTAACACGGTCTACAATATATTAGCCTAATCTGAAGGAAAACATGTCATTTGGCTATTAGAATATATACACATTTATTTCAATTTTAACCGTACAAATTCAACACTAATTTATATGACTATAGATTTAACCAAGCTTTGAAAATGTTTCCCATTTATTTCTTGAAACTGAGAAAGTAATTCGTTAATGGATCATTTGCTTTAACCGTATTTTTGCCATTTAAGCCTCATTTTATGCCATTTAAGCCTCATTTCATGGAATTTGTTTTCATTCTTAAACGATATAAAACAAGAAAGACCTTTACAATTAAATCTACTTTTGGTATTTTTTCACACTTTATTGTCCCTTTTGAAAAAAAAACACCGACTTCGACAATTTAAAAAAGGTAATAAAAACTTAAGAAATTTCCATGTTATCAAATTATTACACAATCCTTTTTAAATTTGTTAACAAATTTCGCAAGTCGTTTTATATTTCATAATTTAGGAAAAGATTCTTTTCTCTTAACCACATTGGATTTAAATCTAATACATTACATGTGATTAAAAAATGTTCTTTGCCAGAGTTCAATACTTGCACTTGTGCCCCACATTTCTACAAAACTAGGTCCAATCCAATTCAAATAAATTGGACTTATCTGCCTGTCGATATTCAACTTTTATGACTTTATTCAAAATAAGGAATTGGTCCTAAAAGTCGATTGCCGAAAACATAAAAAAAACTGAAAAATAATTCACAAATTTAAAATTTAGCATTTGGAGAAAGCATATTGATCGACACTTATTTCAATGGATAACACTAAAATAATATTTATTTAAAATTACAAAGGAAATAAATGAATAAGTAGTCATGTTTATCAAAAATCCTTTCATAGTGCCTGAGATATGATTGAAAATGTCTATACAGTTTTTTTTAAACTGTTTTGATGTACAAACCTAAGATTTACCATAGTGATAAAGGATATTAACTGACCTAAATCTCAATAGTTAACGCACAAAAATACTAACAAAAGGTTTTAAAAATGGCTGCTTTCATTTTCGGGATATATCAACTAAAAACCAAGTTGTCAGAATTGGAAAATTTGTTTATTTTATTAGTCATTTTGTTAGAGAATTTTATCATAATATCAATAAAAATTATTTAACTGCTGGACTGGATTACTTATTATAATATTAATAAAAATTACTTAACTAGCTATTTCCGGAAAGCTGCTAGAAGTGTCAAAAGAGTATATTAATATTTCCAAATCCCATGGTCTATGAAAAATTTACCATAATTTTGCGCTTTTCAAAGACCTATTCATAACTTTAATTTTGTATCAAATTCCGTTCTATGTTTAGAGTATACGTATAAACTAATCTGCAACAATTTGGCCCTACATTGAATAATCACATATCTATTATTTACTAATTAATGATTTTATATTCTAAGTCTTTATGTGTGTACTCTACACGTCAGCAATTGCAAAAGGCTGTATCAAACGTATGTGCTGATAGTTTCAACATCAGTACACGATAAGCCTGGCTTGTTTTTCATAAATCATAACATTTCTAATAGATATGGTACTAACTAAAATAGCTTGTAATCTTGTAAAATAACTTGCTGTTGTAAGTATAAACTTGTTATTGCCACTGTTAAATTGCTATATTTATGGTACATCTATCTGAACCGGGACTCGAATGTGTAGATTAAGATTACAGGCCCAAGAAATATAATATGTTTTGCGTAACTGAATCCGTTACGCTGATAGGGAACAAAACATGTAACGACTACAATTTCATGTCTTTCGCAGTTTGATTAGAATTCTGTCTTCAGATCACTCTTTATAGTGAATTGAACGTGTATACAATCGAAAAAAAAATAACACAATCCCCACTTTTCAGCTGCTGACCGAGTTGCAAATTTTAGTACAAAATTGTTTTTCATGTATTTCGATATGTTATTTAAAGTCGGTGGGCATAATGTAACTGTATAATTAACGGCTCCGAAAAACGATTGATATTAAAATTTTAGAACAAGTGTATTAAATGTTTACTATCATAAAGATATAGAAATAATACAAATTCAGAGGCTTTTGTATAATCATTTTTTTAAAGCTTTTTCTACTATTTTCGTGTTTTCTTGAATGACTATTATATTTTTAAATATTGAACTTATGTATAATATGTTTCACATAGTCCTATCTTCTTCTAAACGATCTTTGGTTTGATATTTTCTAGTTAAGATACCGAGAATAATTTTGAATATTTTAACTTGGTACGAATATGATATACGAGTACATATGTTGCAATTACTGTCAAGTGACAACCAGTTCGATATAGAAATTTTCCAAAAAACCATTGTTAATCGTTTTGACTAGTAGAGTCTGAAGCTGTATAAATTCTTACAAAATTGCGAACTATCTGAATTGCAATTAAATGAAATTACGTGGTGTAGTATTATTTCTACTTTCTTTAAGTTCTTTACCACGACCTAGGTTTCGTTGTATTACAATATCTTCAGGTGGTCTATAAAGATTGTGCTATTTTTTCTTTCACTTTTTTAAGCATCATTTAGAAGCAAAGATACATAAATTTATCTTTTTTATTATTTATCTCACTGCAGACTCAAGTAAATGAGCGGTATTTGATATTTACCAAATTACGCCTAAACGCTACGAGAATTATGCCAAACCAATCTAATCTCCACCCATAGACAGGCTTCATTTTCATGCATTACGAAGCAACTTATAAAGATCCGAAAAACCTAGTATTATTCTAATAATATAAGCATGGGTATCCTTCTAATAATCAATTATTACTATACATGTAGATTTAAAGCCAAGTCAGTGCAGTTTCATATTAAGGTGATCATATAATGATTATTATGTGGACATAGACTGAATTCTATTTCTATTCGCAACCCTGAACATTCATTACTATTCCATGAAAAATCTTATTTTTTTATCATAAATTTTCGAATATTTCTCTTTCCTGAGCAAATATAATAATATTTCAGTACTGAATTCATATTACTATTCCGTTAGTTACAACTCTGAGTGAAAAGCTAAAGTTATATAATGGTTTTGTGCACTAAAGTCTAAACATGTACAATTTGGTGTTGCGAAAACGCGTAACTTACGACATGAGATGTAATCACAGTTTCTCTAGAAACATAGTCGTTTAAATTTATTTCCATAAATTTCTCAACGCATGGAGTTTAGCCGTAAAATCGTCAGTACCTAATATAATTTGTATCTTTCATTCCAGCACCTTTTTTTGAATAAAAAGTTTTGTCTGGGGTGCAAGTACAGAATTCTGGAGAGCGAGTTTCGACCTCGTTGCACATATAAAACTTCTATTATATCGAATTGAGCGCAAGAAAAGAGGAAACGACAATTTTTTGTAAATTGATAAATATGACATAGAGGCAAGTATGATTATATTTGAAGATGGTGGGTTGGGTCGATCACAAGACATACGGCGTTTGATGTTCCCGGGACCCGAGTTCGATTCCTGGCCGTTCGTTGAATGGGGTTCTGGACTGATGTTATGGTTGGCTGTAAGAGATTTCTCTTGCAGCAATAAGTTCACCATATGTATCAATTAGATACATTAAAGTTGATAAATAATATGTTGTACAAACTAAACCATATTACATTCTGTAATTGTAAAAATTAATGCCTCTTTGCAATAGTGACAACAAAACGTAGACAAATATCAGAAATGGGTGTGCGTGTGTCTATAAATTAAAAACGCATAAGTTTTTTATTTTTTTAAATATTCCGTTGAGGGAGTTTTTGTTTTACCTAAGATTAGACTGCTTCATATTTTTAAACCTTGATATGAAGCCCTTTGAAAGAGTTATTTAGTGATTTCCTTGGACGTTGAAAACCAAATCACACACATAGTATATAAAAACAAACAAAACCAAATTATACAAAAGTACAAGCAAAGTTTAGTTGTTGTAAATAATTCCACCAAGAAGTTTAGTTATTCGTCCATAGTTATGTAAAACTGCTTGGATTTAAAAAAGTTTTACAACTAGTATTTGTCCTTTGTATTACAATTTTATAATGTTTTCTTTATTGTGATTGTGGCCATCATAAACGTGGTCAGTTTTTAGAGTTATTTAGTGATTTCCTTGGACGTTGAAAACCAAATCATACACATAGTATATAAAAACGAACAAAACCAAATTATACAAAAGTACAAGCAAAGTTTATTTGTTATAAATCATTCCACCAAGAAGTTTAGTTATTCGTCAATAGTTATGTAAAACTGCTTGGATTTAAAAAAGTTTTACAACTAGTATTTGTCCTTTGTATTACAATTTTATAATGTTTTCTTTATTGTGATTGTGACCACCATAAACGTGGTCAATTTTTTTCTTTATTAGAGAATATAATAATTTAAAATAATACAAAAATTTGTGATAATTTTGCAAATTAAAAAAATCAAAATTTGCTCACCAAGTAACGTTTCAGTTTTTAAAACAGTACATTTGTTTTTAAATTTACTAACTAAAGACTTTTATTGCAAGTTGCATTTATTAGTATAGTTTGAACGTAAAATAGAAAACATCTCGTTGTTTTTTTTGCGGCTTACGTAATTTAGCTTTTACATCTCAACCAATCCACCATCATATCCATAAAATTTTGCGCATATGTAGTACATATTTATTTTGGTAATGAATCAAATAAAACATCATGTCACGTTAGAGTTTTGATATAACTTTAAACTCATAATTTTTTTAATTACATCATCATATTTCCTCGTTTGTACGTTTGTACGTACTGTCATCATAATAATTTATATATCTTTAATTCAAAACTCGCAAATAGAGAATAATAGCTATTTAATACTTTCCACAATAATCTTTAAACTGTTCATTTCTTTGCAAAGAAAAGAAACAAAGAAGAAACAAAAATTTCATATAACATGGATTTTAAAATATCAAAATCATTTAGTTAGATAATTTAATCATAAATTATGAATTGCCAAAGCTACCATAATTTATTTAGTTTAACCAGTCTGCCCGAGATCCGAGATTATATCGTTTTGTATTTTTGACACTGTTAATTTATATAGTTATGTACCACCTAAATATAACATATTGTAAAAAAAATCTATTCTTTCCACTTACCACAAAATAGGGTGGAACACCTTTGTATGGAGAATTTTTTTTGAATTTCGAATTGGAATACCAGGAAAAAGTAATGCCTGTGTAAACTTGAATCACATCCTTTTTTTGAAGATTTTATCGTGACAGTTTGAGCTCACGCCAGAGACATGCATTTTTTTCTTTAAGTTTATATAGTTTTTATATTACATGTTCGTAGAAAGTTATAACAGTATAGAAAACATCATTTTTTAAAGCAAAAATTCTTTTTTGTCACAAAGTTTGGCATGCTTTTTGAAGGTGTCAATTTATATTTTATGGATCCTTCTCTTCTGGTCTTGTTACATACACGTAATGCTGTTTCGGTAGCTAATTTTAAAGACCTTGCCACACTCAGGCAGTAGACTGCCTGAGTGTGGCAAGGTGATCTCATAAACTTCAAAACAACATCTCCTCCATTATCTAATATATCTCGCAACTACCCTTTGAAAATATTCATCAATAGTAGGGGTTCGTGTACATTTTGTACCACTCAATCATGTCTATGTAAGAACTTGCATATAAGTTCAATTTCGGCACCTAAAAGTTTCGTGGATCAGAATTTTCATTTATTTGTCGAGCCTTCAAAATGCGTCTTGCAGTAAGTTCTCTAATGTGCTTTTGTGAATCTGTTATCACACTCGACAACAAATTTTCTGAATGAGCATAGTAACTTCTTCGAAAAATAACAGGGTCCACTATTTCCAATAGCTCACCTGATAAATACCTAGTGCTCATTATAAGCTTCCACAGGTACCTTGAATCATCTTTGTAGGACGAATGAACTTGAACTCATTGACGAAGGAACCAGACTGGCGCGTATGCCTTTACGACAAACGTTGCTAAAACGTTTTCCTTCTAAAAGTTGCTAAACCTTTTCCTTCTTCGGAAAACCCACGACAAAGTCTTGTGACTTTGTCATGAGTTTTTCGTAAATACAGAAACGCAATATGCGATTAGCTCTAGTTAACCAGCGGGCATGGGATAGCTTACCTGGACTTCTCTGTATTAAATGGGGAGGGGGGAGGGCAGGATCCGTTTGCGAGAGCAGTAGTTATTTCTTATAAATATTTCTTGTCTGTACTGAAATCTGTTGATATTAGAGACAATAGTTCACCTTCTATTATCTTAAATTGGACCAATGGTTGCGTCTCGGATGTCCTTAATGCTTTTCCTTTGTCACCTGCAAATGATCTATGTCTTGCAGTCAAATAGCAATTCATTGATTTATAAGAGGCAAGTTATCTATTGCAATGGTCGAGATACTTTCTTTTACAATGGACGAATCACGCCCCTTACTTTCCCTGTATTTGGGTTCGTGCCATCACAATTGACAGTCGTTAAAGTTTCCAACAAAATCTTTTCAGTAGTTACAAAACTGTTGATGGCTCTTTTAACATTTCTTCCAATCATCATCATCATATTTGGCACGACAGCCCAGGGTGGGCCAAGGCCTTCTGCTGGAGATTCTTCCAGGAGGTTCTACTCTTCGCCTGGGTTTTCCAGTTTTATTCTAAAGGAAGCTTTTCAGAGTTACAAATATTCACAATTAACTTTTGCAGGTGATCATATAGCTGAGGACATCTATTTTTAGCAATTCTGCAGATATCAGATCATGTCCTAGTGATTTATTATTCTTTAGCTTATTTACTGCTAATTGAATCTCATCTCTTTCTGGGATAGGAATTATTTCATCATTATTTACATTTACTGAGTTGTGTCTATGATTCTCCTGTGAATTTTCTGAGTTAAAAAGGTTGTTAAAATGTTCAACCCATCTTGAAAGAATTTCTTGTTTGTTAGCCAAAATTTCTTCCAACACCAGATACTTTAACCACATAAATAGAACTTTTATAATTGAAATATGTCTCTCTTGATCCTTTTATAATTGAAATATGTTCCTCTTGTACAATTGCTCTAAACCTCCTTGATCCTTTTAAAATAATTTCAGATGTTTTATCGTTCCTACCATCTAAATATAATGCAGGAATTTCCGTAACCCTTTCTTTTGTAAAAATTTCATCGTGCCTTTTTTGTCTTAATCTTCTTAGTTTCATTCTATTCACGACGTTACTTGCCTGCGTCTCAGAGTTGGCATCAGAAGCAGAATACGGCACAGATGATACGATAGCCGCCGCAACAGTCTGATACTCCGTATTTATTGAATACAGTCTCAAACTATGGAGACGGACATCGGTGAGCTTTATAGGCTTTTGAGAGCCTTTATTAGCGGTGTCAATATTATCAGTTGCTAACGAGCAGGAAGGAAAGTCCATGTCATAACTACCTTCATATCTATTTATCCTATACGAAGTAGAGGAAATTTCTTCGAGTCGCGTGTGTCTTCTCTTGAGAGCACATAATTTTATGTTTTGCAACTTTTTACTCTGGATGAGATCTATTCTTTCTATAGCTATCAGTGTGTTTGGACGTCTTTTAAAAATTTTTGTTTGTCTTTTGACATTTTTTTCTCTTAAATACGTACTAAAAATATATCACTACTTAGTAAACTAACTATTCTAATCAAAACACTTCATTATTTTACTATAATTTGGCTTTGTCCCAGAGAGGCAAACTATAGTATTACTAGACGGAGGGCAATTCTTAGTTTGGGCGACTCGCGCAAGAATTGCAGTGTCTTGCTTCAAGTTGTGTCGCCAATTATTTCACGACGAGGGGTTGCATACAGTTATTTTAATGAGTACTTATTGATTTACGTTTTTTAAAACATCTTCTATGAGGCAAATTTAAAAATTCCTATAATTGGTGAAAGGGCAGTGTTGAAAGAAAATGTCCTACCCAAGTAACAAAATGTGATGGAATTCTACGAACGGGTGCGTCTGTATTTAAAAATTAGGTATGTATGAAATAGTCGAGACAAAATTGAATAAATATGGATAAAATCTTCTGTTTCCATTGTCACTCACAAACGAGTCTTACAGTTATTAAAAAGTTATCACTCAAAATGTTACAATCTAAAAAATCTAGAAATTAAACTCAAAGAAGAAAATTTAAGAGTTCAGATTACAGGATAGAAAGTTTTTGACGTAGTCGCTTATAAATGTAAATAATTTTAAAGCCGTACGTATTTAAGAGAAAAAAATGTCAAAAGACAAACAAAAATTTTTAAAAGACGTCCAAACAGACTGATAGCTATAGAAAGAATAGATCTCATCCAGAGTAAAAAGTTGCAAAACATAAAATTATGTGCTCTCAAGAGAAGACACACACGACTCGAAGAAATTTCCTCTACTTCGTATAGGATAAATAGATATGAAGGTAGTTATGACATGGACTTTCCTTCCTGCTCGTTAGCAACTGATAATATTGACACCGCTAATAAAGGCTCTCAAAAGCCTATAAAGCTCACCGATGTCCGTCTCCATAGTTTGAGACTGTATTCAATAAATACGGAGTATCAGACTGTTGCGGCGGCTATCGTATCATCTGTGCCGTATTCTGCTTCTGATGCCAACTCTGAGACGCAGGCAAGTAACGTCGTGAATAGAATGAAACTAAGAAGATTAAGACAAAAAAGGCACGATGAAATTTTTACAAAAGAAAGGGTTACGGAAATTCCTGCATTATATTTAGATGGTAGGAACGATAAAACATCTGAAATTATTTTAAAAGGATCAAGGAGGTTTAGAGCAATTGTACAAGAGGAACATATTTCAATTATAAAAGGATCAAGAGAGACATATTTCAATTATAAAAGTTCTATTTATGTGGTTAAAGTATCTGGTGTTGGAAGAAATTTTGGCTAACAAACAAGAAATTCTTTCAAGATGGGTTGAACATTTTAACAACCTTTTTAACTCAGAAAATTCACAGGAGAATCATAGACACAACTCAGTAAATTGTAAATAATGATGAAATAATTCCTATCCCAGAAAGAGATGAGATTCAATTAGCAGTAAATAAGCTAAAGAATAATAAATCACTAGGACATGATCTGATATCTGCAGAATTGCTAAAAAATAGATGTCCTCAGCTATATGATCACCTGCAAAAGTTAATTGTGAATATTTGTAACTCTGAAAAGCTTCCTTTAGAATGAAACATTAGTATTTTGTGCCCTGTTCATAAGAAAGGAGACACAATGGTTTGCTCCAATTATAGAAGCATTAGCTTACTATGTAGCAAATGCTATAAAATTCTATCCAACATTCTCTTTATGAGACTAAAACCATTCGTTGATTCTGAAATTGGCAGCTATCAATGCGGATTTAGGAGTGGAAAATCTACTTTTGATCAAATTTTTTGTTTACGTCAAATTATTGAAAAAATCAATTGAGTATAATATTGATACTCATCACTTGTTTGTAGACTTTAAATCAGCATTTGACAGTGTTAGTAGAAAGCATTTAAAAGATGCAATGTATGAATTCAAAATTCCGAGCAAGTTAATTAGACTTGTAATGTGTTCTATGGAGATGACAAAATGTAAAATAAAATTCAATGGTGCCCTCTCTGAAGATCTCAGTGTCAATAATGGTGTTCGACCATGCGATCCACTCTCGTATCTGCTTTTTAATATTGCACAGAAAAAGCTATTCGGGATTCAGATATTAACAATAGGGGTACTATATTTCACAAATCAGTTCAAATCCTAGCGTAGGCTGATGATATTGATGTAACTGCTAGAAACCTACCAGCCTTGAGAGAGGTCTTTCTGTCTTTGGAGATAGCTACAAATCAAATGGGTCTGGCAATAAACGACTCCAAGACTAAGTATGTGGCTATACAAAAATCTCCACC
Source organism: Druceiella hillmani (assembly GCA_039881145.1). NCBI lineage: Eukaryota > Metazoa > Arthropoda > Insecta > Lepidoptera > Hepialidae > Druceiella > Druceiella hillmani. The sequence goes on along the minus strand of JAYKKI010000013.1, from coordinate 28,921,645 downwards.
ATAATCGTTTGGAGATTGGCTCACATACATTTGAAACGGTTGACTGCTTTACTTACCTTGGATCTTGTGTTAACAATAAGAATGACACTATCTCTGAAATTCAGAATCGCATATCATCGGCCAATAAAGCATTTTGTGGACTAAGCTCTTAAATCTTCTTTTCTTACAAGAAAAACGAAATTTTTAGTATATAAAACTCTTATTAGGCCAGTTCTAGCATATGATTCAGAAACCTGGCCTTTGACTAAAACTGGAAAGAATAAAATAGCAGCCTTTGAAAGAAGGGTTCTGAGGAGAATTTTTAGGGGTGTCAAGGAAAATGGTATTTGGCGAAGACGTCTTAACTCAGAAATCTATAGGTTGGTGAGTCTGATGTCATAAAAACCATCAAAATCAAAAGAATGAAATGGGCTGCCCACGTATCTAGAATAAAAGATGAAGACCCAGTAAAGTTTTCATCGCAAAACCTCTAACAACTCGTAGAAGAGGCAGACCAAAATTACGATGGATCGATTCAGTGGAAGAAGATTTTAACATTCTCAGGATAAAAAACTGGAAAACCCAGGCGAAGAGTAGAACCTCCTGGAAGAATCTCCAGCAGAAGGCCTTGGCCCACCCTGGGCTGTCGTGCCAAATATGATGATGATGATTGGAAGAAATGTTAAAAGAGCCATCAACAGTTTTGTAACTACTGAAAAGATTTTGTTGGAAAGGTTAACGACTGTCAATTGTGATGGCACGAACCCAAATACAGGGAAAGTAAGGGGCGTGATTCGTCCATTGTAAAAGAAAGTATCTCGACCATTGCAATAGATAACTTGCCTCTTATAAATCAATGAATTGCTATTTGACTGCAAGACATAGATCATTTGCAGGTGACAAAGGAAAAGCATTAAGGACATCCGAGACGCAACCATTGGTCCAATTTAAGATAATAGAAGGTGAACTATTGTCTCTAATATCAACAGATTTCAGTACAGACAAGAAATATTTATAAGAAATAACTACTGCTCTCGCAAACGGATCCTGCCCTCCCCCCTCCCCATTTAATACAGAGAAGTCCAGGTAAGCTATCCCATGCCCGCTGGTTAACTAGAGCTAATCGCATATTGCGTTTCTGTATTTACGAAAAACTCATGACAAAGTCACAAGACTTTGTCGTGGGTTTTCCGAAGAAGGAAAAGGTTTAGCAACTTTTAGAAGGAAAACGTTTTAGCAACGTTTGTCGTAAAGGCATACGCGCCAGTCTGGTTCCTTCGTCAATGAGTTCAAGTTCATTCGTCCTACAAAGATGATTCAAGGTACCTGTGGAAGCTTATAATGAGCACTAGGTATTTATCAGGTGAGCTATTGGAAATAGTGGACCCTGTTATTTTTCGAAGAAGTTACTATGCTCATTCAGAAAATTTGTTGTCGAGTGTGATAACAGATTCACAAAAGCACATTAGAGAACTTACTGCAAGACGCATTTTGAAGGCTCGACAAATAAATGAAAATTCTGATCCACGAAACTTTTAGGTGCCGAAATTGAACTTATATGCAAGTTCTTACATAGACATGATTGAGTGGTACAAAATGTACACGAACCCCTACTATTGATGAATATTTTCAAAGGGTAGTTGCGAGATATATTAGATAATGGAGGAGATGTTGTTTTGAAGTTTATGAGATCACCTTGCCACACTCAGGCAGTCTACTGCCTGAGTGTGGCAAGGTCTTTAAAATTAGCTACCGAAACAGCATTACGTGTATGTAACAAGACCAGAAGAGAAGGATCCATAAAATATAAATTGATACCTTCAAAAAGCATGCCAAACTTTGTGACAAAAAAGAATTTTTGCTTTAAAAAATGATGTTTTCTATACTGTTATAACTTTCTACGAACATGTAATATAAAAACTATATAAACTTAAAGAAAAAAATGCATGTCTCTGGCGTGAGCTCAAACTGTCACGATAAAATCTTCAAAAAAAGGATGTGATTCAAGTTTACACAGGCATTACTTTTTCCTGGTATTCCAATTCGAAATTCAAAAAAAATTCTCCATACAAAGGTGTTCCACCCTATTTTGTGGTAAGTGGAAAGAATAGATTTTTTTTACAATATGTTATATTTAGGTGGTACATAACTATATAAATTAACAGTGTCAAAAATACAAAACGATATAATCTCGGATCTCGGGCAGACTGGTTAAACTAAATAAATTATGGTAGCTTTGGCAATTCATAATTTATGATTAAATTATCTAACTAAATGATTTTGATATTTTAAAATCCATGTTATATGAAATTTTTGTTTCTTCTTTGTTTCTTTTCTTTGCAAAGAAATGAACAGTTTAAAGATTATTGTGGAAAGTATTAAATAGCTATTATTCTCTATTTGCGAGTTTTGAATTAAAGATATATAAATTATTATGATGACAGTACGTACAAACGTACAAACGAGGAAATATGATGATGTAATTAAAAAAATTATGAGTTTAAAGTTATATCAAAACTCTAACGTGACATGATGTTTTATTTGATTCATTACCAAAATAAATATGTACTACGTATGCGCAAAATTTTATGGATATGATGGTGGATTGGTTGAGATGTAAAAGCTAAATTACGTAAGCCGCAAAAAAAACAACGAGATGTTTTCTATTTTACGTTCAAACTATACTAATAAATGCAACTTGCAATAAAAGTCTTTAGTTAGTAAATTTAAAAACAAATGTACTGTTTTAAAAACTGAAACGTTACTTGGTGAGCAAATTTTGATTTTTTTAATTTGCAAAATTATCACAAATTTTTGTATTATTTTAAATTATTATATTCTCTAATAAAGAAAAAAATTGACCACGTTTATGGTGGTCACAATCACAATAAAGAAAACATTATAAAATTGTAATACAAAGGACAAATACTAGTTGTAAAACTTTTTTAAATCCAAGCAGTTTTACATAACTATTGACGAATAACTAAACTTCTTGGTGGAATGATTTATAACAAATAAACTTTGCTTGTACTTTTGTATAATTTGGTTTTGTTCGTTTTTATATACTATGTGTATGATTTGGTTTTCAACGTCCAAGGAAATCACTAAATAACTCTAAAAACTGACCACGTTTATGATGGCCACAATCACAATAAAGAAAACATTATAAAATTGTAATACAAAGGACAAATACTAGTTGTAAAACTTTTTTAAATCCAAGCAGTTTTACATAACTATGGACGAATAACTAAACTTCTTGGTGGAATTATTTACAACAACTAAACTTTGCTTGTACTTTTGTATAATTTGGTTTTGTTTGTTTTTATATACTATGTGTGTGATTTGGTTTTCAACGTCCAAGGAAATCACTAAATAACTCTTTCAAAGGGCTTCATATCAAGGTTTAAAAATATGAAGCAGTCTAATCTTAGGTAAAACAAAAACTCCCTCAACGGAATATTTAAAAAAATAAAAAACTTATGCGTTTTTAATTTATAGACACACGCACACCCATTTCTGATATTTGTCTACGTTTTGTTGTCACTATTGCAAAGAGGCATTAATTTTTACAATTACAGAATGTAATATGGTTTAGTTTGTACAACATATTATTTATCAACTTTAATGTATCTAATTGATACATATGGTGAACTTATTGCTGCAAGAGAAATCTCTTACAGCCAACCATAACATCAGTCCAGAACCCCATTCAACGAACGGCCAGGAATCGAACTCGGGTCCCGGGAACATCAAACGCCGTATGTCTTGTGATCGACCCAACCCACCATCTTCAAATATAATCATACTTGCCTCTATGTCATATTTATCAATTTACAAAAAATTGTCGTTTCCTCTTTTCTTGCGCTCAATTCGATATAATAGAAGTTTTATATGTGCAACGAGGTCGAAACTCGCTCTCCAGAATTCTGTACTTGCACCCCAGACAAAACTTTTTATTCAAAAAAAGGTGCTGGAATGAAAGATACAAATTATATTAGGTACTGACGATTTTACGGCTAAACTCCATGCGTTGAGAAATTTATGGAAATAAATTTAAACGACTATGTTTCTAGAGAAACTGTGATTACATCTCATGTCGTAAGTTACGCGTTTTCGCAACACCAAATTGTACATGTTTAGACTTTAGTGCACAAAACCATTATATAACTTTAGCTTTTCACTCAGAGTTGTAACTAACGGAATAGTAATATGAATTCAGTACTGAAATATTATTATATTTGCTCAGGAAAGAGAAATATTCGAAAATTTATGATAAAAAAATAAGATTTTTCATGGAATAGTAATGAATGTTCAGGGTTGCGAATAGAAATAGAATTCAGTCTATGTCCACATAATAATCATTATATGATCACCTTAATATGAAACTGCACTGACTTGGCTTTAAATCTACATGTATAGTAATAATTGATTATTAGAAGGATACCCATGCTTATATTATTAGAATAATACTAGGTTTTTCGGATCTTTATAAGAGAGACAGAAAAAAATTACGCACATTTATGTGTATTTCAATGGAGTATACCCCGATAACTCCATATTAAAATGAACAGTTTACACGCTAAATTATTTTGCAAAATGTTGTTCAATTAAATTTTAATAAAACCTCGTGGCACAAACTGTGTCACCAACATCTGCTTCAGAAATCTCAGCCATTTTGAGCTTATATCAACGTATCAAAAAGGTTCCTGTATAAAATTATCTTGATTATCATGTCACATATACAGACCATATTGAGAATATATTATTGGAATGATACAAAATAATATATTCTTTAAAATTATTTAAGAAACCTTAAAATGTAAATATATTCCATAGATTGGCATACATTCCAAAAAATAAATAAAATTTGTGAAATAGAAAGAGAAAACGAAGGGAATGCGTTTTTTCCTCCAATTTAAAAAAATGTCTTAGAATCTGCGTCTTCTCTATGTATTCATTTCCAAAAATGTTTTTAAAAAACGTGGATTTATAAGTTATCAGACACCACAGTTATTTTTTACAATCCGTTTTATACTGTTGGGAAATCAAATTATTACCACCAAATGAAGTAAAATAATTGCATTACAAATAAACAAAATAATTTTAGAAGCAAGTAAGCAACAAAATATGATTAAGAAAATTTTTGAAGAACTTTGCTTATAAGACACTTTCGGTAAATAAATGAAATCAATAAAATGGTAAGTTTAAAACAACGCTTTATTAAAACCGATATTTTTTTTTGAAGAAACTAGTATTAAAACCAACTGAAAAATATGTTTTAAAGTAAGCCTTATTACACAACTTTGATCTAATTAGAGCTTTATTAAAATTACTTATTACACTTCGGTAAAACAAAATAGTAGGTTCTGAGCTAAATTTAAAACCGAGAAAATTTAACCTTATATATATAATAGGAAGCTTAAAACTGAGCTAATTTAACATTATATCAAATAGGATGCTCAAATTTTTTTCACGATTCTGTATTTATTGATATAGTACTTAATACGACATAGCCAATAAACTGCACTGCGCCATAAAATAAAACGTGAATTTAAGTATTTAACTACTATTAATTAGGAATTTTCGATAATAATTATTACATTAATCAGTATCGAAAGCTTTATAATTAAATTGTTTTCGATTCAGAAGCTGTTACGAATACGAAAAGTTGATACCGTCATTTCGTTGAATTTTGTTTGCTTATGAGTTGAAATATCACATAAATCGAGTTTGTTTCACCCTGATCAATTATTGCTAAGGAAATGTCACAGTTTTATTGTAATTCTTATTTACTTAACAAATCTTAGATCTTCTACCCAAATAATTACTTAAACATGAATGAAATAGATAAAGAGAAGAACAATAATAGGTGAATTCTCTGCCTTAATTAATTATCACTTTAATCTATTCCATAAACTTTGAAATCAGGTAGGCCTTATAAGGAACAAAACCAATAAACAACTGGAGTGTAGATAGTGCCGTGATATTAAACATTATATTCAACATCAGGCTGCACTCGGTAGATACCGAAAAAGTGTCAGAAAATTTTAGAGACCCGCCAAAAACTTTATGTCTATATATATATATATATATATATATATATATATATATATATATATATATATATACATATATGTAAATATATATATATATATATATATATATATATATATATATATAATTGAACAATGTGAAACTTACACAGTGAGAATAAAATGTAAACTCAAATCAGATGAATAAGTAAAACAACATGTGAATTTCTGTTCATAAATTTTTGAGATAGCCTCCGATTTCGTGATTGAAATATTCAAAAATGTTGTCCCACTTCCTAAAGATTAAGTGGGACAACATTTCATTTCATAGGATTCATGTCAAAGATATAATGATTATCTCTGATTTGTTATCCAAATAATTAATACATTAAAATTAAAAAGTTTTCTAAGAAAAATTTTATTTAAAATAAAAAGAGCAAAATTTATTAGTGACTTTAAAATATTGAAACTGCCCGAATATTAAAACTCTTCAGCAATCGCTTTCATAATACCTCTCGAGGGTGATATATGTTACAGCTTAGATAGATTAACATAAACTCGAAAAATGTTTCTTTAGAGTTATTTTGTAAGTAATTAGTATCACTTTTAAGTAAATCATTTGTATTCGTAATTTTGCTAGTTTTTGGTTACCTATATAGATGTACAAAACTTTTATGATTAAGTTTTAGACATACTTTTTTTGCGTATTTTGAAGTATCGTATTCTATTTCACGTCTTATTTTTTGTATTTTAAATTTCTAGACAGAAAAAGTTAACTTTACGATTCACTATGACATCCGATCATTAACATATTTTTAACCCGAAGGTTTTTAAATATATTTAAATTATGAATCTTTCCATTCTTTAATAAAATCGTTTTCGTAAATATGTTCTATACATAAACGTTGAAGAATTATAATTAACCTTTTGGTTAATGACACTGTAATATAACCAATTATATTGGCTTGTGCTCTGGACGAATTTATATTGAATTACTAAAATTTTAGATGTATACAAATGTATTTTAAATGGTCTTATGCAATATATATTGATTTAAAGTTAATCAATATATATTGCATAAGACCATTTAAAATAGTCACTAAAATAGCCCCGAACGTGTCACTTTTATAACGACGTGATATAAATAATCTTAATTGGTCTAATTAGGTTAATTCACTCACAAAACTTTTTGTCAATTAGTTCATATTGTATACAACAATAGCACAATTTCATAAATTGTAATGTAAATTGTAGTATATAGATAGTTAGAAGACTAAAAACCGTTGATCCAATTTTGTATTTTTAAGGTCGTTCTTTCTAGTGTCAGAAACTTTTGGATGCCTGTGACTCTCGGAAAACAAAACTCACAGATAAACGATGTCACTATTTGGTAGATGTAATTAAATACTCCTGATAAGTACGAATAGTTACATCAGTTTACTTGGCATGTGCTAAATCAAATAATGTGAGTTATATATATATATATATATATATATATATATATATATATATATATATATATATATATATATATATATGTTAATATGGTAATACACATTTAAGGGAACATAACATTTCCCTTGATCTATTTACAAATAGTATCATTGCCTTTAATATTTTTGAAAAGCCCAAAAATATAGTAAATTTACAAAAACTATAGAATTCATCAAAACTATAAGATTCTATACAAAAATATAAAAAGATCTATCCAAAACTATAAGATCTGGAACAAAGCTATAGAATTCCGCATGGTCGAATGCAAAAAAAATTAATCGCCTTTGAACAGAGTTATCCTGAAATAATTTCCGTAATTTTTTTATCGAGTTTCTAATATCGCATAATTAAAAAATTATCTCTGAGAAATTATCGCTGCCAAAAACCTATTTATATAATTCAATAATTGTTATATGTTCTGGTTTTTGGGAAAATAATAAAATTCCAATAGTTTTCTAGGTTGCCTATTATAAATTTGCCGTAAAAAATTTAAATCGTATCTAATGTTATAAAATCGCAGCCGCCATATACCTTCGTAATTAGATTAAAATCATGAAAATATAATATTGCAGTTTTGTAGTAAAATAATCTATTAACGAATGGAATAAAGTACAAAAAATGTTAATAAATCGATTTATATATAAAAACCAAAAATTAAACAGGTTTACTATTCTCGACTACATTGTCATCCAATTAATTTGCACACATTGTTGGCGATGCCGTCGATCAAATTCTCCTTTGAATCGTATGCCAGCTACGAAGTTATCAAGCTAAGTTATATGGTTTAAATAACCGTCAAGTGTAGGTACCAACGAAGTTAGGTTGATACAGTTCTTTTTAGTAGCAGCTTTAATAAAGAACTGATAACTGAAATAGTCATATCTTTAAAAATGGTTGACACACCACAAAAAGAATTATATTAATAAAATTTGCGATCTAAATATATTACTCTTCTCAGTGACCTACTAACATCGTTAATAAGCCAAACTCTTAGCGTTTCGCAAATCTGTACACGCTTCAAGCATTTTGGTTTATTTTTACACTGGTTAAATGCTGAAGTTGGTATAAGGGAACTCCGTAAATTTGTATAAGAGCAAAATATTTTCTTTAATCTATGGTAATGTTTCTTTCCTGAGTCAAAATGACTTGACTTTCTTGGTTCAAAAATTCTGAACTTTACACAAAACGCTTACGTTTTTATAAAAAATGAGTGACTGAAATTTCATAATCGTGGAAATTCTTGTACCGATAATTTCTGTCATATTTATATTCAGTAAATTAATAGGAATTTGTATTATATATATTTCCCTTCAACAATTGTATATAAAAATAATTATATTCTAACTAAAACTTTTTTACGACTTCCAATAAGAGTAAACTATAAAAAAATACACCAAATGAATTAAAAAACAAAATTTCTCGAGCGCTTTGAAATATAATTAAACTGGTGTTAAAGTTAGTAAATATCTGCCACTCGACTTTTACCTTCCCACCTGACTATTTCAATATTTTCACAATTGTAGTTCTACGTGATTTTCATGGATTTACAACGTACCTTTACTAGTCCTTCAAATACTTTAGGAAAAGTTTAGGAAACGTCGACGAAAAAGGAAAACTATTATTATTAAATATCTAAATACACGGTAATGCACGAGATAAACTCCCGAAACATTGCACGCACACCGGACATTACTTACACTTACCATTTCAAGGCACTTTTCTCGCCTTTATAACTTAGTTCCCATTTGAAACAAATAAATAACATTTAAAAAGATCTATATATAATTTTACTTGTATTTTTGAAAAATAAAAAAAACTTGATAATTTTAGAATAAATATGTCCTGGATATAAACCTAAAAAATACATAAATTTAGCACTTACTATTTAGTACTCACTCACCTACTAACTGATAATCAAACCTTTAGGTGAAATTTGGCATGCAAAGTGTGTTTTATATGAAAGTTATTACAAAATCAGTCAAGTGTGAGTTGGATTCATAGCAATCTTTCAACAAACTTATTGATCCAGTTTTCTCGGCTTATTACATAGATTTAATATACTACGAATAGATGAACAAAGCGTGCGAGCGAGAAAACATACCTTTTAATATTATACAAGAGAAAAAGGGATGACGATACATTTACCATTAAACGGTTTGGCACAAAATAATTTCCCATAGTCTGCGCTTCGTTAGCGTCCCGTCGTAATTTAGAATGTTTTGTAGTTTCTACCATAATTTTCAGAAAATTGGTTAGAATAAGCTATAGTGCATTGTTCAACGTTGTATTATGTGAAGTAATGTGTAGAACTAACTCAAATAAAGAAACGTTGCATGTGTGAAGACAATTTACATACTTATTTCTTTCGTCTCTTATTATCTGCATTATTCAACTAGACTTTGCCAAATAAACATATCATATTATATACAATCTAGTGTACGTTTTACCGTCTATTTTCAAGTTGTGCAAACTAAATATATAAGATATGGTATCCATGAAAAATATAAATTTCGTATATCTTTAGATTGACACTATTTTATCGACAATCTCTATCGATATGTTAACACATTATTCAAGTAAAATAAAATATGAAATTAAGGAACAAAATTATATTTTGTCACATTAAATATTTAAAAAAAAAATTAAAAATGATATTAGCAGCGCAATTACTTTCTTGGTCTGTTGCAAGAGATATGCAGTACTACCGAGGTTTTTTGAACTCAACTCAATGTGACAATTCGGAAGCATGTCATGGCTTCATTGACAAGGTTAATAAATGACATAGTGGCTCCAATCCTAGGAATTTTCTATTCATAATGCAGAAGTAAAGAATTTTTTTCTTTTTTTTTATTCCTTTTCTTTTGTATTTAAAAGACTTGCATATAATTAACAAGCAAGGAGCTTTGGACAAAATCGATCAAGTTTACAATTAGCTAAGAAATTTGAAATTTGAATATGGCATCATTATTATAAATTATGCGAGACACTTAGATTTAGATTGGTTTTAATAAATATAACAAGTAGAAAAGGTTTATATACTATATTCAAAGGGCCACTAGCAATTTTTACATATTTCTGTACTAAAAAGGTCGAAGTTGCAAGTAACCTTTATAAATGAAGCCTTTAAGTAACATACATAGTCCATAATTTATCCAGATTGTATGCTAAAAAATATTTGGAAATATTTTTTTTTATTTTCGTACGATCTAGGTAAAGTTATAATTAGGAATGCGTCACTACTGCATTTTGCTGATACGACACTGATGCCAATATTAATGGAAATGTTTTGGCGATACCTATACTGATACCGATACAGATAGTAGATTTAAAGGAAAATGGAAATATTATATAAGACATAAAACAAGTTCCTTACATAATACTTAATAATAAAAAATACTTCTCATAGTATTACGTGAATAATAATGCTTAACGTTTCAATTAGATTTAAGACAAAGCGCCTCACACTTTTGCACTCAAAAATTATACATATAGCCTACACTAAAGTCCTTAAAATGTAGACAGAAAAAACAGATTCAGAAATTATTTTTTTGCTTTTGAGTGTAGTATTTATTTATTTTATGCCGTATTTATTTTAAGCGTGTTTTTTTAATGTTGCATACTATCAATTTATTTTTATTTTTTTTATCTTATATGAAATGGGGGATACATTGTTATCGGTAGACGGTGGGATACGTTATTCCGTTATCGAGTTCAGTGCCTAACTCCTGATTCTATTCCATTGGATCAGTCCAATAGTATCATTTTATTATATTGTTATCACAACTACGCACAACTGCCAAATTTCATGATGTTACAACAATTAATTCGTAGATTCCTTACATAGTTAGTAATGGGAAAAGCCTGTTAGAAGAGGAATTTTTAAATTTAACAGAATTTAACTGTTAGAATTGTTATTTAAAATTTATATTAATCATACTAATTATCATGCTCAAAAACACGAGTGAATTAAATTGTAATCAAGTACCTAATTATGGGACCTAGTAAATAAATCGGAAATGAACTTTGGCTACATAAGCCCTCTTTTCTTTTTATTTTGTCAAAACAATATCAATATAAAAAGTTGCATGCACATTTACAGTTCTAAACATGAAATAAAACATGTTTTTCAGGATTTAGAATGAATTACAAAAAAACATTTATCAATTAGGCTATTAGTTTTGAACATATATTCAAAATGTTATAAAAGGCACAAGCAATATTTTTCTTTATACATATATGTATATATATATATATATATATGTATATATATATATATATATATATGTGTGTGTATATATATATATATATATATATATATATATATATTGTGCATTTTATTGAATCGATTTTTTTATTTTCTAATTCGTTTACGTTCCTTCTTAGTTGTACTTTCCACTGCAATGAAAAACACCTCTCGGTGGATATAGAAGCCATAGTACGTAAGATTATTTATATGCCCCCTGAAGGCAACTATGTGTATGTGATAGCTTATGCGTTAATCAGTTATATAAATATATATAACAAAAAAAGCGAGCGCATACATCGATATTAATAGATCTCCAGACGAATATTACGCTATGTCATTAGTTGTAAATTTCCATGTGAGCTAATCTTTAAACAACCTTGTATATTATAAGTATTTAAATTTATCCTAATAACGGGGTACATGTGAGTTCTTTTGCCTCTGAAAGTAATTTTGTTTAACAGTTTCAGTGGAAGTGGGATTATGTAATTATAGAGGGACATCACAGCGCGATCATCTTTACTTTCCCGTGGCTAAGCTTATGTGGCCATTAGGAAAGTGAAATATTAAATGGTTAATTAACATATTACTAGCCAGACCAAAGCTCAAAAAGTGCTTTAATATAACAAATTTAGAAGATTCCCCAGAACAGTCTGTCGTATGTTTTCATTGAGTTCAAGTCCATAATTTTAAGATCTTTATCTATAGTGCTCATCCAGGTGATAGCGGATCGACCTCGGCATTTCTTTCCTTCTATTTATATAATTGCTTTGGCCGTGCGCCTCATATCAGATTTTCTTCCAGCTTTTCCTCAAATTGTTCGATCTGAAAGTTCCTTTAATGTACTTTTTTTATTCTGTCCAATCTTGTAACTCGTCCGCGTGTATTCAGTCTTGTCTCTGTTCATGCTAAAACCTCGCGTCTCTGGTGCCTGTTGCCATGCATAGTTGTTCCTGTACTTCTACTTGAGTTTCAACAATGAGAAATATATAATCAGCGTACAGCAGTACCCAACGTGTAGATTATTATAGAAGTTCCATGAAATAATTCATAACTAGGTTAACCAATAACGGGCTTATTATGGATCCTTGGTAAACTCCGACCTTAACTTCAAATTTTTCAGTCTAACCTAAGGGGTTACTAAGCTTTATGGTCATTCCCTGGTGTAGATCTTTAATCAAGAATATGTAATGTTCCAATTTATGAACCAAGCTTCTCCATTACACCCAGCCCCTTTCCACATCTCCACTATTATCTCGTCAGGCCCAATTACCTTCTCATTATACATTTTGTGTAAGGTTTTCTTCACCTCAGATATTTTGATTTCTTGAATAGGGCTTTCCGTTGGAGGAATTGAGTTTAATTGAGGGATTTGAGAAAAACAATTTGCAATTTAACACAATAAAAGTAAATCGATTAATAGAAACTATGCTGGGTTTTGATAGGATATGGGCCCAGTCAATGTTTTTGATTGTCAGTTAAGTTATAAGGAAGTGCGCTTGAATTTAGAATGTGAACAAAGGAATAGACGACGCCGTTAAGCAACCACTTCCGGCAACAGCTATGGCGGTTCAAAAAGCAGAAGATTTGAAAGCTAACGCAAAACTAATTTTTACAATCAATGTTTCACTTTATGTGCACATTAAATAAATAGCTACGACGTAAATTTTGAGGAGAACGTTGAAAAACCTATTCCGATTATTTACAAAAAATTAGTTTGCTAAAAAATCTAATAAGCATAACTGGAAAATTGTGAATCCATGACCATTTACGTCATCTAGCTCGTAGAAAAGTCACAGAAACCGAAATATATGACCAATGATTCGAGTCGTTTATCTTGACAGGACTTCCAGAAAATTTGGATAAGTTATAATTGCTATTGAGCGTTCGGACATAAACATAGCGGATGCTATAAAGGCCAAGAGTTAGATATGAGTGCAGATTTTGTAGTTAAGTCTGAAGGTACATTTATCTCTAAGAACTTTCATAAGCGTGGTAGCACTGGTAGCGCTAGCAGCACTGGCAGCCACAGGGCAACATAGACGAAATAAATGAACAAGGAAAGCATTCGCCATAGATTAATGTTACTGGAAGTGGAATTATATAAAAAAATAAATCATTAGCAGAGATACAATAGATTGGACATTTAAAAATAAATATCTATGTGCAGAAAAAACGAAGACATTAATAGACAGTGCGCTGAAAAAACGATGACGTTAATGAATTTAGTGCAATTTTTCTTGCTAAAGAATTCAATCAAACCGACCGGGACATAGACTCCGACACCAGCTCCTTTTGTTTTGAATGGTAGGATGGGGTCAAATATTTGTTAGCAACCCAAAACCAAAAAGATTACTGTAGCAAATCAAGTAAGTTTGAGAATGGTTTTCTTAATGAAACAGCATATATGGAAATACCAAAATATTCGGAGTTCGATAATTGCGATAGTAAAGTTCTAAAGCAAAAGAGAGCACTTTATGGAATTATTCAGCGATAGCTTGGTACACTAGACTAGAAGAATGTTTGTTAGAGTTAGGTCAGGAAAAATCAAAGTCTGAACCTTATTTCTTTGTCAAATGTGATAATTATATAAAAGTTGACACATCTTTATTCGTAAATAATTTTTATTGTTTTCTAAAATTGTCAGAATAAATGTGAAGAACTAAATGAGCTACAGCTCATTTTTTATTTCTTCATATGTGTACAAATTTTAGAGCAAAAAACTTACGATAGGTCAAACAGTGTCTGGGTATACGTGTAAATGTTTACAAAGTCTATTACTGTTAACAAAAAGCAATTAGTTGATACTATTTTAAAGAAATTCAATACGTCAAACTATTTACATTTACTATGGAAGTTAAAGTTTAAACAATACATTTGATAAGAAATATACTTATCTGCAATTCATTAGAAGTTTGATATATTTATCAGTACTAGCTAGGTCAAATACTTTTTTTTGTATATAAGTTTTTCAGTCCGTATAATAAATATTTTAATGAGACGATTTTGAAAGGTTTGTTAACATACTTCAAGAAAACTAAAAGTTATGAATTAGTTTGTGGAAAAACTACATGTAAACTACATGGTTTTATTGAGGTTGATTGAGCGTCTTGTTCTTTGGTTAGAAGATAATATTAGCTAGAAGATAGTAATTTCTTATAAATAAAAAGTACAATAGCAATATCTAGTATAGAAACAGAGTATGTTATGTTAATCATGCAAAGGAAGCCATTTATTTAAAGAATATATTGAGTTCATTTCGTCAAACAAAATATATCAATGAGTTTGTCCAATAACAACCAAAGTTCTATCAATTAAAATCTTATCAATTGTTTCAGAATGAGTGTATCAAATACATTGGCATGAGGTGATATATTTTAGAAAGAGTGTAGTAGATAAAAAAGTTAAAATTGAATTTGTATCAGCTTCTGAAATAACAATAGACATATTAATCAAAAATTTAAGTGTAAATAAACATTGTAAGTTTTTGAAGGTACTCTGAAGTTTAAATTATATTTAAATTTTAATGTTTATGGAGTCCGTCTTATTTTGTTGGAACAGGATATTGTAAAAATGTAAAATAATTGACTAACACGACAACTAGCGCCCTCTGTAAAATTTGTGTTTTTTTTCTCTCTGGAAACACAGGTTACAAAAGAACATAATAAAAGTCAGTCGATAATAGAAACCACACTGTATTTTCTTAATTTTCGACGTTATTTTTAAGCATATGCATGGTAAGTGTGACGACTTTATTTGATAAAGGGTCTATATACTTCCGATTCATTTAACATTTCCTGCTCCGAAGTCATTTTTAAATATATACGATCAACGTATTTAGGTACTAACAATGAAGCACAAATAAATCAAGTAGAGCAAAATATTTATATTTCGGTTCCATCTGTCTTTTATGAATTAGGCTTCTATGCCAGAAAAGTTTTATCTTATTACGATTTATTTAAGCTATATGTAATCTATGAATTTATTTTTCAATGGATTTATCCTTCGCTAATTTTTCTTAAATGAATCGAATTTTTGTCTCATTCTCATTATTCGATTTTTTCACCATTTTTTTAATGTTATTATTTATATAATATTTGTCACACACACAACGAAATGTTTTATCCATAATTGTTTCATTCAGGTATTGAGTTATAAATATTATAGTTATCTTTATCTCTCATATCTTATTTTATTATATTTATTGAAACGGTAACATTTTGAGACACCTGTTTGGATTTCCAAAAGTAAACCTGTGATTATACCCAATCCGCAATAAATATTAGCATAAATATTAATGTCTCTGAGGCAAAAACTGAAAACGTTGTTCTTTTTTTTTTAAATAATGTTTTTTATCATAAATTTTCTTTTTTGCAATTAAGGAGGGAAAAATAAATATTTAACATTTTTTTTAAAAACGGGTAAAACCAAATCATTTCACTACAATCCGTACCTCGGTTTTTAAGTCTCCATACTGAAATGAATAAATGGGAATCCTTATAAGATTACTCACGTATTCGTTCCACATCTACTGTTTCAGCGTTTTATGTGAGGTAGCTCTAAAGATCTTTCCCTTTATCTATAATATGACTTATAGCAGAATTAAAAAAAACCAGTTTTATTATGTATTTGCGTAAAGTTTTTCAGAAAGTTACAGCACTGATTCCAAATGTCAATATTTTTTGACATTCACTATATTTATAAGCATCTGAAATATGTAATAAATAATATCCCGGAATTGTTGAAGTGAAAATCCCCAAAAATTAATATTCGATTTTCTCTAGTCATTTTTAAGCAATGCTTGACAAATGTGAGATTGACGGAAAGGAACTTTTTGCATTATAATAGTAAATAAATAATTCATCTCTAGTAATTACTTTGTGAGAAAAATGCAAAAAATTAACCTTGTCTTCAATATTTACTGAAACATGAGAAATTCTCTACAATTAGCAGAATGTCTTTAACTCTAACTACTGAAAAATTTAAATTTAAAAAAAAACTAGTGTGCTTTAGACCACACGACTGAAGTAAAACTTTAAATTCACAAAATATGAATTTTAAAATGAATTTACAATTTTATTCACTTTAAACGTAGAATATTTAATGTATTTAACAAAATAATAATTTATTAAATTGTTCCAGAACGAAATGAAATTACAATATATTCAAAAAATCATCGTTTACGTAACGCAAGCAAACTCGCATATATATATATATATATATATATATATATATATATATATATACATATACATATATATATATATATATATATATATATATATATATATATATATACATATACATATATATATATATATATATATATATATATATATATATATACATATACATATATATATATTATATATATATATATATATATATATATATATATTTCATGCACTGGCTATGAGAGGAAGAGAGAAAGAAAATATGCGCGCGCTGCTCTCTCTTGCTCCTACAGTGTGATACAGACAATAGGCTTGCACTGTGTCTTAGATATACGAAACATAACTGGCTATGAGATAACGAGAGAAAGAAAATGTGTGCTCGCAACTCTCTCTCTTGTACCTACAGTAATATGCGAAACGTAACTCTCTCTCTTTCTGTAATCACTAACTTATGTCTCCCTCTCAACTTCCATTCACCTCGCCCGATCACACTTTTCGTAACGCTCTCGTCACGCATTCATCAGCTTACTCCCCAAGTCAAGGGTGCGTAAAGAAGTTTTACTTCAAAAATAAAAATTATAAAATAATCGAAATTTAAAATTTCCCGGATCATCATGATCCAACTTCAATGACGCCAGGATAATGTAAATATTAAGAAAACATAAATGTTTTATGCGTGTGTGTACGAAGTCCTCCTAGCGCGTTCTACTCGTTATTTTAAATATTCCATATTTCAATTTCAGAAAATTTTAATACTTCAATATTCTTTTAATTTTTAGTAATTAAAAGTAATTTCATATACTAAATTAACCATATTTTTAAAACCGGTCTTACCAACCGTACTTATTCCATTAAATTAAAGAAATGATTTAATTAAAGTAAAAGATATAATAGAAGAAGTATGTAAAATGCATTGATCCATCTAATTTTTATTTATTACGAATCCATAAAATATAAAAAACAACATTTTCTGCAGTGTATTAGTACGATCAGTCAAACAATTTTAGAAGAAAAAAATTACTAGATCAAGTGTAAAGAAGTCACTTTTAGATGTGAATTTAGCCATTTATATTTGTTTCCTCAATTATCTAATTATTAAACAATCACTAAAGTATCTTCTCGTATTTTTTTAAAAATTGATTTTCGACTCAACAATTGGAATACTTCCAAATAAACAAGGACTCTGATGGTAGGACACTGTCCAAAATGTCACAAAAATTTATAAAAATGTTGTTAAAAATATGACAGTTTTTTTCTCATAATGGCATGAGCTAAATAATTAAGCAAAATTTTAAATGAACAAATATCTCAAATTTTAGCCAGAAGAACTCCTTATAAATTTAATATCTAGGCTGATACTAACAAATTACTTCGCTAGAAGGAATTCGAGGTTTAACAGAATAGCAAAAGATTTACTGATGAGAAAATTTATCTTAAAATAAATTAGTGGATTATTTCTATTGAATAAATGGTAGGTCAGGAAAATTTTGTAGAATACTGCGATAGCCTATCATATCATATTATAAAACATGTTCAAATTATAGTATTATTATAAGGTCAGTTTCTTCAAAGCAGGATGGTTTTTCTTTCTGCGCGAAGAATTTTTCATTTATTAAGAAACCTCGAGTTGCAACAATAGAAAATTACGCTCTTATGTATTTTCGTAACTCAAGTGAATCGCAGTCATCTTTGAAGTATAGAAAAAGTGGTACAAAGTTATTTTATATTAAATTTGTTACATAGTTCCACATACAATCTTAGAATGTCGTTTTTGTACTAAATTTGGATTACAATGCGTTGAAATTGAATGAAATATATTTAACTAAGGGTGTATTAGGAGAAGCTATATAATTATTGTTTTTAGAGCTATACAATTTTAAAATGAAAAAAAAAACAGATAAAAATCATGATAATGACCATAGTACTGGCTTTATTGAAAAGGTAATTATAAACATGACGAATTAGTAAAAATGGAATATTGAAAAGGTAATTATAAACATGATGAATTAATAAAAATGGAATATTAAAAAGGTAATTATAAATATGACGAATTAGTAAAAATGGAATATTGAAGAGGTAATTATAAACATGATGAATTAGTAAAAATGGAATATCGAAATGGTAATTATAGACAAGACGATACAACATGCCATACCGCACGCGACACTATCAATTTATTGAAGGAAACATTCGATGAGTGCATAATTTTCATTTATGTCCTTGTTAATTGGCCTCCACAATATGTAAAGTTGTAAGTTTATGCCGATAAACAGATATTCGACCACTTGGAAGATAACATTCGCTGCATTATTGCTAATATCCACACTAACTGCTCGAAAAATTAGTTGAGAATTGATCTTCCAAATTACACTTAATTCGAGCCGCCTGAAGTCGTATTTAAACACTAATAGCATCAAATTATCTTTTGAATAAAGCAAATACCATGGCCATTACCATAATTTTTATCTATTAATTTTTCACTTTAAAGTTTTATATTCCTAAAAAAACCATCTTTATTGCGACTTTACTGAATATATTTGACGTTAATTTTGTAGAAATTCATTATTCACAATTAAATGAAACTATGTGATGCAGTATTATTTCTACTTTCTTTAAGTTCTTTACCACGACCTAGGTTTCATCGTATTACATCTTCAGGTGGGATATTAGCAAAGATGTTTGCTAAGAGCCTTTGCTCAGCTCAGAATCTTTGCTAAAAGCCCACCTGAAGATGTTGTAAGGGTTGTGGTAAAGAATTTAAAGAAAGTAGAAATAATACTACATCACGTAGTTTCATTTAATGATTGATGAATTTTGAAACAAGAATTTCATAGAGTTAACTAATTAGAGATTTGAAATATTAATTAAATTCACTTAATCGTTTTCCTGTAATACCCAATATTTATCTATAACCATTATTTGAAAATTTAAATTTCGTCGTTTTTCTTATAATTAAATTCAATGTGGTAACTTGATATAATTTTATGACAAAGTTTGAATATAAAAAAACCGCTTAATAACTAATAAAATTCGCACTAAAAAATTGTGTACATACTTAGGTACGTATAAAAGTTGAAATATTAGATGGAACATATTATTCGTACTAATGTTATTCGAATGTTATTATGCTGATTACTTTTATTTTTTTAAAACACGTGGTTGATAATTAAGGGGTCCCTCCCTTAGTTTATATACTTCATTTGAAAAAAACTCTTTAATAATACCCCGCTTGACATTTTCTTTTACAATTTAATTGGAAACAGCCTTAAATTGGAACACTGTGATATTCTGACATATATATTTATCTATAACCATTATTTATTTGAAAAAACAGACAGACACGATGAAATTGTAAAGATTTCCATTACGTCTTTTTGTTAGTCGGTTGACCATCGTAAACCAAAAAATTAACTTAATCAATTGAAACGGCTGAACTTCAACCTATAAAAATTATCTAAAAAGTAAGCTGCACATTTGACTTGAATTTCTTGTTGATACCAAATTACATGAAATTTAAATTGTATCATAAGGGTGATTAAATAATCCAAACACATTTTTATGGTATCAATATTCAACACGAACCATGCATATGCATGCCAAATTTAGTCTGAAATTCGTAGCTTGATTCTAGCGTAATTACATAAGAAACAAGTTAACAAAGAAACCAAGTATCGGATTTATAGTACTCGTGAGAATTATTTTAAAAATTCATGTGTATTTTATTGCTATAAAAAAATATGACAAATGTCGTCTTTCCAATAAAAATACTATATTAATTGTAATCCATCACATCTTCATACAACTACCTTTACCTTGAATCCCTATGTTACTGAACCTCTAATTTTGTTTGGGTCTCCGAAACATAAATTTGGTAACTCAAAATGACACCCGTATACCGTATATTACACACGTATATTACACAACTTTACCTCTCAAGTCATAATGCAAACCAAAACTGAAATGTTTTCATCTCCAATGTATATAAAGATTGTACTTTTAACTAGACTGTCTTTACAAAACGAAAATTTGGGGTTCCGTTACCGCATTAGACCTACTAAAGCACAACGCATATTCTTTAGCTACTAGGATAAATCGACCTGTTTTTTTTCCATCAAATAGTGGGACATTGCATAGACCGTCATAGAATTTAATCAAATCTGATGGGCCAAGCCACTTATACTCAAAAAGCCACGCTGTTTTAACCTAATAGCTGCTGCACCAACTTTTTCAAACATATATAAGTAAATAACTATTGGATGCGAATAAGTAGAGCAAACCTAAATTCATTTTTAATCCTTTGTGAGACCATATAAATATCGAAAGAAATCCACTATGGGCAATGTTAAATAAACATATTAAATTTTAGATAAAATAGATTTCTTTCATCTTTAATATCCATTAATAATTGTCAAATGTAGATTTGACAATTATTAATTAAATACGCTCAGTTCAAATCAAAATTATATTTATTATATAAATATAGATACATATATATATATATATATATATATATATATACATATATATATATATATATTATTATTTTGTTGCTTACATAGCGTACTGCACAAACGATGTTTGTTATCCAACTGTGGCGGAGCCCAAAATGAGAGTAATTTGTTAAGTTGTAATATATCCTTTATCTATGTTTCTCCATATTTCCCAAACTAATTGTTGAATTTAACAAATTATCAGATATTTTTCTCATCTATATTAGAGTGCCGATGGCCTCCGACTGCTTTTCATTTTCTGTTATCATAGGTTTTTGAGAGTTGAACACGAAACTACCCCAGCAGCCGTAGAATACATTTGCTTGCTTCTAACTTTATAGTTCTACGCAGTAGCTTATTCTTAATTGACCTTTGTATTTTATGCTATAAATTTCATTCATCGTGCCAGTTGCATTAATTACACACTTTGAATTCTGTTTTAGTTGGAATTACTTGTAGATTAAATTATAATAAAACATATAACACATATCTTCTCCGCTTTCGAAAAAGTTTTGATTTGCTTATACCGCTACCCAAGCCCTTTCTCATCTCTTACTCCATGTGAAACCATATTTTGAGTCATTGCCATAATCAAAATATACTTTACTTAACTTTTATTAAAAATGTTGAAATTTATATTTCAGATATTATAACGCACAAAGCTTTATGACTAACTACTTATTGACTTTATCTAAAATACATTTAATTTTATTGCTAAATCCTCGCACATAGTTTTTTTCATCACGTATTTATTCTTTTTACACAACTGCGTAAAAGAAGTGTAGAATCTATGCACGTCCAAAAGTGAGTTAACATGCGAGTTTTAATTCGCTTGTAGAAATCGAAGGACAGAATGAATTGATGTAAATTAGATTTTTATTTAATCTTTACGCTTTCTAAAATGGCACGGAATAAATTTAGAGTCGTCAAATTCCAAAAATAAAACTTTTTCATAAGTCTTATATGACGCATGAAATTAAAATACGCGAATATTACAAAAGTATATCATTTATATACAATTGCTGCGAAACTAACAAAAAAAACAAATGAGATCTCAAATCAAAACACTCACTTAAACGTTTTATTAAGATGAATTATGCGACGGTATTTTCTTAATTTTATTATTTATTTTTTATTTCAATTAAGTGGAATACAGCTCTAGGTAATTATATTAGTCATTTTTCGGCCAAATGTACTTTCTGAAACATCTGCAACGTCATTTTCTCTCTTTGCACCGGATTATGGAATTCATTGGATGTCAATATCTGAAACGCCTCATGCAAGTACGCTGTCAAAAGTATTCAGAATAAATCATTGCCTCCGAACTTCGTTCGAGCTATTTTTCTTCCGCTTGTATCTTGTTTGCTTATCATCTTTTTACTTTTTCACGCAACGTCCAAAATTTAGGCCATTTTTTGTATTTATTAAACTTGCTATTGATGATATGGTAAATATAAACTTTTACAGCTTACCTTTGGACCGATAATTTAATTTTTTTAACTATGAAACTGATTGAAAGAAGTTGCTCATATAGCATTCAATTACTTATGCTCGCGACTTCGTTCGTGAAAACGGTTAATGTAATTAGTTTTATATTCTCTTTGTGTTCGTTAATGTACTTTCATTGTCCCTTTTATTTTGTGTTTTTTATACGTGGTAAGAGCATCTCTATTCAAAATATTAAGAGTTTTAACATTTCATTGGAGTAAAACAGAATGATCTTATTTTATAAAATATACTCTCACCAGCAATTACAGCATGAGCGTATAAGGAGGATAGGCAGATGGAGCGTCAATTTTTTGGGATTACTTAACCGGTGGAATATTTTAGCTAATTTCACACAGATGGTTTCTAGGGTACAACAGACAGCTGTTTTTAAGATACGCCACAGGTAACATTATGCCACATAGTTCTATTCTTTAGACACTTGGCTTTAAACTTTAAAATTATCTCTAATTTTAGGCAATGATTTCACCTTTTATCTTTTTGTTTAAATTTCTTTAAAAAATACCTGCAAATTTGAACTTGCTATGTAGTGTAGTACAATCATCTTCGTATAAAATACATTCTTATCCGCTTTTATAATTTTGATACTTTTCGTAGCCAAGTGTCCTATGCTTATAATACAGGCTATCATATAAAAAAAAATTCACTGGATAATTTTTGTAGAAATAAACTCGTAAACTTCCCTCCTCATTATATTTATAGACTGAAGAGAGCGTATGTGTATATATGTATATAAGTATAACTTTCCGTACGTTTATAACTTGAATAATTCTGAATGCGTTTTCATATTAGGGAATTTATCTCAAAAACAATTTTCCTTTATATAATATTAGTACAAAATTATGCAAAATCATGGCATTCTGGTAAGATTAATAACAAATATTTTCAATTGAAAGAAGTATGGAATCTGAGGGCAACCAGAAAAGTATCGCTAGACCCAACGTTAAATTAAATCACTAAGTGCCCGCTAATCCGAAAATGCGATTAAAATAAATAAGGGCAAAATATTTTTCCGTCAAATTATATCCTGCAAACCGCCGTTAAACCGTCACAGTGGACAGAATTAGCTGAAATTTCTTTCTTAATATCTTGATTATTATTAAATATAACTTCAATAGTGTCCTCTCGTTTAAACTAAATAATAATAGGCTGCTTAAAAGTTGTTAATTAACAATTCCCAAATTCCTTTTCTAATTTAATAAAATATGTTGATTTTATTAAATATTGAGCGGTTCGAAATTTAAATGGCTTTCTTAATGCTTTATTTCTTTTGAAAGTTGCTTATTGAAAATAGATTTTTTTATTCAATATATGTGTAGGTTATTTAATTTTCAGAAGCTTATAATTATTGTTTAGTTACTATAATAAAGTAAAACATAATTTTCAACAATAATCACATATTAATAAAACTCTCTAACGTAAAGAGAACATATCCTTTCATTCATAATTAAAAGTATTTTACCTGAGACACTTAACAATTATTTTCACACCTCATTACTTAACTCTAGCAATATTATAAGTTATACTTTTATCATATATAAAGACGAAACGTGACGTGTAAATTTTTGAAGTTGGTATTTTGCTGCCCATTCCCTCATTCCATATAATGATGAAAACCTAAAAGTTACTTCCAGAAGAGGTGGAACTTTCAATTTTGATACATGCGTTTAGGATAGCAATGAAGATAAATTTGGGAAATTAGGTAATTATTAGCTAAATACGATGATAAAGTTTATCTTAACATACCTATGAAATTTCATAGAAGGTAGTAGGGCTCTATATATATATATATATATATATATATATATATATATATATATATATATATATATATATATATATATATATATATATATATATGTGTGTGTGTGTGTATATATATATATATATATATATATACATATATATAATATTTTCTTTGAAAACCAACTTTTTGGAAATAATTGGAAAATTCGTGGTATTTTATTGTTTTGTTTGAAATATATTGTCTTAAAAAAGCAATATTTTAATATATTAATAAATTACGCGTGCGAAATTACTAAGTACACTTCTAGAGCCATATCAATTATTGGAAAGAACTTAAAATTTACCATTTTGAAGAACAAAGTCCACATTAGTTATTAGCAAAAATAACAAATGTTGACTTAGGTTAGGTTAGGTTAGATTAATTTCGGTTAAGCGTACATTTTTCAGAGGAATTGTTATCTATTTTTTGCTTTATCTTATTTAAAAAAAATAAAAGATCGGCATAGTTTTATTCCAACCGAAAAAAATGGTAAACAAATTAAGTTCATAAATAATGAATTGACCCAGAAGTATTCTATGTTAAAGAATGAGACCTATTTATTAAATGGTTTATCACAGAATCGTAAAATTCAAGTCACGGTTGCTCTAACATTGGTTTCTGCATAGCCTTTAATATATTGACTAATATTTTTCTGAGAGGAGCAGCTTCTTGCTTGGTGAGCAGAGTACCTGGTAAAGATCGCAAAAAGCTTGTGAATGTATGCTTACATGGGATTTATCTTTATGGGCCTAAGTTCAATAATGGACATTTTTCAGTTTATGATGACGGTATAATTCCCCACATTATCACAGAAAGAAATAATTACAGGAAGCACCATTATACCATAGCACTATTTTAGCATTATAGTAAATTAATTATTGTTTAATGGCTAATCGCAATATTTTTTAAGGAAAAAACAAGTTAGCCGAAATTATGAGTTTTTTGCTTTCATAGCTTTATTTACTTCATTGTTTATTATTAGAATTATTTGAAAATAAATGAAATCAACAAACTTTTTTTGCCATATAAAATAACTGTTGCGAGATTTCTCTTCGTCAGCAAACGATAAAAAAATTAAAAACAAGCCTAGTTCTTATTCTCAAAAGTTAAAATAGAACTTAATAAAAGAAAATAAAACTAATAAATATACCACAACCGAAAGGTTTTTTGCAAAAGTTGGAGTATCAAATCGGATATTCTAAGTCTTTCCAGTCTTGTAGTGAGGGTAGAAATATTTTTTTGCTCTCGTCTAGTTTATTGAAACTGGCAAAAGGTATTTATTTGAACTGGGTTAAATATGTTTTCGGAAATTCTTAAAAGTTAGATGTATTGTTTGGAAAAAAATAAATACGTTCTGAACTATTATGGATTGAAAATAATCAGTTTTAATTACATATTATTTTAAAAACTGACTTGATACAGTTTACACATTTTTACTTTACAACTTCGAAGTCGTATTCCAGTATCTTACATTTTCAAGCAGTTTTACTGAAGTAAATGAACCAATTCAATTAAGTACAATCTGACAATATAATGTTGAAACAATATATTCTAGTTTATTCTCTATGTTAGACTAATGATCGTGAATAACAGGAAAATTAAATTTTGTGGAAACAGGTACGCATACTTCATAGGTCTAATTTCAATGAACAATTTTTTTATATTGTTTATTCGTAATTAACCAATTATTTTCTAATATGAATTTCAATATATACTACTCGGGTAATATATACAATTTTAATTTTTTCTTCATTATTTCAAGAGATACAAAAATAAGGTAAGGACCGCTTCCCGATTTTTGAATTATGACATCTAAACTTAATTTTTTACATTTCTCGTTTTATGTGCTTTAAATTACTTCCAATTACATTTGTTTTGAGAGCAAAAATACCATTAGGTACTCATTTGGGTTCCAATATTAATTTCAAAATACTCAATTTGTAACTGTACTAAATATCAGTTCTTTTGCATCAAAGGGTCTTTAGGGCAAAATCTGTGCCAGGCTGACACATTAAAGGATAAGCACCTAGTAAATTTTATAAGTATTTTGCTTTTATAATTTTTTAAAGAAATATAATTTTTTTTCAAAACTACTCGATATTATTTAAATTATTTCTATTCAAATTATTATATCACTCTACGTACTTCATATAATTTAATCTAAAGCTTCCACCAACTTTAAATATGCTGGATACAAATAATTTTCATAATTGTGATTCTTTTTGTTTACTTTTTCCCTTTTTTTTTCTTTTACTCTTTAGCATATTTAATTTTAGCAATATTTGATCACATATATATATACGATATTTAAGTTGTTTGAAATAATTTTAGCCGCATTTGTCAGAATTATTAGATATGTAGATTACTAGCTAACTGTTACCAACGTCTAAAAACGCAGTTTCTTCCCCGATAAAACGCTTTATAGTAGGTAGATATTTTTTTTTCATCATAAAGAAAAATAAGCTGATTGCTTTAATGATGAATTTCTGTTGAATAAAACCAATGTAACTTTTAGGTGTTTCAAATCAAACTATATGATATCATCTATTTTAAAATCCTGCAAAATAAATTACTATATAAATAAAATGCCGCTATGGATGAAAATAAATGGCCTGTATGTAGTCGTATAAATCAACACGATTTAAAAAATAAGTCAATGCTAATTAAGTCAAATAGAAGTACGAAACAACTCCGAAATAGATTCGGTTTATTTTGATTTTTCTATTCTTGCTAAAAATTTAGACTTGTCCTTCATTAGTATCCCATGTACTATATTCTTACCGAATTTCAAGACTCTAGCTTTACTAGAAGTGCCTTTTAGGTTTAGATTATCTGTCAGTGAATATTTATAAAAAGTGTTACTTGTGTGTCTGTATGTGCTACAATTTTTGTATGATTTGTTTTCGTATAATTAACCATTAATGGGAATGGAATTATTTGATTTCAGTTAATTTTAAATTCCTTATATTAATTATCTCTTTAATCTCTTAATCTCTTTTATAATAAATAAATCTCTTTTCAAAAATTCAAAATCAGAGTTTAGAAGTTGGCATAAAATAAAAAATGAGGATTACCACTCGTAAGTGTTTCGTTACGTAGACAGTTTATTTAAAAGAGTAGGCATTTCCGCTGATCCGCTTTTTAGAAAAAAGTAGTGTTACAGTGAACTGAAAAAAATATTGAATTTATTGACAGGTAGTTCTCAATTGTGTAATTCAGATGTGTTTTAAATATTTCTGAAGTCCCTTCTTTCTTTTGACTTTTTTCTAATCATGTTCTTATTCAATTTGTCACTTTTTTTGTAGATCAGAAAATAGATCTCTAATATAAATTCTAAGGGTGTAATTAAGAACAGGACACCAACTGGTGTTCTATTTATAGTTACTTTTACATTCAGAAGAAACCGATGCACTACCATCAACATTTCCATGGACATATCTCAAGCAGGAAAATAACTTCTCTAGCAGAAACTAACTAAATATCAGTCAAAAAATGAGGTTTCTGTTGAAAATAATTTAGAGCAAAAATTTTACAAAATTCTATTTGTTTTGTGTCCCATTTCTAATTAATGCTTCAAATTTATATCAGTTCAAATTAATTTTAGTAAGATATGTATGGTAGCATAATTAATTGGAAAATTATGTCATCCTAGTACTCAACTGCTAGGGTGACACAATTTTCCAATTTACACACATTGATAAACGCTCAAAGAGATTTAGAAGAATCAACTAGTGATCCTGCAGACCTTTGTTAATACTCTGAATGCGTTTGAAAATTACATGTGTAATATACGGACAGTTTGCCAATGGGGATAAGACCTGCTAACAACATATTTGGAGAGCGAACCGGTGGACGGCCGAACATCTTGCCGCCGATATCAATATTATTTTGGTGGAAAGAATACATAATCACCGATTTTTGTTAATTTCAAATTATGCGAAGACATTCGTACAGAATCCTGGCTATCCAAATTGACTGAGTTTGATATACATCCAGAATTTCCAGCAAACATCAAAATTTATAGATAACAAAATAGAGTTATAATAATTATTTAATTTTATATTAATTCGAATAATTTACATGGAAAAGTAACAAATAGTCTCATTCCTAGATGAAGAGCTGCAAGAAATGGAAACTGCAAGACAATCTCTCTGGCAAGAGCATTGATGTGGCTCAAGGTCCAAAAGTCAATCCACAGCAGCAATATTCGTGAAGAACGACGACAAAATAAGCAAATTACTAGGAAATCGAAAAGGAAGAAATTAAGAAGACAAATCAAACTTCTCTATTATGAGTTATATACTTAATTCGTTAGCTGCAAAACAATTTTTCTAAATAATATTTTATTTGCGTCAACCTATTTAATTTTCGTTTTAGTTCGGAAAGAAGAACACGCCAAATTTATCTTTGAGTTGCAGTCAATAGTATTTATTGTACATCTTGCTTAGAAATTCATTATAATTATATTTGTCTTATGTAAACTTTATAAGGATTGAGTTGATTTGTTTCAATATTATAATTTTTATATTAATGTATTATTTATATGATTTTTATTAATATGTATTTTTGTACATAAAAACAAATTTTGTAATAAAAACTGTTCTTATCTAATAGAATAAGTCGGTATAAAGAACGGAATAAATTGAATACAGTTTCCTCTATTCTCTGCCCTACTTAAACTCTTTTCTTTTTGATCCATAATGTAATTAAACTGTAATAATCAAGAGTCAAAATCTACTCAGATCATCAATCCACGCCAACTCAGAGCATTGACAACAAAAACGTTACTGAAATAGATCTTTATTTTCCAAAATTTTGCTCAATAGACTAAAGCGTATATAATTTCAATTAGCTCTCAACAATTTTTCCCTTCCTTCTGGTATCCACAATTTATGCAGTATATCCGCAGTTTACCCATCTCTGCATAGATCTTTTTTCGTATTTTCCTTCATCCATATTTCTTTATTCAAAATGAAACTGTACTCTAATATTAGTTCATTTCAAAAAAACTCTACTTCAGTATTTCTTCATACAAAATAAATGCTTATTCAAAAATTCCTTTATTCGTCAAACTGTCTCAAGAAACATCTATTCCCAATCCCTTAGCGGTGTAAGTTGGGTAACTGTTAGCGCAGCGCTCTTAACGGAGAAAACAATTACCTGAAAGCATTTAAAAAGAAGAGATAATGGTAGTAATTATCTTATTGAAATGTTATTAAAAGAAATATAAATTTCAACTTAATTACTTATTTACATGATAAGTAATTAATTGAAAATGAACCGTTAATCGTTCTTTTGTTTCATTTATATCCACATAGTAAAATACATACAATTACCTTGAGTTTAGAAGAAAGATTTGAAGCTCATAATTTCCAAAAAAAAAATGCTATTACTTTTACTCTCTCTAAAGAAACAAAAATTTCAAGAAAATACAATTATCAAAGTTAGAAAAAAAATCGTTCTAAAAATCTTTTCGTCGAATATATTTTTCTCTCCATTAAAACATTAAATTCAAAAAAGTTCTATAACTGACCAATTAACGAGATTAAGTTACCAATTATGTCCAATTTATGATATTCCTTTAACATAAATAAAAGGAAATAAGTCATAATGACTATGACTGAAGTAGGACATGATTTAAAATTTGATATAAAATTACTCTAACCATCCCATCATTTAAAGAATACTTTTCGCTATTATTACACCTATGTTATGTAATTAAAAAAAAAACTGTAAACAATTTTAAAGCTGTCTAAATTTGCATGGGCATTTACTACGCACACGCAAAATAATTAAAAATTTTTAGAACGAAACCTATATACATAAAATTTGTACGGCTAATATTTAGCTACATTGTTACAAATAAATACTTTTTTTAAATACTTTTGTACGACTAACATTTAGCTACATTGTTACACCAACAAAATATCAGCTCTGGATTTCAATTAATTCTTAGCCACACAGATAGATCAAAAGTGGGTTCAAATTGTTTATGTAAACAGAGTATGACGTACGCTTGGCTAGTTATGGAAGAACTTGGTCCGCGTATTACCACGCCCTTATGTCAGGGATTATTATATCTTACATTTTGTTCTTAGTAATTATAATAACACTTTTACCTGCTAGGGACGTTTTTTTAATAAATGTAAATTTTCATGTTACCCTTCTTTTTTAAAATTTCCATTTTATTTCCTTCAATCTGATATATACTAGCCATGACTTAAATTTGATATTTTTATGTTAATTAGCTTCATTTAGTATTTTCAATTTAAGCCTTTCAATGTTTATCATGGATAATCACTGTGTCAAAATTAATTTTTTTGGTAACTTGTTTATAAAAACCATCAGTTCTTTTTCCTATAAAATTCAACAAAAATAAATGCATTCATAAGGGATCAAATAATTTGGATTTTATCTGGAAAAAGACACTTAATATTTCTACATTTAAAATATTCAAAATCGGCGTAAAAAATCAAAATCAAAATATCTAATCTCTATCTATCAAAGGCTCTAGTTCCTCAAATTTGAGTTCAAACAATAATTGCTGAAATGAAAAAAAATAATGTTATGATAAATATGCCTCGCACACAGCACCAACGTACAATATGTTATGTTAGATTACTTCTGAAATTAGTAAATACTATTTTGTGTGATTTAAATGGTATCATTTATTTAACCTATTGTGTTTTATTAATTTCATCTAATCTAATTTGTAAAATTTTTCGTTAATTCTAAATGAAATTAATAAAAAATTTGTTAGTCGTTTAACCAAATAATACAAGCAGTAAAGAAGGAGATATTTTTCAAAATATATCAAATATAATATTAACAATAAATTGGTACCAAATAATGGCTAACCGTGCATTTCATGTAGGATGCAATTTTATTTGTTTCTTTAAGTGTTTGATTAACCCGTGAAATAATCGTGTTTTAATCACCGTGAAATTAAATTTGAGATTTCTGGGTTCAGCCGCCATCTTGTGTAATAAGGATGTGATTAGTTTGTTGTATTTATCTCGTAAACTATTAGGACTGTGAAAATTTTGCAACAGACTTTTTTTAAATAATAATATTATCAATAACTTTTTCTTACGACTTTTTTTTCTAACATTTATAATTAAAAAGTTATATACAAAATTAAATGTAAAATTAAGGGATGTTTTGTTTCATATCTTTTAAGATAGAATCTTTACTTATATCCCACCTGAAGATGTTGTAATACAACGAAACCTAGGTCGTGGTAAAGAAATTAAAGATAGTAGAAATAATACTACATCACGTAGTTTCATTTAATTGTGAATTAATATAATGTTATGTTTGATGTCATTTTAAAAATAATATTAATGGAAATGCAATACAAATGCATAAAATACTACAGTTTTGCGGTCACATATTAGAAATTAATATATAATATTAAAATACAAAATAAGTATAAAACAAAATTGTAACAAACGCTTTCTAAAATAACAGCTCCTCTTTGTTGGTGATGCAAGATTGATGATGCATAAAACACTTTATCATCTTGCAAAATCATATTCCTAACATACAAAATGGGATACGACGATAATATTCTTAATATATATATATATATATATATATATATATATATATATATATATATATATATAGCGTTGATTTTCGATTAAGGGGAGGTGAGATAAGGTACTTGTTTTGGGTATCCGAGCCAAACAGGCGGTAGACTTAATATACATATTGCGCCATCTATTGTAGCCTTTGAGTTCATCCTACAATAATTATACTATCGCTCGGATTAATATGTAGCTTGTACAAGCGTGTTTCGTAAAAATATGTTTAACCGTTTAGGTTTGATAGGGTAACAAGTGTCCAAAGACGCTTTCCTTGACATTTGTGCTCCACATAAGCAAAGCTGCAAGTGAACGTATTTATTACTCAGCTGTACCAATTATAGGCATTTGTTAGTGAGTTATTGTGTGACTATAGTCACTAGGATACAAGCGAAAGGCCTTTAAGGTTTTCAGATTTATATTCTTATATGGCAAGGACGGTTTCTTCTAACAAATTTCAATACACGCCATTTACAAAGAAAGTATCGGATAGTAAAATGAAGTATTGGAAAGTAAATTATTAGCGAAACAAATACATAATTAGAACCGACTCATTTTTTTAATTCGTACTGGATAAAATAATAATTAAATTAATTCGTCACTAAACTTAAATACAGAAATATTATGTTGTATTAATTATATATTGTAACATATTTTTAACGTGTAGAAAAAGCAAACAATTTTGAATTTCGAAAGCGTAAGCATTCACACTTTTTTTCATTTGGATTCACACATACCAAATAGTTTGTATGTACAAAAACCATAGGTGAGGGTAAACTAATTACTTCTCCAATAGTAATAATTTGTAGTATTCTTTAAGATCTTTATAATGTATATGCTGATAAAAATAACGATGCTAAAGACTACAATAAAACTATCCCCTTCAAACAATTCAAAAATTCAAGAAAAATTCATCATTTACAAAATTCCTAAAAAAATCAGTTAAAAAGGAAGGAAGTTGCAGTCAAATATAAAATGAACTTAAAAAAGATGTAAAGTAGATGAGAAATAAGTCTTTCAATAAATGCTCGCCGTCTGGCGTCCCGTATGCGTTCACATATTATGCTAAAGGAATAGTTGCAGCTTCTATAACCCATAATTTAGCCTTAAAATCATTTTCCGAATGGCAAAGTTGCATCCGCTCCAAACCTTAGCCATTTGTCATGTTTGTTATCTCTTTTCTTCAGATAAAGGACTGCCTGTGTATATTGGTTTACGTGTTTCTTACTAATTAACAAACAATAATGTAATAAGTAATGACAATAATTTGTAAAAAAATTCTGCTGTAATATTTATAATATTATAAGTAATATCGAAAAAATAAATACTTTTGATACTATTACAGATAATATCAGATACAATGTAAAATGTCAATGAAATTGGGGAATTTTTAGGGATAGAGGCACGTTGCCACTTTTTTTATGAAAATTCGGCACTTTATTATGCTCTTAACATTGGTTCATTCGATCTTCATTATGTTCTTTCTTTAATTCGCACCGTTCATGAGTGTTCTGACTTTATGAAAACAGGATAGATTAAATATCGAGCCATCCACAATCTAAGGAAAAAATGTGAACGAAATTTTGTTATTTCATGCTGACACAAATATTCTGTAATATCTACTAAAAATTAAACATTTCAAACTAGACTGCCTTATGTAGCAAAGGAAATTCCCAACCACTGTGGAACAAAATATTGTAAAGGAAGTTATGTAATTTTGTTTTATTCTATCAATGTATTTTATAAAAACATACCCAGCGCAAATCATGTGGGTAACTAAATATTAACTTGTTGCTCGATACCTCTTTTTTTAATATCATTTAAAATACTATATCACTGATGGCTGGTTCAAACAAGTTTTATTTCTACCCAATTAAAGTTGAATAACGTATATCAAAAGAAATAAAGAAAAACGCCCTTTAATTTTTTTGAATCCTGTCTCTATCTAACTCGGGGAGGAAAAATTTGATTCGTAATTAATAACTTTATTTTTTCTAATACATAAAAATATAGTATAATTATTAAAATCGCTAAATCAACATTATGGAATATGCTGACCTCGTTCAATAATAATTTCAAAATATCAAACAACTCGTGCGACCCCAATACCTTTAATCAATTCGGGGTAAACCTCATTACTTTGTACATCTGTCTTTATACAATTCAGTAATGGGTGTAAAAATTTGAGCTATGATATTTTCCAGATATTAAATAAATAATACCTTTAAACATATAATTACAGTTTTCATATACTATTCATAGATAACTAGACGATCTTGTAACGCAGATTATCTTCAAAAAGTACGTACTGATTTGAAGATACTTTTGTTTTATGTTCCTAATTATTTTTGCTACTATGAATTGTCAATATCCACTATTTTAGACTTGTTCATTCGCTAATTTTTATAATACCTATTATTCTATTTTTAAGTTTTCTTTAAAAACAAAAGAAAACCATCGGTGGCGTATTCGTCCGAAAAATTAATATACCATTTGTTTTATTACACATATTTTTATGTATTAGAAAAAATAAAGTTATTAATCACGAATCAAATTTTTCATCCTCGAGTTAAATAGAGACAGGATTCAAAAAAATTAAAGAACTTTTTTCTTTATTTCTTTTGATATACGTTATTCAACTTTAATTGGGTAGAAATAAAAGTTGTTGGAACTGGCCATCAATGATATGATATTAAAAACAAATTCATTTCGAAAATCAACAATCGAACTCTTTAGTAATTCATTGGGACACTGTTTGAATTTCACGTTTATTTTTAAAAATTATTGGTGATTTGACGACCTTGTATAACATCAAATTAAATTCGACATAAAAAAAATTTGTTCGATCATTTTTTATGGATTTCGTTGTGATCTCAGTTAACAACGAAGTTACGATCAATTCCTTTTGATATTCTATGATGAAGCTGTATCCCGCGTTACTACTTATTACTGGTTTAACTAATTAAAGTATGGTCAAGTGATAATCTGCATAAGGAATGTCCCTCAACATAGACAACTGAAGTTAATACAAGTGCTGTGCGATTCATGGCAAAAATTGACAAAAGAGTAAATTATCAAAAGATTTGTTATAAAACTGAATACTTGGTTCGATTATCGATATTCTAAAACTTTTATTATTACCTCCTCTATATACACTAATATGCCATTCCCGTCGATTTCAAACACAAACATTTGTGACCTTCCTTTTTTCCATATGACTAAAGAATCCTAAAATCTTCCTCCTTTGAAAAAAAAACAAAGTCAAATGGAAACCCAGATGCTAGTTTATATTTATATGATAAAGCATAATGTGACATAACAAATGACATCTCAAAACGTAGCGCCCGCATAACGAAAGCTGGAGCTTGACTAAATTAGTGTGCGCCGTTTTGCACATTCCCATGACTATATTTAGCAGTGTGGTCACATAGGCCGATAACCTTACGGCAATGTTAGTATCTATCTGAAATATGTTTGTTTTAATACTCTATTGATGTAATATCGTTTATGTATAAGTAAAAGGTTTCACATTATTAAATTTCTATTGATCACTGTTTTACTGAAACTCATGAAATAAGCTTTGCATCACAATTTCGAAATTAAAGACCTATTCATACGTCACATTAAAATATCTGTAAAAAAGCAACATGTAACAAAGAACGAATTTTTAAAAAATTGTTTTCTCAAAAAGGCGTCTCAACTAATAAGTTTGAGAATTTAACGCATAATTAACCTGCCAGTAACTATTTAACGTATAATTAATATCAAAGAAATATTCCAGACGTGAATAATTGGAAACTAAGGCCGGATAAATTAGCTACGGTAAATTATTATTTTCTGTAAAAGAATATTTTTTGTAAAGTTTTAGTAATTTATGTTTTTTTAATTTTCTGAATAATTTTGAAAAAGGAAACGGCATAATATAGGTGGCCTTTTAAAAAAACACCACTTTTTCAATGGTAAATCGATATTATACGAGATCGAAAATCGTACAACTTCTCAAAATGATTATCGTACAATAACTATTTAATGTTACCGTTTAGGCAAGTTTTTATAAAGTTTTGAAAAATTTTAATTTTAATTAAAATTTTATATAATAATCAACTTTAAACGAAAAGTTAATGCAGCACACAGTATAGAAATTCCTTATAATTTGACATTTCCTGCGAGTTTCCTACCACTGTCGTTTTGCGGATTATAATTTACATAATTATATCTATTTAGCTGAACTTCGCAAAGTTCGTTACTTTTTTTAGGGACACGCCAAGAAGGTAGCGGTCATTTGTGACGGAATCGGATTATCCGTTCAATTCAATCTTATTAATAGCGGTTGTCTGTGGCCTGTGATTAATGGCGGTAATACCTACTATGCTTTGCTTTCTATTTCATTGATTGTAGAATTTTTATTCGTAGTCTTATTATATTGTTGTACTCTTGCAGTTATGGAACGCAGGAGATGATCGTTTTGTTTGACTACTGAATTTTGTTAGAGGCCATATGTCAATATAATAGCAGAGTACATTCAAGTAATTCTTAGGACGTGGTATCTTTGGGCATAGTGACTTGGTTGAAGGTAGACCAATTTTTTAAACATTTATATTGTTCGCCAAGTGCATTCTTGAAAGCATGGATGAAAGTTCTAAATGACCCATTAAGTAGGGATAGTCTCTAACTCTGTTTGTTGGAAGTATTTCATGTTAGATAGATGACATTATTGGGTATCTTTGAAGATCATAACGTGCTGAAATAACCAAGTTGGTGGATTGCGAATAATGGTAGTCTTATATCATCCACACCAAGTGAAATATTTGAAGGGTTTATTAAATTTATTTAGAAATTAATTCAGTTCTGCTGCATTTACTTTTTCATGTTTTATCCTATTTAAAATATTAAGTAAATATATTCTGCTTTTTTGGAGGTTCTATAGCTAAATAGACAAGACGGAAACCTTATAAATTTGTCCTTTCCATCTGTCCGTCAATATGTTACGGAAGCATAATAACATTCGGTTTAAACTCGATTGTATTACTTTCAATTTATTTTATTTTTCTTTATAACATGGAAATAATATATTTTAATTTTTATAAGTACCTCTCCATGCATTGAATATGGGAATGACAACTGGTTTGAACAACTTTTATAATCGCACACTGTTAAGTTTTTGACGAATATAAATGAGTATATTATGATAGCTTTGCATAGCTTATTCTGTAAAATTCTAAAATCCTGTCTTAAAGTGGATATTAAAGTAATTTAATTAAAAGTCAAACGCAAACGCTTTTACTTGCCTGTCCTCCTGGTCGAAAACCGCGCTGACTCTGTTATTTATCCTCTGATATATATAATACCCAATTCATTTTTTCAAGTCTAGGAAACATATAAAAATTTGAAAAAAACTAGACATCACGTCGTTCATTTTTTACATCAGAAGCGAATAATTATAGACCCAAAGCAGATTTGTCCTTCGTAGCGAAAATATTGTAATTTTTCGTCTTTTGAAAGACATACTACCAGTATGTTTGTCATCTTCGTCTCGAGATAAAATCTGGACAATAAACTGCATTTTAGTACTAATAAATATAAACTGTTTCTACTAAATGAACGCTTGGATGAAAAAGAAGCTAGCTGCGTTTCTAATTTTATCTTAGGTTTAGTTTATTCAAGGTAAAACAGGTTTCGTAAAAAGGTCAATGCATTTGCCGAGAAGCTATCACATGGATATGGCTTTTGATTTGCTTTTTTTAAACGTTCTTCTTATAAAGTGAATGGAGGCTTACAGTTTCTTTTTCGATAATTAACTTTTTCTTATAAAATGCCTTTATAATTTTATATTTATTTATTTATTTCTGTACTTTAATGTATCTAATTGATACATATGGCGGGCTTATTGCTACGAGAGGAATCTCTTACAACCGACCAGAACACCAGTCCAGCCCCGCTCGACGAGCGGCCGGGAATCGAACCCGGGTCCTCGCGGTGCGCCTCGCAATCGAAGGCCGTATACCTTGTGATCAACCCAATACACCACGGTGACGACAATATATATTATACATATTATATTTATACCTTGTTTTACGGAATATTAATTTTTACATATATTATATTTATACCTTGTTTTACGGAGAATATCCATTTTACCATTTTCGTCTAAAAATTTTAAGCGTACATATATGTCCATTTAGTGATATTTTTTAATGAGCAAAAGCTTCTCAATCCTTTTCAGTCTGATTTTAAATTTATTTGCAGTACTTTCTTTAGCTTTAATTAATGTTTTTATCTTTAATTAATGTTATAGATTACGTCTAGACATAATTAACACTCCTTTCATTATTTTCATTCTCCTTGGTTTCAGAAGCGCATTTAATTCTGTATATTTTGATATTTCATAGTATTCGATATTTTATATTATTAGGATAAAATTAATAATAACGTGAAGTGTCGTCTGTTTGCTGATGATCTGAATCTCTTTCAATGAAGTCTGTTTGCCGATGATCTGAATCTCTTTCATTTGAATTTTAAATAAACCGTGGCCATGCATTCTCCTATTTACTCTTGCTTAATTCATATCAATTTGCAGACAAGGTCATCATTATCTTGAGTTTTGTGAGTTAATTAATTTGTAAACTATTGCGTGTTAATTAATAGGCAAAGTGATATTTATCATATTATCATTTATCATAGAATTTATTATTTTGATTCATAACAGAAAAATTAAGTATTATAAAGGATAGGTAAGCATTCAATACAAACACCGTTATTAACTTACTCAAATCTGCTTACTAGTGGATTTTTAGCGCAGAACATCGAATTAGCACTGAAATAATAGGTTTGTTAACTGCTGGTTTTTAAGTCCAAATAACAGTTGCCCTAATATCAATTTCTATACAGACACAAAAGTTGACCAACATTTTGATACAATTTATGTATTTTAACACAAAAATTCGTGCCTTGTTTCTTTTACTATATTGTCAGAGAAAGAAACACTCGTATATTATGAAGCAACACTGCAAGCTGGTAGAAGAACAAAATATCTTTTAGAACATTGCCGTTTTTGATTCAATTATAAAAAGGCCATAACCTAGGAGAGTATGAATAAATTCAGAAAATTCATAAATTAAAATAAGACGCGTTGTTTTATTGTCCGTGCGT
Organism: Druceiella hillmani; assembly: GCA_039881145.1. Taxonomy (NCBI): domain Eukaryota; kingdom Metazoa; phylum Arthropoda; class Insecta; order Lepidoptera; family Hepialidae; genus Druceiella; species Druceiella hillmani. The sequence goes on along the minus strand of JAYKKI010000013.1, from coordinate 28,882,206 downwards.
CCATTTTTCTTTCCCCGTTTTTCCAATACATGTTTTCAAATTGTCTACAGAGTGGACTTTACAATTTTTTCTATTTTTCGTCGATTTTTAAAAATAGAAAATTTTCTTAGTGTCATATATAATTTCCAAAGATTAGCTTTCTAAATATTTTTAGTATCATTTGTAGCTCGAAATTATGCATAAACCATGGTATTTTCTTAAAACATTCAGAGTTTGAAAGCGGCAAGTATGTTTATGTCTCAACTTTTATTTATAAATAATTTTAAAGCTACGCCAAGGAAAGGTTGAAGCTGATGGAAAGTACCATTGATAGCGTTTATGTTTAAACAAAACAGGAAATATTATTTATGAGCCAAATTAATAATTGGAGAATTTTATAGAATTATACTTGCAAAATGCATGAGAAGAAAACTGTTTATACAATACCGTAAAAACATGAGTAGGTTAGATTAAGAACAAATTATGTTCAAGTTGGTGTCTACCTAACACCATCTATTCGGAATACTTTTGTAGCTTCTCACTCTAGTTCAGTGGGAGACAATTACCACATATAAATAAATATGTTTCGGGCGAAGTACATTTAAGAAACTTTTAACTTATGAAAATATTTTTTAAGTTAGTCTCGACATCATTTTATTATTTTTGAAGTTCACGATATTCGAATTGTGGATGTATCTTTAAGTTTTCTTATTTTTTTGCAAATATTGTGGCCTATAAAAGAAAGGCAAGCCCCATTAGATATATTATCATAAAAAGGACCAGTTTCCTCTTTAAAAAGATATCTGTGAAAAGTACTGAGATAAAAGGATCAAGTTTTGGGGGGGCTTGACTAGAGATGTGTATATAAGCGTGTTCGAGGTATGTATCTAGATTTATTGAATATCTATTACATATTGAACTTGAGGGCGGTAGATTATTTCCGGGCATTTATTGCTTTATTGTCAAGTTTTCCAGTATATTTAATTTTTGTAATAGTTGATCGCATTACTCATTTGCGATATTTAAATTTTATGAAATGATATTTATCGTATTTGTCCCTATTGTAAACATAAAATTATTTGCAATGACCTACTACAATCTGAACAACGACGAGTCTGACTCTAATAGTTCTCGCAGTTATTTAGTACAAAAAATAATAAATAACATTGACATAAACATGACTCATAGCCTAGAGAATTATTTTATAGACCTCGAGCTGATCATCATCGACGTTCAAAAAGTAACTTTCTTCTTCAATAATTCACTTCAGTGTAGGTGAATATTTTTTTCATCATTCACACGTACTTTCAAATTATATATAATTAATCAATTATTTCCTTAAAGATAAAATTGTATTGAGTACAACAAAAGTAGTTTCTTAGATATTTCAAACCAAACTGTTTGATACCATCGATTTTCTAATTTTTTGTTAAATGAACTCTATTTTCCAAAGCAAAAGCGTCTATTTTAGAAATCAAATTACTATCACAACTATAAAACGTCGTAAGTTGCAAGAAGACGTTTGTGTATATATTATCGTAACGAAGTAATAGAAAATAACACCAAAGTGACTTTAAAAAAATTAGTTAATGCCATCGGTGTCAGAGATAAGTGCTAAGTGGATCTACGACCCTGCAATAGATTTAGGTTATTTCGTTATTAAAAAGTTTTTAGAACCACTGCTCTTGTTACAATGCATGAGAGAACTACGGAAACCTACTATATATGTACGAAAATTAATAGGTAGCCAAGAAAAACTCTATCTTAATTTCCACCTAATAATTTCCAATATTCTTTTCATTAATATCGTAAACACTACATATGTACGAAAATTTAACATTCTAGCTCTTCTAGAAGTAACTATACGTTTTGACGGTCTGTTAGTGAGTGAGGGTGCAAGTAGGGTAGACTGGTACGATTGAAACAAAGGAAGGTTGAAACAACACGAATATCTCGTAAACCGTTGACGGGACGGTGTGGAACCCAATGGGGAATGATCCGGGCTAACCCATCTGGACACAAATCTCAGAAATGTGTTACTCTCCGCGTGCTTTAGTTCTTTTTAGAAGACTATTGTGTTTTGTTAACCAAAAGTAAATATTTTTGCTCGGAGAATTTTCGAATTATTGAGGTTTCTATTTAAGTGAGAGTATTGAGTATATGTTTTTATTTGAAATGAAGCTTATAGAATATAGCACTGCGACTAGTTTTTATGTATCATTGTTGTCATAATTACTATAACTGCTTTTTATCTAAAGTAGGAGTTGGGGACGGTTGAAACATTTTTCTTGGGTATGGTTGAAACATTGTATTTATTTATTTTTTCTTGTTTTCTAGATGCCAAAAGTTTGCGTAGAAACTTAAAGAGAACAAATAAACTTGTCGAAGCACAAAGACGCTTACTGGTGAAACTAGAGATTCATTGCGAAAATTGGCAGAGAAGCACGGAGTAAACCACTGTTCGCTCCTAAAATATATTCAAAAGCGAGGTGCATCTAACGAGAAAGAAAATCAAGACATGGGATATAAAGCACACAACCAAGTTTTTAATGAGGAGATAAAGCGAGATCTTTCAAAGTATTTATTTCAGTTAAATATAATTTATCACAACTTCAGTCATGGGATGACAACGAGCTAGCAAGTGAGGAATGGTTTCGCATGTTTATGAGAAGAAACCCCGAACCCTCTCTACGCGCAGCGTAAGCTGCAAGCCTCTCCAGGGCGACTAGCTTTAACAAAACCAATGTAGATTCTTTCCATGACAATTAGACCATTCCATGACAATCGTCATAAGTTTGAGCCTTGAGACATTTATAACGCTGACGAAACAAGTATAATTGCTGTTCGAAATCCCGACAGAGAGGTGGCTAGGCGTGATGCTTGACAAGTAGATTTAGTAACTTCAGCGGAAAGGGGTACATTAGTCATATTTACCTTTCCAGCGAATGCCATCGGAAATGTAATTCCGCCATTCTTTGTCCTCCCGCGAGTCCATTGCCAACATTATTTTACTAGAGATTAGACCGTAGACCCCGCGGGAGATGCCAAACCCTCTAGCTGAATGCAGGATGAAACAATACATAATGTTTTCCTGGAATATTTAAAAAAACATAAAAATGTGTCACCGTCCCATAAGGTGTTACTTCTGCTCGATAATCACTCTTCACGCGTCTATATTAACGCACCAGACTTTATCTTACTATTTTTCCCACACCACGACTCTCCCAGATTTCAGCCACTTGATTGAACAATTTTCTAAATTTAGCTTGCGATGCAAAACCATCCGTAAAAGGTGATATCCATTTATGATATTCCAGGGATTGTCGAGTCTACTATGCCGATTGCTCTTAGGCCCTAAAATATTCAAGTCAGCTTTCGCAAAACAGCAACTTAGACGTATATTGGGAATATGTTTATTGAGCTCGATTTTGCACCTGCATTTGTTGCGGATAGACAAAATCCCGAAAATACATTAGAGCAGAAATTGTTCCTGTACCAAATACTAGCCCACCTGAAGACGAAACGCCGCCACTATCGCCTTCTTTCTTAAATCACGAACTATAGGTAGAAATGGTCGTTCAACAAGAGGCTATCAATAGTTCACCAGTTTCAAGGACTGAACAAGAATACATAATTGAACGTCCGGAAATTTCTAATTACACCACCCAGATATCACAACAGCATTATAATTCAGGAAACATCTCCAAAACTTAGTACAAGTGTTCAAACAATTTCTTCTAATGTCCCCGCTGTATTGTCACAGGAAACAATACGATCATTTCCAAAAGCTCTTGCGGGGAAAACTGATAATAGAGGGCGAAAAATCAGGAAGTCTATAATTTACACTGATACACCAGAAAAGCAAAGATATGAACGGAGCAAGAAACAAGATTGAAATGAACAACGGCTAAGCAAGTTAAGACGCAATTAGATGGAGGAAAGAAGAAGCAATTTGATGGAGGAAAAAGTAAAAGAAATACCATAAAAGAAAAAAAGAAAAATGTGCAACAGGAAGTACCATCAAAAGAAAAGGAGTGCTTTGTTTTGTTTGTACGTCACCATATTCAGTGAGTAGATCCAATGAAAAGTAGATCCAATGTACCACTTGTAAACTGTGGGCTCACGAAGAATGCACAGAAAGTAGTCTTAGCTATATTTGTCATAATTGCACTTCAGATTGATTTTTATATTTGACTAATGATTGATTGACTAATGAAAGTCAAAGAGAGTTTCCATTTCGTTTATTTCCAAATTATTTTTGTTTAGTTTGTTATATTTAAAAAATAAACAGTGGATTTTTATTTTGTTGCTTGTTAATTAACGTAAATTACATATCAATATTAAGTAATCTATAGTTACAGATGACTGGTAATACATGTAGATTTTAATTAGCGTGATCTAAAAATGTTAAAGGCTAATTTAACATATCGTTAGAAGTATTTAAAACATTGAAGACTAATTGTTATTGTCAAATAATACCCTAATTATTCTTATAGTTAAATAAACAATTAATAAAACATGTTATAATTTTACATTTTTTATCATTCGCATGTGTTTCAATTGACCCCAATCACTGTTTCAACCGCCCCTGGTGTGGGGACAGTTGAAACAAAGCGGATTTCTTTTTTTAAATCGATCTACTATTTAAAATAACACACCTGGTACTAAAATCCGATTGCCCATTGGTAGATAGAAACATGCTCTTTTATTTGACATATCTTCTTTATGGCTCGGATTATGAAAAGCAGAACTATGGACGATATAAATGAAATTGTTTCAACCGTACCCAGTCTACCCTACGCTATAAATATTACGTTTTTTTGTAAAATAAAAGTACTGTTGCTTTGATTCCATTACCTTGTTACGATCAAGTAACCGTCTCTCGAGGTGCTTAGAATTTCAGCATTCTCTAAAGCTGAGTTACAACTTAAAGCAAATGTTTTAACTTACATTTGCGTTAGGCTTCAGGTAAAAAGTACAATGTCCAAACGTGCAACGCGAAACTTGGTAGGGAACTACCGTGCACGGAGATCTTACTAAATACACTTAAATGAAAAAAATGTGGCTAAGTTCTCATTAGAATATTCTAAAATCAAATTCATTTTCTTTCTTAAGCTTGTAATTAAAAATGTTGAGACAAAAGAAAATTTTCTTTCAATTAAATTTTGAAGTTTGAACGTGGCAATTTTTTTATACTTAGTATGTATTCAATTATATGCAAACTCAGTTTTAGGAACCTAAAATTCTGAAATACTTAATTTATTGAACATTCAAAACTTTGAAAAATAAAATTTGTACATGTAATCGAATAAATATAGCAGGCTAAGCTCTATGGAGTCCGGACTACAAAATAAGGCGATTATAAACAATAATATATTTTTTTATATCTTGTCCCTTACTCAAGGTCCAATAAGCCGAAGTTACCGCAAGAGTTAAGAGTCCTGCAGTGCACACATACTGAGTTTTGATTTACACGATTTCATGGAACCTATATACTACGCTGTGCACATACCTTATTCGGCCTTGAAAAGTGAGCTATAGGAATATTATTTCAAAGAAAGAAAAATGAATTACATTGGCAATTTAAATATTTGTATGCACGGAGGTTATGTTTTTGATAAGGCCTAAATGAAAATGGTTTTCCTATTTGTCTCCTATATTTTTGAGAGGAGACGAAAAAAGTATACTATTTAACTTTAATTTGTATATTGTGATGATTAAAGTTTTCGCATGATTGAACATTGAGAATATTTACATTTATATTTAACTTTTCCTTCAAAATTAATTATGGAATAAATTCATACCTGCGGGTATGAATTTGTTCCATCGGACACATGCATGCACGTACTTCACTATTACGTTATGTACGTATATGTTATAAATTTCAAGGTCCTTGATACGATGAAAATGGTCGATATACTTTGATAAGGAATCAGTGAGTATCAAATCCACAATTTTTAGAAAGACCTTCAAAAATCGTCGAATTGTCGATACCTTGAAGCTTAACAAAGATACATTCATAAAGTTAGGGATTCTCTATAATATTTAACTGTTTTGTTACACCACCAAAATATTCGCTCTGAATTTCATTTATTACCTGGATTGTAGGTGGATAGCGTGTGGCTAGTTGTATCTGACCTTGCTCTGCGCATATTTATAAGAACGCTTTTAGTTATTGGGACGTTTTTTTAAAAATCAAGGTAAATTTTTCTGTTGCCCTCCTTTTAAAAATCGTGATTTTTATTCTCTTCTATCTAAAATATACTGGTAATGATTCAAAATCAATATTCATATTGTGATACGTTTCATTTAATGGATTTGACTTCGGTTTTTTGAGTTTACCAAGTTTATTCACCATGCCTAAAATTATTTTTTACATCATATTTATTAAAGATATTGTGGTGCTTTTTTGATAAAATTCAACAACAATTAAACATTTCATAGATTGCGAAATAATAATTAATATATCACACATGAAAAAAACAACATATATTAAAATATTAAAGTTTAAGAATTTATATCGATCAAAATCAGCATAAAATTCTAGTCCTTTAATATTGTTACTTTACACCTTTATACTAATGTTACGTTTCTCCTTTATGACTACAATTGTCTGATACCTCGCAAGCAATACCGTATACGTAATTTTACTCGGTGTATCACGTTTGCTGTTTTGTTTTTTAAATTCCATTCTTAATCTAATTTTATTCTCTAACTTAACCTTATTTTATTTCTATGGTTTTTCAATAATTCTGAATGAAGTTAATGAAAACGATTGTTAGTTCTTTCACCAAATGATATAAGAATTCAAACAGAATATAGGGTTAATTTGAAAAATATCGATATTGAAAAAAAAAATGTAAATTTAGTCCATATTATTAACTTTAGATAAAAACAATATTGTATATTGCTGTTAGCAGGCAAGAGAATTGATTATACCATTATTACTATCGATTGGTTAAAGGTCAACAGTTCACTTCACAAGCTACCTAAAGCTGAAGGGACACAAGTTTTTAAAAATAGATACGTTACATTTCAGGACGTAATCAAGCCTTTTTTTTATTTGAAAGCTTTTCATTACACACATTTTTCTTATCGTATATCAAACTGAATTGTCGGGAAAATTTTATTACCAGAGTCAAACATTATTGTGATAGGATTAAGCGAAGCCAGGTTAATCCCGCTCCCAGGGAGGTTAACTTTTACAGGATATAATTGGAATGAAAAATAGTTGGCATTATATATATCACTAAAAAATGCAACACTGGAAGGAAGCGAATTCTGTAGCAATTTTCTTTAACAATGCTGTGTAGCATAGTTTCTATCTTCATCTTCTGACTATGAACTGATATATATTTTGTGATGGAAATTATTTGCCTAATGATATATTTATAAATTCCATACTAGGCCTTTTGCAAACATATACGTGTTATTTTTTATGCTTACTATTGTTACGTTCGTATCTTTTCGATTAACATTAGGTATTTTTTATTACCACGCTTTAAAACGAATATCAATAGTAAAACTGAAAGGAATCGAAGAAAAACTGACCGGATATTTATTCCTGAGGTGTTACTAAAATGTTTAAAGTTATTCCCCATATCTAAATAATATATATGATTATATATGATGAAAATATTTACTTTAGACTATACGCACGAAATTTTGCATATAGATGCTTCATAAAAACATTTTAATAAACATGTAACACGATATTTTTAAAAATATGAATAAGGCAATTCCACCTATATGAAATGTGGTGACGATTCATAATTTTTTTTATTTATAGTTCGTCAATTTTTAAATTGTGCACAAGTCTACAATGGTTTTTCTCTTTCAGATTTGATTTTGGGGGCTCCGATTACGAGAAAAATGCAAAAAAATTCCATCACTTCAGGATTTTTAAATAGTTAAGAACTGATATTTTATTTTAGTTGTTTCTAAATCAACAAAAATACACTGAATGTTTGCAATTAACAACAATGAATAAGTTCTCATATATAGTTAGTTAAATATAACGTAACCAACAGTACATACCCTTATTTGTTTTAAAAAGGTAGATTTTTGGTCATTTGTTAAGACTTTATTTGACCGTAATTAAAAATTAAATTAAATCGTCATAGAGTTAATTTGTTAGAAGAGAGTTAAGGAGGGTCGATTAATAGATTTTTTTTTATAAAAAACAACATCATTGTTTTTTACAAAATCAGTACTTCCATACAATTTGTAACGCTCGCTTAAAAAATGTCATCGCGAAAGTGTTTAAATTCATCGGACAAGTTTTGTCATATTTGTGGGCAGTTTATTCTGACAAAAGAGCAGCATAATATTACCGAATTTATAAATAACGTTTATAAAATGTATTTTAGCCTAGCAATCGCTAACCAAGACAAACAATGGCTCCCACATAAAATTTGTGCGACAAAGCGTTCGTGAAATTCGAAAGTGGTCAAAAGGGCAGAATAATACCTTTGATTTACAAAAGCCTATATTATGGAGAGAATCTCAGGAATACACTGAAGCTGTTATTTTTGCTATTGAAGTCTACAGGCTATAATTCGAAAACAAAACGGGACTTGGTATGTCCAACCGTGCAATCGGTAACGCGCGCGATGCATCGCGGTTCGAACGTTGCACTGCCATCACCTCCATATTTGGAATCAGTGCAAGCTGAAGACATGAGCAGTAATGTCGAAGAGGTATTTCAACCTATAGCTTAATTTGAGCCAAGTGAAAGTGGAACACAATCATGTTCATAGTCAAAACTCAACGACTTAACGAGCGATCTAAACCTGCCAAAAGATGCAGATGAACTTTTTGAATCAAGACTATCAGAAAAGAATATGCTTGTTCCTGGCACCTCATTTTCTTGGTATCGCAACAGAGAAAAAGACTACAAGACAGACATTTTTTCCGAGATCGTGATCTAGTGTATTGCAAAGACATTCCTGGCTTAGTGAAAATGTTTAACATCGAATATGAAGCGAAGGAATGGAGATTGTTCATACACTCATCAAAGCGAAGTTTGAAAGTAGTTCTTTTGCATAATGGTAATAAGTAAGTTCAACTGCCAGTCGCCCACTCTGTACATTTGAAAGAATGCTACGACGATTTGAAAAATGTGTTCGTTAAAATAAATTACGTACAAAACGGTTGGATGGTCCGTGGAAATCTGAAAGTTATAAGTATGCGGTCAACAAGGTGGCTACATAAAATACCCTTGCTTCTCTGCGAGTGGGATAGTTGAGACAGAGAACAACATTTGACAAAGAAAGAATGACCACCGTGAACTGAACTAGTACCTAGAACCAAAAATGTTGTGAGAGAAAATTTAGTCCTCTTGGAAAAAGTTTTGCTACCCCCTTTACACATAAAACTGGGAATTATGAAACAATTCGCAAAGGCGCTGAATAAAAAAGGAGAAGGTGTTAAATATCTACACCAAGTGTTTCCATTTCTATCTGAACCTAAAGTGAAAGAAGGTATTTTTGCTTGCCCGGACATAAAAAAATTGATGAGAGACACAACTTACCATGAAAAATAAAGTGGAATTGAATAAAATATCTGGAAATATTTTAATAAAGTAGTGAACAATTTCCTAGGAAACCATAAAAGTCGGAATTGGGAAGAAAATTACTATAAATTAGTGAAGAGTAGGGTAAAAGACTTCATCAGGATTTTAAATAAATAGAAGGTTGCTATCAGGGAAGGTAGAATAAAGGGATTATGGCAGAGTATTATTAGTTGCTAAAGCGAGATGATTGAAGTCGGTATTTTAGGCGAAAATCTCACAAGCGGAGCTTCGGTGAAAAAATAAAAGATACCATAAAGGTATTTAATAGTTCTAATTTATTTATTGACGTGATTTAAATGTATTCATAATATTTAAATGCCTGTAATTGTTTTTTATTGTAATATAAATTGTTTAAATATTGAATATATTTGGCGTTAATTTTGTAGAAATTCATTATTCACATTTAAATGAAACTACGTGATGTAGTATTATTTCCACTTTCTTTAATTTATTTACCACGACCTAGGTTTCGTTGTATTACATCTTCAGGTGGGATATTAGCAAAGATTATCTTTGATAATTTTTTTACTTAGTAAAGTTGACTTTTGGCGATTTTATGCATGGAAGCATCGTACATCACATCGTAGGACCTTTCGAAAAAAAAATTGGGAGTGAATGGGAAAAATCTAAGTACATATTCGTAATCAGCAAATACCCTAAGATCAGCTATCAAATCCAAAAAGGGAAAATAAAAGTTAGAATTTGCAGACCTATTTTCCTCAAATAAATTCCATTTGCCAAATCCTTAAAAATGACATTCAATATGATCAGCGCCCTTCTATAATTATTGAGCTATAGGACTGAAAATTTCAAGAAAATAACATTTGATCAAAAATTTAAAAAAAAATTATTGCATTTAAGTAGTATTTATAACTACGGAGCCCAACGTCAACATTTTATTAATATACCGTCAATGTGTATTTGAGAAATTGTCTTACTTATGGGTATACATTTACGGGTATACATTGAAGGTCCACCTTGACATATTAGTGGGGGTTTTCAATAATACTTGAGGAGTGAAATTATAGCTATAAATATGTGCATTATTTTTCGTTTTTAGATTTTTTTCGAAGTCTTGAACGTCATTGAAACCTCTTATGTAGTTCAGACGTAATTGAGGCAAATGATCGTACACATGCGCTTCTTGTATATCATTAGCATTTACGTTATACTAGCAAAATATGTGCCTATAATATTTATATTTGCTTACAACTGCATGTTGCAGACAATTTAATAAATTTCTTTTTTTTGTAATATATAAATATATAAGTACAAAGACAGAGAGTAACGGCAACTGTATTACTTTTCTATTATCAAAGATATCTAATGCTCTTTTGAATTGTTATAATTCACTACAGAGAAACTATCACTTATCAAAATTTGAAAATAAAAGTATTAAATCGTATTATTTTGGTGTATCATTTCCAAGATTCTTGATAAAAATTACTTAAAAAAAAGATTTACAGTTAAAAGAGGGGCTTAAGAGGAATGTGAAAAACGGCAGTTGATGAGAAACGGGTATTTGAATAAATCTCTGTTGTTTCGCTTCGCTTGTGCCTTTACGGATTGCGCCAAAGTATAATCTCAACTCGTAGGGATGCCTATCTATAATTTAGCTATAAAATTCTCTTTAGGATGTTTCCAACATTTCTTTCAAACTTAAATCTTCACCAAATTTCTCGATAATATTCTCTTTTTCTTGTGTAAAGTATGTTAAAAAATATCATTTTTATGTGAAACATTATAAATAATTTCGAAAAAATGAAGATGTATAAAAAATTAAAAATAAATGATATCATATTTTTAAATGCAAATGTTGAAACGAATATTGGAAATATTGAAAATAAATACTTCGTTATTTCTATGTAAAATATTAACATATTTATTACTCGCTGTTGTTCTGCATAGTGATCATATAATTAAGCAATTAAAATAATAATCAAAATAAAACACAATTTAAACAATACACACATTGAACTTTCCCCGTAGTCAATTTAGCTTTACTTTTATAGATATACACAGCACTAATGTTGCACAACACATGCTTATAGCTACAGATATACTGTTAACATTAGCATGTTGCTGACGCGAACCCGTAAGATTTTTCCTTACCAAAAATCGCTAACGCGCCTAAAGAAGTTTTCACTTCAAAAATTCGATACTTCATTATGATTATAAGACTAGTATATTCAATATGGATTATTTTTTTTCCTTTCATTTCATTTCCTCCATCGATAAGCCAGTGTTCTGATTTTATATAAATAAGGCGAATTTAACCTTGAGCCGCTAATAATATAAACTAAATAACAAAATGACTTGTTTTTATGTAATAACAACGGAAATGTTCTGTAACATCTAAAAATTGAACATTTCAGATTCTAGGTCGCGTTTTATCTAAAAATATGTGTATATACATATATATATATACACTTAGAATCATAGACTCGTTAGTACTTCATGGATGGCATGCATTTTTACCTATGGTGTTGTTTAATATTGCTTCATGAAGACGATTTCATTATGTAGATCGGTTTCCTTTTTTCACTAATGATAATAAAAAATAATAATACAAAACGAGATTGAAAATAATTTATGTATAACCACTGAATATTATACGTATACTTTATTTACTTCTATTGGACTCCTAATAATGTTGATAAAACATAATCAGCGTTAATCGAAATGTTAATGCAACGTGAAGTACAGATATTCCTTTTCTTAAGAGCTTATTTGCCATGAGATATACGAGGATTTCAATTTGCGTAATCATATCTATTTAGCTGAACTTCGGGAATTTAGGTAATTTTTTTAGGTTTACGCCAAGTAGGTAGCTAGCGGTCATTCGTTACAAAAATGAATTCTGTCCAATTCATTCGTAAGTCTATGATTAATGATAGGATATACATCTTATGTTTATGTTTTTTTTTTCTATTTCAATGGTTACAACAAAATTGTTCTGTCTACCGTACAAAGCGGGATTTTCACTGGTAGTTTTATATGGTTGAGTTCTTGCGGTTTAGAAACACACGGCTTGATTGTTTTGTTTAACTTCAATAAGCACGATAATATGTGTATGTGAGTAAAAAGTGTATATCAAAGAGAGCTGTAAAAGATACATAGACAACACATAAAGAGAAAAATGCAATGAAATAAAAGTATATGGATGAATACTTCAAGTCACCATTATTAATATGACATGAAAGTTTACAAAACAGATAAAATTACCATATCGAATTGCAACCAAGAATTTATATATCAACAAACTTATTAAAAGTAGTAATTTCGATTTGATATGGTAATTCTACGACTAACGGAGAAGGCTCGTAGAAATCATGTTACATAAAAGATTAGAGACTTCAAGGAAACAGTAATTCGCTAAGTGCCTAGTTCTGAAACATAATGAATGCTTGAAATGCCATTTTGTAATAAATCTGAAATGAAATAGAATATAAAAAAGAGAGCAAAAAATAGATAGAAGGTTTTCTCAAAAACTTAGATTAAATTTTAAATACCTTTGAACATTAGTTGGTATAAAGTGAGTAACAGCAAAGTGATGTCTTGAGATTTGCTGCTAGCTCCATTAAAACCTCTTCCAGCACTATAACATTCGCTCTAATTAATAATATTTTGTAAGGAATAAAAAAATTTAAAGTGCTATGATCAGTTGCAGTTTCAGTCATAATATATTATTTGCCTCACTTGGTCATCAAGCTACATTTATTGAGGAGGTACTAAAAAATATTGTATGTTCATAAATATGTATTACCACATTTATTAGTCATATTAATAAAATTTTACAAAAACATTTTACCAGTCCTTTTAAATTGTAACGTTTTGATTTGTATTTATTGAACTATTGACAGAATGCTATGTACTGAAATGCAAAACTGATTGGAGACCCGTTCTAACACCACGTCCAATCTTTAAATGATCAAGAGTGTTCGTTTTAATTGTTATCAGTGAGGTCATTGGATAATATAATTTTAAAAACTGATTACATCAGCTGCTATCTCGTGTCAAAAATGCTACAGAATTGAATCAAAAAAGTTTTAATTTTTAACACTTAAATTTAAAATAATATTTACCGTTAAAAACCTTTTCTGATATTAATGAAATTTCAAGATAAGTATTTAAATCACTTAGCTGCATTGTATAGTAGTATATCATAAAATCATTCTCTATTCGCCAAACAGAAAAGTGTGCACAAGGAATTGAAGATATAATATATAAAGGACAAGGAATTGAAGATATAAGATACAAGGAATTGATAAAAATAATTTTATTGACAAAATATTGAATCGAGCTACAATATAACTAAAAATTTTAATGAAAAGAAAGTAATAAAAAGAAAGATGAAATAATATTTGATCAAAACTTTTAAACGTTGCTGCAATGTCTTTAATTTAATAAGTTAATGCGGTTTCTAGAATTCATAAAAGCAACAACTATTCGACATGATAACAATGCACTTATTTATATACATTAAATTACAATAAATTTACGAAGAGACGAAATATTTTGGAAAAATATAACTTCTAAATAAAATAAACACTTATTTTCAGTTTCTACAAAATCATACAAAGTTTGGAGCTGGGTTGCTCCAGCGAAAAAAACAGTATTTTAAATCAATTTTCAAACTTTTTCCTCCAAATGGATATAGAAACTTATTATTGTGGTCAAATGAAATGCACCTAGCTCCGTTTTTAGTTTTATCCTCGCTCGTTTCGGTCAGATTACGAAATTAAAAACTTATTTCGTATTTATAAACGTATTTACAAATTTTTAAAATTACCAAGAAAAACTTTTAGCAGATTCTTTTTAGATCATTTTAAAAATTTTACAAATTTTGTACCATTAGCTATACAATTTCAATTTAATTGAAACTAACGGTTATTAAATTGTTAAATACCTCAATAAAAAAAATCATTAATTTCAAGAGCCATATGTTTAAAACGAAGATATTTTCAATGTGTGTTTATTTTAATTGTATTTAGTTTTATTTTTAAATGTAGTTTAATAATAGTAACTTTACCCCGTTATCGTATAATGAAATATTAAATTCGAGCGTAATCATTAAAATATGCAATATCCCATGAATAATGACATCTGTTTATTTAAAATAAAAGCACCAAAATAAAATTGCATTTCATATTCGCATTGCCAAAAGCTCGGTTTTAAAATTACGTTAATTGAGCTCGCGTGTACTTAACACCAGGTAGAAATTCGATTTATTTTCACTGATAAGTTTATTTAATGTTTTCATGAATAGCTAGGTTGAAGAAATTGAGATTTCTCTCATGTTGAGCTTCTTCTAAATTTTCTAGCGTTAAAAAGTTTAAGTAGAGGCTATGAGATTTATTTCTGTCCTACTTTACAAAGTCAATTAACTTGCTTGAAGTGGATATTAATTACTTACAAGTGACACTATTTGACTTTACAAAATTTAATCTGCGTCGTCAACTTCGGACCTTTGAGAGGGAGGATTCTATGGAGGCGTAATCAGTTGAATTTTCTATTGAGTGATTTATGTCCTGTTCCCGTGTTGGCTCATTATTGTGATTCAAATGGGGTACTTGTTAAGACTTAAAACTATTTTCATAGTTGTACAGGGTAATTGGAAATGGTTTTGGGAATAAACAAATTTGAGTCTTACGAATCGTTCAATTCTGATTACGTTTATGAGGTTATGTGTAATTTGACTCGGAGCACAACAAACATTATTCAATTTATTTATCGCGAACACAGCATGACTCATATAATTGTAATAACCCATGATGGATTACAAATTTTACATATGTACCTTTAACTTCCAACTGAAGTTTGATAATACATACCTCAACATATTATACAATTTTACTCTGCAAATATAATATAAAAAAACCTGTTTCAGTAAGAAGTGCGGAATGTTTAAAAAGTAATTAATTTTTAGACTTCAGCTATAGTGTATTTTTATAACCGCAGAGTAATAAAATGTATACCCAATATATTAAGACAAAACTAACAATTTTTATGTTTTTGTTTAAATACCGAACTGTAACATTTTATTTTAGGTTACGATAGCAGATAATTAAGTTTTTGTCATATAATTTGTTGTACGTACATTTGTCACATAACTTGTTGTACGTATTTACCTACCAAGGTACAAACTTAACTACCAATTTCTTTTGTAGCTAGAAACTAGCTAACGTCAATATAAGTCAAAGATTAACTGCTAATTGTGACCCAAAAAACTGGTCAAGGAAAGTTAAACTGGAGAAAATATTATGAATTTACTCCTCATTATTTTGAGTTCTTTTCCCACTTTCCAGTACCGTCTTCACGCCTCACTCACCATCTGTGGCGAAAATACTTACAAATATATTTTAAATGAGTTCAAACAGGATATCGTAGCCCATCATCAGGTCATCACCATATTTACACGGAGCCGAAATAATTTCCTCTCCAACAAAATTGAATATGGAGAAACACTGGAGTGTTGATGAATTGAATTTTAGGAACCCACCAAAAACTGATTGAGTCTATGCTTATAATTCAAATTTGAAACTGTCGTAAGACATAATTGAACTTTCATAAAACTTATTCAGTAAGAATAAAAAGTAAGCAGAGAGAAGATGAATACATAAAATAATGTGTGAATTTCTGTTCATAAATTTTAAAATAGTCTCCGATTCCTTGTAACAATAGTCAAAGATTTTATCCCGCTTCCTAAAGATTTGGTTTACATTCATGTCATAGACACGACAGCCATCTTTAATATGTTATCCAAATAATTAAAACAATAACATTGAAAAACTTTTTAAGAGACATTTCATTTAAAATAAACAAAGGAAAATTCATAAGAGTTAAAACTATCCGAATATTAAAACTCTTTAGCAACCTCTTTCATAATCCATCCTTATCTAGGAGTTATTTTGTAAGTATTTAGTATTACTTTTAAGTAGATTTGTTGAGTTTGTAATATTGCAAGCTTTTGTTTAACATTTTTATATGTATATGACTGATTTTTTGAGTTATAAATCTCAAGGCAGAAAAAATTTACTCGTCGGTTCACTCTCATATTCGATTATTAATATATTTTTATCCCAAGGCTTTTGAAGCTTGCTGAATTAAATGTAGTTAAATTACGAAGCTTTTCATTCAATCAATGAAATGATGAGAATGTTCAATCCACAGCCATTGAATAATTATTATTCACCTTTTTGTTAATGACATTATAATCTAATCAATTATATGGCTGTTTGTGCTCCAGACGAATCTATACTTAAATGCAAAATTTTTGAATTTGATAACGATCTGCATTGTACCCAAATTTATACAGTCTTATGCAATATATATATATATATATATATATATATATACATATATATATATATATATACATATATATATATATATACATACATATATATATATATATATATATATATATATATATATATATATATATATATATATATATATATAATCTTATACCCGAACCTGCCATTTTTGTGACAAGGTAGAATAAATAATCTTAGTTGATCTAATTAAGCTAATTTTACATACAAAATTGTTTGTCAAATATCTTTTCGCTTAACATTTATTCCAATCCTTTCAAAAAACTAGTTAATTACGAACAGAGCTCACTATGGGGATTCCCTATTCACTTAGACACGAGATACTGTAATTTTCAAGTATTGATGCGAATAAATTATATGCTTATGTAAAAGTGTCCACAAAGACTAACCGCAAGGAAATAATTGAATAAAATAAAAATAAATATTTCATCAAAGAGAGCGTCAGGATTTCTTAGTCGTTAACTCAACTTGAAATATAAATTTTATTATAAATTATAGTATACAGATAATCAGGAGACTAAAAACGATATGGTTTGTTTTTTTGCGTAAAATATCATTTTTTATTACGTTACAGTTCTTTTATATTACGAAAGCTACTAACGAAATGAGCTAAGTGAGGCGGGCTGCTGGCGAGTCGACGAACAAAATGAAGCGCGAAAATTCTCCGGTACTCAAATAAATTGTGCCTCATTTGTAATGCTACAAACTAAGTAATAGTTACACCACGCGCGTACACGTGGGTTTTCTTAAGCACGAAATTCAAAACATATCAAATTATTATAATATTTAAAAATATCTGAAAAACATAAATATCGCCGATATATCAGTATCTATATCGGATTTGGATGCATTCCTGGTTTAAAAAAACCCGACGGTCAGGCAGTTTATATCTATGTATAAAATTTTACTTTGGTGTGCAAAGTTACAACTTAACGAAAGTAGAAACTACTTGGAAATTCATAAAATGACTATTCTTTCCGGTTTAGCTTCCACCGAAAACGCATTTATACTCCTTGTTTAATTATATTATATGATAAAATTTGAAGAGAAATTCAATTGAACGATAATATTCTAAATGGGCATGTCTTCACAACATTCTATTGTTTTAGATATATTTCCTAATATTTCTGAGGATTTAAAACAATAAGGATTTAATAAATAAAATGTAGGTATAATTGAAAATTATTTCACGATAACATTAAACTAAGAAACATATTTGAGGTCAAACAAAGAAAAACGTAATAAATGGAAACGCCACATACCAGGTACAAAATTTCCATCAATAATGCATTTTTGAGAAATCGGAATTTGATCATCCCCAAAAACATGAGTAAGTGAAATTGTATTCGTGTTCCTGATTATAGACCCTAACAAATAAATTTTAAATGAATTTGGGCTATATAAGCCTTCTTTCTTTTTATTTTATCGATACAATATCTATATGCAAAGCCATCGTTTTGTCACTAACACATATATATGTATGTTTATGCACACAATTCCGTGACGCGGGAAAGGCAGAACATGTATGTTAAGTCGTAGCACGTTAAGTCTATGGTTTAATACGAATACGTTCCAAAGAAATATATAACTCTATTTTATGTTATTAAATTTATTTCATATGCTTACTATGCTATACTTACTTAATTGTACTTTCCATTGCATTGAAAATTGAACATCTGTCGGTGAATAAAGATGCCATACTATAAATACTCGAAATAAAATTAATTTCGATGCCACCTGAATGCAGCTCTGTGTATTCTGTGATAGCTTGTGCATCAACTGATTGCATAAATATATTGTAAAAAAAGGCGAGGGCATACATCGAACAAAATTGAGCGGATTATAGTGCCTTAACATACAACGAAGATAGGAACAACGGCGCAAAAAAATTGTTAAGAAAAACGGGCCCAAAAAAATTGTTAATAAGGAATAATATTTACAGTCAAATATTCTCTCTATAGGAAGCTAATAAAACTTTCAATAGAATAAAGCTCCCAAACGGAAAAAGAAAATAGATTTATTATAGAATATGGGAACTGAATTGTAATTATTTTTAGAAACCTGCATAATATTTTTTTCTTTAATTTTAAGAAGCCCAGAACAACTTCTCATTTAAATTTAATAAATCGCTTGATTAACAAAGTAATTTAAGTCCAAAATAATGCCAAACCCATAAATATTTTTTCATACACTAAACTTGAAATGTAGTAAATTTGACAATTAAAATACTAACATATTGGAACTTGACGGATCGCTGCGCTGCATTAAATTATATTAAAACGTAATTATCGCCGAATTTTTGTTGCGTTACTAATATCGTATGGTGAAGTGTCATCTTATCTTATATCTTGAAAAGACTATGTGGCATAATCTCAGGGATATGCTTCAAAATGTGCAAAAATTGTCTCCTTTGTTTAAAAACCATGGAAATAAAAATCGTAAAAAGAAACATGATTGATGAAATATAACTAGAAATTTACGGGAAAACTGCAGTATAAGCACTGTATTGCTAGGTTTGTAATTTGATGAAATATAGGATAATATTACGCCTATGACGGTGAAAAATAATATGAATATTTGTAATATTTTAATTAGAAACACTTTTTTACCCATGAATGTCTAAATTTTATAAGCAAGTTGTATTGTGTACATATGTATGTACCGAATATTTTATTCATTGGCAACTCTCTCAATAATATTTTAAATTAATTTGCTTCTTTACACGTATGCTTAAGAAAACTTCAAAAGAATGTAAATTATGTATTTATCGAGTTCTCTATAAAGCATCTACTTACAAAATTTTATGTCGTAAAGCTAAATTTGTAGACCGTCAAACTATTGCAGACGAATATACGAAATTGGAATGACCAAATACACTATTTTAAAACAAGGCCGTAATACCAAAAATACGCTGCGAAAATATTCTGCCATATTTTCATCACAAATATCGGAAAGTTTTTCTTCAATTCTTTTCACTTTTACCGTCGGTTCATCTATAACTATAAATAGCTAATATTAATCGAACGATTGTAAATAATACACAACAACAATACGTGGGAGCAATAAAATATATGTATTCAAAGAAGATATAACATTTAATCTGTGAAATAAATTCAAACAATTTATTCCCGTTGTAAAATGTATACCAATAAATAGTCAGAATACGGCTAGCAAAATATTACTATTCAGTATTGTTAAGGAACATTGCGCCACAAATTTCCTCGTGCGCTATAAATTGTGTTTTCTAATAAAATAATAAAAGACAAAATTCTTTTTTTTTATTATGCTATGTTAAACCTCCCCCTTAAAGTTAACCCTCCCCCCAAGCGATATAAATCTGGCGTTATTTAATCCCATGACAATAATGCAGGGCTCTGGTAACAACATTTTTCCTATTACCTTCTTCTTGAATTATATAGAACAGAGAGAAGCAGTAACAGAGATGACCAGTGGTCTACTATTTTTTAAAACGCTTTGGATGATTTAAAGTTTTATGTAATAATAATTCTAAAAGATAGTTTATACTATAGTCCTGTAGTTAGTAGATCTATAGAACATAACTTAAAAGATATCATATATATATATATATATATATATATATATATATATATATATATATATATATATATATATATATCACGTGTCATAACACGTGTGGGTTACACATGAAGTTAGTAATCACATAGGCTTAGATTGAAAATAATCAAATAAATTTAAATAGACGTAACATCTATGTACAACATGTGAAGCCGATGATCAGAAAACCTTCATTCTGTTTGGACTGGAGCTGTTATGAAGTTTTTAGCAAATTGAACGGCGTACCCAGACTTGCCCATATACATGCACATATATACAATGAAACGAATCGAATCATAGCTTTGGTGAAATATAAGGGTCGTATGATAAAACCAATTTTTTTATTCGCTTCCTATCTATAATTATTAATTTATAAAATGAGTATAGAGAAAACGAATTTCGTTTCTTTGTTATTTTTACAAATAATGTTGAATATTACGCTCTCATTTCTAGGACTATATATATATATATATATATATATATGTATATATATATATATATATATATATATATATATATATATATATATATTAGCGTGTCCCTTATATCATGTGCCGACAAGGCATCATTGTTTTTCTAAACAACGGTTTTAGAAGACTTAGTTGCATGTAAGCTACATTATGATCAAAATACATATTTTATATTAGAAAACAGTGGAAGATTAATTTAGGTTATGTATTTATTTATAAAATTAAAAAAGATATATAATTCAGGATTCAGGATACTTTCTTTTTAAAGTATCTTTCTTGCAATCTGGGTACAACTTTCTGTGTTCTTGTACACAACGTAACAAGAACTGTTTTTGTTCTTCTGCAGCAGTTATTAATCCATGAAAATCTTGCATGAGCTTCACGCCTCTCTCTGCTGCATATCATTTTTTTAGCTTCCTGAAAGGAAGGGATTTGTTCCCATGAAGAGACGTCTTCGTGGAGAAAAGCGTTATCAATTTTTAACCGCGATAATAAATTTGTGCTCTTGATGGTCACGAAATCACTCAAACGTTTTCCTGAAACAATAAAAGAAATATATTAATAAAATTATCACATTTTCTAATGATAAAATTAAAAAAAAACGCTTATTCAACTCACCGTACAAAGAAGCAGATATTTCTTCCTTCGATGGAATATATCTCTTCCCAAAATCATACAAACTTTACCTTTGTAAATTCGATACGATATCAGCTTTGGTTTGTATATCAACTTCATCATCAAATAATGAAAATAAAACTATTTCTTCTGATAAATACCACAAGTGTTGGCTGAACTCAGTCAAAGCTGCTTTAGAAATCACTTGGTCGACCGTTTCGTAGTTTTTCAATGTTTTTAAGAAACATAAATCTAGATCGGGGCTTTTACCGCCAAATTGCACTCAAGCCGGGGCTTTACATAAGCCATTGCAATAAATAAGCAAACATGCAGTGCTCGTTTGTCCTTAGCACTCATTTTAAACTGTGATTGCAGCAAGCATATCTTTAAAGAGTAAATAGCTCTTGCGATCCATCTTGCCTGATGCATGGCGCCAGGTGGTCTGATTTTAAATTTCTTTTCATTATCTCCCCCCAAAAATACTATACACAGTTCAATTAACTCTCGATAATCGTCACGTATAACAGATTTCAGTAGTTCTTTTTTATAATAATGAATAAGTTCGTTAATCATCGTTTCACAAAAATATTTCTTTACGAAATCAGTATATGTTTCGGTAGCAGTTGCATTAACGTTCTTCCAATTGTCTCTAATTTTTTTAAATAACGGGATATTGGGACTGTTAGTAACTTGATGGAATTTTTATTCAAACAAAAATTTCAGTACTAGTTCATACATATGATGGCGGCAAGTAAAAAGGAACAATTCCCTTTCTAATTTTTGCTCCAAGAGCACACAAGCCCCATTTAAGCGGCCTGTATTAGAAGCCGTTGTGTCGCAGCACATAATCTGTACCTCGTCATTGAGATCCCAATCAGAAAGGGCATTTAAAACAGCTTCAGCTTGATCTTTGCCAGTAGAACTATCGAGTTTTGGCACTGCTAGAAGTTGGTCTTTTTCTCCGAATGAAATGAGAATTGGCAAGCGTTCTTCTTTTGAACCTGTCACATTTAAACCGGACAACATCTTTCTATCCCAATGAATAGTTACAATTTCAGGCACGTTGTTCTGAAAATCAGTTTTTATCGATTCTGCTCTCTCTTTTCTCATTTGGGTTCGAATTCGTTGAATAGAAGACTTGTTGATAGGAAAGTCTTCACAACTGAGACCAAGTGCTAAGAAACCCGAACGCCCTGGCTCTCTTTGTTTTTGTAAAAATATTTTGTCTTCCTCTATTTTGATTCTTTGTAGAGCATCGGCATGCGCGATATCAAATAAATTATCTAAATCTTTTTGGAACTTCTCCTCGCGGTGCTTATAAAGGTCCTGTGTTTTTTTACAGTTTTTTGTAGCCCTCTCCAAACATGGTAAAGATCCACAAGTTTTTTCACACAATTAGGTACAGCTCTGGTAGGTATTCTAGCTTTTTCCCAAAATATGATGCACTCACGAATCACAAGATTTGCACTCTCATCAACAGTCAATTTTGCCTCGCGAATATTAAAAAACAGAACTGTGAGAACTTGACGATTAGACGGAAACTTTGCATCCGTTATTCGGTGATTTATCTCACCAACCAAGAAAATATTTTTCTTATTACTTCTAAGTTCCACTGACATCTTAAAAATAAACTATTATGCACGTTAATTAAGCGATATGCCGGTGAAAACTCGGAAACAAATAACTACAAGAGCGAGTACGCGCCGGTCATCCGCCTTACTTGTATAAACATGTTTCGCGCTCAATTCGGCACGGGTTGCGGTGCTTCAAATAAGATAAATATTTATTTTCGAGTGTTTTATGGCCAAATGAAAAAAATTAGAAGGTATGCGTTACAAAATAAAAACTGAAAAATAAGGGACACCCTAATATATATATATATATATATATATATATATATATATATATATATATATATATATATATATATATATATTATATACAAGAAGAATAATAAAAAATTTAATTCGTGTTGATAATTTGTCACTTACATGTTAATTATTAATTATGGAACAATAATAAATATTTTAATAAACCTCTTAGCCTATTTTTCGTTACAGTACTCTTAACATATACTGCAGTGTATCCAATCTTTAGACTAAGTGTCTTCTTTGGTTCTGTATTTTTTTCTCTTTATTAAAAGTATCTTATAATTACAATGGGTTGCACAATTTGACTCATTTTTTGTTTTTATTTTCGGTACAAAACCAAGTTCTCAACTTACTAAGTTTATTGTAAAACTGCAAAAATAACAAACCAGACACATCTCACTTTGCTAAACATGTCATTGAAAATAATCATCACCCTCATAATGATAATGCCCCCTATATATTACAAGTAAGGTAAAAACTGAATATCCCAGAAACATTAGAAATAAACAGACATAACAAAGACACCAAAGTTAATATATTAAATGAACAACTAAATATAATTTCATCACCCATACTTAATATTTTCTGGACATAATATAATTAGACAACATTGATACTACAGTACTCTTCAAATTGTTTCAGCCCAAATACACATATAAATATAAGTATACAAAAAAAATAAAAGAAATGAATAAATAAATATATATATATATATATATATATATATATATATATATATATATATATATATATATAAATACATGTTAATAATTAGTGGCATAACCTTGTTCTAACTTTCAGATACCCTTGCTTTTGTATAAATATATTACCGAGAATAACTTCCATTTAATTTTATTACATACACCGGAACATTTACATTGTACAACCTCATATAATAACAACAATATAAATGCTGTTGGATGTTCCTAAGAGTTAATCTTTGCTAATAACCCACCTGAAAATGTAATATAACGAAACCTAGATCGTGGTAAAGAACTTAAAAAAATTAGAAATAATACTACATCACGTAGTTTCATTTAATTGTGAATAATGAATTTCTACAAAATTAACGCCAAATATATTCAACAATAAATTCATGTAAACTTTCAAACTTTATAATGAATCTGAGACGAAATAAGGCTGATATAAAATAGTTTATGCTCAAAAATATTTTGAAATGTGGAATATAATTGAAATTTGTTTAAATAATGATGATGATGTTTTCTAGCAGTCGACTTTTCGGGCTTATACCCGAAGAGTTCGAAAGAAACCTCGTTATCGTGAACAGAGTCATCTGACCGTCTATCCACCCTACCGCCGGTCACAGTCTTCTAACTTCCAAACAAAATAAGATGAGGTCGGTAAACCGCACATAATATTTAATTCCTTGTTCCTTTTAAATTATAAACACAATTTATAATTATATAAAACTATATTTCGACGGAGTTACCGACATTTAATAGGCTAATAGGAAGACTGAAGTAAACTTTTGTCTCCAGATATTCGTTGACAAGAACTCTTGGTATAGAGTAAATTAAGTTTTTTAATTTTTTTTTAGTTCAAAAATAATCTTTTTTTTTACCGTTAACATTTTGAATTCTTTCGCGTTACTACTCTCATATAAAAAAAATCATTTACAATCAACTGATCATAACTTAACTAATTATAACTGCTCTTTCTAGACTATTTTCCTTACCAGTTCTATATAAAAATATTACTATATAGGAAGCCGCAACCGGCATTAATATTTAGTTATATCTTATATTTGAACATGAAATATTTATATTTATAAGTATTCCGTTTATGAAATAACAAATATTAGATTACATCATGTTACTTTCAAATATATAACAGTACAAAATTCATAACTTTTTACTGCTTTATATTTGACTCCTGAGTCGGTTTTATGTTTTTTGTACGACTACAATCATGAATCAACAATACCAAAAATCTAGAATTAGTAAGTATTAAACAATAGTAGGATATAAAATTACAATTGCAAGGCTCTTAAATTACCTTATGTCGACAAACAGTAATATAATTAGGTTGTTGTTAACAAATATCTAATATAACCTTATCATTTCTAGAGTAAATTTTGAGAAAATAGTACGAAGAGAATGAACTCAACATTAATAACATGAACGTTAGATACGATAAAAACATATCTCAATGTCTTTACACAAACATGAAAAATAAAATAAAATTCCTTAAAAAAGATAATAGTCCTTAGAGACATCGGATTTACGTAGTATTCTACGCGTTGAAGAAACCGTTGGAGTTTGTAAACCTTTCCGGACATGAACCTACAGATATTTTCTGTTGTGGCCAATTATTTCTTTTCAATTCTTCGAAGTCAGAGCTTGTCCTTTTTATCCTATTTTTAAATCATGTAATATTTTTTATATTATTTTATAAAGGTCCCTAGACTTCGTACCATGATTTTCTTTTAAAATTAAATTATTACATTTGGCGACATGTGAATTGAGAATGCGAATATAACGAGTTTGTAACCAATGGCCATGTTAAAATAATAGTATTTATATATGATTACAGCATTAAAGAATAAATAATTTGCAATATGCTTCTTCCAAGATATGATTTACAGTAGTAGCAACTTTAAAGTAGCTCTCTTCCTTTATGATGTGATATCTATTCTTTTACGATGTTATCGACGAAATTGTGTTTTCTTTTCCTATCATGTAAAACTCACGGAGATAGGCGTAATATTTTTTGAACATCGTATAGAAAATAAAGTCGAAATAATTAAATTAACTTATAGCTTCATTGCTCTACGCAAAATCTTCAACAATCAAAGTAATAACTCACTACATGTTACTTATTTTATAAACGACATTGTTTATGGTTCCGTACTTGAAAAAAAACGGGACCGTTAAAATTTAATGTCCTACTTATTAAATTAAAATAAACTAGAAAGGTGTTATCTTAATATCGAAGTATGGGAGAGTCAATATTACAAAATACATAAGAATTAATCAATATATCTGGGTTAACTAGCTTGGGAAATTATAGATAAATATTAAAATATGAGTTCCGTGAATTTTAGTCTTTTCAATGAAGGACGGTAGGTGAATGCAAAAGTCGTCGGTAATTCTTTTTTTTTATATTGTTGCTTTTCATATTGTTGCTGTTATTTATTATTTCTGTTAATTTTCTTATTGTTGCTGTTCTTTTTTATTTTCTTATGAGAGAAGGCTTAATGACATAAATAGAAATTGAGGCTAATCAAAATTCGTGAAATTTAAATCCATTTCGAATCGAATGCTTTTTTGGAGCAAATTTTTTTAGTTTTCCCTTTCAAATATTGTTATTAATTCCAAAATTTGTTATTCATTTCTTGTTTTTTAACTTCACACTTTGTAAATTATGCACATGGTATTCATGTGTGAGGTTTCTTTAAACGAGAGAATTCCAATATTTTCCAAATTGAAAATAATAAAAGCCAAATATATTAAAAATATTTGTTAGGTTCGTTCCTATTATTACCATGGAAACTAGTCTTCGGCCTCTCGCAATCTTTTCAAAGACCGTTTGAGGTAAACATTCAATATTTGGGACTGTTAAGGAAAATAATATAGTAGTAAGACACAGACGATGGAATTATTTTAAGATAGTTTGTAATGCGGAATTGAAGGCGCATTCCGGACATCAGGGCCTAACTTGTACCACAGTTACAACATGCATATAATATAATTTAGGAGTATATAAAATAAGGAGAGTTCATTATTTCCTGAATTCCAAATATTAGTGAAGAAAAAAGTAGTAAATTAAATCAAGATAATGTTTAATAACTACCGATCAGGCTCAACTTCACACGGGTGTATCTTAGTTTAAACAAAGATATTGATTAAAATATTTCTATGAAAACTACGTTAAGTATCTCCTCTCTAGAAACTAGAATGAACAGATTATCTCGACGTAATTAATTAAATAAATCAATCACATTGAAAAGCATTTATTTTAAGTAACGATTGGTCGCTATTTCTCAAGGGAACCTCTAATCATATGCATTTGTCCACTGTAGCGGACAACACTATTACCGTGAGCGTGGTCATCCCGCTTACTCAAAAAGACATTTGTAAACAAACTATTCATCCAAATAGTTAAATGTGTACCATAATTCTCACCTGAATTGAATACGTGAAACGAAGAAAGTGAAAATTGATTTCATTTATTGTGTTCCGTACCATAAAAGAAAAAATGTACACATTTTTAAATCACTCAAGTGTTCGTTTATCTATCACAGCCATTTCTCTCAATAATCGCTTGAAGTAGAAACATGAAATTTGACATAATACAGTGGCAACAAACATATTAACCCGCATTCACTAATACTCAAAATTATAAATTATATGGAAATTTTAATGGAAAAGAGACTTCAAATAAAGGTATCGAATTTTTGTTTTAAATTCCACATTCATTGGGTATCGTTTCAAGGGGTTAGTTATGAGTTCTAAAACATTTTTTTTAATACTTTTACCCAGAAGTTCTTCGAAGATATATTGGAAAATAAAAAAAAAATTGTTCCCCTCCACTATACTTATCCAAAATTACTCAATTTAAAATTATGGGAAAAACTATATTTTTAGAGACATGTCCAAAATTTGTACGAAAGTTATAACTTATAACTCTATATCATGCTTTTTGATATATTTGCGACAATTAAATATTTACTACACAGGAAATCCGTGTTAATGATAACTTATGACAACGTAATTTCACCTCAGACTAACCTTCATTGTGTGAGCCAGGCTCAAACATTGAAGTTTTTTCTACTTAAATGGCTTTATTTAGTTGAAGCATTTCCTTATCATTAGTTTATGCGCCTCTTTCACATAAGGCTTGACCAGTTCCAACGAGAAATATTGACTAACCTGTAGCCATAAGTTAGTCGCATTGATGTAATAAAATCATAAAAAAACATTTTTTAAATTCCTACACACCCACGCTGGCACGCACGCACGCTCACACGCACGCACGCACGCACGCTTGCATGCACGCACGCACGCACGCACGCACGTATGCACGCACGCACGCATGCACGCATGCACGCCCGCACGCACACTAGTTTCTTAATTGTTACTTTTTTGTTTATTAAACAAATTATTTATTTAGCCTTTTCTTCAAGATCTGCGTAAGTAAATACTTTTATTACACCAGTTAATCATTTAGTAGGAATACCATGCCTCGTTTAAACTTTTCTTGGTGACCTCTTTTCTGTGCTTACTGCTTTGATTCTTGCTAAATAAATTGTCTTTACTTCAAGCACATTTCTTTTTTCATTCTATCATGAAGAATATACTAGAATAAATAACAAGACAAAGGAATTTAAAAACCTGTTGATATTAGTGTTATTACGAAAATATTTACGTTCCGTCGTAAGGGAAAAATTTCCATTCAGAATTAAGGATTTTTGGATGAAACGGAAAATTAAAATACTATATGTACATATATATATATATATATATATATATATATATATATATATAATATATATATATATATATATATATATATATATGTGTGTGTGTGTGTGTATGTGAAAAATTACTTTGTACCTTCTATTACACCTGGTGATGATCAAAATAGCAGAAGTTGATATTCACTCGTATGCCTAATATTGCGTTTATGGGTATGCTGTACTTGTTTTGTAGTTTATTTTCTTTTACGATTTTTATTATGTTTCTTCGAACTTTGAAGTGTGTATCTCTCTGAATTAGTGTCATTCCAGAAATTTAAAATGTTGGTAATATTAATCAGTTATCGTTCTGTTTAGTTTGGAACATAAAATCGTCACGTTTTTCGTGAAGTGAGAGAGAGGAGAGAAGTGATGACTTGGTATGAAATGTAGGCAAACTTTTATATGGTTCAGATGAATATAATTATACTTATAAGTACACGGGGCATGAAAAATAGACAATAAGGCAAAAATATTAAATTAAGAAATATTAAGAAACGTGAAGGTAATTTAAAACCATATTAACTTTAAAGGGAGAAGTCTGTTTCAGTTTCAGGATTCTCTCTCGTAAAAATAGATAAAAAAAATAGAAAAGAGATAAACTTTAAAAGAAAATAGTAATAGAAGAAAATAGTAGACAATCAAAATAACAATTAAATTCAATTTATTGTATTAATTTCCTATTTCTACGATTATTTATTTTACATTTATAGATACCGTGGAATATATTATCATAATTAATTTCATTTCGATTCCACTGCCGTCTTCTTTTCGTATGAAATTCCCATGGTGAACATTAAAGAAAATTACTCATGCCTACATATACGATATAAGAAATCATTTATGTTCTCAAAAAGTATTTGGATAATTCATAATAATACATATTATTATTCATAATTAAATGAAACTACGTGATGTAGTATTATTTCTACTATCTTTAATTTCTTTACCACGACCTAGGTTTCGTTGTACTACAACATCTTCAGGTGGGATATTAGCAAAGATCTTTGCTAATATCCCACCTGAAGATGTTGTAGTACAACGTAGTTTCACGTAGTTCACGTAGTTTCATTTAATTGTGGATAATGGATTTCTACAAAATTAACGCCAAATATATTCAACATATTATTATACTTGCTACATAATCTTTTTACACTCAATGCCATTTATTCATTTGTTATCATAAAAACTGTATTGAAATTGATGAACACGTGACCAAAAAAAGATGGAGAAAGAGATGGAGAGAGAAAGAGTGAGGTTGCGGAGTCAGAAGGTCTTTTTCCGTGTAAATCAATTCGTCAATTTTAAAATATCTGACTAAAAAAAAGCAGAATGGGGAACAATTAACAAATTTCATTTTGTTTGTAATCATTTAAAAATGAAATAAATTCCACGCGCACATAAGTCTGATAAACCTTTAAATCAAATGGTCGACCTGTCAATAATTTCTCAGTTAAAAAAGATTAACGTAATCTTGGAAAATGGCTAAATAATCTGCAATTTTAGAAAGCGACATTGAATTCTTTTTGGAAATTGAATTCTTTTTCTTAAAGAGCTTTTGTGGGTAATTAAATCGGTGCTCTATGTTGTTCCTGTGTTCCCTCAGGTGTAAAAAAATAAATCATTACTATCGGTGTAGTGTTATGTAAGGGTTGAATTCATTTTTAGGTTTCTGTATTTCAAAAGGAAAAACGGAACTCTTATATGATTCACATGTTTGTCCGCCCGTCCATTACTTCCGTTTTTCTCAAAAACCATTTCACATAGAACTTGAAATTTGACATCGTAATAAAACAATTAACCCGCATATATGTCATTAGCTATAATTTAAATATATTCATTTGCAATGTTTACGGAGGGCCAAATTAAGTGCTCGATTTTTTTTTATTTTCGTAGGCAGTATGGGGTATCGCTTAAAAGGGCTAGTTATAAGGGTCTCAATATTTTTTCGTAATTTTGGGTTGTATACCTTCAAAGAAGTAATAAATAATGCCAACGAAAATATGCATCTCTCATTATTTTTGAACCTACTCAACCCAAAAATTATGAAAAAAAATACAAATTTATAGGAGAATATCCAAAATTTCCAAGTAAACTATAGCGATGATCTACTAGATATCATAATTTCTTAAATATGCACCGTGTTTTTACGCCAATTAAAATTACAGTTGGCAATATATTTAAGTATTTCTCCATTCATAGAAGATCTTCTCAAAAACTATACGACGTGGAAAATTTAAATTTGGTTTCGTAACACAAGATGTATTAATCCACATATTTTGCAGTAAGTAAATTTTTCAAAATATTGAAATAAATATTGAAGAGGAAGGAAAGAAGTCGTAATTTTTTTAATTGTATGTTTTCCATGGTTTTGTCATCTGTGAGGGATTATTCTGAAGAATACAGAAATTTCTTTTCCTCATTTTACATTGAATATAGAAATGATTTTTCAAAAAACATGTGAAAATAAACGACCCCTTCCCTCTTATTTTCGAAACAACTAAGTAAAAAATCATGAGAAAACAGGGTTGATAAAACCTGACTTATAATTATTGAAAGATCTATTAGGATATAATAAGTTGATGTCATGCCAAACTAAAGTATATTACTGTCAAGAATTGTCGTATTTGATATTTTTTAACAAAACTGTTGGTTTTGATAAATAGTCGAAAAGTATGAGAAACGGATCTCATTTAAAACGTCTTTCTTCTTTTCAGATGGTTTAAAAAAAGAAGTTAAATTACACCTGCACATACTCATAAATTAAGCTTACAATTAAATCACATATTGTATCAACGAATTACTTCCTTGATTTTGAAAAATAAACGGCCATAATTTTGGAAGATTTTTTAAATCTGTACAGTTCGCTAAATTAAAAATCACAGGTGTTTCGTATCAGTAGGCATAACAGTAGAGAAAATACTAAAGGAATTTTTACACGTTCCACTGATACGTACATACACTCCACAAAGTTCAATCGCTTGATACGGAATTATTCCATCAAGAAGTTTGGTTATTCCCTCGTAATAAAATAATATGATTTTAAAGAAGCTTCACAAATGTTTACGAAACTACAAAGGCTCTTGGTGTTCACGCACTTAGTGTTTCATCAGAGTACCAATTTCCTTGATCTTTTCCTATTCTCACTCTCTAACTCTCATTTTCTTTCAAATTTCCGTCAATCTGCCCGTCTGTTGCTATCATTTTTTTATCAGAAATCCTTTGACGTGGATGTTTACAATTCGGCAAAGTTATAAAATACATTGACACAAATGCACTTGAGTAGTTAACATTAAACAATATTTTTACACCAATTTTAGAGAAAACATTTTAAACAATTGTTTATGTTCTATTTTTTTTATCACGTAGAATATGAAATGGAAACCCGACTTTAAAGAACTCAAAAACAATTTTTTTCAGAATTTTATTTAAGGTTGTGCATACGATATTGTCTGAAATATCTACGAAGTTTTTTTTGCCAAAATCGCATGATCCGCCACCTTCTGATTTGGCATAATAAAGAACACAATAACTCGCCAATTTTTTAATGGTCAACACACACTATAATTTGAAAATTATTTTTGGAGACGCCTGCATGAAGCACCGAAGAACTCTAACAACGATTTTAAACCTTATAATTTTTGTAATATTTTTCGTGTTTTTTTGTGCCTTACAAGTTTGATATGGGATTAACTTCAATATGTAAATAAAGTACCAAACTATTCATTCTATCTCTACAGCTCCGCTTTCCATCTTTAAACCTGATAATTTCAAGACCAATATGTGATAACCTAGCTGGTTTTTCATAAATCATAATATATCTTGTATTATAAACCTGAAATTATAAAATGTGTCAGCGTGTTATTGGAACAAATGTTAATTGATATAGTTATATGTATACCAGTCTAAATAGGAGCTCGAATGTGTTGAAAATTTAATCACTGCTCCCTTTTAACTGCTGTATGACTTTTTCGGAATATTGATACAAGTTTATCGTCTAAATACACCCTTTTGCAAAAAAAGACACCTACAATTTGTTAGATTAGTTTAAGCAAAAGCGTGAGGAAATTAAATTTTATGCAACAAAATGAACGATCCAGGGAGCCATTTTAAACAAAAGTAAAGTTTGCACGATCTTCGGAATTTATGCCTGCACAAAACATAAAACAGCTTCCGCCGTAAGACGTAATCTATCAAAACATACATTAGCATATTACTCTCCAGATCTTTTGAACAGTTTGCGACTTCGTTTCTGACGAAATAAATAGATTCTGGCTTCATGGGGAAATAAAATTCTCAATTCCTTCAAAAATTCAAAAACTCCATTCCACGTCTGTCCATATCGCTCTATTTTGAGCAAACCTCGACCTTGTAATAAAGTGCCCACGGAGTATAAACCCTAGTCGGACTTCGGCTATATATATCAACTTCTAGAAGTCAACTCTTGTCGCATTTTGCTGCATAGTTTACAAGCTAACATATCTCTAACGTCTTTAAGATTGTGTAGGTACAAATACTTCCAATTTCGGATAGCTTGGTTCACAATATATCGATCATCCCTGGGCTCAGTGCACCGTTTTCTTTCCAATGCTGGTCTTTTTTAAACCCTAATTTTTAAATAAACAACACCATATCTAACCCCATAACGGTAACAAATCTTTAATAATGGTACAAACTCTTTAATAAGGGTACAAATATTTCCGATTTATCGAATGCATATAAAATCTATTTTTTAAGATTTCCGTAGCTGTAAATAAAAGTTTTAGATGTTTATTTTTTTTGTAAAAGGGTATAATTTTGATGCGTTATTTAGCTAAAGCATATCGTAATTGTACAATTGATGAACCGAAAGATGATTCGTATTGAAGTTTTAGTAAACAAGTTTTAGTAATTATAATAAAGATAATTAAATGAAACTACGTGATGTAGTATTATTTCTGGTGGGCTATTAGCAAAGATTCTTTGCTAATAGCACACCTGAGGATGTTGTAATACAACAAAACCTAGGTCGTGGTAAAGAACTTAAAGAAAGTAGAAATAATACTACATCATGTAGTTTCATTTAATTATCAATAATGAATTTCTACAAAGTTAACGCCAACTATATTCAATATAATAAAGATGTTTAATTAATTATAATTTATAGATATTTATATAGAGGTGTTTCTTATGGTTTTCAAAGCATTTCCACTAATTTTTTAATATTTCTATGAGTGATGCCCTTAACAATTTCGACCATTAATTCGTAGATATTCATGATATGCATTCTACCTGTAATGACCTACGGCGCTGACGGAGTGTTTCTGAAGGATAAAATCCAAAATGAAGAACCACGGAGAAACAAATAGTCGACAGGGCGTTTAATATTAGCAAACTGAAGAAGTAATGTGCTTATCATATTTGTCTAATAACAGAAGACACCCTAGAATACCCCTCGGGGGTAGACGAATATTCGAGTGAAGACCACCAAACTCTAAGCGCAGTGCGCGATTAACTCCGTAGCCATGATATAAAAAATCGGTAGGAAGTATTTGAATGCGGAAGGTGCGACAGTGTGTCTTGAAAAAAGCAAATTTCAACAGTGGGTAGTTACAGGATAATGACGATGCTAGACTTAATGGATTTATAAGCATAATCTATATATATATATATATATATATATATATATATATATATATATATATATACATATGTATATATATATATATATATATGTATATATACATATGTATATATATATATATATGTATATATATATATATATATATATATATTTATATATATATATAACTTTAACTTTTAACTCAAATTTATAATCAATAGGTCAATATAATATAAAGCAAGTATTGGAATATTACAACTTTTATGCTGAAAGGAAGAAATACTAAAATTTATTCCAAAAAATTAAAGTCTTTAAAACCAAACAATGAAAAAAGATAGTTCCTTTCCAGAATTTCTAAGTAGAAAGTACACCGAAAACCCAAAAAAATAAGTTTTTCAATTTTAATATAAATCTGATTGAAAAGTAAGACTGAATATTTTCTGCGAGTTTGTACAATCTGCATTATTCCTATATCTTTCATACGTTAAATTGATCTTCTAAAGAATATTTTAGTCACTCTAGTTTGTTTAGTCATTCTTTAAATGAATTTTTCTTACGAAAAGTAACGTTAAGATTCTTACCGCAGATTGTTTGTAATGTCACTTTTAGACTTTAATACGCTATTAGGAAATTTTACGTCCATTTTGTTGACATTAACTCATCCGTATATTATTTTGATACTTCTTAACTGGTTGGAGTAAAACGAAATTTATAAAAAAAATAATAAAGAAATGAAAAATGATTTCCTTTGATTACCTAATTTTTACCATCACTTTGCTGAATGCTCGGCAAAGAATGCTCGGTTTTTTAATAATTTTTGAAAATGCCGACATTTTTTTCATAAGTCATTTATTTTGAGCATAACGTTCATCGGTCATTTATGTACAGTTAATATAGTTTATAGGCCAACTAAATGATACAAAATTACGGATATTATACAAAATAATACATTTTTAAAAGTTAAATTATTGAAAAAAAATTGTGATTCTGTTGAATAATTACCGGACGAAGTAATTTTGTTGAATATTTAATTTTTAATAAATATTTTATTATTATTAAATATTCAAATACTAACCTTTATGATAATATGAAATAACGATACGGAACGCTGAGGGCACGAGTTCTATTCGATTTGATTTTCTTTTTGAAAAGTCAAGTTTTTCTTTTTAGAACATTTTATATTCCATATATCCGGCACCTTTTTAGAAAGGAAGACCTAGGAGTTCCGAACTCTGCACTTCGAACTTGCACCTAATAAAATGGTTTCTCGAGAAGAAATTCGTAAGAAAAAAATAAAAAACAGGAAAGGGACTTCTTTCAGACTTTGTTTATCGGAAAATTAAAAATGTTTTTTTTTAAAGAACTTAATTGTACATTGCGCATTATCACTGTACTTAGATTCGATTTTCATATCTATATACTTAGGAAGCGATATTTTCGGTACCTCTTTAAAAGCAAAGACTGAATAAGGGCCTCTGTTTGATGTTATTTATAAAGGATTATAATATTTTTCATAACTGTTTTAGTATGCCATTATTATCGCTAAAATAAATTAAAATTTAAATAGTCGTAACGTGCATCTATACTTGAACCATTACTTACAGTAAGTAAACCAAGTGTCAACTGTTTAGTTATGACTAGAATGTATTAAGTATCGTTGATTCCTGATGGTCTATATATTTAGTCCTATAATTAAACAACCACTCAATGAACTGACAAATATAGGAAGCATAGAATGAAAAAATTGCAACAATGTTTTTTCACTCCTCCAACACTTAAAAAATGTTTAATGAATGTCTTAAGATATAATATAAAAATAAATTCATATAAAATTAATATCTCAAACTAAGAAGTACAATGACAAAAATGAAACTCATGAAAAATATGCTAAAAATTGATGAAAACATTGTATCTACTCAAGACTTAATTACTTTTATAAATTTAGAAAAGAACAATGTGTCCATACGATTAATCCTTTGATTTTGTATCGCTTATGGGATTTAAAGACTTTGATTTTGTTTTATTTATCATATATCTTTGAAACAACGTCATACACATAGGCAATCAACAATATTGATATTTAAAAGTTTAAGCCGATAGTTCCACAATTTTTGCCCTTAATAGGAATTTTACTTTATGTATTATGATTCAACATTTTTTGACGATTTAAATCCCTTAGTCGAACTAGAAATTAATCCTAGAAATTGAGTACATTCATAAGCAACATGATTCATTGAGTAAATTCCGAAATCAACAGACTAACATTGTAGTTTAGAAAAACCTAACAAGTGTATTATTTTGTGTATCAAAGTAGTACAAGAGATAATATAACACTTGTTGACCTTCAGAGACATCCTATTAAAATTGCATCCTATTGCAGATAAATTTTATCGTAAGTTTTGTATAGTGTTTTAAAGTCGTTGACCATAAATAGACGTAAAGATTATCTGCGCAATATAAAAGAGATATGTAACAAGTAGCATTAAAAAATACTGCTAAAAGATGAGGTCCAAACCGCGAGCCTTATGAAACTCCGAAAACCGGTGCAGAAAGATGACCTTTTGCTACTTTCAAGTTAACTCCTGTTATCTGAGCAAAATTAATCCACCTCATCAAATGAGGTCTATAGGCCTTACATTGACCTCTGTCACCTGATTTGCGTATAGAAATAATGTGGGCAGTTTTCAATAGTAAATGTGTCTAATTTAATAGACTTTTTAATGGTGTATCTAGTGGGAGGCCAAATCGTATAAGATAAACCTATGGACTTTAAATAAAAAAAAATTTAAACAATAAATTTGATAAGAAATTTACTTTTCGGCAATTAATTGGAAGTTTAATATATTTATTAGTACTATCCAGGCCAGATTTTTTTTTTTAATTTAAATTTTCTAAGTCAGTATAATAATTGTTTTAACGAAACTCATTAAGATACTTCCAGAAAATTAAGTAACGGTTTACTTTATAGAAAAAACTACAGTAAATTGCATGGTTTTGTTGTTGCCGGTCGAGCGTATTGTTATTCAAATAGAAGATCATTTACTGGCGTTTTCAGTCAGTATTTCTTATTAATAAAAGAAAATAAAAGACAGCAGCAATATGCAACACGAGAGCGCAGTATATTGGCTTATCCGTCAAGGATGCAAGGAATAGATTTATTCAAAGAATATATTAAGTGAGTTAATTTTATCAATTGAAAGTTTATCAGTGAGTTTGTATAGTGACAACAAAATAAGTTCCCTCAATTAGCATCTAACCCATTGTTTCATAATAAGCGTATCAAATACATTGGCATAAGGTAAAATTATGTTAGAACGGGCGTAACAGATAAAAATAATTAAATTGAATATTTATCAGCTTCTGTAATACCAGCAAGCATATTAACCAAAAATTTAAGTGTGAATAAACATTATAAGTTTATGAAGGTACTCTGAAGTTTAAATTAAATTTAAAATGCCATATTTATGGTAGCATTATTTTGTTAAGACAGGATGTTGTATAGACGTAACGAAATAATTGACTAATGTGACAACTAACGCCCTCTGTAAAATGTGCGTTTTTTTTACTTTCTCGAAACACAAGTTACAATAGAACATAATAAAAGTCGGTCGATAATAGAAACCACACTGTGCTTTATTAATTGTCTGCGTTAGTGTTAAGCATGTGCACAGTAAGTGTGACGACGTTACTTTAGATAAAGGGTCTACATAATTCCGCCTTAATATTAATATTTTCTATTACTATTTCCTGTTCCAATGTAATTATATATATTAAATATTTACTTACGACGTATTTATATATATACATATATATATATATATATATATATATATATATATATATATATATATATATATTAATATTTACACTAGACGTGTTTATGTACAGATAATCAAGCACGAATAAATCACATAGTG
Source organism: Druceiella hillmani (assembly GCA_039881145.1). Classification (NCBI taxonomy): domain Eukaryota; kingdom Metazoa; phylum Arthropoda; class Insecta; order Lepidoptera; family Hepialidae; genus Druceiella; species Druceiella hillmani. Next base: position 28,843,789 of record JAYKKI010000013.1, on the reverse strand, counting down.
CAAAGTCGTTATATGCCAGTTCTATGGGCCTTTTTTTCAATTAGGCTTTAATAAATGCTAGGAAATTTTAATTTTATTACGATAAACTTAAACAATAATTCTCACTAAACAATAACATTTTTTAGACACCTGTTTGAATTTTAAAAGTAAATCTATGATGATACCCAATGCGCAACAAATATAAGCATAAATATTTACGTCACGTAAAACTGTGAACATTTTTGGAATACATTCGGCATTCCATAAATGTTCCTCTCTTTTCATCAAAAAGGGAAAAATATATTTTTTTAAATTTTTTTTTCCACAACTCTATTTTTAACCAAATTATTTCACTACTATCCGTACCTCAGTTCTTAAGTTTCCATATTCAAATGAAAAAATCAAAGCCCTCACAAGATTACTCACATATTCGTTAGCCTGTTCTTATTGTCTGTTTGTAATAGCCATTTTTTTCATAAATAATTTGACGTAGAAAATTAAAATTTGGCGAAGTAATAAATTATATTAATTCGCACAGATCCCAGTACTCAGTATTAGCTATTATTTACTTCCTAACAATTATTAGGGACTTTATTTATTAAAGTAATAAAAAATAAGTAGATATTTTATAAATAGGTATTAGTAAATTAAATTATTAATATTTTATAAATAGATATAATTTTTTAATATCTATTTGTAAAATATCTAGGTTAATAAATTATTTTTTTAAATTTCATATGTCGTTTAGGATATCAATTAAATGAAGAAGTTTCAATAAATCCAAATTTACTATTTTAGAATTTTATGGAAGGCATCCCTAAAGATATCCCCTATGGCTACAATATGATTAATGGCAGAAATAAAAAGAAAAGTTTTATTAGATATTTAGATAAAATTTGCCAGAGAATTGTAACGATGTTTCTAAATGTCATTGTTTTTATATATTCACGATAATTATACCCATCTGAAATATATAATATACAAGATATTTACATGGTGAAAAATTATATTAACATTTGTGAACAGTTTTACCCCTCGTCATTGAAGTAAAAATATCCACATTTTTAAGCAATACTTGATATATGTGAGATTGAGAGTAAGGAACATTTTGTAATATAATTCCATAATTATTTTCGTCCAATAATTACTTTGCGATAAAAATGTGCAAAAAATTAACCTTGTCTTCAATATTTATTGAAACATGAGGAATATTCCACAATTAGTTGAGGAATGTTTTCAACTCTAACTACTGGAAAATTTAGTGATATTCGACAGTTATTATAAAGTAATCAAAATTTAAAATTTCCCGGGTCATCATGATCCAGCTTCAAGCCAAGGTAATAGCAATATTAAGCAAACTTAAATGTATTATGCTTCCAAATGGGTTCGATGTGCGCGTTCTACTCGTAGTGCACGTTCTACACGTACTTGTGGTTTTAAAATATATTCCATATTTTAATTTCAGAAATATTTTAGTTTTACGTTTTCTTATCGATTTTAAAGAATTTTCATCTACTAAATTAACCATATTTTTAAAACCGGTCTTACCAACCGTACCATTTCATTAAAAAAATTAATTGAATTTATAGATATGATATGAACGAGTCTGCGAATGAAATGTGTTGATCCATATAATTTTTATTTATTATGAAACCGTAAAATATAAAAAATAACATTTCACACAGTGTGTTAGTACCAACATAGTAAAAAAAAAATTAATATGATATGGACAATTTAAAAAAAATACTAATCAAGTAAGGAAATCATTTAGAAATGAATTTCGTCATTTGTAGGTAGATTTTCCCTCAATCACCTAATTCGTAAGCAAGCTGTAAGGAAGTATCTTCTCAAAAATGTTTAATATGGATCTTTGAAGCAGCAAATGAGATACTTCTAAATACTTTCTGCAGGAATCTGATGAAATCAAACTGTCTAAAGGACTCTGATTAAAATACACTGTCCAAAATTTCACAAAAATATTTTAAAAACTTGCGAAAAAGTCTGACAATTTTTCTTCTCTTAGCGGCTAGCTAAACCAATAAAAAATTTAAATAAAAAATTTCTCAAATTTTAGCTATTAGCACATGACTCTAATGTACAAACTGATAGTGACAAATTGCCTTGGTATTAGGAATTCGGAGTTTAAAAGAATCGCAAAAGATTTAGTTTATAAGAAAGTATAGATTAAAATGAATTAGGAAATTACTTCTATTGTGTAAATTACTATCAAAAGTGGTAGGACAAGAAAATTTTGTAGAATACTGCGATAAACTATCATATCACATTATAGACAATTTTCAGCTAATAGTCTAATTAGGAGAAGAATTTCTTCAAAACAGAATTATATTTCTTTCTATACAAAGAATTTTCCATTTATTAAGAAACCCGGAGTTACAACAAAAGAAAATTACGCTCTTATATATTTGAGTGAATTCCAGTCATCTTTAAAGTATAAAAAAAAACTTGCTATAAACTTTTTCACAACTCTCTCTTATTTCATATTAAATGCATTATACAGTTCATATTAAAAGCATTATACAGACCTTAGAATGTCGTTTTTGTACGAAATGTGGATTACAGTTGATGACCATAGTATTGGTCTTATTTAAAAGACAATCATGATGATTACCATAGTATTGGTTTTATTGAAAAGGCAATTATGTGTCATTTGTGTGTGAATATAATTTCAGGCATATAATTGTGGCGGTTCCAAGTCCAAATCTCAACCACTTCTTCGAGCAATAATTTGAACAAATATGAGGATCAATTTTAGCTGAATGATTACTCTTATAAACAAAATTAACAAAATTATTGAGACGTCGTTACATCCACAAAAGTCACTATTTGGTATGTTTTATGGACTGGTGGAATCGTTGGCCCATATTTCTTCAAAGATGATGCCGATGAGAACGTTAGAGTCAATGAAGAGCGCCATAGATCCGTTATTACGGACTTTTATGTTATCCAATTGAATAGAACTGATATTAAAGAGTTTTGATTTCAACAAGATGATCCGACATGTCATATAGCATGCGACACTATCAATTTATTGAAGGAAAGAATCGATGCGTAATGTTCCTGTGAATTAGCCTACATAATTGTGTGATATCACACCTATGAATTATTTTCTGTGGGGATATGCGAAGTTGCAAGTCTATGCCGATAAACAGACATTTGCCCACTTGGAAGACAACTTTCACTGCATTATTGCCAATATCGACGTCAAATCTTCGAAAAATTGGTTGAGAATTGGTCTTCCACATTACGCTTCATTTGGGCGAGCTGCCGGAAATCGTGTTTAAACACTAATGAAATCAAATTACATTTTCAATAAAAACAACACCATGGCCATGGTCATGATTTTTATCTATTATATTTTCACTTTTAAAGTTTATACAACTTAAAAAAACAACAATCTTTATTAAAATTTTGAAGCAAGAATTTTATAAAGTTAACTAATAACCAATATCCAAACATATCTTCATGGTATTAATATTCAACAATCGACATGCATGCATGCTAAATTTGGTTAGAAATTCGTTACTTGATTGTTGCGTAATTACATAAGAAACAAGTTAACAAAGAAACTAACTATCGGATTTATAATACTCGTGAGGATTATATTAACAATTCATGTGTATTTTGTTTGTTACTACAAAAAAATACAGTATTAGTTGTTACCAGTCATATCCTCATACAACTAACATGACATTTAATATTCCTATGCTTGACTTCTGATATTGCTTGAGTTACCGAGATATAAAATCAATAACTCAAAATGACACCCGTATTTAAACAATTTTATCTCTCAAGTCGTAATGCAAACCAAAACTTAAATTTTGTTATGTCCAATGCATATAAAAAAATAAGGATTGCACTTTTAAATAGATTGTTTGTCTTTAGAAAATGAAAATCTGGGTTTTCGTTATGGCATTGGACCTGCTAAAACACAACATATATTCTTTAGCTACCAAGATGAATCGACATGCTTTTTTTCTATTAAATAGTATGATATTACATAGACCATCATGGAATTTAGTCAGATCTAATTCAGATTCGCAACCCATATCGAAAAAGCTGCGCTGTTTTAAACCTAATAGCTACTGGATCAACGCTTCCAAACAGATGTAAGTAAATAACTATTGAAAGCGAATGTATTTTTCATCCTTTGTTAGACCAAATAAAGGTCGGAAGAAACCCACTACACACAAGGTTAAATAAACATATTAAATCTTAGATAAAACGTATTTTTTTTATTTTGTATATCCATTAATAATGGTCAATAATTAATAATGGTCTACATCATTATATTTTTATTATTTTATCCGCTCAGTTCAAACCAATATTATTTTCATCATATTTATTATAATTTTGTTGTTTACGTAGCGCACTGCACAATCTGTGTTTGTTATCCGACTGTGCGGAGCCCACAATGAGAATAATATTTTAAGTTGCAATATATACCCAAAGTAATTCTTGCATTTTAACAAACGATCAGATATTTTTCACATTCAGAATGCCGATGGCCTTCGACTGCTTTTCATGGCTTGTTAATATTGGTAATATTAAAATATGAGATATATTCTCGTAGTATTAAAACACGATTGTACACAGTCTGAAATATACGACGGCCATTTTTTTAGTCTGCGCTTTTCCAAACAAGAACCTTGTCTTCCTCCGGAAATGGGAAAATTATTTTTATATTCTAAATCCAACACTTCTTTAGACAAAACGTTCTTCAGGTTTCCGTAATAACTTTGCTGTTTAATGAGGTTTTGATAAATATTTCAATCTCTTTTAGTTTCTTCTGAAGTCCAGATTATATTCCGCTTATTAGAATGAAAAATATTTACCCATCATCGTACTGAGTACTTCGTATTCAAAAGTTCAAACTTAACAGCACGGTTAACTGAGGATTTACTATTTCATGAACAGCCGCAGACACTGATAAAATAATCGGTACCTCAATTTTCTTAACGCGAAGTGAATGCATTGTCCAATGTCACTTTTACTTTATGCTACCAAACGCTATACGTCATCATAGTCATTACCAAAAAAGGTTTTATGAATATTGTTCCGAATATAATTATATTCTGATAAGAATTATTCCGACATTATTAAGAGCGCATCGCGAGTGTGGTGTGAGTATGTCTACTTTCGTTTGAAAATAGTCAAAATTGGTGTAGTAAAATTAATAGATGCCCTTTGTCTTCCATATCCATCACATTATACGGATACGATTATTAACAGGGAATTACGAATATAATCTGAACTTGAGCTAATAGTTCATTCTAATTATCAAATAATTATCGTAAGAGAACGGATAGCTGATATCAATGTACCCTCCATATTCATTCTGGAGAGGCTTATAAAATTTATTTATTATTGTCTTCGCATCAAAACGACGAAAAGAATTTGTACGACACCTTCGCGACCTCGCATTAATTTAAGATGCAGAACACCCGTTCTATTTTATCGCTTTATTACTTAAATATAAATAATTTTCAAAATACACAAAGTCATCTTCATGTGCACACATGTGCACTTCTTGGCTCAAAAGAGATACGTAATGGTATTACGTATCTCTTTTGAGCCAAGCAGTTTAAACAAAGAATATGTCATTTTTTGTGACTTTTAAAAAGAAATATAATGTTTTGCAAAATGTTGAATAAAAATCCAGACCCGCGTGTCAAAACTATTTTTTTTACATAAACGTTACCTGTAATTTATGGAAGGTAATGAAAACGCTAAAGAAAATAAAATACAATTGTTTTTCAATGGGACATGCAAGATCTAGAAAGATAAAGTGCCCACGTGACATAGGATCGATAATATATACTCGATGGGAACAAAGAAACGAAAGAAATAAGGATAGTGCGATATATTATCCATTAATTTGTATTCGAGTTAAACAAAAAGATGAAGTTTTAAAATATAGAATGAAGAATTTGAAGTTTTTGAAGATTTGTGCAAAAGACGGTTTGTGTTCTATAGCGAAAGACGGTTTGTACAAGCTACAAATTTTATAATAATATGTGAATTAGAAATTGCAACAATCTTTGTGTTATTTTATATCGATAACGCTATTTATTGCAATGTGATAGATTAACGAGTTGTATAAATAATCTATTGATTTGTTACAAACAATATTGAACGAAAGTCTCTCTTCCTACCACCCTTTTTCGTGATCTTTGCTGGTATTTATATAACAAAAATTACCTAGTAAGAAAAACAAAACTAAATTTTTTTTACATAAGAAACAAGAGCTTTTTAAAAAAAATAACAAATCAGGTTATGATTTTTTTGTTTATTTATCGAAAATATGTTTAGGAAATGCCAGATTAGTTTTAAATAAACTTAAAATGCCAATACATTGGTTTTCTGATAATCTTTTTTGTATCAACAAGAGGCTGGCAAAGGCCTTAACCTGAAAATAGGTTGATGAACAAGTTTACTTACAATACGACATTTACGGGTTTTAATGAGTGATAACCACTAAATTTACAATGAGTGATAACCACTAAATTTAAAAACCCGTAATAACCACTAAATTTAGTGGTTATTATGGGAATTTACTCTAATCATATACATATTGGGAGATGACTATGTCCAACAACGGATGGAGACAAGTAGACTGAATTCATTCAACCTACATATTATTCTCAAATTCTATAGTTTACACTTCTAATAACTTGTAATTTGTAGTTACTCAATAACTTATCGACAATATAATCTATATATATATGATAAAATTGCAACAGAGTTATGTACACTAAATTATTTAAAAAATAGTGATTGATTTGTGTATAAAATGATAACAGAAACTAGAATTTTTTTATGAATAATTGAATTAATTTTTTAAATTTATATATAATTTATTACTGTATTGAATATATTTGTCGTTAATTTTGTAGAAATTCATTATTCACAATTTAATGAAACTACGTGATGTAGTATTATTTCTACTTTCTTTAATTTCTTTACCACGATCTAGGTTTCGTTGTATTACAACATAAAGTGGTTAAGAAGAAGATATAAAGAATAAAAAAATATAAAAAAAAGTAGAAATAATACTACATCACGTAGTTTCATTTAATTGTGAATAATTTATTACATTAAATTTTATTTCAATTTATTATATTAAACTATATTAAATTTTATGAATAATTGAATTAAATTTTTTTATATTAATCTGAACTGATATGATGTAAAATCTACTGGACGAATCTTGATGAACGATAATAGTATATAGCAAATACAAGAGAATTTTTTTTCCTAATTACACGCAAAGTTGTAGGCGCAACTATTAACTAATAAAACGCAATAATCCAATGTAATCAAATTATAACTTAACAAATTTAAACTTTTAACTTCAAACGTTTTCTTTATTTCTGACATATGAGCGGGTTCAAATTAAATTACATAAATTTAATACTATTGGGACATATGCGCTTGAATTTCACACCCGCAAATATTTTTTATTCACAAAAACTCTCTAAAGCAAAAGGTTTCAACTCTCTAATATTCATTCATAATTAAAAACCTCTTACCTGAAACACTTCACCATTATTTTAACACCTCGTGACTCAGCACTAGAAATACTAAAAGTACTTTTATCATATATAAGGACGAAAACTTTACAACGATTATAATGTGTTAAGATGTCAAAATTTATATTTCGCAGCCGATTCTCTCATTTCCTTATAAATAATCAAAACCTAAAAGTTGCTTCGGGAAGAGATGGAACTTTCAAATTTAATATACGCATAGAACGAGCATGAAGGTAAATTTGTGAAATTAAGTAATTAGTAGCTAAATACGATGATAAAGCTTATTATAATATTATATAAAGATTCTACGGCTAGATATATATATATATATATATATATATATATATATATATATATATATATACTTAGAATCATAGACTCGTTAGTTCCATTCGAAATAAATGGCATGCATTTTTAACTATGGTGTTGTTTTGTATATTACTTCATGAAGACGATTTCTTAATGTAGGTGATTTCCTTCTTTCCTACGACGTTTTTAACTACAATAGTAAGTTGATTTCAAAATGATTTCTTTGATAACCTATTTTTTGCAAATAATTGGAAAATTGGTGGTATTTTATTGTTTTCTTTGAAATATATAGTCTTAAGGAAGCAATATTTAAATTTATTATACTAAAATACGCGTACGAAATTACTAGGTACACTTCAAGAGCTATATCAATTATTGTAAGGCTATTGGAAGGAACTTCAAGGTGTAAGAACAAAGTCCACATTTATTATTAGAAAAGTAACAAATGTTGACTTAGATTAAGTTTATTTAGTTAAGGCTAAGTATACATATTTTCTCCGTATTTTTACCTAATTTTTACTTTATTGGATTTAAAAAGAAGGAAATTGAAAAATCAGCATATTTTTATTCGAACCAAAAAAATGGTAAACAAATTAAATTTATCAACAAAATGTTTACACTCAAGAAAAACATTGTGATTTACCTACTCAAAATTTCCCTATTTTTATATGTTTAGAACAGAACAATTAATTAAAAAAAAAAGGCTCTAAGCTATTTTAGATTGAAAAGATATAATCAGTTTTAATGACATATTTTTACAAAAACCGACTTGGTACAGTTTACACATTTTTACTTTAGCACTTCCAAGTCATATTCCGCTATCATATATTTTCAAGCAGTTTCACTGAAGTTAATGAACCAATTCAATCAAGTATAAACTGACAATATAATGTTGAAACAATATATTCTAATTTGTTCTCTATGTTAGACTAATGATCGTAAATAACAGGCAAATTAAATTTTGCAACAACAGGCACGTATACTTCATAGGTCTATTTTCAATACATAATTTTTTATATTGTTTATTCGTAATTAACCAATAATTTTGTAATTTTCAATGTATATACTCGGGTAATAACTACAATTTTAATTTTTTGACCATCATTTCAAGAGATACAAAAGTAAGATAAGAATCGCTTCCGGATATTTTGAATTATGACACTTAAACTTAATTTTTTACATTTCGCGTTTTATCTGCTTTAAATTGATTCTCATTACAATTGTTTTCAGAACAAAAATACTATTAGATACTCATTTAAGTTCAAATATTAATTTCAAAATACTCAATATATAACTGTAGTAAATATCAGTTCTTCGCATCGAAGGGTCTTTGGGGCAAAAATGTGTCAAACAGACACGTGAAAGGATAAGCACCTAGTAAATTTCATAATTATTTTGCTTTAATAATTTATGAAGAAATGTAATTTTTTTCAAAACTACTCGTTTCTATTTAAATTATTTTACCACCGTACCTGCTTCATTTTGTTTAATCTAAAGGTTTCATCAACTTATATATGCCGGGTACATGGTTTACTTTATCCCTTTCTTTTTCTTGGACTCTTTAGCACATTTAATTTTACCACTAATTGATCACATTATACATTATACATACCATATTTAATTTGTTTGAAATTATTTTGGCCGCATTCCTCATAATTATTAGATATTAGATTATTAGGTAATCTATTACCAACGTCTAACAACGCGGTTTCTTCCCTGACAAAACACTTGATAGTAGGTAGATATTTTTTTTAATCACAAAGAAAAAAAATTACTCGATTTCTTCCTTAAAGATGAAATTTCGTTGAATAAAATCAATGTAACTTTTAGATGTTTTAAACCAAACTATATGATATCATCTATTTTAAAAATCTGCAAAATAAATTACTATGTAAAATAAAATGCCGCGATGGATGAAAACAAATGGCCCGTATGTAGTAGTATAAATTAACATTGTTTAAAAAACGAGTCAATGTCAATTAAGTCAAATAGAAGTTTGAAGCAACTCCGAAATACATTTTATTTATTTTTATTATAATATTCTTGCTAAAACAGACTTCTCCTTCATTAGTATCCATTTACAGACTTCTCCTTCATTAGTATCCTAAACACTACATTCTTACCGAATACATAGGGTGTTCACTAGAAGCGACTTTTAGGTTTACATGATATGTCAGTGAGCGTTTATAAAAAAAACTTTCCTGTGTGTCTGTATGTGCTACAAATTTTGTATGATTCATTTTCGTATAAGTAATTATTAATGGGAATGAAATTATTTGATTTTAGTTAATTTTCAATTCCTTATATTAATTACTGACTTACACTGAAATAGAACAAAGATCTGTTAACAAATATGTTTCTTGTACCGAATAGATCTGTTTTACAAAATTAAAAATCAGAGGTTGGAAGTCCGCATAAAATAAAAAAATGAGGGTTACAACTCATAAGTTTTTCGTTACGTAGACAATTTATTTAAAAGAGTAGGCATTTCCGCTGTTCTGCTATGTAAAAAAAGTAGGGTTATAGTGAACTGAAAAAGTTAATTAATTAGCTTACGGGTAATTCAGACGTTTGCTAAATATTTTTGAAGTCCTTTTTTTCTTTTGACTTTTTTCTAATCAAGTTCTTATTCAATTTGTAACATTTTCTGAAGATCAGAAAATAGATCTGTACCAGAAATTCTAAGGGTATAAATAAGAACAGAACACCAACTGGTGTTCTATTTATAGTCACTATTATATTCAGAGGAAGCCGATGCACTACCATCAACATTTCCATGGACATATCTGAAACAGAAAAATAACTCATTAAATATCATTCAAAAAATGAGGATTCCGATGACATTGAGTAGGAATTATGAAGAATAAATGATTTTCTGATCAAGTGGGGCTAACATTTTCATGAAAAAATGCACGATTATATCGAAATATTTATCATAAATATAACAATTTCAATACAGTAACTTAGCTTCACCGAGTGAGACGTACCTTTTTTTAAACAGATCGAAATTGACAAAGTTCCAAGCTGTATTATTCTTATAGCAATACGTGGAAGATCCAGAAGTAGATAATGCAATAACCCGCTCTATGGATTGGTTAATTAGAAACAAGAAATATTTTCATTCGCCATTCAAATCTGAAGGAAAAACAAAATATTCGACGGAAATCATGAAAAATTAAGCAGACTTCTTCACCACGTGAAACGTAATAACATAAGAGAACAAACAACAATAAAAACAAGTGGTAATTGGCTGAATAAGCAAATAGCATCTTGATGATACCGACTATTCTTCTATATTTACCAAAATTATATATTACACAGAAATATATAACTAAATTTAATTACGTAGACTTCGGTGTCGAGAAAAAAGATCATATTAACGAATTTGAAACCATTGAAAAGATGTGGTGTAATGCAGGTCACAATTATTTTATTCGTGATACGAAATAAGATAAATTTCATATATTACACCATTTGAGTGTTCAGCTACACGCTTATAAAAGATATCACCATTTGATAAAATAAATAAAGATTATTGCATATAGGGGTGTATTTGCAAAAATTTTGACTACCGCGATGGCTCGACGTGTTATCATGTATTTTTCTATACTATCGTCACCAATTTTAATAACTTTACATTGGCTGTCCACCACTGACGTTATGGCAAATTATTAAAGCACAATATTACTTGAGTGAAAATTAAAGAGTCAGATCAGGACCGGAGTTCTTAAACCTGTCAGGATAAGTGAGACCACTCCAGAACTTTAATCGATGCGCTATCATTATAATACCCATTAAGGGTAAAACATAAAAACGTACATTATACTTTTTTCTGAAAGCTATTGAACATCCATTAACTATCACAAAATCTGCCATCGATACATATATAATATTAAATGTGTCTCATTTTGTCTGCGACTGACACTGTTAAAAATTCATTTAGAGCAAAAGTATTAGAAAATTCTATTTGTTTTGTGTCTCATATCTGATGATTAATGTAGAAATTTATGTCAGTTTAAATTTATTTTTATTAAGATATGTGTTGTAGCACTTAATTGCTAAGATGACACAATTTTTCAATTTCGACATTGATTAAGGCTCAAAGAGATATAGAAGAATTAATGAATGATCCTGCAGACCTTTTTTAATTCTTCGAGTGGCTTTGAAAATTACATCTGTAATAGGTGTGGAAAATATACGGATAGTTTGCCAACGGGGATATCACCTGCTAATAACATATTTGGAAATCGAACCGGTTAAGTGCCTGACATCTTGCCACCGATGTCAGCAATATTTTTGGTGGAAAGAATACATAATCACCATACTTTTTGTTGAATTCAAATTATGCGAAGACATTCATACGAAATCCCTGCCGTACAAATTGAATGAATTTGATATACATCCAGAATTTTCAGCAAACATCAATATTTATAGATAATAAAGTAAGAGTTATAATAATTCTTCAATTTTATATTAATTCGAATAATTTACATCTAAAACTAACAAATAGTCTTATTTATAGATGAAGAGGAATCGTTGAAGAAATTACAATAAACGGAAGCTGCAAGACAATCTCTCTGGCAAGAACATTAATGTGGCTCAAGATCCTATAGTCAATCCACAGCAGCACTATTCGTGAAGAGCGACGACAAAATTTGCTTCTTTGGTAGTCAATAGGATCACTAGGAAATCACTGTATCACTAGGAAATCAGAAAGGAAGAAATGTAGAAGACAAATCAAACTTCTCTATTATAAATAATGTACTTAATTCGTTTGCAGCAAAACAATTGTAAATAATATTTACTTTGCGTCAACATATTTAATTTTTGTCTCGGACAGAAAAATACGCCAAATTAACCTTTGAGTTACAGTTAATGGTATTTATTGTACATCTTACTTAGAAATACATTATAATTATATTTGATTTATGTAAACTTTATACGGATTGAGTTGATGTGTTTCAATATTGTAATTTTTATATTAATGTATTACTTATATGATTTTTGTAATTTTATTATTAATATGTATTTTAGTATATAAAAACAAATTTTATTATAAAAACTGTTCTTATCTAATAGTAATAAGTCGGGATGGAGAACGGAATAAATATAATAGTTTCCCCTAATCTCTATCCTGCCTAAACTATTTTCTTTTTAATCTATAATGTAATTAAACTGTAATAATGAAGATTCGAAATCGACTAAGATCATTAATTATATAATAAACTGAATCAATCACTCTTTATTATAGAACGGGTGACCCAGATCATTGACCTTAAAAAGGTTACTCAAATAGATTTTTATTTGCCAAAATTTTACTCAATAGACTAGAGCATATATAACTTTAACTGGTCCTCAACAATTTTTCCCTTCCTTCTGGTATCCACAATTTATGCAGTATATCCGCAGTTTCCCATCTCTCCAATAAACCTTTTTTTGCATTTTACTTTATTCAGAATGAAACGTTACTCTAATATTGGTTCATTCCAAAAATAAACGTATTTCATTACTTCCTCATTCAAAATAATTTTTTATTCAAAAATATTCGTTACTCGTCAAACTGTACTCAAGAAACATCTATTCCCAATTCCTTAGCGGTTTAGGTCGGGTAACTGTTAGCGCAGCGCTCTTAGCGGGGAAATCAATTACCTGAAAGCAATTAAAAAGAAGGGATAACCGTAGTAATTATCTCATTGAAATGTTATTAAAGAAATATAAATTTCGACTTAATTATTTATTTACATAATAAATAATTGATTGACAATGAACCGTCAATCGCTCTTTATACATATTAAAATAAATATAATTACTATAAGTTTAGAAGAAAGATTTATAGGTTAAAAAAGTTCTACAGCTAACCAATTAACGGGGTTAGGTTACCAATTAGGGCCAATTAATATTTCTTAAACATAAATAAAAAGGAATAAGAATAAGTCATAATGATAATAGTAGAACTTGATTGAATTTTAATATTTATTATTTTAATTTAAAATTATTAAAATAATCTCATTTAAAGAATACTCTGCGCAATAATTACAACTAAAATGTTATGTAATTAAAAAAACTGTAACAATTTTAAAAACAAGCTGTCTGTCGAAATTTGCGTGAGAATTTACTACGCATGCGCAATATAATTAGAAATTTATTTTTATCGTTCACTGATTTTTAGGGTCTAATAATTTAATGAATTTTGCTAATAAAATTAGGATAGATTTCTATTTTATTTTTTATGAAAAAAAATAATTTATAGTTTAGATTCAAATTCAACAGATATACGTACATGATAACTTGATATAATTCCCTACGCCTTGCAGTTGCACAAATCCCGTCAACAAGTTTTCATTTTAATTTATTGCAAGTGACAAATTAATAATTTTGCTGACCATTTTTCAGTTGTAAATTACCAATCTAAAACACTCCTTATTATTAATTTAAGGCAAATTTTAAACTAAATTAAAAAGTTTCTTTCCTGACTATATAATGAGAAAAAGTATGACCATTTAGTTACCCATTTCATAGTATCTTTTATTATTCATTCTATATTCCATGAGTTATGGGCTATGTTCATGGAGCTGAATCAAATTTTTAGAACGAATCTTACGTGCATAAAATTAGGGACTTTTGTACGAGTAATATTTAATTATCTTGTTGCACCAACAAAATATGAGCTTTGAATTTCAAATAATTCTTAGCTACACGGATAGATCAAAAGTAGCTTCAAATTGTTCGTGTAAACAGAGTATGACGTACGCTTGGCTAGTTGTGGAAGAACTTGGTCCGCGAATTACCACGCCCTTATGTCAGGCATTATTATACATTAGATTTTGTTCTTAATAATTATAATGACGCTTTTACCTCCTAGGGACGTTTTTTAATAAATTTTAAAATTGTTTCCTTTTTAAAATTTTCATTTTATTCCCTTCAAGCTGGTATATAATAGCAATGACATAAAATTGATATTTTTAAGTTAATTATCTTTATTTAGTAGCTTCAATTCAGCCTTTCTATGTTTATGATGTATAATCACTGTTCAAAATTAATTTTTTGTTAACTTATTTATTGAAGTTATTAGTTCTTTTCCCTATAAAATTCAACAAAAATAAATATATTCATAAGGCATAAAATAATTTTTAGGATGCTACAGATAAAAAAGACATTTAATGTTTCTACATTTAAATTATTCGAAATCGGCGTAAAACTCCAGTCCCTCGAATTTGGGTACAAACAATAATAGCTGAAATGAAAAAAATAATGTTATCATAATATGTACCAACATACGATATTTTACTGAGTATGTTAGGTTTGTTAGATTACTTCTGAACTTAGTAAATATTATTTTGTGTGATTTAAATAGCATCATTATTAACTTAGCCTAATCTAATTTCTAAAGTTTTTCGTTAATCCTAAATCAAATTTATAAAAAATGTGTTAGTCGGTTCATCAAATGGAACAAGCAGTTAAGATGTTACTTTTCAAAATATGTCAAATATATTACGGATAATAAAAAAATGCAATATATATATATATATATATATATATATATATATATATATATATATATATATATATATGTGTGTGTGTGTGTGTGTGTGCGTATATATATATATATATATATATATATATATATATATATATACATACAACTTCCAATGAAAAAAACATAAAATTGATGATAATGGTCATGGTATTGGCTTTACATTTAAATACGACTTCAGGGATATGGTCGCCGCGGCTGGTTCGAATGAAGCGCAGTCTGGAAGTACAACTCTCAACCACTTATTCGGGCAATAATTTGTCTGGCGATGAAATCCATTGTTGGTTGAATGGCTACGCGAATTAACCAACTCACTGAATTTGGAGTGAAGAAAATCCATATGCCATTATTGAGACGGCGTTACATCTATAAAAAGTCACTGTTTTGGGTGATTTATGAACTGGTGGAATTACTGACCCGTACTTCTTCAAGATGATGCAGGCGAGAGGGTTTCAGTCTATGGAAAGCGCCTTAGATCCATTATCATTAATTTTTTCGTTCCTCAATTGAATGGCAATAATGTTGAAAAGCTTTGGTTTCAACAACACAGCGCAACATACCATAAAGCACGAAACACAATCTATTTATTGCAGGACACATTCGATGAGCGAATATAATATGTATATATATATATATATATATATATATATATGTGTGTGTGTGTGTGTGTGTGTGTGTGTGTGCGTGTGTGTATACTTACTATTAATAATCATAGATGAAAATACTTTTACTGCTAATTAGCTAATGCAACTGAATTATACAATTAATGATTACTTAAAGGTTGACTGATTGAAGGTTAAGAATTCACTGCACAAGACATCTAAATCTGACATTAATCTTTAAAAAAATATAAGTTACATTACAGTAAATAAGCACGCGTTTTTTATTTGAATGCTTTACATTATACACATTTCTCTCATTGTACATTAGACTGATTCGGCGGGCAAATCTTTTCATAAGGGTAGGGTGTTATTGTCAGGGAATTAAGCGAGACCAGGTTAATCTCGCTATTGGGGAGGTTTAACTTTTGCAGCGCATAATTTAAAAGAAAAATATTTTGCCATTATATATTTCATTGAAAAACGCCATTCTGAAATGAGCCCAATTCTGGCGTAATGTTCGTAGCAACATTCCTTTCATAATTTTTTTACGTATTTATTAACAATTTATAATCCGTATTATTTGCGTAATGTTATTTCTGCCTGCCAGTTCAGTGATGCACATTTTATATATACACGTCGCTTTTACTTCTATCGTTACTTGTATTGGTTTTACTGTATGTAAATATATATATATATATATATATATATATATATATATATATGTATGTATATATATATATATATATATATATATATATATATATATATATATATATATATATATATATGTATATATATATAAAACCAGCAAAAAATTAATATATAGTTACCAACATGATTTGCACTGGAATGTGTTTTTAAATACATTGATAGAATACAACAAAATAAAGTAACTTTCTTTGAGATATTTTGTTTCACAATAAGCCATTGCTTTGCTAAATAACGCAGTCTGGTTAAATTTTAAACAATATTGCGAAATATTTACGTCGGCATGAAATAACAAAAATATCGTCCAGATTTTATTTTAGGTTGTTGATGGCTCTAAATTTATTCTATTCGTTTTGAAAAAGTTAGAACACCAATTCATGACTGGTTCGAATTAAAGAAAGAACACAATGAAAATCGAATAAACCAATATTAAGAGCATAATAAAGTGCTGAATTTTCATAAAAATAGTGGCAACGTTTCTCTCCCACTGAAAATTCCCCATTTCATTGACTTTTACATTTTATCTGATATTATCTATAATTAGTATCGTACGTCTTTATTTTTTCCACATTACTTTTGAAAATTATAAATATTACAAACTCAATATTAGATTTTTTACAAAGTATTGTCGTCACAATAAAACGCTTACAAATAAATATGTAATTAACTAGTAAAAACATTTTAACGAATGTAGTCAGGCAATCCTTTATTTGAAGAAAAGAAATTACAACATATCGGGACTGCTAGTAACTTGATGGATCTTTGATTCAAACACACATTTCAGTATTATTTCTTACATATCATGGCGGCAAGCAAAAAGTAACAATTTCCTTTCTAATTTTTGCTCCAAGAGCACACAGGCCCCATTTAAGCAGCCTGTATTAGAAGGCGTTGTGTCGCAGCACATAATCTGTACCTTGTCATTGAGACCCCAATCAGAAAGGGCATTTAAAACAGCTTCAGCTTGACCTTTGCCAGTAGAACTATCGAGTTTTGGCACTGCTAGAAGTTGGTCTTTTTCTCCGAATGAAATGAGAATTGGCAGGCGTTCTTCTTTTGAACCTGTCACATTTAAACCGGACAATAGCTTTCCATCCCAATTAATAGTTACAATTTCAGGCACGTTGTTCTGAAAATCAGTTTTTATCGATTCTGCTCTCTCTTTTCTCATTTGGGTCCGAATTCGTTGAATAGAAGACTTGTTGATAGGAAAGTCTTCACAACTGAGACCAAGTGCTTCTACAACAGCCTGAAGTATGTAAACAGAATCCCTTACACTTAGTTGACATCTATCTAAAGCTGCAACTAGTTTAAGGGTAATAAAACACGTCCTTCCTCTTTTTGTAGCAGATAGCGAAGTCACAGGTAAAGAAGTGGAAGGTAAATTTTCTTCCAAACTTTCGTCAGAACTGGTAGACTGTTCATGAAGGTGGGATAGAGGTGTCTGTTATGTGGATAGAGGTGACTTTTTCCCAAAATATGATGCACTCACGAATCACAAGATTTGCACTTTCATTAACAGTAAATTTTACATCGCGAATATTAAAAAACAGAACTGAGAGAACCTGACGATTAGACGGCAACTTTGCACCCGTTATTTGGTGATTTATCTCACCAACCAAGAAAATATTTTTCTTATTACTTCTAAGTTCCACTGACGTCTTGAAAATAAACTATTATGCACGTTAATTAAGCGATACGCCGGTGAAAACTTGGAAACAAACGACTAGAAGAGCGAGTACGCGCCGGTCATCCGCGTTACTTGTAAAACATTTCAAATTACTAAACTTTTAGTGATCGATGTTTTAGTGAAACTCACGAAATATGCAATACATCCCAGCAATGCATCCCAGTTTCGAAACTATCGACGTATTCAAATATTAATTAAGATATCAATCAAAGAAAAAACAACAATGTAACAAGGAACAAATTTTTAAAAATTTGTGAATGAAAAATATGCCTCAACTTCTAAATTTGAGAATGTCACTTTAACCAGTAACTATTTAGCATATAATTAATTCCGAATAAATATTGCAGAGGTGAAAGATGCGGAACTAAGACTAGATAAATAGGCTGCAGCAAAATTATTAGTTTCGATAAAGATAAAGTTTCGTAAATTTTTAATATTTTTTTTTTAATTTCGTGCATAATTTTAACGAGTAAACGGCACAATATGGGTGGTCCGTTAAAAAACACCACTTTTAGATTGGTAAATAAGTGACGACTTTTAATAATGCTAAAAAAGTAACGACACCATAATGTGAAACCGAATATCGTGCTATATCATACATCTACTCAAATATTGTCGTTTATATAAGTCACCTTGAATGTCTAAAAAATATTAATAAAAACATAATCAACAATAGACGAAAAGTTTATGTAGCGTACAATACAGAAATCCCTTACAATTGGACATTTCCTATGGGTTTTCTTCCACTGTGTTTTCGTGGATTACAATTTGCATAATTATATCTATTTAGCTGAACTTCGCGAATTTCGTTACTTTTTTAGGGTCATGCCAGAAAGGTTGTTAGCGGCCATTTGTCACGGAAATGGATTATTCGTTCAATTAAATCGTAATCCTATGATTAATGGCGGTAATATATATTATGTCTTTTTATATTTCATTGATCGTAACAAAATGTTTATATCTACCGTATATCTGAGGTTTATATTGTTGTATTCTTGTAGTTTCGAAACGCAGGAAAATTACCGTTTTGTTTGACTGCTGTGAGCACAATTTTCCTGCTTCCGTTTTGTTAAATCAACATAATATGGTAGTACATTCAAACGATTCTTGAGACATAGTATCTTTAGTCATCGTGACGTGGTTGGGGTAGACTGATCTTTGAAGCATTTAGAATCTCACCAAGTACGTTCATGAAAGAATGAATGGAGGTGCTAAATAGCCCATTAAATAGGGACAGTCTCTAACCGTGTTTGTTAGAAATTTTTGATGGTACATAAAGTACATTGTTAGGGACTTTTGAAGGCTACAAGACCATGAAACAACCCAGGTGCTGGATTAGGAATATTGATAGTTTATATAATCCACACTAAATGAAATATTTGAAGGGTTTATTATATTTATTTCGAAATTTATTTGTTTCAGTTATATTTTACTTTCCTTTTAGCCTATTTAATTTCTTCACATTTTTTGCTTTTTTGGGGGTTCTTTGGCTAAATAGACGTCTTATAACTTTATCATGTCCATCTGTACATTAGTAGGTTGGAGCAGCATAATTTCATTTCGTTTCGATATCGATTGTAGTGTTAACTTACAAGAGCATGTACTGTACTATAGTTTTACAAGAGCATGTACTTGAATTACATTATGACATAAAAATAATATATTTTTAAATACCTTCCCACGCATTGAACTTGGAAATGAAAACCGGTTTGAAAAAAAATTTTGGCAAATATAAATGAGTATATTATGATAGCTTTATCTGGCTTATTCTTTTAAATTCCAGAATCCTATCTTAAAGTGAATATTAAAGTAATTTAATTAAAAGTCAATCGCAAACACTTTTAAATGCCTGTCCTCCTGGTCGAAAACCGCGCTGACTCTGTTATTCGTCCTCTGATATATATAATACTCAATTCACTTACTCACTCTTTTATTCATTCTTCGATCTATGTCATGATCATTTTTTGAATTCATTTTACAAATCTAGAAAATTTTAAAATGATTAGGCTTAATGGCCCTTTAACGATGAAATCGTTTTTTACGTGAAAAGCGAATAATCGTAGCGTAAATACTGAAATTTGTCGTCGTTTTATAGACATGCAACCTATATATTTGTCGTCTTAAATGCTCCAATGTCACTAATCTCGCAATTTATAGATTAAATAGATAATGTGTTTGTGCCAAAAACCTTCACATACATATGGAATGCGAACAGTCTCAATGTAAACCTTCTTTTCATAAAATGAATGAAGGTTACAGCTTTCTTTATAACTGAATTATTTTTTTCCAACCGCTTTATTTAAAATAAACAAAAATAATATACTATTATTCCTGTTTGTGGAAGATATATCTCTATCCAAATGAAATGTGGATATTAAACATCATGTTAGTACTAATAAATATAAACTTTTTCCACCAAAATTATTGCGCTTCGAGCTCCGTTTCTAGTTTTATCTTAGCTTGTTTCCGTTATATTCCAACGCAAAACTGTGTTCGTATTTATAAATGAAATTCCTGAATACTCATTTAAAGTACTCAATGCGTTTGCACTCGGAGCTATCACATGAATATGATCTTTAATTTTCTCATTATTAACTTTTTTCTTAGAAACTTAATGGAAGCTAATAGTTTTTGTTTTTTAATGTAGCTGACTTGTTTTTTTACATTCTTTATTTTCATACCTTAATTTAAGAAACTTTTATCTGAAGTTTCATCTATCACTCTTATCTAAAGTTTACAACCGTATCAAACAGGGACAAATAATGAATTGTTTAATGAGCATTATTATTGTTTTTATTTTTATTTACCACTGCTTTAATTGATGTTACAAATGACATACGTCTAGCCACGATTAAAACTTATCTCGCACTTCTCATTCTACTTGACTTCAGTAACGCATTTAATCCTGTAGATTTTGATATTATACTGCTTCAAATCACCTATGTAATACCATTATCTTAATTGTTGATCCAAGGTGGAAATATCAGTCATGGATTGTTTCTATCGCATACATTTTAAAACGTTTCCTAAGGTTCATTATCTTCAAAACTAAAATCCTGCTATGCCAAACTTGTTTAATATCTTAATTTGACGATGTAGAAATATGCTATTTAGATCTTACTAAGCTATTTTTTGACTAGCTAGAAAAGCTTCGAAATGTGTGTTACCATTACGTATTTGAGCTTGTAAACCCATATTTTTCTGAGTTATGGCTATTAATGATTCGTGAACTTTTCAGAATCGTTCATTACTTTATAATAATTTGAAAGAATTTGAATTCTTACCTCGATGACCGATTCCCGAAATTATCAGCCACTACCTAGATTTATTTTTTAAAAACTGATTCCTAGATATTGTTTATGAACTTGCCTTTACTATTGACACTTCTAAGTTATGGAATTCATTGGATCATAAATTCTCCGTCTCTACATTCTTTCAAAATTGTCTGAAATTATATTTCTCTTGACCTGTATATAAACCCGATAATATTATATTTCTCTTTAAAGAGAAGTGGGCACATGCAAAATATTATCCCATTACATGTTTCATATATTCACTTCTTTTTTCATAACAAAATTTTTTATTTTTCCTTTCTCATTTAAAAAATGTTATTTCTTTGTCAAAAATTATAAGAAATATAATATTTTTCTCAGTTTGATTCTATATATCTACATGTCCCGGTCAAACCAATAAGCTTTTAACATTTTTTTTCTCTTAACCACGAACTTCTTATAATACATTCACTGACGTATATTAATACTGGGTGAGCGCTGTTCTAAATTTTCTTTTCTGCTTGTGTTGTTTTTACTTTCTTAATGCTTCTCTCTCTTTTTGCTTGTTTTGCACTCTTTCTGTAAAAGCTTTTTTTTCATAAGATTTATTGTAACGTCATATTTTAGTAGTTGTCTTTTTTTTGATAACTCTTTACTAGTGATGCGTGAATATATTGACGTAAGTAAATTTTAGATTACGCTGTGAGATTTTTAAATTTAAACACCCTCTAATTCTAAACAGTCGAACTATTATAAAAGTTCTTTATACTTATTATTATAAAGAACTTTTGAAACAATATTTAGTCCAGTATTTTACAGATATCGTACCAACATGCTCTCTTTGAATCTGGCTGCTATGTTTATGAATATCTATGTATGTTATCAGTTGTAAGCTATATAAAATTTATAGAAGTGAATAGCATGAAGGAAAAATTCTTTAATAAATTTAATAACTACATATCAACATACTTTTAAGAAACTCTTTCATTACGTACTATATTCAAAATCAGGCGAAATGTATGTGCGAATCGTATTTTGCACTTAATAGTTTATAAGAAAATAAATTATCAAAAGGAAAGCATCGACGAATGTCCAATATCCGCCTTAGATCATGAAACACCTCCCTAAAACGCAATCATTAGACCACTAGAAATTAAAATATGAATCAAAACATAAATAAACGTTAAATTAAAAGAGGAATGCCTGGCCACTATTAGTGAAATATATTTCTGTATGGTGGTTCTGAAAAGAAAAAGGGGAGGTATTAATGTTAACATACCCATATACCATACTGGCATTTACAAAGACTTTCACTATCTCCATAATGTGAACACATAAAAATGCATAGATATTTTACTACGCCCAAGAAAACAATGAAAAGTAAAATAAGCTTGGTTTGTTTTACCGGCAGTATATTAATAATTGATACTGATATGAGTAATGGAGGGAAATACTCTGTCCATCGCTCGCTCTTCTCACTACTAAAAAAATTAATGCATAAACTTACATCGTCGTGGCAAAAAAAGTTTCACTTCAAAAAAAATAATAGTACAGTAAGGTTTTCACCAGCATGAGTATAGAGTACAGTAACATATTCAGTAGTATAGGAGTATCGTAGTACAGTAACGAATATGTAGTTGCTTTTGGTACAATACGGGAAAAAGTCGCAATGAAAACAATAAAGTAGAGAAGTAACACCTTAAATTTAAAAGTCAATATTAATATCATTTCTAGTAACATATCAACATCAAGGAAGATGTAATTGAAGATCATAAAACTGATGTTGAGATAGTTTTGTTATATTGAACCCTTTAAAATATAAGGTTGATTAAAAAGGCTGAAAAAGAGGGCAAAAATAAATGGATAGTCGATGGAGGATAAATTTTCCATAAAATAAGAACATGTATGACTCATAGGCGAGCCTTTCGAATCATAATTAGTGCTGACATTTCTAGGAGGCATATGACATGAACGTTTAAAAACAGATAGAATTAACACCTCGAATTGCAATCAATCGATCATTTACATATGGTGAACATTTCTAGAAGTTTGTGATTCAAATACAGGTACCAAATAGCTTATGATAGCTTATCATTACAAACTTATTAAACGTAGCATTTTTAATTATATACACAATTTCACGATAAGCAGTCAAACCTAGAATGGATACAAAATCCAGCAAGTCAGGAATATATTTTTGTGACACTATCTTTACCTTGGTTTCGTGACTCCATTTTATTGGCGATATATACGAAACTTGAATATTGAAATATCTACAAAATTTGTTGAGGCCGATTAGTACTCTCAGAACTTAACAAGTTCAACTTGAGGGTTTCAAAAATCATATTTCTTCACCAGTAATATTAAAATCCGCGACACTATGACTTGGGCATTTGGACCCCCTTCTCTTTGTGGTATTTATCAACAACCTAGCACGACCACTTACATACCCCTGTTTATTCTGTGGAAATAATATTAAGATAATATTAAGATCTATACGACTATCGATGACATCAAAGAGTACCTTACTTAGTGGATTTTGAAAAAGAACTGAAGCATTGGCCTATTTTGATTCATAACAAAACATTAATTTTATAAAACATTTTAATACAATTTGTGAATTCTAACACATAAATTAATTTATTGTATATTTCACTATATTGTCACGGAAAGAAATATATTACTAATTGAAAGGAAGCACGATAATTGTGAATTAATTTTTATTTAATATTATAAGGTTATAATGAAATTATCATTTTTTTAATTAAACAAATAAGTAAGTTTGTATTTGATTTTCAGCTGACCAGTTTTTTTTTACTTTAGTAGCTTTATTTATTTAATTTAAAGTTGGTGGCTTCAAATAATTGTAATAGAATTCATCAAATAAAATCTGGTAAACTTGTCTACTTTAGGACATAACTATTGTGAGCAGTTTCTTTCCCTGACTGAAAGATGAAAGCAGGAAAAGCAAGCTCAGCCATAAAATTTATAATATAACTCAATAAAATAAAATAGAAACAATAAATTGACTGCAATAGGAAAAATTGTTATTAAAATGAGTTCAAAAAAATTTCCCGAACTTGAAGTGACTGAAAAAAATATCATTTTTTTGCCTTAAAAAATATCATTTTTTTCGGTGTTGCAACGATCGTTTTTTCGCTTTTTCCCAGTCTATCGAGACTGGAAAAAAGCAATTTTTTAGATTGGGTTAGATATATTTTTGGTAATTTTTAAAAGTTATGTGTATTGTTTAGAACGGGGTAAGCAGATATCGTTACACAGTAAAAACTAACTTGATAAAGTTCGCACCTTACAAATTCCCGAGCATATTCCAGTGTCGAACATTTTTAAATATTTCACTAAATTTGTTGAATCAGTTTAGTATAGTACAAAGTAGCAACATATTGTTGAAATATTATATTCCAGTTCATTCTGTATGTTCATATATTCAAATATCAATAATTACATTATTTTATGACAACATGCATGCGTGTTTAACAGATCTATAGTCAATATATGCGGTTGTCCTTTGTTTATTCGGAATCGAGCAATTATTTCCTAATGTAAATTTCATCACCGACATCCCATTTTAAACTATTTATTACCCCGTTTTGTTTGAAGGGACCCAAAAGTATTTTGAATTATTACATCTAAAGTAAATCTTTTGCATTATACCAGCTGTAACTTAATTTTAAGGCAATTAATTTGAGAGCAAAAATATTATTAGAATACTAAATTTTTAGGAAGGTTTACTAAACATCAACTCGTTCTATGAAAGATTTTTTAAGGTAGAAATTGTCTTAAATATATAAGTGGACAGACCGACATCGAGATGATTTTGAAACTATTATTTTTTTTCTAATTTTGGGACACAATAATAAAAATAAATTTATTTTTTCTAAATCATTCGATTTCATTAAAATTATTTCTTTTCAAATTATTTTACAATTGCTTTTACCTCGGATTGCTCATTTAATAGCTTCCATCAGTTGTAAATGTCCAACTAAATATCTTCTAAGGGATTGTTTTGATAAAAAAGGCCGTAACATAAGAGGGTATTATTAAATTCAGAAAATTCATAAATTAACATAAAATACATGCGTTGTGTTTTTTATCGTCCGTGCATCCATATTCCTTTCCCAGTTTTTTTAATTCACGTTATAGAATTTTCCACCGAGAGACGATGGAAGATACGACGACTAACATCATTTACTTGACGTTACCAGCTAAGATTTTTCCGATCAATAGGCCCAAGGCTTTAACAGTTGATGTAAACGAAATTGGTGTATCATTTAATGTTAAATACGGCAGATCTGATAGCCTCATTTTACAAAGCAATCTTTGGCTACTAATTATGTTAGCTTGAGACTTAATTGGTTTAACTAACATACCCATTTTATGAACCCACTGACCGATTGAAGCGAAGTTTTCATTGAGGGTATTGATAACGGTTGTTATGGAGTTTACATCAGTACGGGCATATATTTGTAAATCATTAGCGTAAAGACGATAATTACTATATATGTTCCCAACAATTCTATCAAGGAATATTGAAAAAAGGAGTGAAGGAAGAAGTCTCACTTGAGGCACAGCAGCTGCTAACTCCGCCCGTTCTGAGAATGCATCTTAAGACTTCACAAATTGCTGACCTCCATATAGATATGGGCTAAACCATTCTAATGAGTGTTGAGATATATTCAAAAATTTCAGACAAGTTAGCAAAATATCAAAGTCAACGGAGTTTATTGCACTGCTGAGGTCAAGAAATACAAGTATTGTGAGTTGAGTGTTATTCATGGCTAAACCTATATCATCTGTAATTTTCATTAAATCTGTTGAGATACTATGGCCAGTTTTGAAACCAGATTGAAGTGGATTTAGATGTTTGCAAACATAGAGATATCAAAAAAATTGGGTATGCATTATGTGCTCAAAGGCTTTAATGGAAATGGTAGTATGGAAATGGGTCGAAAGTTTTTAAGATTTACAGGCGACAATATTTTTGGTAAGAGTATTATAATTGCTTTCTTCCATTCAGAAGAAAAAGTGGCAGTTTTCAGAAATGTGTTAAATATGTTAGTAATAACAAGGATCGCAATTGAAACAAAAACTTGAAAGCTTTAATATTTAGGCCATTGCATCCAATAGAATGAGTTTTTATTGGCAGAAAATTGATTTTAACTTCGGAATCGCAGGTATTATTAAATGTGAATTCGTGGTTAGAAGAGAGAGGATGGATTCTCTTTAATGTTTCCGACTTAACAGTCAGATCAAGTAATATAGGGGGCTTTGCAAATAGAGTTCACAGTATTAAGGTCAAAGTGGCAATATCCATCAATATGACAATTACCAACTCCCAGAGTACCAAGAAACTTCCAAGTATTTAAAGAAGAGTATTTTCGTATCGAAGCATACATTGATATTTTTTAATATTTCTACTCATTTTTGTACATATTTTCCTAAGCACTCTAAATATCTCCCATGTTGAATAGTGTCCGCTTTATTTTTGACTTTGGCTCCATCACGCTTGGACATAAAATTTTTGGTGGAGTCATTAAGCCATGGGGCTGCCTTTCTTTCTCTTGCACACAGATAGACAATGACCTGAAATAGAACATAGGCTGCTTTAAAAATAAAATCAAACCCCAAGTGATGGTTAATGGAGAATGAAATTGAAAAGTTCACGCAAAAAATACTGCCTAGATTTGTATGAAATTTTGCATACAGATAGACAATTACCTGTACTAGGAAGCCTATATAGCTACTTAAAAAGAAAAATCAACGCGTAAAATGGGGGTGAAATTAAAAAGTTCATCCAAAATATGCTGCCCGCATTTATGTGAAATTTCGCATACAGTGAGACAATGACCTGGATTAGGATACATGCTAATTAAAAAAAATCAATCAATAAAATGGAGGATGAAATTTCGTATGGAAGTTCATATAATTTACTTACACATTGTTATTTTTTTATTATTTAAAATACTATCAACCCCTGAAAAAGCATCCTCTAAAATGGGAGATGAAATTTCTGAGGAAATTCATATAATCCACTTATTTATTATTTAAAATATTTTATAAAAGTATAACTTACGTATTTAAAGTATTTATTATAAATAATCTAAAGTATTTTGTTAGCAATATGCCCCTAATATACATACACTCACACATACACACACACACACACAAACACACACACATATATATATGCACACACATACACTTCACCAATGTAATGGTCGATAGACTTTAATAATGAGTCGTGAGTCAGTGAGTGTCCAATCGACGATTTTGGGAGGCCCATACCTTGAAACCCAATAAAGATACATTCATAAAATTATGAATTTTCTATAATATTTAACTACCTTGTTTCACCGCCTAAACGTTCGTTCTGCATTTATTACTTAGATTATGGATGAAGGACGCGTCGCTAGTTCTATCTGAACTTGATCTGCGCATTTTAGAAGAACGCATTTAATTATTAGGACTTTGTTTTTAAATCAAGAAACATTTTCGTGTTTTTTGTTTGCCGTGTCGATTTTTGTTCTGTTCAAACGAAAATGAGCTTCGATTTTGTCTTTTTCAGTGATCGATAAGGTGAAATGCTATTATTACCTTTAACCTTTATTACTAAAATTGTCTGACTCTTTACGTGCAATTCCGATGTACGTTGTTTTACTCGGCGTGTTAAATTTGTTGTATTGTTTCTGCAATTAGGTATTTAGTCTAATTTACTTTTATACCTCAACCTTATATTATTTCTAAGGTTTTTTTCTGAATGAAGTTTATAAAAACAATGGTTAGATATTTCATCAAATGATATAAACATTCAAACGGAATATAAGTTTACTTTTTGAAAATATCAATATTCACAAAACATATAAATCTAATCAACATTAATAATTTGTTGTTGCTGTTAGCGGACAAGAGATATGATTATTCCATTATTAATATCGATTGATTAAAGGTCATCCATTCACTTCACAAGCTACCTAAACTTGAAAAGATATAAGTCCTTAAAAATAAATAAGTTACGTTATTACAGTACGTACAGCACACTTTTTTTTTATTTGAAAGCTTTCCATTATATACACATTTCTCTCAGACAGAATCGTCAGGTAAATCTTGTTACCAGGGTCGGATATTATTGTCCGGGGATTATGTGAGGGCAGGATAAACTCGCTCCGGGGGAGATTTAAGTTTTACAGGGTATAATTTGAAAGAAAAATATTTTCCAATTATATATTTCACTATAAAATGCGATTCCGGAACGATATATAACTGAAATATATAATATATCTGAATATATAAATAATATCTGAATATATACTTCCTTGGTCATCTTCTGATTATGTATTGATTTATATTTTAAGATGGAAATTATTTACCTAATAGTATTTATACCTATTAGTAATTATTATTATTACCTATTAGTAATTTCTGTAAATTCGACAATGAATATTTTTCAAATACATACATGTTATTTTTATGTATACTGTCGATAACTTTGTCTCTTTTCGATTAACATTAGGTAATGTTTTATTACGACGTGTTAAAACAAAGTGAAGCATCAATAATCAAAGTGAAAGTTATCGAAAACTGACCGGACATTTATTCTTAAGGGCTATTTAAACTTTTAAAGTTACTCGCTCATATCAAAATAATATATGATACAAAAATATTTTTAAAAAATATATAATTAAGGCACTTTTGCATATACAAAGTGAGGTGACAATTTATAGTTTAATTTTATTTACAATTTGTTAATTTTTAATTTATTGTTTTTCTTATATAAATTCCACTTGCAAAATCCTTAAAATTGACATTCAATGTGATCGGCGCCGTTTTCTGAATATTGAGCTATTAGGCTAAACATTTCAAGATAGTAACATTTGGTCAGAAATTCCAATCCAAAATTATTTCGGTTAACTAGTATCAACAAGTATTTATAACTGCGGAGTCCAACTTGGTCACCTTTTTTTTTAAATATTCCGTCGATGTGCATATGAGAAATAGTCTTCTTTACCACGCATATACATTGAAGGTTCACCTGCACATATCAGTAGTGGTTTTCAATAATACATGAGCAGTGAAACTTACTCATGTAAATATGTGCATCATTTTGGTTTTCTAGATTTTTTTTAAGTCTCGAACATCACTGAAGCCCTGAAAGTTCCAGACAAATTCATAAATTTCTTTATTTCCCAGTAAGAATTGAAAATTTTGAGAAATTTTAACAAATAAATTAATAAAAAATAAGTCATTAAACGCATGGCATACATTCATTAATTACATAATGCTCAGTGACTCCGACGTGTCGAACCGCCCAAAGATAGTTTTCGTGACGTTAGTATCCCACGCAAGCAATACCGCGTTTACTCCCGGTTGTTACTCAGCCTTAAGAATTTTAGGCATTCCATTTGTTTAATTAATGTTGTTAGAAAATAAATGAAATAAATGACAAGCTAACTTTCAGATTTGTGACATTATAGTGCAGATATGATGTCTTCTAGTGTAAATGCACAAATTACAACCAATAACATTCACAAAGAAAGTGTAGGTGTTGGAATATAAAGTCATTTGCGCAACAATACACAATTAAATACACCATTATAATCAGCGTGCGTTTGAGTCAAAAATCAGTAAATTTTAACGTCTTTTTGTCTGTACAAGAAGTAAATAATTTTGTAAATTATTGAAGCCATAAATATCTACATAGTTTCTTTATTTATATTGGAAACAAAAAAATATCTAAAACAGTATATAAGTATAAAGATATTGAGTGAGGGCTACTCTATTACTTTTAAATCGTTATAATCCATCAAAGGTTGCAGGAAAGCTATCGCTTAAAAAAATCTAAAAATTAAATCTGACCAATATGATTTCATCATATTATTTCCGCGCATCATTTCCGAGATTCTTGATAAAAATCAGTTAAAAAGATAATAACTTACAGTTAAAAGAGGGGCTTAAGAGAGATTTGAGGAACAACAATTGTTGAAAACGGGTATTTTTAATAAATCTTTGTTGTCTTGCTTCGGATTCGGACATTTACGGATTGTGTGAAAGTAGAGTCGCCGCTCGTAGGGATACCAGCCTACAATTTAGCCATAAAATCCTCTTCGCGGTGGAAACGTTACTTTTAAACTTAAATCTTCACCAATTTCCATGATTATAGTCTCTTTTTCTTATATAAAATATAATATAAGACTATACGCAAATTTGTTCTATAAGTTGGTTAAATATTGATTTAAATATTTATTTTAATACAACGGCAATATTTTGTGAAAAGACAGAATTTTTAGGTGCTAATATTTGTTATTTTGAAAGTAAATTCAAAAAAATAAAGTCGTAAAGCACTAGCCATAGATAACAACAGACACATACGTAAAAATACCGTCGGTATGGTTTAAGTGGAGAAAAAATGTATGTAAAAATCGACATTTCATTAGTTCTGATTTTATAAAAATAGTATAAATTAAATCTTGAGCCAATATTAATATAAACTATAAATCTAAATGACTTGTCTTTATGTCATATCGACGCAAATTAAACATTTCAAACTAGGTCGCGTTTTTTCAAGAAAGATGAATTCTCACTTTCCTATACACACCTCTTCCTATGTACAGTATCTTATCGAAAGTAATTTTGTCGCTACGAAACTTACTTTATTTCATCGTATTCGGTAAAAAAATAGGTTTAAATAAAAGGAAAAACACTCCTGACTTAAATCTTGGAGTAATCATTAAAATATATATTTTTGCTTATTTTCTTTATTTATTTTATTTTCATTCACTATTACAGTCTCTTTTGACATTTCATGATTTAACTTCTAGTTATTATGAATAAATATCCTTATTGTCTGTACGTATGTCTACAAATAATCAATTAGTATCTCGTAATAAGGTCCAGAATGTGCATTTATAGTTACAGTTACAGCACAGTTACACTATATTATACTCTACAATGACCTCCACATACCTTTTTCTTCAAAATAATCCCTGATTCTATAATAAGCCTTTAACATAAGCACGAGTTTAATATACGTTTTAAATGAAACTATGGGATGGTTTATTATATCCTCAGGTATCTTATTGAAAAAGCCGACACCATTACCTAGGTAATACTTATTGTTAATTTGTATAGATTACAAATTAACAATAAGTATTAAGTTAGGATTTTAAATTTTATTTTTATTTCTTGTGTTAAAAGTAAGAATATCAGACCCTGTAACAATGCAATTTATATTCTTTTTAACATAAAATAGGTTTTCACACGAATATAATGACGGTAAGATCAGAATATTTGTCTCTTTAAATGGATCTTGTACTGATTCTCGAGATTTCATATTGAATTAGTATCTGTAGCACTGCTCGACCGCATAATACCATACGAAATAATGCTATGGAAATAAATAAAATAAACTAATGTGGTTGTCACTGTATCAGTCAGCTGCCTAATTTTGCTAACTACAAACGTAACTTAACCTACAAGCTGGTGAATGTACATGAGCAGCCCATTGTAACTTATGATCTAGAGTTATACCCAAGAAAGTGGCAGTGGTCACTAATTATTATACTTTATTGTTCAAAATTACACCTGCAATATATTAAGCGGCGTAAATTTTATACATTTTGTTGACTGAAAACCATTTATACACTTAATTTAGTTCCATTAATATTTGTTCGGTCTATTTCTTTCCTAACCACTTTGAAAATTAAGGAGGTGTCATTGGCAAAAAGAAAAATTTTACACACATCTCACACCATGAACGGTAAATCATTAATATAGACAATGAACGAAAATGGACCCACTATAGAGCCCTGAGGTACTCCCAATTTCATAAGAGATCCTTTCGAATTATTATCACTAATTTCGCCTCGTTGTTCCCGATTTGACAAATAAAACTTAAAAAGATCAATTGCCATTCCCTCAAAACCATAATGACTTTGCTTATTACTAAGTTTATTATGATTCGTGTAATCAACAGCCTTGGAGAGGTCACAGAAAACCCCTATAGAATCCAAGAAATTCTCTCAGGCAGTGTAGATAGTATTAATGAGATGAAATCCAGCATCTTTCGTGGATTTTCCTCTGGTAAATCCAAATTGTAAATTAGGTAAGATCCTATGTTTATTAAAATGACAGAGAAGTTGATTTAACGTGGATTTTTCGAAAATGATACTGAAAGCAGATAACACTGAGATTGGAGGATATTTTTGTAGAGTCGCTCGTACAACCCGCCTTAAAAATAAAAACAATTTTACTGTATTTCATTAAAACAGGGAACTTGCCTTTGACAATACATACATTAAATAAAAGTGCTAGGGTTGAAGCAATTTTAAGGATAACAGACGCAATGGCTTTAATTGACAGCCCCCATAAGTTTTCAGACTTTTTACATATAACTTTTTAGAATATCTCTACATGTCACATGATTCAAATTAATTTTAAATACATTTATTGTGACATTCTGTTTTAAAAGCGTATCAGTGACAAGGGGACCAGAAGCAATACCTCTTGTAATTTGATAAGGAATGTTCGACAAAAATGTTATTACGAGGTAATTTAATTTTATTACTTATGGATGAAGATTTTGTTTGTAAACATATTTGTTTAAATAGTTTAAATATCTTTTAACATAATTATGGAAAGTTTTGTCATTAGTAAATGATCATTTATCATAGAGATCATATAAAACGTCTTTGTCGCCCATATACTAAAACATAAATTATTTCTGTATTGTAATTTTTTTTTGTATATACTTCATTGCAAGAATTACCCAAAATTTAAAAAAAAATAGTCAAACACGATATTTGTGTTTAGTGAGTCAACTTCGAAGAAGCTTAGTTTAGTTTCAATATTGAAATTAAATTTATCCAACTTGTATTTATTCAAAGGTCTGCACAAAATTTCCGCTTAACTTGTTTGTTCCACTTAGAGGATAGTTTAATAAAAAGATATTTATGGCCAGATCTAACACTACATTTTACTTATTTACTCATCATTTTACAATATATTCTCTATACAGGGGGCGTATGTAATAGTAACTCTGATTGATTTATTAAACACGTAATCTAGATTAAATGACAAAAATAGGTCAATGAATCTTTGTTTCTCAACAGAATCCAATAAAATATTAATATTAAAGTCACAACATGCTATATAATACGCTTGTATTTTTTTAGTTTACTTAAAGCTTGTTCTAATTTAGATAAAAAATATATAAAGTTGGATGACAGTGGCGTATATACACATAAGATAATGTATTAATCCGTTTCTGCACAGGCAATCTCGCACACACTTTCTATAGAACATTGCGTGATATCTTGCGTTTCTTTAAACTTTAATTTATTGTTATGTAATATTCATGAGCTTCCTACTTCACACGATGCCGTATTGAACACACTGAAAATTATGTACATTAAAATTCACAGTATCGACTTTCAGCCATGTTTCACTAAAACATATCACTTTCGTATTTTTAAAAAAAAATCAATGTCTAGAATTTTGCCTAAGAAGCGATTTATGTTTTGATAACTAAATATCAAATTATTACGATACTTCTCTGTTGTCTTATTTAATGTTCTAAATTATTATCAATAATATCTTAAATCTTGTGTCATTATCATGAAAATGCGTTGTAGTAATTACGACAGAGTCAATACAATAAGCTATTAGTCTAGCAAACTTAACTAAATATATTCTAGATGTGAAAATCGTTCATCCTTCGTTAATACAAAATTATTAGTAAAATAATTAATATGAAAAAATTTAAATTTGTCTCTATGAGAAATTGTCGAAATATGCATACTGCTATTCAGATTTTGAATGTCCTTATTTTGTTTTTCCAAAAGAGAAACGGTTAAGGAAGAGCACAAAGAGCGATAGTATAAACGCGCAGTCAAACAAAGTGGCAAAGCTATTAATTATTTCTCTTTTTCTTACTGATAAACTATTACCTATTAACATAATGAATGATGGCCTATGTGGCCAATTAGTTTACATCTTATATTTTTATTTTTTTAAAGATATATTTTTATTTTTTTAGACAACTAGTTTACATCTTATATTTTTATTTTTTTTTCTATCGGTTGCAAAAAAATTGTTGGGTCTGCAGTACGATGCGGGATTTTAACTGATAGTTTTATATGGTAGAGTTCTTGCAGTTTAGAAACACACGGCATGATCGTTTTGTTTAACTCGAATGAGCACGATGATATATGGAGAGTTTTGCTAAAGAAGATGCGTCAAAATAGTAGTAGCATATTTGGACGTGTTATCGTTAGTCGACGTGGCATGATTGATGGCGGAACGATCTCTGAGGCATTTAGAGCCATCATCAAGTGCGTTCTTGAAAGAATAGTTAAAAATTATTTTAGTTTAAAATCGATCGTAATTAAATTTTTCAGAAGGATGTATTTAAAAGACGTGATAACATAGAAATAATATATTTTATTTTTTTTCAAGTGCATTCCCACACATCGAACTTAGGGATAAAAATTCGTTTGAACAATTTGCAGTTTTGATACTATAAGCTTGCAATGTCAGGTTTCTGCTTATAATAAGGGGAGTATATTATAACCAAAAACCAGACACTGTTTGATCAGCACAGCGTATTCTGTCGAGTCCTAGAATCTGATCTCAAAGTGAATATTAAAAAAATTAATTAAAACTCAGATGAAAACTCTTTTACAGGCCCATTTTTGTAAATGCTGACTCACGAGAGAATTTCGCCCTTAAACGGAGTCGTGTATATTATTGAAAATTATTTCAAAACAATTTTTAAACTAGTCTACGTATGTTAAATGTAATAATAATAGATAAAGCTATAAAGTCAATATATAAACAGTTTGGACAAATTAGCGGTATTTTATGGGCTGAGAACAAACTTGCCCTGAAGTATCTCAAACCTTTGCATACATGTCTAATGGGCTTCCTTGTTTCCTGGTCGCGACCGATTCTGACTATTTTATTCTTTGACATATATAGTATTAAAAATTTAGCAAATACCTACTAATTTAAAAATTTACATGCGTAACGGCTGTTCACAAAATAAAATAATTTCTTAGGTCTGGAGTAAATATAGGCCAATCGCGATTTTATTTGTCATAGCGAAAATATCTGAAATTGAATATTGCGATCTTTTTTATATATAGACTGTTAGTATGAAAATCATCTTAAATGTTTCACTGGCACTAATCTCGCAAAATTTCTTTCAAAACGGAACAAACTTATATTCGTCAATGTGTTTATAATCGAAACCCTCATGTGAATATGGTTTAAACTACTTTATATAGACGTTCTTTTTATAAAGTTAATGGATTTTCTGTAAACTCGTTAATTTTACTAATTTAACGTATGCCAGGGAAATGTACTAAAAGTATTACGAAAAGTCGTCCGTTTGCCGATAACCTAAATCTCTTTGAATGAAATCCTATGTTAATGAATTAAAGCATTTTAATTTTTTTAAAAATGCCGTGATTATATGTTCTCGTATTTACTCACAGTATTCCTGCTCATATGCAAGCACGTTCGGATCAACATTATATCGAGTTATTTCGGTATGATGTTATAGCATAATCATTGATACGCAAAACGACGTTCATCATATCGTCATCATATTAGAGATGTTTCCTAAAGATTGACAGAAAATTCTCGCCACCATTAATTTCTTATCCCAAAGTTTTTCTTATTAAGAATAAACTGGAAATAATAACTACTTTATTATACATTGGTCATCTAATCTACTTGTGAGGGTACATACATCCTATCATATATATACATACTATCTTTTATAAAATAAAAGCAAAAGTGTAAAATAGTACACGAGTATCTTAAAATATGCTTTAAATTTCCTCAGTGCTTAATTTAATTTTATTAATGACTGGTAGAACTATTTTTTTAGGCGAAAGTTCCTGTGGACAATATATTTGCTCGTAAAATTTCATCAATAATTATATGCACAACTCTTTTTAATTTTAGATGTGGTTACATTCTATACCTATATCTGGATCTAATATTCGAATCAGAAAGTATTTTCAATTGTTTGTCTCCCGACCGTGGCATTATGCGGTTATTTCCTGCTGTAATACGCCCACTGGCTTCATTTAATTCGCGATTCTGCCTTTTGTTGTCAAAA
This sequence comes from Druceiella hillmani, assembly GCA_039881145.1. Lineage (NCBI taxonomy): Eukaryota > Metazoa > Arthropoda > Insecta > Lepidoptera > Hepialidae > Druceiella > Druceiella hillmani. Next base: position 28,807,003 of record JAYKKI010000013.1, on the reverse strand, counting down.
TTATGTTTTTGTTCTTTTTATTCCTTCAGTAATTCAATTGTGTCGTTATTGTCTAATATAACATCTTAATTTAGTGGTTTTCTTTTCTTTCTTGCAATCTTTTCTATACCTGTGATGCGTGATTATGATGAACAATTTTTTAATGATGCGTGATTATGATGAACAAAATAACTTGGGAAGTTAACTTGGGAACTTAGTAAAATTAAAGCATAAACATAAAATTTTGAAGAACGAATCAAGTCAGTATTTAACTGATTTTTATCAATGTACACTCATTAGTTTTGACTATTATATTCATGGACATCATTAAGTGTTATGGATTATTATCCATATAAAACTTGGCCAATACTTGACCGATTTTACTATCTGACTATTATATCTATTGATTTTATATCAAAATAAATTAAGATACCGGTAGCTACATCTGTAGACAACTCTGTGTCTATGATGTTTATATTAGCTATAGTTTAATAAATGTCAATCTGCTGAAAAAATTATAAGTGTGCGTTTCAATTAATTCTATCAATAATATCCATAGATTTAATTACATAATATGGATTAAAATCTATATAAAATTTATACAAATATATATCTCCAAATAAATTTAATACTTATATTAATTTAATTTTTTATTAAAAATTATATTATATTCAAAAGATACTGTATTCAAAAGAATAGAAAATGTACCTAGGAATTTCGTTTTGTACGTAAATACTTATGAGAAAAAAATTCCTTTCTTTTTCAAATATTAGTTTTTCACAACGAAAATATATTGCCTACTACATCTTTCACAGTTGTAAAAATACTGTACAAATTTCAAAAATTATAAAATCTAGAATAATTGCTATAGTTTCCCTTGAACCTATGCGTAGGCTTCTAAAAACCTTATTTATCGTAATAAGTTTTTGCACCAAGAATAGCAACGTAGAAAAGCAATATGCAAACATTTTAGAGTCGATGCTAATATTATTTATGACTTAATATACCAATGTAAAATTATTGTTAAGATAGTTTCACCATATCAAACGTAGGAAAGAGATAAGATTGAGTACAAAACGTACACCGAAGAGAGCTTCAAAAGATACATATTAATCATATAAAGAATAATTGGAATAAAATGAGAAAATGTATTGCGTGCAGATAAATATTTGAAGTAACAATTACCACTATAGGGAATATCATATGAAAGTTTACAAAACAGAAAAAATTACGGTATCGAATTGCAAACATGAGTTAAAATACCTATGGTGGGATTTCTGTCGTTCGGATTAGGCAGTAAAAAAATTATGAAAGCTTTTAGCAAACTTATTGATCATAGTAGTTTCAGTTATATTTGGTAATTCCACGACTGACGGATAAAGCTCATAGAAATCAGAAATTTTAGAAATCATGAAAATATTAGGGAATCAGTAATTCTATAAGTGCTTAGTTCCAAAACATACGAATGTTTGAAAAGGAATTTTGAAATAAATCTGAAATTAAACACAAAAGAAGAAAATAAAAAATACAGCAAAAATAGATAAAAGATTTACTCAAAAAAGTTAGATTAAATTTTAGAAATTTGTCAGCTTCTGTCGGTAGACGGTATATTGAGATTTGCCACAGCTTCATTAAAAGCGATTCCAAAATAATACTCGCACTATTTTACTAGGTTGTATAAGTAATTTCAACAATCCTCGAAAAATGCTCAAAAAATAGTATTTATGATCTTTACCAATTTCAAGTAGAATATATTATATGCATCACATGGTCACATATGCCCGAACTAGATTTATCGAAGAGGAGCCATAAAATGTATGTACACAAATATTTAATACAATATTTATTGTGCATATTTATAAAAAAATTTTACCACTCCGTTTGAATTGTAGCGTATTATATTCATTTGTATTTATTGAACCATTGGTAAAATGCCACATACTGAAATGCAAAACTGATTGGAGACCCATTTTAACGCTACGTCTAATTTTTAAATGATCAAGAGTATTCAGTTTAATCTCTGTCAGTGAGGATATTGCATAAAATAAATTTAAAAACTGGTTATAAAAGCTACTGGCTCTCATTAAAATTGCTACAGAATTTAATAAAAAAAAATTAAATTTTCGTAACCTCAAATTTAAAATAATATTTACCACCAAAAATGTTTTCTGATATCGATGAAATTTTAAGAATGAATATTTAAATCACGTAGCTGCATTTGTATGATCATATATCATGAAAACTTTCTTATTCGCTGAAAAGCAAAAGTGATTGATAAAAATATAACTATTTGAGAGACGAATTGAATCTAGCTACGATACAACTAAAAAGTTTAAAAGTACGTGAAAAAAAACACATAATGACTTACCAGCAATGAAAAGAAAAATAGTTAAGTTTTGATCAAATAATATTTGATCAAACCATTTAAATGTTGCTGAAGTGATTTTAAATTAATGAGGTATTGCGTCTTCCAGAATAGAACTCAGTTCAAATTTTTAAAAAATATATTCATAAAAGCAATAACTTATAAATCGGAGAACAAAGTACTTATTTATTTACATTGAACCAGAAACATTTTACAAAGAGCTAAAATGTTTCGCAAAAAAGGTAACTTTTAATAAAATGTAATACCGTAATGAAAATTTAAAATTCACTAGCGAAAAAATCCACACAAGTAAAATTTAATCAAGGATATTAAAAATATAGCATTTATATTATGATGACATTTAAGATAGAATATATAAAGCACATTTCGCATAAAATCAAGGTCTAATTCTATGGTTTCTACAAAAACATACGAAGGTCGAAACTAAATTGCCCGATCGGAAAAAAACATTTCTCAGCAAAATCAAGGTTAATGCTTAGTATTTTATATAAATTTTTCAAATTGTTTCGCCAAAGAAATATGGGAACTACTTATTTTAATCAATCGAAATGCATTTAGTTTCGTTTCTACTTTTATCCTTGTTCGTTTCGGCCAGAATTTGAAATTAAAAACTGGGTTCGTATTTATAAATGGATTTTCTAGGTACAAAATTATTGACCACTTTATCAAATTCTTCATAGATCATTATAAAAACTTTTTAAGTAATAGTGTACACTTTCAATTTAATAAACAGATATGAAATTATTAAATACCTCAAAACAAAAAAACCACTTAATTTCGAGAACAACTTGTTTATAAACAAAATATTTTCAATGTGTTCTTTTTAATTTTACATTGAGTTTGTTTTTAATATAGTTTAATAATAATAAGTTTGGCCCGCCATCGTACAATGAAATATTAAATTCAAGCATAATAATTAAAATATGCAATATCCCATGAATAATATCTCTTAATCTAAAATAAAAACACCTAAATGAAATTGCATTTCATCTGCGCACTTCGAAAAGCTCTGTTCTAAAATTACGTTAATTGAATTTGCGTGCAATTAATGACAAAAAAATTCAACCCTTTTACTAAAAACTTAATTTAATATTTTCATGAATGGCTAGGTTGATAAAATTGAGACATCTCTCATATTGAGCTTTTTAGTAAAGTTCTTAGCACTAAAAAGTTTGAGCAGAGGCTATGACCTTTAGTTTTTGTCCTACTTTACAAAGTCAGTTAATATTCTTGATATCCTATGCAATGACTTACAAATTAACTTCAAGTGTCACTATTTCACTTTACAGAATTTAGTCTGCATCGTCAACTTCATTCCTTTGAGAGGGAGGATTCTACGGAAGTACATTCAGTTAAACTCATTATTGAATAATTTATGCCCTGTACATGTGTTGTCTCATTATTGTCATTCAAATGAGGCATTTGTTAAGACTTAAAGTTATTTTCATAGTTGTACAGGGTAGCTGTAAATTGTTTTGGGAATACAAAATTTTGAATCTCGTAAATCGTTCAATTCTGATTACGTTTATGACGTTAGTAAATTTCTCATGACTAATTTGACTCTACGCACAAAAAACTTTATTCAATATATTTATGGTGAACACAGCGTGACTAATGTAATTGTAGTAACTCATGTTGAGTTACAAATATAATTTACGTTCCTTTAACTTACTTCTACCTGAAGTTTGATGTTACAAATCTCAACATATTGTAAGATTCTACCCTGCAAACATAATATATAAAAAGACCTATTTCAGTAAGGAGTGCAGAATCTATTCAAACATAATTTATTTTTAGCCTTCATATTTAGAGTAGATTTTTGTAACTGCATAGTAATATGTACCTAATATATTAGGACAAAACTAACCATTTAATAAATTTTTTTCGATTACCTGTAACAAAATATAGACTTGTCGAATTAAACACCTTCTTTTCTGAAGTCGTTTCAAATCGCTTTAGTTATTCTGGCAATTTGTGATCCCGTACGTACATATGTATGTACACACACACACACACACGCATATATATATATATATATATATATATATACATGGGTAGGCCAATAAGTTTTTAACCCCGTTGTGCTGTCAACAATTTTAATTAAAATATTTATATGTTACACTAAATTTAATTTAAATATGCACCATTAGTATCTACTACTTGTCGCCATCTAATTAGCAGTGACAATATGCCCTTCTTATAAAATTCCGGTGATTGATACAAAAACTCTGCGAGATTGTTTTGGAGATCTTCCTGAACATCGAATTTATTTTCCCATAAATGGTTACTTAGACCCCTGAATAAATAATAATCGGAGGGCACAATGTCTGGCGAATATAGCGGTTGAGTGAGTAGAACCTAGCCTAACTTTCAAATATCTACATTAATTGTAGATCCCTCTGTAAGCAACTAACAATGAATAATACCCTTGATATTCCACCACCAGCTGAGTATTATCTTTTTGGCACTTCTTTCAGGTTTGAATACTGAAACTTTTGTTTCTCTGACACCCAGCCATCGACGTTTGCGTTTATGGTAAACGTATGTAACCCATTTCTCAATGCCAGATACTATCTGATTCAACTAGTCAAAATTACGTTTCAATGTCAATAATTGTTTACAAGCATCAACTCTACACTGGAGGTGATATGATGACAACTCGTGGGGTATCTACACAGCATATTTGAAACTTTTTCCAATTCGTTCAAATGTGTTTCTATGGTGCTACGACTGCAGTGTAGCTCATCTGCTAATAACGAGTCGTTAATGGAGGATCCTCTTCAATTAGGCGTCGTCATTATTGAAAGTATAATTCAAAAGGACGTCCGGTACGGGGTTCATTATCAAAACTCAGACTTCATTCCTGAACTTTCTGAACCAAATCTGTGCCCTCATGTAAGACACCGTGAATTCTCTCATCGTATGATATACATTATTTGCAGTCTTTGCATTGTGATACGGATGAAATTCGTAAAGGAATAGAATCCGTATTTGATATCGATTTAAATCAATTATCTTTTATGTAATTCACTTAAAGCTTCGGCGCTGATTGTTATCAAATGCCTACTTTGGCCTATTTGTACCCTACAACCTTCTGTTGTAGAAAAATCATAAAGTTTTAACTAAAAACTTAGCAGCCAACCTAACACACACACACACACATATATATATATATATATATATATATATATATATATATATATATATATATATATATGTATATAGTGAGAGGAGTTATTCATTGGGCATATTTTCAAGCTAACAGTACAATTTCAGCTAAGATATATTATCAAGAATTGAGCAGTCATCGCTAACTTCAAATCAAAGCAAAGTTTATTATTTACATTACTATGCTCGGCGCCATGTACCAAAAGCGACATGTAAAAAGCTATTTTCACTTGGATGGAATATGCTACTCCAGCCACGGTACTCTCCAGATATGTTGCCATCTATTTACCATCTGTTTCGCTCTCTGTCTAATAATTTGCGTGATAGAAAATATAAAAACCAAAGGCATATCAAAATCGAAATTCACCAATTTTTTAGTCAAAGGACCAAAGACTTCTAAAAGAACGGAACATTAACTCTGCCTACACGTTAGCGAAAACTATTATAAACCAACAGTGCTCATATAATGACCGATAGTTTTTATTTCCTACACGTGAAAAGTTGAAAATTTGTGTACAGAGGCGGCGATCTTATAACTTGCCAACCTAATATTATTAGCATAAATTAATAATACCACTCACGCATAATTTGTAAACTAATAACCCACTTTTCTTATCGAGTAGAGTACTAACTCTGGATAGTCTATATCGTTAGTAGAGTCAGTATTTATACATGCACTTAAATTATTACATCTACGAGTATTTACATGAAAAGCTTTTATAACAAAGTGATAAATGAAAAAAAACAACAGATTTAATGCATTTTCATATTCTAGTTTTCACTCTTTCTAGCCACATGAACTTAAGCTCGTGGAAATAGGCCAAAAGCTCGCCAAATTTTAAGATCATTTCAAACGCCTCCCTGCCTTTTATTATCCTCCATAAAAATGATGAAAGTTCATTGTAAAATATAATTATTATTAAATTAGCGAACGCAATTTGAAATAAAAATCAGGAGCCGTCTTTCTTATCAGAAGTGAAAGCCTCCGGTAACTTAATTATGTTGAGTGTGTCAGCGTTGCGAAAGATTTATCTTTTAATTAGGGTAATAAGTTTATATAGATGAAACGATATTCGGAGCTTACTAAGTTACTAAATTACTTAAATGAAAGCTTTCACAGTTTGTAGTTTTTTTCTGAGTTTTAAGTACACCGTGACGTCACGTAATGAAAACCTTAATCGATGGAAGTTTTATTTTCGATAAACACCAAATGATAGTCGTTATTTCGATGAATTTTGACTTTGGTAATATTCGTATATGATCTGTTATAAATTCAAATATAGAAATATAGTATTCACGAGGAAAAACTCAAAAGTTGATATTTATGGTAATCTTATAAAAACAGCTTGTTACAAAAATTTGACGATTTGGAAAAGTAAGTTTAACGATCAAATAGAAGCAAAATTATTATAAACATTTATTATAGATTTTAACAGGTTAATATCTACCTAAAACTTCCGAAATGTTTAAGCAGTTTCATAAAAAAAAATTTTTTGTATCTCTGACATTGATATTTCCTTTTGCATTTCTTTTTCAAATCAGACAATCTTTTGAAATATGTCATCATTATGAGACTACCATTAATTTTATCAACTTTTGAAGTTTTCCTCGTGAATACTATATTTCTTTATTTGAATCTATATTAAATCATATGCGAATATTACCAATCTCAAAATTTATCAAAGTTACGACGATAATTTTATAATAATATAAAATAAACAATCTACCGGTTCAGATTTTCACGTTATATTACAATATAATTAAACCCCCGAAAATACTACAAGTTGTAAAAGCTTCCATTTAAGTAATTTAGTAAGCAAAGTCCCAAATATCGTACACTCAACGCAATTAAATTACCGGAGGCTTTCACTTCTGATTAGCGAAATAACGACTCTGATTTTTACTTCAAAGCTCGTTTGCGGATTTAACAATAATTTAATTTTATGATAAGCTTTCAAAATTTTTATACAGGATAATGAAAGGCAGGGATGGCGTTTGAAATGTTTCTACGATTTGACGAGCTTTCGGCTTATCGCGTTGAGTGCTTGTATGGCTATCCTAGGTTCCTATGACTATCCTAGGTTTCGGAAAAGGGAAAAGAAAAATTTTAAAAAATAATAAACAAATGACTTTTCATGTAAATACTCGTAAATGTAATAATACAAGTACATATACAACTACTTACGATATATATTAATGATATTGGCTACCTAGAGTTTGTACTATATTCCACAAGAAAAATGTTTGTAACAAGACGAAGATTAGTTTTATCGATAAGTAAATAAAATTATTAATGACGTAACATATGAATACAAGTTTCAAAAATAGCGTGAAATAATGGAGTGTGACAACGTGAGAAAATCGATGCCAAAAATTATTATGTCCCAATTAATTTATTCTAACTTAGTAGAAGCAACATTACAAAGATCAAATTGACTCTTTGGTAAAACTTACGTATAAGTGGTACTATACTTATATATAAGTGATGTATTTAATCCATGCTAATAAAATAAAATAAGCAGAAGAGTCACTTGTGTTTATATATATATATATATATATATATATATATATATATATATATATATATATATTTATATATATATGTATATATATATATATATATATATATATATATATATATATATATATACATATATGCCATCTCTGATGCCATAGCAATATAAGCACTCGGCGCGATAAGCTGAAAGCTCGTCAAGACGTAGAATATTTCAAACGCCATCCCTGCCTTTCATTGTAAAATAAAATTAATATTAAATCTGCAATCAAGCTTTGAAGTAACAATCTGGAGTCGTTATCTCGCTAATCAGAGGTGAAAGCTTCCGGTAAGTTAATTGCGTTGAGCGTGTCAGCGTAGCGGAAGATTCATCTTTCAATTAGGGTAATAAGTTCACATGGATGAAACGATATTTGGAGCTTTTGCTTACCAAATTACTTAAATGGAAGCTTTTACAGTTTGTAGTCTTTTCGGGAATTAAATCATACTATGATATAACGTGTTAAAAATATGAACCGGTTGAGTGTTTATTTATATCCATATAAAATTATCGTCGTAACTTTCATTAATTTTGATGTTGATAATATTCGTATATGATCTATTATAGATTCAAACACATAAATATTCACGAGGAAAAGTCCCAAAGTTGATAATAGTAATGGTAGTCTCATTATAATGGCATATTTCAAAATATTGTCAAATTTGGAAAAGAAATATAAAAGAAAATATCAATTTCAGGGATAAAAAAAAATTAAAAAATACATTTTTATAAAACTGCTTAAACATTGCATACATTTTAGGCAGACATTAACGTATTAAAATTTAACATAATTCTGCTTCTACTTAACCGTTCAACTTAATTTTCCAAATGGCCAAATGTTTGTAACACGCTGTTTTTATTGGACTACCACAAATATCAACTTTTGAGTTTTCCTCGTGAGTACTATATTTATATATTTAAATCTATAACAAATCATATACGAATATTACCAAAGTCAAAATTCATCGAAGTTGCGACTATCATTTTATGTTAATCGAAAATAAACCTTCCATCGGTTAAAGTTTTCGCCACGTTAATACTTAAAACTCCGAAAACACTACAAACTGTGCAGCTTTCATTTAAGTAATGTAATAACTTAGTAAGCTCCGAATATCGTTTCATGTACGAATGTGTAAACTCATTACCCTAATAGAAAGATTAATCTTCCGCAACGCTGACACACTCAACACAATTAAGTTACCGGAGGCTTTCACTTCTGATTAGCGAAATAACGACTCCTGATTCTTATTTCAAATTTCCTTTGCTAATTTAATAATAATTTTATTTTAAGATGAGCTTTCAACATTTTGATGGAGGATAATGAAAGACCGGGATGGCGTCTGAAATGTTTTCACAATTTAGCGAGCTTTCGGCTTATTACCTCTAGTGCTTGAGTTCCTGTGACTAGAAAGAGAGAAAACAAGTATATAAAATGCATTAAATCTGTTGTTTTCTTTTTCATTTGTGGCTTTATTACAACGGTTTTTTATGTAAATACTCATAGACGTAATAATATGAGTATATATACTAATACTAACTCTAGTAACGATATAGAATATCCAACGTTAGTACTCTACTAACAAAAAAGTGGAATATTAACTTACAAATGATATGTAAGTGGTGGTAATAATCTATGCTAATAATATTAGATTGGCAACCATATAAGCCCGCCATCTCTGTACACAAATTTTTCAACTTTTTATATATCAATCAATAAAATCAACTATTAATTACATAAGCACCGTCGGTATGTAACATTTTTCGCCAAAGTGTAGACAGAGCTAAAGTCCCTTCCTTGTAGGTAGTCTTTGCTCCTTTTACTGAAAAACCGGTGAAGTTTTATTTTGATATGACTATCGTCTTTAAATTTTCTATCACGCAAATTATTAGACAGAGAGCGAAACAGACGGTAATTAAATAGCGAAACATCTGGAGAGTCCGTTGGGTGAAATAGCATACTCCATTCAAGTGAAAACAGTTTTTAAAGTGTCACATTTGCTACGTTGTTTCGAGCATAGTCGTATAAAAAGTAAACTGCTTTGATTTGAAGATTTTGAAATTTAGCGATGACTGCTCAATTCTTAACAATAAATCTGAAATTGTACTGTTAGCTTGAAAGTGTTGAATAATTGAATAACGCCCAATGAATAACTCCATTATATATATATATATATATATATATATATATATATATATATATATATATATATATGTATGTATATATATATATAATAAAAAAAAATTTGGTAGTAGATAATGTACCTTAGTAGGTAAATATATACAGATGTACATAAAGAATTATGTAGTAAGATCTTTTTTATATGTTATCTTAAACTAAAATAAAATGATACAGTTAGGTATTTAAACAAAACACTTAAATAATTTTTAGTTTTGTCCTAATATATTAGGTACAAATTTTATTACTATGCAGTTACAAAAATCTACTCTAAATGTGAAGGTTAAAAATTAATTACGTTTGAAAAGATTCTGAACTTCTTACTGAAACAGATTTTTACATATTATATTTGCAAGGTAAAATCTTACAATATGTTGAGGTTTGTATCATCAAACTTCAGTTAGGAGTAAGTAAAGAGTACGTAAATTATATTTGTAACCCAACATGAGTTATTACAATTACAAGAGTCACGCTGTGTTCACCATAAATATATTGAATAAAGTTTTTTGTGCGTAGAGTCAAATTAGTCATGAGAAATTTACTAACGTCATAAACGTAATCAGAATTGAACGATTTACGAGATTCAAAATTTTGTATTCCCAAAACGATTTACAGCTACCCTGTACAACTATGAAAATAACTTTAAGTCTTAACAAATGCCTCATTTGAATGACAATAATGAGACAACACATGTACAGGGCATAAATTATTCAATAATGAGTTTAACTGAATGCACTTCCGTAGAATCCTCCCTCTCAAAGGAATGAAGTTGACGATGCAGACTAAATTCTGTAAAGTGAAATAGTGACACTTGAAGCTAATGTGTAAGTCATTGCATAGGATATCAAGAATATTAACTGACTTTGTAAAGTAGGACAAAAACTAAAGGTCATAGCCTCTGCTCAAACTTTTTAGTGCTAAGAACTTTACTAAAAAGCTCAATATGAGAGATATCTCAATTTTATCAACCTAGCTATTCATGAAAATATTAAATTAAGTTTTTAGTAAAAGGGTTGAATTTTTTTGTCATTAATTGCACGCAAATTCAATTAACGTAATTTTAAAACAGAGCTTTTCGAAGTGCGCAGATGAAATTCAATTTCATTTAGGTGTTTTTATTTTAGATTAAGAGATATTATTCATGGGATATTGCATATTTTAATTATTATGCTTGAATTTAATATTTCATTGTACGATGGCGGGCCAAACTTATTATTATTAACATTGCAACTATGAAAATAGTTTTAAGTCTTAACAAATGCCCCATTTGATCACATTAATGAGACAACACGTGAACACGGCATAAATCATTCATTAATGAGTTCAACTGAATAAACTTCCACAGAATCCTCCTTCTCAAAGGACTGAAGTTGGCGATGCAGACTAAATTCTGTAAAGTCAAATAGTGACACTTGAAGTTAATTTGTAAGTAATTAATATCCTCTTAAAGCAAGTTAATTAACTTTGTAAAGCAGGACTGAAACTAAAGGTCATAGCCTCTGTTCAAACATTTTAAAGCTAAGAAGTTTACTAAAAAACTCAGTATAAGATAGATCTTAATATCATCAACCTAGCCATTCATGAAAAAATTAAAGGAAGTTTTTTGTAAAACGGTTGAAATTTCTGTTTGTCATTAACTGCACGTGACCTCAATTAACGTAATTTTAAAATAGAGCTTTTCGAAATGTGTTTATTTTAGATTAAGGGATGATATTATTCATGGTATATTGCATATTTTAATTATTATGCTTGAATTTAATATTTTATTATATGATGGCAGGGCAAAGTTACTATTATTAAACTATAATAAAAACAAACCCAAGGGGAAATTAAGAAGAACACATTGAAAATATTTTGTTTTTAAACATGTTGTTCTCGAAATGAAGTATTTTTTTTTATCTTGTTCTCGAAATGAAGTATTTACAAAGTTTTTATAATGATGTATAAAGAATCTGATGAAGTGATCAATAATTTTGTTTCTAACAAATCGATTTATAAATACCAAATCAGTTTTCAATTTCGAACTCTGTCCGAAACGAACAAGGATAAAAGTAGAAACGAAACTAAATGCATTTCGTTTGATCATAATAAGAAGTTCCCATATCTCTCTAGCGAAAAAGTTTGAAGAATTTATATTATTGAAATACTAAGCAATGACATCGATTTTCATCATCATCGATGACAACCTAGTTCCGAACTTCGTATGTTTTACTCAAAACTGAAAATAAGTATTTATATGATAATCTGTTATCATAATCTGAGCGCTACATTTGCCAATATATATGATTTAATGTTACTTACTGACATCAACGAAATTCTCAAATCGTTATACAGGATGTCCAGTGGCAGATTTCAAAGTTCGAATATCTCGAAATTTCGAATATCGAATATCGAAATCTGAACGCAACACATAAGAGGGGCGCGGGGGGCGTCGTTAGAAGCGCAAGCGTTGCGGATGTTTTAGTAGCCATGGAACAGTGTAGTGGAGAGCACCGCGCTTTTGCCGTCGAGGCGTAAATTTCGAGTTTATTTTCGCTGTCTGTAGCACGCCGTCGATTTATTAATCGTTACAGTATTCGTCGATTAGGCGATGGGCCATCGATCAACCTCATTCGATCATGGGGAGCAAGGTTCAGAGCTACAGGATCAACATTAAATAGGCCCAGGCCAGGACCTACACCATTAGTAGCCACGGATGAAAATGTCGAGCGTGTTATGGTTTCTGTCGTTGAAAATCCCCGTTTATCACTGCGTACACGTTCATCGATATTGGGAATTCCGAAATCAACTTTACAGGTAATAATGCAAAGAAAAGCTCAAGTTCCATCCATATAAAATTCAAATTGTTCAAGATTTACACCATTCTGCCTTTGAATTAAGAAAAACTTACGCGGAGGTGATGTTGTTGAGATTTCGTGCTGCTACCAGGATGGGCAACATATTCTTTAGTGACGAAGCTCACTTTTACATTGGAGGATATGTGAATAAGCAGAACTTTCGTTACTGGGATGTCCACAACCCAAGACAAATGCATCAAGAGCCTTTACGTAAGCCTAAAGTAACAGTCTGGTGAGCCATGTCTGCATCTGCAATCATAGGACCTTATTTCTTTGAAAATCAACGTGGCCAAACTGTAACTGTGAATTCGGAGAGATATGCCCAGATGTTAACTGACTTTTTCAGAGTAGAACTACAGAATAGTCCATCCTTCCACCAAAACACATGGTTCCAGCAGGACGGGATCACAGCTCATACTGCTAATGTATCCATGAATGCAGTGCGGCAGTTATTTCCAGAAAAAAACATATCCCGAAACGGTACCGTACCGTGCCGTAGGGCGAGCCGAAGTCAGTAAGATACCCATGTCGCTCTGCAAACACGTTTTTGAAAACATGCGTGCTAGACTCGAAGAGTGTGTCAGACTCGATGGCCGCCATGTGGAAAACGTGGTTTTTAAAAAACGAAATCCGCATTTGTTGTTATAATGTTAAAATAAACCTACTTTGTATTAGAGGTGTAGTTTTTTTTTACAATTTTTCAAACATTGAAATCTGCCACTGGACATCTGTAGATATTATATTTATTGTTTTGTATGAACCTTTAATTTTATTGAGCGGATTTTTTCCTCTAGTAACTAATATTTTCATTATAGTATTATATTTTCTTAAAAGTTACATTTTTCCGAAATATTTTACTTCTTTATAAATTTTGTTTGGTTCAATGTAAATAAATAAGTACGCTGTTCTCATATTTATAATTCATTGCTTTTATGAACTTTTCTTTTTAACCTAAACCAAGTTCTATTCTAGAAGCCGCAGTGCCTCATTAATTTAAAAACACTTCCCCAACATTTAAGCGGTTTGATCGAACATTATTTCATAATGTTTTTCTTTTCATCGCTGGCAAGTCATTATATGCGTTTTTTCACGCATTCTTAAACTTTTTAGTTCTATCGTAGACAGATTCAATTTCTTTCTCATTTAATTATATCTTTATCAATCACTCATCGGTATCGGAAAACGTTTTGAGTGGTAAATATTATTTTAAATTAAAGGTTACGATAATTTAAAACTTCTTTGATCAAATTCTATAGCATTTTTAATGAGAGCCAATAGCTGTTGTATCCAGTTTTTTAAGTTCTTTTATGCAATGACCTCATTGATAAAAATTAAACTGAACACTCTTGATCATTTTAAAATTAGACGTGACCTTAGAACGGGTCTCCAATCGGTTTTTCATTCCAGTATGTGGTATTATATCAATAGTTCAATAAATAAAAATGAAAACGTTACAATTTAAACGGAGTGGTAATACATTTTTATAAATATGCCCAATAAATATTGTAATGCATATTTGTGAACATACGTTTTATAGCATCTCCTCGAATAATGTAGTTCGAGCATATGTGACCATGTGATACATATAATATATTCGGCTTGAAATCCCATAAGATCGCAAAAACTATTCTTTTGAGTGTTTTTTCTGAGGATTGTTAAAATTACTTATATAACCAAATTAATTAGTGCGAGTGTTATAGTATTGGAACCGCTTTTAATGAAGCTAGTGGCAAATCTCAATACATCACTGCTTTTAATGAAGCTAGTGGCAAATCTCAATACCAACTAAAGGGGAAAATTTTCTAAAATTTAATCTAAATTTTTATTTTCATAAAAATTTAGCTTTTTTTATGTTTTTCTATTGTATTTAATTTCAGATTTATTTCTGATATGACTGATTCTCGGAAGACTCTAAATCTTTTTATGATTTCTGATTTCTGCGAGCTTTATCCGTCAGTAGTGGCATTACCAAATATAACCGAAACTACTACGATTAACATGTTTACCAAAAGCTTTCAAAATGTTTCTGCTACCTAATTCAAAGCGGTAGAAATATCCACAAGAAGTATTTATACTCATGATTATAAGTGGTCGTAACAATACGTAGGAATATTGTATCGATAAGTAAATAGAATATATATAGTGTCATTAATGACATAACATATGAATACATTTTATTGTCACTAATCCCATCTCGAGGTAGCAACAATGAAGTGAAATAACGGAGTATGACTGTAGAAGAAAATTATTACCAAAAATTATTATGGCCCAATTAATTTATTCTAACTTATTAGAAGCAGCATTACAAAGAACAAATTGACTCTTTGTTAAAACTTACGAATAAGTGGTGTATTTAATACACACACACACACACACATATATATATATATATATATATATATATATATATATATATATATATATATATATATCGGATATCACCATAAAAAATGGTATTAAACGATTTCAACAAGAAGAAACTCTATTCGACGAGTATGTATTGGCTTTATGTATGTACAAACGTAACTCAGAAGCGTGTCTAGTAATTTTATGATCCTCTTTTCAAAGAAAATTATTTCGACCCCGTATAAATAAGGTCAGGGTGTGATGATGGGTTAAAGGGATATCTTAAGGTATTCCTCTACTTACAAAACTTTAATATATTTTTATAAGTGTTTTCGTCACACGTGATGGATAAGGCCTGAAAATGAAATTAGAAGGTGGTAATAGAAACACAAAGTGGTGAGAATTAAATTTAAAACAATATAGTACACAAGTCGCTGCCAGTTTTTGACTTGTCTTGTCGTAAGCTAGGAACTAACAATAAGTAAGTAAATTATTAGGTAAGTAAGTACTTTGAGAAATAAATACATAAGATTCATGAGATTCCAAATACTTTTTCCCAAATCTCGATACAATTATGAAAATAGTTGTAACTCTTATCAAATAGCCCATTTGAACCACACTACGGCATAAATCATTCAATACAGAGTTCAACTGAATGCATTTCCACAGAATCCTCCCTCTCAAAGGATTGAAGTTAAAGACGCAGAATAAATTCCATAAAGTTGAATATTGTCACTTGAAATTAATTGTAAATAATTAGCATCCTATTAATTAATTTGGGCTAAGTGACATTGTGAAATCAAACAAAAAAAAAAGCTCAGCCTCTGCTGAAAATTTTTAACGCTAGGGATTTTAGTTAAAAGCTCAATATGAGTGAGATCTCAATTTTATCAACTAGCTTTTCATGAAAACATTTCAGTAAAATTTTTGCCTGTTTTTAAGGTCGCGTATTTCGATTAACCTAATGTTGAAACGGAGCTTTTAGAAACGCGCATTATTATTTGAATAAAATTGTATAAATAAAAAATTTCACTTCGAAGTTTATATATATATATATATATATATATATATATATATATATATATACATTTATACAAATCCACTCTTCTATACACACCCACTCTTATATTATAATACTGGCTTTTGATATTTCTCTGTTTTAGAAAATATTAAGTAAATCCGAAGAATTTTTGCATATTTTCCGTTTATGACACTGAAACTTTTAAAGAAACACATTTCGACAACTTACCTAAAAATATTTACTTACAAAGGGTTTTGTTATAAGTTAAACTACGTTTCATAAATTTGGCGAAATCATTCCTCCAGTAATCATATATTTGCGTGATAATGAAGAATTCTTGCCGATTTTGATCACATTTAATGCTTGTTGTATTGTCGCCTCTCGAGAGAGAGTCACTAATGAAATATTTGGTCTTGAAAGGTTAAAAGAATATATATATATATATATATATATATATATATATATATATATATATATATATATATATATATAATTAATTCAGGTGACCTTCTAATTAAATATAAAAAATTGTATACCTAATATTAGAAGCAATTGATGTCCTCACTAAAATTGTATATAGAGATTTTCTAACGTTTAATATTTTAACTTTTTACCATCAACATTTTTACATGTAGGTTAGTTTTTTCATTAGTAATAATTTTAATATGTATGATGAAACTTTGGCTACAACTTCCACCAATCAACTAGGACGATTGGATTGAAAATATTAGTTGTGAATTAAAAAGTAATGAAAAACAATTAATTATATTATATTAATATTTACAGAAAATTCAAAAAAGGAAACAATAGAAATAATAAACCCACGAAATTTAAAAATATGAAATGAACATAAATTTACTTCTAAATTTATTTTTGTCGCTTTGTTTCCAGCAACTCCAAGTATATCATCTTTTGATAGGCATATTTCAAATCAAATTTATTTTCTTCGATGCGCACAAGATAAAATAGGATTCCCTTATTTTTTGTGTCTTCTGATACATACTTTTTCATGTTTCTTTTAATTCTTATAAATAATTCTAAAAAGTATATGCTCAATAAAACCACAATCAAATACATGATATTTGGATAGTAGCTTTATTAAGCGTGTATATCTGCACTGAGGAAGATTATGACTTAAGAAATTTTCTTCAAATACAGCAATGGAACTGAAGAAATCTTAAACTAAAACTAAAAACTAAAAACAAATTGAAAAGAAAGTAGTACAAAGCGAAATGCTACCTAATATTTTGACATAGTTAAGTATATTACCGCACTTGCAAAGCAGCACGTACCTATAGTAATCAGAATAATTTCTCCTTACAAACGTCAGCACGTAACATTAAACATTCAAGGAAAATTCGATCAACCCATACAATTAGGAGAATAGTTGCATTATAATAAACGCTTCATTGAACTCACTCTAGGAAGTTTACACGTGAACAGGATATAAATTATCAAGTACCTTTAATCTTTTCCAGTCCTTCCTCGCTAATGGCAGATATTCACGATGCATTGTGGTTTTCAAAAAATCTTAGTCACATAAACTTATTTGCATATTGTTAACATTTGATTATTTGAATGAAACCATTTATTTGAATGAATTGACTTTGTAATGCTACAAGCTTTTATTTATTCTTACTCTCAACGTTGTAATCTGTGTTCAAATACATAGTTATAATTATATACTTCTATGTAAAATTAAGTTAAATAAAATTTTTTTACATTAAAAATTGCAATATTACAAAATAAATCATAAATTTACTGTAAAAAGTTTCGTTACGTACGTACGTTTCAGTTGAAATCCTTTAATCAATATGAACAACCCTGTATATTACCAAATCAATTACCGTAGTGTAGTGACGGTGAGTATTTTTCCTATTGTGACTGATCTAAAATAGTAAATATTGGACTAAAAGCATTGCCGCATTTCATCCACGAATTTGTGATCACACATATGTCTTAGGATTATGTTAGTCCTCGATTATCTAACCACGTAGCAGTTCATAATTCTTATGTAACATTTTTATTAAATTATACATAATTTATAAAAGCATTTTGGGACAACTATACTTTTGCACTAGTCATATTTCATTTAATAGCATATTCAACAGTGATATCTTACAAAATGTGGTATAACCCGTGATGTTATGTCAAGATGTGGTACAAACGAAATGTTAAAACGCTGTTGAGAATAGATATAACCTAAAGAATAAGTTACAGTCGAGATCTTTTCAGTTTACCTCAATGGCTTTTTGAGAAGTTTACAACGCTAAAACTTACATAATACCTTACACATTTTGCGTGGCAAGGATTGAAGCATCATGAACTAATTCATAAATCGACGCCAATTTTTTGAGAATATATGGAGAAGAACTATATTCAACAGTGGACGTCTTCCTACTAATGGCGATAATGATGATATCAACATTTATTTTGCTTATATTTTAAATTGTACGACTACAATACAAAAGAGAAACTAAACCAAAGATAGTGTATTAGTACTTAGATATTAAGAGATTCACCTCAAAATCAATACTCGTTACTCTAACGCCAGCGTTATGTATATTTTAAAAAGCTACTACATATATTTTAGTGTTATTGACATTCAAAAGACTAATCAGTTAAAAGTTGACTAATCAGTAAGATTTATAAAAATAATTTCACAGAAACGAGACAACGTTCCATTGGAATATTGAAACTTAATATTTATTGTACTCTTCCAGCTTCAGCTGAATCCGAAAAATAGACAATGATGAAACCGCTAATGACACTGAAATTAGAAAAATTACCAAATTAAGTGAGCGGTACAAAACAAAATTGCAGCAAGACATGGTATACAGGTAAACAATTTTCAACAGAAATGTTCTCGAAAGAAAAAGAAGAATGCTAATTTAGAAACAATGACTCAAGCACTTTACAAAAAAATAGAAAGTTAGCATGTTGCGATTCTGGTTCACACAATGGAAACGGATAACCAAGTTTTATCTAGGTACTTGTTGAAATTGCAAAGAACTTCCATGCCGAAAGAACATCCAGACAACATTAAAAAAATTGCTTTCATACTCCACTTTTTATTGCGGAAAGCATATAGCTATGAATGCGACACTTTCAATACCACCAAGTGTTACCACTTCCTAAGATACTATGAACGTGGTTTTAATCCGTCCGGATTTATTAAATAATCATTACATATAATAAAAATATGTAGCACAATTTCGAATAATATATAATGCGCTATTTATGAAGTTGCTCTAAGAAAATAATTTGGGTAAAAAACAATTGTGAGTAATGAAAACAAATGGAACTAAATACAAGAGCCACATTCATTTCGGTGCTGAGGTTGCCGAAGAATAACTTTCACTAGCACGATAATTTGTTGTAGTTCCAAAGAATATATAATAGTTACTGGGTAGCACCGATACGCCATTCGTAATTTGGATTCACTCGGTCACCTATAATAATAAAGATCCAATGTTGCGAATTATAGCAATATTTTTCATAAATCTGCTTTCTTTTACTCTTTATCTCTTTTACTGGACAACGGTATTATATAGGTTGTCCAGGGGTAGATTTCAATGTTTGAAAAATTGTAAAAAAAAACTACACCTCTAATACAAAGTAGGTTTATTTCAATTTTATAACAACAAATGCGGATTTCATTTTTTAAAAACCACGTTTTCCAAATGGCGGCCGTCGAGTCTGATACACTCTTCGAGTCTAGCACGCATGTTTTCAAAAACGCGTTTGCAGAGCGACTGGGGTATCCTACTGACTTCGGCTCGAATATTTTCTTTAAGTTGTGTCACGGTGCTGGGATTTGTTTTATAAACATCGGATTTTAAGTATCCCCATAAGAAAAAGTCACATGGGCTTCAATCGGGTGACCTAGGTGGCCACGGTACGGTACCGTTTCAGGATATGTTTTTTTTATGGAAATAACTGCCGCACTGCATTCATGGATACATTAGCAGTGTGAGCTGTGGCCCCGTCCTGCTGGAAGTATGTGTTTTGGTTGAAGGATGGACTATTCTGTAGTTCTACTCTGAAAAAGTCATTTAACATCTGGGCATATCTCTCCGAATTCACAGTTATAGTTTGGCCATGTTAATTTTCCAAGAAATAAGGTCCTATGATTGCAGATGCAGACATGGCACGCCAGACTGTTACTTTAGGCTTATGTAAAGGCTCTTGATGCATTTGTCTTGGATTGCGGATATCCCAGTAACGAAAGTTCTGCTTATTCACATATCCTCCAATGTGAAAGTGAGCTTCGTCACTAAAGAATATGTTGCCCGTCCGGGAAGCAGTACGAAATCTCAACCACATCACCTCCGCGTAAGTTTGTCTTAATTCAAAATCAGAATCGTGTAAATCTTGAACAATTTGAATTTTATATCGATGGAACTTGAACTTTTTTTGCATTATTACCTGTAAAGTTGATTTCGGAATTCCCTATATCGATGAACGTGTACGCAGTGATAAACAGGGATACACGCTCGACATTTTCATCCGTAGCTACCAATGGTGTAGGTCCTGGCCTGGGCCTATTTAATGTTGATCCTGTAGCTCTGAACCTTGCTACCCATGACTGAATGAGGTTGATCGATGGTCCATCACGTAATCGACGAATACTGTAACGATTATTAAATCGACGGCGTGCTACAGACAGCGAAAATCCACTCGAAATGTACGCCTCGACGGCAAAAGCGCGGTGCTCTTCACTCCACTGTTCCATGGCTACTAAAACATCCCCACCACTTGCGCTTCTAACGACGCCCCCCGCACCCCTCTTATGTGTTGCGTTCAGAAACTATGTTTGTTCAAACTTTGAAATCTGCCGCTGGCCAACCTGTATATTTTAATTTTTTTAGAAAATTTAATATCATATATGTAAGTGTAGCTGGGAATAACCTCTTTTTATAAATATGTAACGCGCTTCTTTAAAATAACATTATTGGTACTAACAAGTATTTTACTGCGTATATATTTTGAATTTTCCATACATAAATTCAAAATATATTAGTACTGAAAGATTTTGTACTTAGGATGAACATTTGTATTGCATTCATTAATGATTAATAAAAATGGATATCAAAAGAATAAATAATTATGTTACTGCAAATTTCAGCTATATTGCCTTCCTTACATCGCATGTTTCAGGTTATACTATACAATTTTATATGCATCATACGTTATTTTTTTATGTACCACATTAAAATAGTTTTTAACATTTTCGAAATTTAAAATGAAAAGTTTATTTAAAATTTACGTTTCAATGTAATTTTGCATGTTTTACATCATTTATTACAGCCTTTTAATTATTAGCAACTAATCCTCTTCACTAAGAAATTTTGTTTTTAGTGTTTGTTCCGCGACGTACATTTTTTTTCATTGTCATTTATAATACTTGGAAAATTTATTTAATATAAAGATTATACAAAAATTTTGGAATCAGCAAAAAATTAATTCAATTTATTTAAAAACGATAAAAATCTTTTAAATAAAAATTAAATTATTTCAATTTGTCCCCAGAAAAATGCTTATATAATCAAGTATACATTTCAACCAAGTTAATTTACAGAATATATTTGTACAATAAAATAATACATATTATGACTTATGCTGTAACATCGCGTACATCCAAAAGTGGAAGTCATGACATTTTACTTATTTCTTTAGTATTTATTATTACAAAAGCAATATCTTAAGTCAAAAATAGCAATAGAATATAAGCTGTTCCGAGATGGATTTCAAAAGTTTGCCACTGTATTATTAATGTATTATTAGTAATGCTTTTTTAAGTAGAATTTTCAAAAAAATAGATATTCCATCATTGAATATTGTAAAGATACTCCAAAAGGAATATTTCTTATGTATCAAAAACATTTCGAAATATAAGTACTTAAAAAAATCTGTACACTTATTAACTACAGGAAGTAATTTTTTTACTTTCATGAAAAGTAATTACTTTGAGTTACACTATTTTAAAATTTAAGGATACGTCGATACATTAATATTATAAATTACATGCAGTTATATTCTTTCGTGCTTGTTGACTTGATAATATTTATATGAACTTGCAGATTCAATGTATGTACATTAAAAGGGTTAAATAAATATGTAAATGCCGCTTTCTCACAAAGCAGGAAGTACATGAAAAGGAGTATAAAAAAATCATCAGTCGGCAACTTTACCCAACCTGAATATTGCGTTTCGCAACTCTTTCCCCGAGGGTAAAAAACGCGGTTGGATTTTGAGAAAATCAAAGAATGTCATTGAAAGTTATTTTATAAGTAATTAATATCTTGTTTGAATAAGTCAATTGGCTCCGTAAAGCTACGAGTTTCGATTTAAGCTTTCATTGGCAGGGAGCTTTCATGAATGAGCTTCCATGTCGACTTTTATTATCGGTTAAATGAATTAGGTTTCCTTTTTTATTCCTCTAATATACAGTGAAAGTTATATTGGACCACTAGATATTATAAATTACATTATATAATTACGTTTCGTTTAAGTTCAATTTTATTAAAGGGAAACTTTTTGGACGCTTCTTCGCTTGAATAAATTTTAGGAAAACAAAACCCTTATAAGACCACTTATATCTCTGTCTGTCTATGACAACCGTTTTTTTGTCAAAATTGCTTCACGCAGAAACTTGAAATTTAGCAAAGTAATAAAACATATTAATCCGCACTTATCTCAATAGGTTTACACAATATACTCACATACATTTAGAGAGATGGGCATAAGGAAAAGTTAGGAATTCAGTTTTTTCCCATTTAAAATTAATTTTATATTTTTTTACGTTTAGTGTTGTTTCCTTTCTCATTTCTTTAGCTTGTAGTGTAAAGAACGACTAAATAATAAGGAAAACGTTTTTACGGGTATATGAGAATAGAAGAACTTATTTTTGTGGGAACTTGATATGAAAATGTATGTTTTTAATATATTGCATTCTTCTAGAACAAAAGAAATTTTTTTTTTTTAATTGGAACTTTCATATTGGAAGTGACACGTTTCCGAGGGTAACTATTTTGAAACCCCATGTTTTTCACACCCTTATAGTTATCGACGCACAACCATCATAGCGCACAATTCTGCTCAGGCCCTTCCGATACGAAACTCTGAATATGAAATGGGAAAAATTTTCAAAACAACATTTTCGTGAGACATCATGTTTCCTGCCAATATGATGAAAAGGAAAGTTTTGTATTTTTGGCTTTTAGGAATTTACGCAAAGACTACTAATTCTATTGACAATTTAGTATTACGATAGGTTATAGTTTCCTGATTACCACAATATGTACATATGCTGTATAACTTTTGAAATATAACTAATAATGTCAATGCAGTCAGGGAAAAGGTTGCTGGTCAGAGTGTTTTCGTGACGACTGCTGGCAAAAACAGAGATACACCAGTAATAGTTATGAGAGAATTATAGCCTTGAAACGTGAAGAGAAGTCTTGACAGCGTTTATTAACGTTTATAGAGAAACCATTATAATAATTTTTCTTTAAAGCTTTTCGACCTTACTTATTGAATCCACCTTAAAATGTGGAGTAATGGTTTAAAATAAATGAACAAAAAGAGAGTAAATAAAGGTAGAAACGTGTATTTTAATGTCGTTCAGATTGATGTATTAGCACTTGGAGTGAAATGAACCTACGGAGGGAAGCAAGGATTCGGACACAAGCTCCTCAAGTCACAGGACATTATTATATATTTGTAAATTAAAAGAAAGCACAGGACTACGATCATAACAATGAAAATTAATTGTACCCGTACAACGTTTTTGAAAACGTTTTTCAGTATATATTCAGAGATATATGGAAAAACATGTCACTTCCCCCCTCTATTTTTTCCAACACTACTCACCCTAATATTTGTTGTAGTGGTGTGTTGGGTTCTTTACAAGTCATGCGGCCTTTGACGGTGCGGTCCACAGCAGAAACCCTTGTTGGATTCTCGAACACTCGTCGAGTGTGGCTGGACTACTGTTATGGTGGGCTGTAAGAGATTGCTCTGGTAGAAATAAGCCTACATATATATAATTTTAATACATTAAAGTAAGTAAATAAATAAATAAAATTATGAAAAAAATTATTTTCAGAAGCCTGGGCTATCCCGCAACCGATAGGAAAACTAAACGGTTATCTGGAATAATATGACTTTTTCATATATGTACCATGTTTGACCCCTTTAAAAGATATAATAAGAAATAATTTACGTTGTGACAAATTAATATTAGCGAATAATTTAAGAGAAATACGATGCACCCTTAAATATTTATAAGTGCCTAAATATGGATGAAACTCTTATAATGAGAGTTCTACTCCAGCTTGGCTGGTTAGCTAATTATGCACAGAGTTTTTCTTCAAGTAACCCAGATTCTAATTTGTAATTAAAGTCCCTTTAAAATCAATGTAATAATTTTGGCATGCCACTGAGACTGGCCAACACACAAGAATTCTAAAAAAATCGTCTTGCTTTCTATTCAGTCCCCAAAAAGCACCTAACACAATTTTAAAAAATCAAAATAGAAATTAAAAGCAATATTGCACAAAAATTCCCATCAGAAATAACCTGATGATGTTGACTAAGCCTATAAATGTATAACACTGAAAATTTTCATTCATGTGGGTAGTTTATGCGTACGAGCTGAAAGTGCATTATTGACACAATTTGCGCATTCTTAGTCCACAGCCTCATTTAATTTCTAATATGTTGCTTGTAGCTTCAACTAACATTATCGTCATTATAAAACATAACATATCTTTTTATATATTTTAAATAATTGTGAATTAAAAACTTGTCTTTCCCTAATTCAACATTATTTCACTTTCCTTTTCTTTATTCCTTGCGTATCGTAATAAATATTTCTAATGTATTAAAGATAAACTAATACGATAATTTTAAATAAAACGTGAAATGAAGAAATCAGAATATTAAACCCGGAGTCCAATTTGAAGCCTTCAAATCTATTTGCACTATGCAATTATATTATACTTAAAAATAGCGGAGAATTACAAACCGTTATCTGATACTTCCACTATAAGATAAGCCTATTCAAAACAGATATGTGATATTTTTACAGCTTTCTTAAGTACATGTTAATATTATTTCATCTATTCCGAAGAATATTGAGAACTATTGACCAATTTTTAGCAAGCTAATAAAACATCAAAGCACACAGAATTAAGTACGAAACGGATGACGAATACAAAATGAGAACAAAGAGTTAAATATCATTCCTGGCTCAACAAAATTTCATCATAATACTTTGTCTAAGGGTATATAATTACTCTGACTTAATTTAAAATAAAATTAAGAGGTAAAGAGAAATGTTCGCCAATTTAAGGGAACTCTAGTTGAGCGGATATGAAATGTTCAAATATTTCAGTTAAAAATTGTATTTTTCAAAGTTTTTAGAATAAATGAGATGTGTTTCTTGGGCAATGGAATGATATATGACCTTTTTACAGTTAGATAGAAATCATACAGGACGTTTTTGTATTCAGACCTTATAAAGCAAAACATCTAAACGTTGATGATGGGTTTTTCTCGAAACGATTTATTTGTAACTAATGAACTATTTAAAAATTAATTATCTGAAAGGAAAATATGTTATGAACATTCTGTAATCATTGTTTAAAAATAAAACTACTTACTATTTAAAAAAAATACAAAAATTTCTTGATTTTATGAAATTATGTTAAAATAATGGAAATAGATATGATTTATAATTACAATATTGCTCAATTGGATGAAAAACCTATTTTTTCTATTATCGGTTTAACCAAATATTTGACACTGTACACATCATTTGAAAAAAGTTTGAATACATTTTTGCATTTCAAATTTTTAAAAAATATGACTTCTTTTCTTTTAATGTAGGTACTAAAAAAGAAACTATTCAATGCACGTACTTTTAATTGTTGGCCTACAAAATTTAATTCTACGTTTACAAAAAAATTCTCCCTATGGAACATGAAAATGTAGTCCATACCAATTCTTGCGTTCGAAACCTACTCTGTATAATTATTCAATCACTTAAATGAATACATGTGCAGGAATTAAGCGTTTGAAAAATTTTGGGAATTGAGGTCGTATTCAATAGAGATCCCCAGAACTTAACAAAAAGTTACAATAAAAGCTCGCGTTTCCATCACGTGAAGAGCTTTTGAGACAAACAGGGAAACAGATGAACAAAGTATTTCACGAATAACGGTTATGGGCTCTAACGGCCGTTAGACCAGCAGCCTGTGACTTGTTTACGGCTTTTATGGCGCCAACTGTGGGGTTACCATAATTGAAAAGTAAGCTCCGGTAACATTTCCTTAGACGAGTTAAATTTTAACCCTTTGAACGAACATTCGTTTTTAGATCCATATTCTTTTATCTAAAATCTTTATAGTACTATTTATCTAACCGTCTCTTGTGTTTTGAATATCTAATCATCATATTTTTGCGATATTTTGGAAAACTGTAAAAAAATGCTCTCAAATTTAAATATGATAGGTGATCATACTATACATGTTCATTATCATAAGAACTTATTCCAAATGGCAATTTCATTTTTAATGGGCAATCAAAAGTTTATAATAGAATTGTTGTTTATTTTGGTAAATTTAAAACAATTGAAAAAGCAATTTTTCTGGTTCCTTTTTTGAAAGAATGGACAAAAATAAATATTAAAAGAGAAATGTTTCGAGAAATATTGAAGAGAAATTTAATTCATGTGTTATAGAGTTTGAACTCGTGTTTTCTCTTTACTAAAATCACAACTAAACATTTTTTTATTTGGTATCAACCGATATAGTTATAAGATCCTTGACTCATAATTTCGTCTCATGCTTACTGCTTAACTGATCTATGTACACAAATGAAGTTGTGGAAGGGAAATTTGATTAATAATCTAAGGATTTTAAACCAAGGTAAAAAACAATTCCTAAAATAAAATACAAAACAAATCTGCAAAAAATTCATCATATTCAACTGTCCATCTGTCCGCCGATCGTCGTTACAGCCTCATAATTTAAAAAAAAACAATATGAAAGAAACGTTGGAAAGTGGATACTTTATTAGTAAGTATAGAATTACAGAAAAATGTTTTCTCATAATTCTCTATTACTTTAAGAGTGGGAGTGATTTTTTTCCCAGTGAAAACTTGTGTATTGTGTAAAGAGAAAATTTTAATATTGTAATCTTGTATTATAAATATATATTTAAAACAAAATATTTAACAGCAAAATTGTGAATCAATGTTTCCCATATATTTTACCTTTATATTTCAGCTTATTTTTAAAGCATACTGAGTGTGAATTATTAAATATTTTACAATATTTATTACAAGCCAATAACAATATCTAATTGACTGTCAAGTAAATTTAGGCTTGTAAAATACTAAACAATCATAACATAAGTTGCCACTTCAAATAAATAACTCCACAATTGATTTAAAATACACAATTGTAAAAGAAGTAAAAGCTAGTTGACGAATTATGGTAAACTTATATTATGGTCACCCCAGCAAAAGGAGGCCATGTGTTCCCAGAATAAAGACTATAAAGTTGGCCTAAAGTTACGGCTGTCGCGAGTGGAATAATAAAATGGAATTAAACATTCAATTGATCTTGATAATTGAGAAATTTTACTTTTTTAATGTAATTAGTTTAGGAAATTACGGTAATTTTAATACAGCCCGCCCAAAGCAAGATAGTTTTGAAAAATTATGTTAATTATACTGTCCAAACACGAGCAAATGTTTGGTTACGATATTATGTACCCAAAGTAACTTTATGCCATAAATGTGAAAGGTGATTTAAATAATTTAATCATATTTTTGGTAACGTGTTTTTAAAACACAAATAATCCCATAATTTTTAATACTCGTATTAATCGCCGTTGTATCTTTCAGGCTACAACGGCGTAGATATATTTCATAATATAAATATATCTAAACCAAAAATATGCAAATTTATAATGTTACAAGACAATTAAACATATGCACTTAATAAAACTAGTAATCATGACAAGCTGTACCTCAGTGGTTGAACTACTACTGTATAATAATTATTATAAATATTATACTGTAAAAATATGTCAGAATAATCTGTGATTTCTGGAATCAAAGGAAACATTCATTTGGCAGTCAGTTAATCTTCAAATTAAGCACTTACAAATAATTTCACGTGCTTAATTATAGAATTCAAATATTTGTAGATGTATGTACTGCTTACTCGATATACACACATGTATATATATAGACATCTGTATGCACACAGAAGATAAAACAAATAGAAGTGGCATATTCGCTGAACTGTGTGAAAACACCAGTCGCCAGTTCAAAATATTTTAATTTTAAACGCCCCAATTACAATACGACGCCCTCCCCCACCGTGTTCATAAACATTATGGATGTATTAAATTCGTTTTCATTTCCGCACGCTTTGTAGCATATTTTTATCCTGCTCCCGACAAACATTCTAAAATGTTAGTGTTGTTCACACATTTAACGACCACTCACCACGATATCGACATAAAGCAACAGTAAAAATTAGCCGCTATATTTAAATATTTTTTTGAAAGAACTTACATTCTACGAAACTGTAATATTTAGGTGCGTCCTAAAATATTTATTACATGTGATGCACCCAACTGACTAATGGAAACACGATAATTAGCTAATAAGGTTTCATCGGTTTTACAACATTATAATTAAAACTTCCACTATTTATTTAACAAAATTTTGCACTGTCTTTTAATATTGGACTGATCTACATTTCCATAATGTACAAACAACTACATGCCGAGTTTTATTAATGGAAATTAAACTATAAAACGCGCGATGGTTCTAGTAAACTATGAAGCCATTCAGTTTATTGAAATGATTGGAATTATCTAAAGAGACATGCCGCATGATCTAAATTAGGAATATAACAACAAAGGTTTTTACCTTTGTTGTTATAAATTACGTAACAGATTACTAACATTTATCACAACTGCCAAATTTCTAAATTAAAAAAAGTATTATGATAATTTCAATATCTAAAGTCTAAGTAACAAAATTATTACGATAATTTTAATTTATAATGACTGTAAATGATCCGTTTCGAACAGGATTAAGAAAGTAATTGTGTATAAATCTCCTTTTTTCAAATTACCAGGACATATTTGTACATTATGTTTATTCTTGGATATTTTCCTAAATTATGCTTAGTAATAAACATAAAATTTTACATTGTTTGTAAACATTGCGTATTCATTTATTATTTTTCAATAAACGACTTCTTTGTTTGTTCAAAAGTTTTCTATTTTATTTAATTGTAAATACCTAACGGATTGAATTTATTTAAACAGAATATAATATCTATATAAAGAAAACAAAAAAAAGCAAATATTTTACGAGTCGGTGTTGTGTAAATGGTGGAAAAACTTATATTTCGTCAATATAATAACACTATAAAAAATATGAATATGAAAGGGTAACGTATTTGTGAACTGTACGCGGAGGATCACGGACTCCGCTACAATGTAAAAAAAGTGTGTTTATGATTTTTAGAGTACCCAAAAAACCATATCCAGGTCACTCGGTAGCCCCTCTATGACACATCTTTAAATAGAGTCACTCATTTTAAATATCTCGGTCATTGGGTCAATAAAGACCTCAAGGACGACATGGATATGGACAGGGAACGCAGGGCGTTGACTGTGCGCTGCAATATGTTGGCTCGAAGATTTGCACGATGCAAGGGACCAGTAAAGATTACACTGTTTAGGGCATTCTGCCAGACTTTCTACTCGTGCAGTTTGTGGGTTGATTATACGCGGCGGGCATTTGACGCCCTGCGGGTACAATATAAAACGCATTCAGGGTCTTGATTCTATATTTTATCAATATAATAACACTATTAGGAAAAGGTTGAACGGGATATCATTCAACCTTTTCCTAATAGTGAGGGTACATCGAAAATTTGCAGTGAGTTTCAAATAGCAACGGCGCGGGCGCTCATCTAACGGCGCAGGCAAACGATAACAAGCCCGAATCGATGACTCACTCTCAGCCGGCTGCGATCGAAGTACCTAGCGTCACGAGATACACGACCGATTCGAACGTTAACAGCGATAAGCGCAGTGAAAATAAATCATTAACCGATGTTGCTGCGAATGATCATTGGAAAGTTCCGCAAAAAGATGAAGAATGGACCTTAGTACAGAGAAGACGATTGAGAAACCGCTTTGCTGCCCAGAGAGGGAAGGCAGTCTCGAACTCAGAAGCGAGTTTTAAAGCTGCGGATATAAAAACTGCTATTTACATTTACAATGTTGCGAAGGAAGTGCCCGTGTGTGACATATTGACTTATATTGCAAATAAAACTGATGTTGCCGTAACTTTGGAGAAAATGAACATGAAAATACCAAAAATGTATGATGCGTATAAAGTCTTGGTGCCGAAACATAAACTAGATATTTTTCTGAACGATGACTTCTGGCCAGAAGGTATCGCATACCGCCGCTTTGTTGATTTTAAGACAAGAAAGAGTGATGATAGAAAAAGTGCGAATATGTGATTTTTATATGTGTATTATTATAATCGCTTTTTATATTTAAATGATTAATTGCGCTAAATTAGTCACTTTTAATTGCAAAAATATTATAAGATCAGTTGATTGTGTAAGGAACATACGCAAAACACCGGATATCGTAGAACTTCAGGAAACATGGCTATTGCCACACGATATTCCGTTCCTAGGCAGCATCAGCGACGAGTTTGCGTACACGGGCAAGTCTGCCGTAGACACCTCGGCGGGTGTGCTCCGTGGCCGACCGTACGGAGGTTTGGTAGTGTTGTGGAGGAAGTATGCGTTTCCATCAGTGTCACTGTTACCGTGTACTAGTGATCGCGTAGCGACTATTAAGATTGACATCGGTGATCGTTCTATGATAATTATATCAGTGTACATGCCTACGGATTCGAGAGAAAATCTAATTGTGTTTATGGAATGTCTAGACGAGGTAAATTCCATAATTGAGAATAGTGATGTGGAATCTGTGTATGTGATGGGGGATTTCAACGCACATCCGGGTGAGTTATTTGCTAATCAACTCTTATTCATTTAGTGTGGAACAATCCTTGACATGTGTTGATATCGATGTGTTAGCGAGCGACTCGCATACCTTTGTCAGTGAAGTCGCGTGACTATATTATATAACACTTATTGGTCTGATCATTATCCGATGCAGTTAACATGTAATATAAATTTAGTAAAGCCCAAGATTGTATCTAATTGTAATAATTTTTATAAAAATGATATAATATGGGGAGAGAGGCAGACTGATCAAATTGAATTGTATTATAATTTTTGTCATGACAGGTTAAGGGATATAGACCTCCCAGCCGAATTTGCAACTTGTACGTGTACTAATAAAATGTGTAATTGTGAAATTCATAAGTTATTAGTCAATGATTTTTATAACAACCTAGTGTATATTTTAAGTGAGGGAGCAAAGCAGTCTTATACTGTGAAGGCGACACCCGGTAGGGGTAAAGGCATAATAGGGTGGAACAAGTATGTGAGGGAGGCTCACGGGAAGGCTCGACAATGTTATCAAAATTGGTTATTGTATGGGAAACCAGGCAGTGGCTGGGTATATAGTGAGATGGTTGAGTCTAGACGATTATTTAAGACAAAATTAAAATGGTGTCAAAATAATCAACAACAAATTAAGATGGATATAATAGCACAACATCCCGACAAAAATAACTTCCTCTAAATTTTGGAAAACAATAAACATGTTGAACCTTAAGCCCAGCCGGCCCGTGAATGTTGACGGTGTGCAGGACCCCTCTGCAATAGCGGAATTGTTTCGTCAGCGATTTTGTGTGAAAGCCTCTAGTGAGTCTGCGCAACCGGGACCACCGAGCGTGTGTGATGTGGGGACTGTGCCTGGGGACATTAACGTAAGCTTCACAAAGAAAGATATAGCCTCAGTGATTAAATCAATGAAAAGAGGTAAGTCACCAGGTTGTGACAGCCTTAGCATCGAGCACCTTCGGAATGCTGGAGAGCACTTGCCTAGAATCCTAGCATTATTATATAATATGTGTGTTAGCCACGCCTACCTACCCGAAAAGCTAATGTATACAATTGTTGTACCCATTGTAAAAAACAGGATAGGGGATGTCTCGGACGGTTCAAACTACAGGCCTATCTCATTAGCTACGGTTATTGCGAAGGTGCTGGATGGTCTGCTTGATGGTCACTTAACTAGGAGTATACAACTGCACGATGGTCAGTTCGGCTTTCGGGCGGGCATATCCACTGAAAGTGCCATTCTGTGTCTCAAGCAGACTATGCAGTACTACACCAAGCGTAAAACACCAGTGTATGCTAGCTTCCTGGACCTGTCCCGGGCATTCGATATGGTTTCGTAAGACTTGCTATGGGCCAAGTTGCGAAATGACACTAGTTTGCCTCCTGAAATTATATCTATATTTAAGTACTGGTACAATAATAAAAAAAACACAGTGAGGTGGGCGGATAGTGAGTCGGGCGAATATGGTCTTGAGTGCGGGGTGCGTCAGGGGGGTTGACCTTACCCAAACTGTTTAATATATATGTAAACGGGTTGATTGGACGGCTGAGCAGTACCGGAATCGGATGTCATATAGACGGAGTGTGCGTTAATAACATCAGCTACGCGGACGACATGGTGCTGCTAGCCCTTCTATCGGCGCGTTACGCAAGCTGCTACGTATATGTGAACTGTACGCGGAGCATCACAGACTTCGATACAATGTAACAAAAAGTGTGTTTATGATTTTTAGAGTACCCAAAAAACCATATCCAGGTCACTCGGTAGCCCTCTATGACACATTTTTTCATTTTAAATATCTGGGTCATTGGGTCAATGAAGACCTCAAGGACGACATGGATATGGATAGGGAACGCAGGGCGTTGACTGTGCGCTGCAATATGTTGGCTAAAAGATTTGCACGATGCACGGGACCAGTAAAGATTACACTGTTTAGGGCATTCTGCCAGACTTTCTACTCGTACAGTTTGTGGGTTGATTATACGCGGCGGGCATTTGACGCCCTCCGGGTACAATATAATAACGCGTTCAGAGTCTTGATGGGGCTTCCGCGGCACTGCAGCGCCAGTGGCATGTTTGCGCAGGCGCGCGTGGACGACTTTCATGCTATAATGCGCAAGCGCAGTGCGTCCATGATGGCTAGGGTGCCGGGAAGCTCCAGCAATATGCTGGTCACGTGCGCGGGCCGACTGGACCTATCTCTTTTGACACACTGGATAGGCCTACATTCCCCATTATGATTTAAGTTAAATGAATTTGTGATTGAGTTAATTAAAATAATTGATTTTATTACTATTTTACTTTGAATTTGATTTCAGTAGTTTTTGACTTGTTTTATTTAATTTTATTTCATTTTATTTAATTTGACCTGACTTAAGTAATTTAATTTGATGTAGTTTGATACAGTTTAATTTTATCTGATTTAATTGACTTAATTTATTATGATTTAATTTGTATTGATTTTAAATTTTTTTACTGCAATTGGGTTTGACTCCATTTAGTATTGATTTTATTTTATTGCATATTTTATGATTTATTAATGATGTAATTATTCACTATTTATACTAACATTAGATTAAGAATATTGTTATCTATTAACTCAGTTGTATGGACTATGTCTGAAATAAAATCTTATTATTATTATTATATAAAATAGAAGTGACTGGTACCCGGAACTTTACCAGTCACTTCTATTTTATATTATACTGACAAAATATAAGAACACACACATACGCACGCACACGCGCACCCGCGCTCGCTCACGCGCGTATATGCGATAGAAGTTTTTTATATGTTGGATTGAATTGTCTCGAGGTGGGGTTATTATTTGGCCACCATGTGAACGTATGTTATAAAATAACAATTCGAGGTGATCTTGACTGTATTTTTAAAATGTCAAATACATAAGTAACTTACTTGCAATAAGTTGTGAATAAAAATGTTTCAGTACATGAATACAACCTCTAAAACCAAAAAAAAACATTTTCCTAGGACTTTCAATTACAAGTTTTCCGTTATCATACTTCAGTGAGTTTAAATATCCAGTACTTTCTTCCAAGAAAGGCAGTATGATATTATAATTTCCGTCACATAGCGGTTTCTTAAAATCAAATCTGCACATACTTTTTTAATTAAATTTATGTGTAGATTTGATCATTCATGATCATGAACATTGTTAATTATCCGCAAAAATGGGCAGTGCAACCTTACTTAAAATTGAAAGAGTTTTTATTCATTTTTGCAAAATAAAAGTGCGTCAGCTACACTGTTGCTAAATAATTGACTAGCCCGCTTAACATTCATTTTTTGACTTTGAAAATCAATGTGTATTCGATGAAGTTTATTGCAGTTTTATTTACTATTCAACTCTCTAAATATTTCCATAATTATCTACAAAGTTTTGATATACATGAAATACATTTCTTATAAGTTTGAGTAAATGTGCACGTTCATTCAATATAGTTGAATTTGCTACGCACCCATCAATAGTCAAAGAAATAATTTTTATTTTTGTTTTATGCAGGTGCTTCAAACATTGCCTAACTAAATTTGCTCTTTACACTTATCTTATGCCATATATAAGAAAATATCCTACAAATATTTTTCAATTACTGATAATAGCTGTAACCATAAAAAGCATAGCTTCTTTGGCTTCAGCTGAAAGTCATTTCCCTTTACTTTATTCCCTATATCTACATATCCGTCAAATTCTTTTCCATCCCACTCAGGTCGTTGACATATCGCCATTTCATCCACTACAAGATTACGGAAAATGATATGTGTGACGAATTATCTACTTTCTATTTTAAAGCGTTTAAAGATTCTGTCTGTAGTGAAACCTGCGTTACCGTCAATAAACTGGTACCATTTTTTATGGTGCGAGGATGAGGAAGACAGGAATCAAATGTTTCTCTAATATAATCATAAGCTTTTGGTGAATAAAAGTGCAATGATAATGCGAAAGTTCTTAAAGCTAGCCAATATTTGGATTTGATTATGTGCCTTGACTCACTTTTAACTATTTGTCGACACGTAAGTTTAACTTCCATCCATTTCGACACGTAAGTTTAACTTCTATACAGTTTAACTTCTATATTTGAATTTTTCAAAAAAAATTATATCTCTTCTCAAGCCTTGGCTTGAAATGCTCTAAGAATAGTTTCGACTCTGTCAATTTTTCTTTTGAATCGCCTATTTTGAGCGTGGAATATTTTTATTTGAAGCCTCTGTCTTTTAATTATTATCTCCTTATGATTTATCATCGCATGTAATTTTCGCTTACGCGATGACTACGAATCTTGGGTGATTTTTAATGTCAAGCTTCTCTAAGGTGATAAGTGACGTAAAATCACTTCAAGCTGAAAATTTAAAAAAATAACATTTTTTTACATATATCTAGTACTATTGATATTTTATACAAGTTATTTGGAAATACATACTTTAAAAGAAAACAACGATTGTACTAATGTAAATCAAAAACTTTACATTAGTACAAACCCCACATAAATGCTCACTTAATCGCCAAAATTTTCGTGAGAGATAAATAGTCGTCATATCTGTGGTAAAAAATACCTCCTTGATTTTGTATACAGCATTCATTTAACACCATGCAATTGCACAGTAAGGCATATTTTTATTTCTTTGCACTTTAGAAATAACGGAGCAATTTCTGGCGTCTCAGCAAATAACAAATTAATATAGGGCGAGATGCACTTACTTCGAAATAAGCGGAGCGCTGCTCATGTGTGGCGCGTTCGTCACGCCCACATGCCATTTCTATTTACTCTCTGTTCTGTGTGTATGCAGATGTATAAATTTGTATATTCTTTTACATGTACAGGCGGCTTCCTTCCGCAGCTCGAATGACTAAGATAGCAGCGAGACTAAGGCTTGACGAAAATATTAAAGAAGCATGTAATATATCGAGCCTCATGTTATCTTATATAATAATAATACACATATTTATTGTCTACCATACATTCAGTGAATATTTGAATAATTTAGAAAATAAATATAATTTAGACATATATCTTATATGTCAAAATATCAAGTTTATATGATCGTTTGACCCTTTATATTTTAATCAGTGCAAAATATTCTAGATAGCCGACACTACATTTCATTTTAATTTATTAAATCTTATTACTAATTTATTATCATGTTGGAATAATTGTGACTAACATTAAATTTAATTATTTAAAATTAGTTAATTTTTTAAAAGTCGA
Organism: Druceiella hillmani; assembly: GCA_039881145.1. Classification (NCBI taxonomy): domain Eukaryota; kingdom Metazoa; phylum Arthropoda; class Insecta; order Lepidoptera; family Hepialidae; genus Druceiella; species Druceiella hillmani. The sequence goes on along the minus strand of JAYKKI010000013.1, from coordinate 28,770,214 downwards.
CAACCTATTTCCTTAAATAATTAAAAACAAATCTAATACCAATTTACAATAGTATTTTCATTAGCATTTTTCCAAAAATTAAACTTGAGAAAAATCATCAGCAAAAACAATCGTACTAACATCGACTAATAGGAAAACTATTTTTTTTAAATTAATTATTTTAATAAGTTTCATATATCTCAAATAGGACATTTTTCGTTAAATTAATCTACTACTTTATATATTTTTTTCATGATTTTTAAAATTAGAATTAAATAAATACGATAATTTCCGAAAAAGTAAAATTAAACATTTATTAATTAGAACATATATTGAGAAGATTAAGTGAGATTTTTTTAACCATATACTTTTTCAAAAAATACGTCGTGCGTATTTAAAATTTAAAGCGAAGATATATTTTATTTTAATAGAGAAATTGAAATACTTTCTCTAAAAAAAACGAATTGAAAATCAGAATTCATACGTCTCATAACAACAAAAACGGTTGGAATATGTGAACATAGTTGGCTAGTTCTGGAAGAATATATTTGTTCATATTTTATACGTACTAAAACGATGTCATGTTTTCACGCTTTATAACGTTGTTTAATAATATTTATTTAAATTAATTTAATAATATATATTATTTTGACAAGTACAAATTCTGTGAAAATGATGTAAATTAAAGTGTGAAATTAAAATTCCGTCGGTAAAAGACCGTCTTGAAATGACACAGCCCTGCCCTGCTTTAGGTTGTCCCTGGTTTTTTTTTCCTATTAATACTTTTTTTAATTCATGTACTTTTTAGTGAGAATGAACTATATAATTTTCTTAAAAAACATGCTTCGTAATCAGTATCTATTATCAATTTTAAAAATTCTGTTAGATTGCAATCTCCTAACATTAGGTATGTTAGATTGAATATCCCGAAGTAACAGTTAAATCCAATCCCTAAAATATAACCCATATATTTCGTTCGATTAAGATTTTAATTAAGTAATATTATATTTTTCTATTAGATATCGAATAATAGATGAAAATGATACATTATAATATGGTAACATGGAAGAATATCTGCAACTGAAATGAATCTTGCGAGAAACCACGTTTTTTATGGACTGCGGGATCCCAAAAAAAATTTAGACAGATCTCATGCAAAGCGTTGACATATCCGTCATTCGTTCATTGTTACATCATTATGTGTATGTTAATTATAAAACATGTTTTATATAATTTATTTGAAATACTTAGGCAGTAGCAATTAAAATTATTACGTTTGATGCAATATATCAACAATTTGAAAAGACGCAGGAAACTAAGTACTTAATTTTATTCCTATTCAGAAAGACTCTTGGCTTATATAATTTATAATTCTACTTCATACTTAAATTTATAAACACATCATCGAATGTACTGAGTGTAAATTCAATTATCTCAAAATACTGTTCTGAGTCTCCGCTTAGGTAAAGTGACTGATTTGACAGATATCACCCAAATTTCTATTTCATATACATGTCTGTGATAAAATTACCTGGCAAGATAATTATAGACATTTTCACAGCAAAATCTAGTGGGTTACTTTTTTTAGGCAGTAATAAAATTATATCGTATGATGATTTCCTAGCTGAACTTTTGCGAAATGGTAGTAGCGTTCGGTTTCAAAATAAATCTACTTAATTTTTTTGAACGTAAATTTTAAGATTTTATTGATCGCATATTAAGTAAATGTTGACGTCATATAATTAAAGAACACCCTAACCGTTTTGAAGAATACAAATGCTATGACTTCAAAGTTCGACTTCATCTTACTAAACAAGTGCCAACCATGCTTTGTCTTTAAGTGAAGAAAAAAAAACAGTATCCAATATATATTTAATGTGTAACAAAGTATTACAGCATTCTGAATTGTCTAAGTTTTAAGCGAATGAGAGAAAAAAATGAAGGTTTACCATGGATTTAGTACATTCTTTCCACTACAGGGTAATTCCCATCGTGTAATTAAAGTTCGAGTGTCTTTAATTTGGAAATGAAACTTTACTTCTACAAAAAAAAAACATAACGTATTGAGGAATATGTAGCAAAAGATATTACAAAATTCCCTTGTTTGTTGAAGAGGCATGAAAAATTTTACACAAAGTGGCAATTTTCTTGAATTTCGAAAAATAGATTGAAAACCGTTGCGTTTGATGTGTAACTATTTGCCTTTTCGTTAAACCATGAGGAGACCCCTTACCGCTGTTTTCAAAGGAATGTCCCATGGCCAGGTTGACTTACTGACATTGTTCCACCTGAAACTGAACTTCAACAGTTACGGTTGAACGTTAAGTTAATGAAAATCGTCAGTCCATCTACAAACAAATCGAGGACACTTTGAAGATAAATGTTTGGGCCATTAATAACATTTAAAAAAAAATTAAGGTTAAAATCCGTACACTTTTACTGCCACATAATCTTATTAGTGAGTAACGAGTTATCCAGGTCGAGTGGTTAAAAATTGCTCATTCATTTTAAATTAGAATGACCCAATAAAGTTTTTATTGAGGACGATGAAACTTGGCTATATTATTTTGATATCTCCACGAAATCTCAAAGTTGCGTTTATTTAAATCAGAGGATTATCTGTACTTAAGTAAACACATTTGATAAAGAAGGTGATTAAAGTTCTTTTCTGTGGTCTTCCGGATATGTTTAAAATTATTTTTGGATATTAAACGCAGTAAACTTGTATGTAGAATTACACCTTCTACCCCTTTTCAGTACACTAAAAGAGTTACGATCAAAGAGTCAATTGCATACTTGGCTGTTACAGCCTGAAAATACGCCGACACATGGTTACATTAGATAATCCTTTGTATAGTCCAGATTTAATGCACTGTATGTTTGTATTCTTTCCATACTGTCACCTTAATACGCGCACCTCCTAAGTTTATTTGACGCAACTTAACAAGAAATCTGTTCCAAAAATGAAATTATTTGTTAAGAGAAATATACAGATTTTATTAACAATATAAAATCATTTTTCATATTTTAACACAAAAAGCTGATTTTTTTTAAAAGAAGAGAAAGTCATTTTTTTCCTTAAAAGAATGGCGTAACACTACGAAGATAGCACACAACAAAATTAACCACTTTCAAAGTTATCGCCACTATCCAATGAAAAAATATGTATTTCTTTTTACAGAAGCAAGTTTCATGCACAGAATGGTCCCTTTTACACACTATACATATCTATACTATATATAAAGGGAAAAAGTTTGTTTATTTATTTATTTGTTTGCGCTAATCTCTGGAACAACGAATATCCATTTTCCCTCCAACTTTGAATTTCGTGAAAAACTTTAATCCAATTAAATATTAAAAATACATAAAACGTTAGCTGCATAATATATATATGATCGAATTGAATTTTTTTCGCATCATCATATATACAAGCATAATCAAATGTGTGTACGTGCGCGAGCGAGGGCGCGTGTGGACGTGCGTACTTTTAGTTAATCTTGTCCGCGCACGTTTATATTAATCTAACTGATAAGAAACGTTCTGTTTTATACAATACTTATTAGTATTTACACGAAACCTGACGACAAAATAAATGTTTGTTAAATATGGATAAAACCGTGTTTGAAGTAATAAAGATAAATTCGTGTAAAATCAATAAACCTGTATAAAAAAATAAATAAATATTATTGCATGACTCTAAATAATCCAAGAATCATTTAAACGCATGAATACTATTACTTATTTTTTCATCGAGTTGTAAGGTGCTCATGCACTACTTTTTTTTAAATATTTTCGCTTTATAGATAATGCAGTAACTTATTCCCATTAGAAGTTGAAAAAACCTGTAAACTTTGCACTGAGGTAAAACTACATAATAAAATGAAAATGATATTTCCAATTTGCAATATTTATATATTCAATAATTTTTCAATATTTCTACAATGCTATAAAGTTAATAATTCGTAGGGGTGAAGTCTTACTTTTCTTAAGACAATTAACAGAAGTTCATCAAAGTTTATCCGAAGCAAGTAGAGAATAATTTTTTCATTGATCGCTTTTCACCACAATGGAACGTTTGAGGGAATCAAACCGTTAGAAATAAAACATGAGATTAAGAGATTAACTTGCGAATTACGCATTTTAAGTTGGTTATTATACGCTATGGCTGCAATTACCAAACTACGACGAAGCCAAAGTGAATGGTTAGGAAGTTAATTCTATGTATGTAAATAATATATTGCCTAAGTATGAGGACAAACTCTGTATTTCTAAATTCAAAACTATTTGTAAATTGAAAAGTAAGATGTCGTTTGTGTTTGTATTGACAATACGGATAATGTAGGGTGTAATGTAAAATTCAGCACGGAGACTCCAATATAAAGCGATGTATCAATCTACATATATTTTTATCTAAACACATCCTGAGGTATACTTTAAAGAATAAATTGCAAAGTATATAGTAAATATAAGAAAAAAATATCGAATTACGACTGGCAAAAAAAATTCCGAATTTAATATGCTTGTAGCCCATATGTCTAATTTGTTTTTTAAATTAACTAATTTCAATTAAAATACCCAATGCGGTATAATTATATTTGAATTATAAATCTGAATCGCTAATAATTATTCTAGATCTAACACGGTACAAGTCTGACAAGGAGATGCAAAAATAGATGTGATATGTTAATATAGATCCTTAATTATATATGACCTTAAACAACGATGGACCTGTTACATATTTTATGATTAATCAGCCACAACGTTGCTTCCTACTAGGACGACACGTCAAAATGAAGTTCTTAAAGTGCAAAATAAAGAATACGAAAGATGAATTGGAAAAAGTGAAAATTGTGGCCTTTTTTCCTGGCTGTTTTGGGTCTATGAACCTCGATAGATAAAGAAATTAACTCTACGAGGTTCGCGTTTGAGGAAGTCGTAAGAAACCGTTGAGGAAGCTTTCAGGCAGTTGGCTACAGAACTCACTAACTAACAAAAATTAGCAAGAAGAAAGCTTTTTGGCATCAAACGAAGTAAAATTAGTAAAGTGGAAGATATAAATTTTTTCAACCGGTACATAACGAGAAGATATAGTTTTTCAACCGGTTCAATAAAATGGTAAAATGAATCAAATTGATAACATAAATTAAAATGGTAAATGAATAAGGGTAAACGATGAGATTAATTTTTTAATGAAATGGTAAAAATAAATTACACACAGCTAAAAAAAGCTGTAAAATTTTAGTCACGGTGATGTGTTGGTTTGATCACAAGTCATACGACCTTTCACTGCGCGGCCCACCGCACGGACACGAGTTCGATTCCCGGCCGCTCGTCAAGCGAGGCTGGACTGGTGTTCTGGTTGGCTGTAAGAGACTGATTTCGTAGCAATAAGTCCACTGTATATATCAATTAGGTACATTAAAGTGGGTAAATAAAATCACTAATTATTTTTAAATTAAAAAATGTTGCTCTAAAAAAATAAACCAACAGTCTGAAATACCAGAATTACGGCGATAATACGGACAATGTTATAATTCTTTTTTTTAACCAACCGTGATATTAGTAAATAAAAATACATAGAAAAAATACCCAAACGTGTGGAAAAATATGCAAATGGTATAGTTTTTTTTTATTTTCTACTTATATCTAGTTATAGTTTTTTTTTTATTTTCTACTTATATATAGAAATTGTCGAGACGAGATAAAAGAAAGTTGAAAGTTCTAATTAAACGTTTATTCGGTTATTTTCAAACCCAAGTTAAGAATAGAGAAAGACACATTGCATGTTACTTTGAAGCAGTTTCTAATTTTAAAGCGAAGTTGATTCAAAAATGAGAAAAAAATTAAAAGGAATTTCACTTCATTTTTAAAAGACCTATCCAATAAGCGCACGTATGAAAAAATAATTTCGTTCCTACTTTACATATGTGGAAAACCACACTAAAATTAGTTTTTCTAACATTTTATTTATTAATAATTAAAATCTCATGAATAAGCAATATAAATATTAATTAAAATGAAAAGTTCATGAACCGAATTTTAAAACTGAGTTTGTGACATGAGACAATTTTAAGAATTTCTTGTTTCGTTACGGACCTCAGACATATAAGCAAAAAGCGAAGTAACTCAACTTCTGTATACGATTTGATTTCACATTTGATATATTACATTAATGTTATTAAAAAAATATCGCTATAGAAATGTTGTCTATGCATTTATTCTAATTATGTCTTGCCCTTTCTCTTCTTCAATTGTATATTTTTTATAGTCTCAGCGCGAAAAAATCAAGAAGCTTTAAATGCAAATCTTGATAATTTATATCGTAAATTTAAGGTATCTATAACAAAATAAACCTATCAAAATAATTCAGAACTGTATGTACTCATATATTAAAATAAAATAATTTCTAGTCAGCAAATTAGATGCATATGAGTATCTATGCATTATAGCTACGACTGTACGAGCAATGAGCTACGACTATCTATCGACTGTATAATTAGTTTTTTTTTTAAATTAATTAAAAAATACTGGGTAATGAAGCTAATTTTAGAAAAAACAAAGTTCATAACAGTTTCGTAAACGCTTTTTAAGAATATTTATTTTGTGGAAAGAAGCATCAAAATTCATTAAAATTCCCAAGGCGTAATTTCTTTTGTTAAAAGTAATCAAAATCATAAACCAGAATAAGAAATAAACACACTAAGAAACGAAAATTTACAAAAGGCATGAGCATAATGACTCGTATGAAATAAGATTTGACCAAAACCAAATTTGTAGAAAAACATAACTTCATTATGGAATGACCAAGCCTCGACTAATCACGACGAGAAACTAACAAGTGAACTACTCTAGAAAATTGCGAGAAAATTGATGAAGCCATAAAAACGTTTATACCAGCTGTCCAAATTAACTTACGTTCAAATATCAGGTCAGATACGCTTTTACCAATACTGGATTCGGTACCATGACACTCCCACTTTTAACTGAAAACATTATATACATCTTACAGCAAATGTAAATGTTCGATTCCTTAATGTTCGAGGACACTTATTTTTTTTGTTTGGTTATTTATATATTTGAATATTTCAAGGTATGCAAAATAATCAATTGCACGAGTATATATTTTATTTTAATTATACACAGAAATATTTAAAAAAATTATAAAGACAAATGTATATAATTCAAGAACTGTAAATGAATAAAAATAAATAATAAACAATGTCAGAATTCTGTTAAGTCTAAAATTTTATGACTTAGATCGTTAATTAATATTTAAGTTTTAAAATACAGTAAATTATTATATTTTCAGTGCAAGACCCAAAGTCATGGACAGAAAAGTCTTTGGATAATAATATAATTTGGATTCTGTGCACCATTTATAAAGATATTGAATAGCCGTATAACAAAAATGATAAATATATATAGAAAGCTATGTTTGCTAACCGATCATATGAACACTCTATGGATATGAGTTCTTTTAACAGTTTGAATTACTTGTGTTTAAACTTTGAAGGTGGGTGAGAGGGAGACTTTTCACATTTTTTTATAAGCCAGAAACTATGTATGTGACTTAAGCGTAAAAGAAATTGTTTTTGGATTTAAAAGAAATGCTTTCATACGATAGCCAACTTGATATTATTATCCCATTTATATATTTTAATCACTAATTTCGAACACATTTTGAATAAAACTAATAATATTTCTTAAATCCCTTGAAATATATATGGACAAGCAAAATCCACAACATTAGTTATGCAAATGTTAAGGCTTTTTAGTTAAATGTTTAAGCATTGGTTAGGCAAATGTTAAGTATATAGTGATAGTAGCTGCTGAAAAAAAAACACCGAGGCCTACGGATAGACACAGAAGTCTCACCATAGGGGGCTCTGTTTTACTTTTAAGGTACAGAACCTTAAAAAGAATATGAATCTTTTGAAATCACGAAAAGGGTTTGTTTTATAATAGAGATAATATCAGAAATTAATGTAATATCGTAAAAAACGTAACCTCGCAAAGGATTTAGAGAATTTTAAGTTTAATGGCAAACAAATGTAAATAAAAGGGTAGTTTCAACAATTTATGAGGACGATCACAATCTTCAACAATGAAGCGTGGAAAATAAAAAAATGTATAAAAGGGTAAAAAATGTTAGGAATATTTAAGTTCTAAAAGAATAAGAAAGCGTACAATTAACGTAAAGCAAACGAAGGTAAATTATTATTAAACAAACACTTTATTAAACAATTTTAAACTGTCATAATGTAATGTAATTATTACCAAATTAGCCTAAATTCTCACATCTAAATTTTTGCTAACTCCCCTCGATGACGAGTCCGCTTGAGCTAGATAAAATTGTTTGAACGCAAATTTTATTACGGCCCTCCCATCTTGGTTTCGATTTGAATTTATCGCGAGTCGACGTCGCCGGTATAAATTCAGTGAGCACGCTCGTGGTACAAATTTCTGTCAGGGCTGGCTTATTTTACATAGTACTATAACTACGTGGAAAATTATAATATAATTTTACTATTAGTTTCTAGTAGGTAAAATAACATAAGCGTTACTAGAATCTGTTGATATGAATAAAATTAGTATAATTTAAGTCCACAATACCCCATGTTTTCTAAGAAAAGTGTGTCTCGGGAAAAGCGTATAATTTAAACTAACCATATTTATCTATATCAACTAAATACCAGTGACAAATACATTAGGTAGAAAAGGGTATAGAAAAAATTAGGAGTATCTTTTAAAACGAAAATCGACTCATGATCAAATATCGTTCAACAATTTTTTCGATGTAATATTATAGAATCTAACATAGCAAATATACTTTTCTAGCCGTTTCATTGTACATAATATGATCGTCTCCAAATTTACAGAATCATTTTCCTCTCAGCGTACTAATTCCCTTTTCATTTTTCCGCTCACCAGCGCTATGCTTTTACTTTGTACTCGCCTTAAGTCATTTCATCGTATGTAGCGCAATAGTTTCAGACTACGCGACATCACTCACATCAGAGTAGTGGAAATGTTTCCAGCGCAATCGACTTCGCATCCAATTGGTCGCGCGTAACGTTTCATCAATATAAGTTTCACTCAAAAGATGAATTTTATCCTCTCCTAAAATGGCATACAGTGTTAAAAAATAATCAATGAATTTAAAAAAAAATTAAAGTACGTCTTAATGTACTTTAATTTTGTTTATAAATTTTTGTATAAGTAGAAAATTTATTTAAAGAATCTTCAGCAAGTATTTGAATATCTCAATAGTTACTACATTCGATATATTTTTGCAACAAAAAAATACATAAAAAGATTTATAATCAGTTACTAGACGAACTAACGCACTTTGTGTTTCGTGCTCACTTAAGCGTACATATTAAAGTTTAAACTAAAGATATTTTCAGACGCGTCCAAACAATATTAACCTAATGAAAAATATCGAAAATGGAAACTAAGGAAAAAGAGTGTATCAGATAATTAAAGAACTAAATATAAATAAACAAAAAATATTTACAAATTAAACTTGAATTAAAACATTTATTTTAGTTTAGGAGAAATGCGTATCGCGAAACAAGTACAATAAGATTTTTTTTTGCTATCAATTAATTAAAATTACCATATACAGCTTAATTGTATATGGTTTAAAAATATAGTAGGCTGTGACAGATGGACAAACAGATGAGATTATAAGAGTTCCTTGTTTTACTACGAAATGCCTAATCGTATTATTTTGTGAACGACAGAAAAATTGTAAGTAATTTTGTTACCAATTATTTTCGAAACAGAAATATCTTAATTGCTTTTTTTTTTTAAATATTGACATTTTTGAATCAAACGTATTATAACTACAAAACATAAATAGTACAAAAATTATGAATAAAAATGTTATCAACATCGTCATTACCTGGAATATTCCCTCTGCTAAAGGTCCCTCATAGATTTCCACAATGACCAATATTTATTCACTTGCTTTTAACAGTTTACAAATTGTACATCTCTAAGAAAATTCAATATAAAATACAACAATGATAAATAACCTTCTATTTTAATAAATACCTTTTTGATAAACATTTACTAATTATGTGCAAAGGTGGCAAAAATTCTTTACATGGAATCATTATCATCTATATAGAATTAGAAAATAGATGCCTGCCATCTATGAACGAAATGAAAGCAAAGTAATGTCTACAAATTTAAACAGCATCGCGACAAGTGGACCGGATCAACATTTTCACAATCCGTTCTGTTCATACGTGGAGCTAGCTAGATAAAAACATTTAGATGCTGCACATGTTTGGTACGTAAATTAGCACCGCTACGACTGAATTAAAGTCGACGTTATCACCACCTCGCAATAAATTCAAAACAAAACGGAAACGGAGGAAACGGTAATAAAATTTGCATCAAAATAATTTTATTTAGCTCAAGCGAGCTCCACTTCGAGGGGAGTTAACGAAAGTTTAGACTGGCTGGGGCAACTCTTCGTGCAGTCAGCTCTATTTTTAGCGCGATGTTTTATATTCTATGTACACATTTTTAGTTTAGTGTTGTATGTGTATTCATTTATCTTATAAATATATATATATATATATATATATATATATATATATATATATATATATATATATATCTGCAGCTCAAGAGTACAGCTCTAACTAAAGACAAATGATTTTTGTATAAAACGCGTCACGCGTTAATATGAATAAATAAAATACAAATATTAATATGAATATTAAGTTACTTTTTGCAGACTAATTCAAGCCAGCAATTCAAGCAAAGTTATGCATAAATACGTGTTTTATTAAGCATTAGAATCCTATGGTAATTGTTTTATGTTCAATCTAATCATCACAATACTCAATACAGAATAAAAAAGACAAGATATTAGCCTATTAATAAATAAAATTAATTAACAGTAAGCAACTTAAATTAAGCTATATATATATATATATATATATATATATATATATATATATATATATATATATCACACGCTGGTATAATAAGTCATATGTTATGCTGTAAAATTAGTTTTGAAAATAATTATATTTTCAGTCACAATCAATTATTATTTACATTACAGCTGCTTGGGCGGTCGGGCTGCGGTTAATGTCCTCAGTGGCCCTAACCCTTTTTGCCGCTCTTCTTGTGGGACTTCGTCTTCTTCCTCTTCTTCTTCTTCTTCTTCAGACCTCGCAGGGCGTTTTAGGAAAATAACTTCTGACATTAATCGCAATATGTTTAAAAAAACACCATCATTTTAATTTAGACAGTCACAATTTTTGAAGTGAAAAATAGGGCAAATCATTTTAGGGAAATATCATCAGGACAAGTTTTGATTATGTTATCAATTAAGAAATAATATAATTTTAGTCAAAAATTTGTACTCTAGTTAATTTTCATTGAATAATATACATCGCTATTATACTCGAAAATAACTTGAATTAGGTTTTTAGGCAAAAAATTATATACTTCTCTACCAAAAATACTATCTCGATTACATAATTTATGAATGAGTATTAAACTACTCCAATAATGAAAATATTAACTACATTTTATGCAATAATTTTTCTTCTCATATTATTTAATTCTGCGCAGTTCTTGAATACGTATTTTTAACATATACCGTTTCAATTTAATTTTTTAACAAATTTAGGTCGAACTAAGAGTTATGATGCACAAATGCCAAAAGTAATAATTATTATCAAAAATAAGGTTTATAATGGAATGCAATATTTTGAAAGGAATAATAAAACCAGATGTTTTCCCGGAAAGAAAAGATCAAAAAAAACTCCACCAAAGATCGTGGTATGGTCACAATAGCCGATAAAAACTCCTTTTGAAGGTTCCGTATTGATTAAGTATTTGAGCCAACACTAAATGCCGGCAAGGATCGATTAACAACCACTAGCAGAGGCAAAGTTTTTTGGAAAGTTGAAGATTTGCTTGAATAATTTCATTACTGCAAAGGGAACACAGACTAGTACATTAGCAGGTACATATTTGTTAGAAAACAAATGCATTGAACATATTCTCTAATAGTTCTTTATATGTGTAAAATTTAATAAGAATGTCTTTCCACTGCGGCCAAGAAACTACTAAAACTATGCCAAAATTTAAGTTAACAATAACGGTAATTGGTGAGAAAAAAATCGTGACATACAGATAAACAAATGCGAAATCTCCCCAAAAGGATTCCGCTTTTACCTTTAAATTTGAACCCTAAAAATAATGTTTTATGTAAGAGGGTAAACAAACTGTTACAAATATTTGAATCTTCTAAAAAAATGAGAAAAGTTTCAGTGCTTAAATTAGTGCTTTATCCAAAAGAAATTACTTCCTAATGCAATATAATTATGGCCAAAAGTGTGCATAAGTATATTTCACGCAAAAAGGGTCAAGATTCCAGTTTTACAAATACAAAGTAATAAACACGAAAATATATACGAGGAATCATAAATAAACATCTAAAATTGCAATCTCTTACATCAACTTTTAAACACATGAAACACACACACACAAACACATATGAATATATATATATATATATATATATATATATATATATATATATATATACATATATATATATATATATATATATATATATAAATATGTATATAAAATTAATCATTCAGAGCGAATTTCAGATTGGCTCTAGATCCCCCTTTTTGTTAATAAACGATATACAAAATTAATATAAATAAGATATATAAAATTAATAGAATTAATCGAAAACAAAAAAAAATAAAATGAAAAAAACTGCCGCAATATCCAATTCGCACAAAATGGCACAGTCGCCACGCGGACAGCATTAAAACTCACTTCAGCTAATCTATTTTGCAGCCCTCCCCTCATTCGTTTCATTTTAAATTTATCGCGAGTTGACGTTACGCAAAACTCTTACTAGGACTGCGTTAATGTAAATTATAATATATATTAATTTTTCTATAGCATTGTTCACGTATTGTGAAGATTGATTGATTCACGTATTGTAAAGCCATTTAAAATTAAGAAAGATTTTTTCTTCTTCGTTTTCTGCATTCCATCCAAAATCTGTAAGAAAGCCTGAAAAGACTAGTACCACGTAGGTTATTTCTAGTACATAAAATTGTATAAGTATAACTCGAGTCAATTAATTTAAATTGTTAAATTAAAATGGAAATATCTCTTGACGAAAAGAGTTTGTATCCCATAATCAACACAATCAAATCAATCAAAATCCCCTAATCAAATCACTGATAATAAACTGGCAGAACTCATTCCAGCGCATTTGACCTTTATCGCCCTTAACGTTTTATCAATCATCGTTTTACCACATCCTAACCGACATGTATATACAATATTCACTTAAGTACCAATTTTGTTCTCTACTGATACTCGGCCTATCAATTCAAAAACAAATTCAAATTATGTTAACACATGTAACTGAAGAATAGAATTTATCAAATAAAAACAAATTAAGCAAATATTTCAATATCTCATAGTTTAGTCATAGTTTTTATTGTCTCTAATTTAAGAACATTTTTGAAAAATATTATATTAATCGTAAGATCTATCTATTGATATTCCGTACAAAAGAATGCGCAAAAAACATTCACACCAGGTCTTGACTGAAATCACTACGTGTAGCTTACATACATGGTCTAAAACTATAGCCGGCTATGGAAGATGGATGACATCATAAGGGGGCGTTGTTTCACTATGAAACCCTAATCGTCTTATTTTGTGAAAGACTTTTATTAGAAATGACTTTGATTACAAGAGGTCTCAATATAATAACCACAAAATATAGATAGAATAGAAATATTTTCATCATCATCATTAGCCGGAAGACATCCATTGCTGAGCAAGACCTCCCCCATAAATTCCGACAAAGGTTGAAAAGGCTTCACGGCTTAAATAAATCATAGTTCGAAAAAAAATAAATATATAATGTGAGCCGTCATATGATGCCTGATAGATATGAAACATCTAAACTTTTTTATATTGAAATATTTTTATTTGAGCGAATTGAAAACAAAAAAAATAAATATTTAAATGATTGTTAATAATAAAATATTAATTTGATTTTATTTCTTATATTCATGAAATAATTTATCACAGAAACATTTCACTTTTCATTCACAATTTTCCAATACTGTTCGCCCGTAAAACATAAAGCTGGTCGAACTAAATCGAGTAGGGTAGATAAGACGAGAAACTGGCCAAATGGCACGTCACAACGTACCATCAGAACATTTCAACATCCAAATGCACCATTAGATATTTCACATCAAAAATTCAACGCTGACAAGTAAACTTCGGCTGCAATAAATAAATGTTCGACAATAACTTTAATAATTCTGTGTAAAGGTGATAAAAAACCTTCGCATAAAAGGTTTGTCGTCTTGTTAAATGAATGAATAAAGGGAACAGAATTACATAGAGTGTAATTATGTTACCTTACCAGAATTACACAGGTGCACAGAATTACAAAAGAAACTCGGCACTTGTTAAATGAATGAATACAAGTAAAAGAAGTAAAGTACCCTCGCCAAATTCAAATAGCATCACGATAAGTGGAATTTATCAACATGTACAAAATCCTTTCTATTTGTACGTCGAAATAGCTGAGTAAAGATATTCAAAACCGTTCTGCACAGCAAGAGCGCGTCCAGAATAGGCTATTTGATTTGAGTACACTATATCTCTATTCCCAGGATATATGCAGTACTTCCATATAAAATCACTTTTAAAATTTAAATTACCAAACTTGCGATAAAAGCGCAGTTTCTGTAATGACGGCTGGTTACTTGACACTTGACGTCACATGCTAGTAAACATAAACAATAGTCCTGCCCGCTGAGGGAAGATACTATTTGTTTTCATATTAAAATGGTGTGTAGTGAGATGATGAACAAATACGTCTGTAAAAATAAACACAAAGTATTTGTTTTAGTGCCAATGAATCCGAAAAGACGAAAAAGTGATCACAATTAGCTCGAAGAAATCCAAACAGCATTATGGCTCACTCAAATGTTTTATATGTGAAAATCATTTCAATGTATGTAATATTTGAGTTTTAAATATTATTACTAGTATCAATGCCTATGAACCAAAAGGACAAGAACATCAAATTTTGTATTAATATGGTATAGTACTAAAGATATTTTGACAATATTTAGTATTTATCTATATTTAAATTTTTGATGTGAAATTAATTTGATGTTAATTTTGTAAAAATTCATTATTCACAATTAAAAGATGTTTAAAAAATGCTGGCGATTATTTGTTATAAAAAAATCCATTAGAAAAATTTTATGCCTGATGATTTTCTTTGGGGGGAATATATCTTAACCTTTCTTCCAGTTAACTTACTTTTTCTTTTGTTACTAAATACTTATAACACAGCTAAATACATAATTTCTTATAAATTGTTATGTATTTAGAGCAAACATTTAAGAAAATTTAATTATCAAACTTGTATTTTTTTAACCTATCAACAAATATGTTTTGTTTATATGGTACCAATAATATCACAGAAATAATGTAAACTTAAATGAGATTTTACGAACATTTTCTAAATATCCTTAGTAATTTCTGTAAACAAATAATTTGTTAGCAATTTTTACATTTTTAAAGTTCGCAGCAAACAAATCACCATTTCTTTAAAAAAAGTGCAACAATAAACGCGTCTATTTTAGGTAGATTGCTGTTACCAGCCTGCACGAAATTTCTCTCCGTTTTGACAATAGTATATAAAAAAAAGATGGGAAACTTTAAGAAATACTTAACTAAAAATCTAAGATTTAGATAACACCAAAAACAAAACTAAGTTTGCGAACTACAGTCGGTCGGTCGGACGTTATTCGACTTTTAATCAATAACAGGACCTTTGCAACGCTAATTGAATTTCAAAAAATGTTGCGATTTCTTCACTTTTTTTTAAACAAACTTATTTTTTTCAAAATGAAGAAAAATACGCTTATTTACTTTATAATCTAATAGGATGACCACAAATTGTGGTATATTTTCGATGTTGTCAAATATCCTGTTAAGGTCAGCGACGCTGCTGCCTCACAATCAATTCAAGTGAAATAAACGGGAAGGAAGCGGTAATATAATTTGTATCAAATGAATTTTATGTAGCTCAAGCTAGCTCGATTTCGACGGAGTTAAAAAGAGTTTATATTAGCTAGAGCGAGTTTTGGTGCAGTCTGTGATGTTTAGCTTGCACAATTATTATATGTTTCATGTTGTTATGTCAATTTATCCTGTTTATATCTGGGGCTCGCGGATATAGTTCTAACTGGACACAAAGGACTGTTCGATATATGCCACAGCGCAGTAGATATGTGACATGATTTAAAATGAATTGATAAAATACAATTATTAAATGAATGTTGACTTGCTTTTTGCAAACTGATTCTAAGCACATTGAATTGTATGGTTGTCTATTAATACTTGCTTAAGCAATAAAATTGTGTGGAATAATTGGGTTTTAGGAGACTACACATATTTGCAACAATACATTTTAAAAAATTACATTGTTTTAATTTAGATACCTACAATTAATTTAACAAAAAATGCGGTAAATTTTTATAGAGAATTATCACCTGGACAAAACTTGATTTTTTGTCCATTACGAAATAAAATAACTTTAATTAAAATTACTTTTTTCCTATTTAAAAATGGATACGATACTTGGATATAGTTTGAAATCTTATTCTGGGAAAAAATAGTATTTTTTTTATTATACACTTCTAGATAAATTTGTGATAAAGATGAATTAAAATATTTGTTACCTAAGACTAATAATTACTCATGTGATTATATAGTTCAGTCTCACCCTTACAGACAGTGTATAATTGTGGAAAAAAATTATTTCTATAAATATTTAATATCGAAACAAATGTTTTGTTTAATATAAAACAAATACAAACTTGTAGCCCTTCCTCATCCCATGTGGACACGACATCAACCAACCATTGGTTGGTTGGTATCGTGTCAGTCACTCAGATCAAAAATTATTGCGTTTTCTTAAAATTAGAATATTTATGTCCAAATTTCCAAGACTTAAATTTAAATAATTATTTATAGTTTAAATAAAAATTTATATTTAAGCAAATACTTATCCTTGAGAGTTTATTTAATTTTGGCACCGCTCTTGAAAATAGATATAAGTCGACCTAAGAGTGGTGACCCAATAATGCGAAAAGTAAAAGGTATTTTTACCATTGATTGTCATACAGCAAGAAAATAGATCATCGAAAAAATATGGTTTATAAGGCAGTGCAAGATTCTGAAATGCGTAATCTATATGGAAGTGTCCCCAGAAAGAAAATACAAAAAAAACAATGCCGCAAAAGATGGTAAAATGACCATAATTCCCAAGAGAATATACCAAAAGTTCCGTATAGACTAATAGGGATACATTTGGATCAAAACCAAATGTTGACTAATCAGTAAGAGTCATTCGACAATGACTAGTAGAGGCAAAGCTCTTTGAAAAGTTTTATTAATGAAAAAGGAAAGCAGACTAGCACGGTCCACGTTTTCTAGGAAACATCGGGGTTGAAAATGGATATGAATAAAGATATACAAACACATAGACGCGAATTCTCGGCTCATGGTTTTAGGTTTTACCTTTCAGTTTCACAGCCTAGAAAATAACGGGAATCCTTGAAATTCACAAAACTTAGAAAAAATTGCAGATTTCTTCTTGTCATATTACCGCAACATAAATACTTTCAGAAATAAAAGCAAGATCGCTAAACACGGGCATAGCACCACAAACAAGTAGAAATGATAGCAGATATTCAACATTCTAAGAAGATAAACTTCAACAATGAAGCATCGTATATAAAAATAATATATAACAGGGTAAAATAATGCATGAATTTGAAAGGGTTCTGTGCGAATGTGAAAGTGAGATAAAAGCAAAAAATGACCAATAAATATAATGCTTCCCTAAAGATATAAAAAATGGTAAAATAATGTGCACACTGGAAAGGGCTCTGAAGAAATAAGAAAGCGTATAGTACCATGTGAGATAAAATCAAATATATATCAATCAATATAAAACTTATTATAAATTATTAAACCTCAAAATATCCCTCTATTATTAACCTCTATATAATCGCGAGAGAATGTGAACAGAAGTATATATGAAACAAAAATTGACACTGCCTAAGTTTTAAAAGTCTTGATTTTAACGAAAATATGCCCAGTTAATTGCCATTAATGGTACATAAAAGGGACGCTAATGGTACGAGTTCATCCGCTATGTATATGTTTGTATACCACAGGCCTGTAATTCCTAACTATTAAATTACTTTTGTCAAAGAGAATTGTCAAATAATAATAAATATTATTTTAAAATTGCAACCAAAGGGACAAAAAAAAATAATTTGCACTGTGTTTACAATCTCCTTTATTGGTTTTTAAACGCCCGGAACATTTATTTAGTTTCATGTGTATATTTTAAATAGAACATTCGGAGGACAATTCTGAATCTTTTTTTTTTTGTTATAGACCAACAAAATAAAACTAAATAATATATAATTAAATAACGGAATTCACTAATGTTAAAAATTGGCACACTAACAATAATACAAACATAGATAAAATGAAAATTCCCATAAAATATAAGACTAATATTTCATACAAAACATAAAGCACAGCCGTACGGTCGCAGCGCGGACAGCATTAAAACTCGCTTCGGCTAATCTAAACTTTCGCAAACTCCTCTTGAAGACGAGCTAAATAAAATTCTTTGAACGCCAATTGCGTTGGAAACCCCACCCCCTCCTATTTCCTTTCGTTTTGAATTTATAGCAAGTCGAGGTAGTCAGCGTAAATTCAAAGAACGCAGCCTTTACGGAAACCTAGGTTAAGGTTAACTTAATCTACTTATGTCGCAAGGGCGCGGGAAAATCACTAATGTATATATCATTTCGGTCCATATATGATATTATTGACATTTAGAGAAACGTTTTCTTCTTCGCTTTGTTATCTGGGTTTTATGCCAACATCTGTAATTATTTAAAAAAATTAAAACGATACAACCTGAGAAGGCTGGCATAATATGGATTAGATTTTTTATATTTTTTTAATTTCAATTAAACTACTAATATTCACATTTATTTAATAAAAAATAAACTACCCATGTGTTTTCACGAAACAGTTTGGGTGTGAAACATACGGTAGAACTATTATATTGAAACTATCTATGACACGCAACTATCGTCGGATGAAAAGTGTACATAATTTTTTGCTAATATATGTCAAAATTGCAAACAATACAAATTCAAAGATTGTGGATCAAATTTTTTTCGAAATAGTATGGTTGAATTTCATATCAAAAATTCATTTTTCTCGTGATTTCGTTGTGGAACGTGGAACGATGGTTCCAATTCTTTCAAATCTTATTGCGCGCTCTGCACAATAATCATTTTTCAATTTTCCCGTTCAAAAGAGCTATGCCCTTAATGTGTAATTACCTTAAGCCATTTTATCGTACATAGTGCAATCTTTCCTAGCAAAGCAACGTAACTCATATCATCAGGCTTACAGAATTTAGAGAGTATTCTAGCCCATTTAAGGTCTCGTCCTTGCCCCGTCTTACCCCGTCCTAAACCTCCGCATCTAAGATTCTCTTAAAAAACTAATTAAGTCGCCTCTCAAAACTGCATAGAATATTAAACAACTCAATAAATCAAAGCAAAATTAAAGTAGTTTACACAAAAACACAAAGAAAAATTCGCCGCGCATTTAAACGTAACTCCGTAAAGTTTCTACTTAATAGTTTACTAGCTATTAATTGTAATCACCATATGGGGTATAAACTGGGAAAAATGCCTGTATATAACTTTAATACCGTAACATATGAGCCATGAAAGACGTACGAAATTATAAGAGTTTCTTATTGTATTACTGAACCCTTATCGTATTATTATCATCAGTCGAAAGATATCCATTGCTGAATGTAGGCTATAAACTCCTTTAAAAATAGATTCCGTGCTGAATGCATCGAACGTTTCCCGGTTTAAAAAAATTACATCTATTAAAAATTTCATTAAATTATTCAACACTGACAAACAAACTTCGACCATAGTAATTTTTCGATAACATTTTAATAATTCTGTTCAGAGGTGAAAAAACCTTCGTATAAAATTATTGTCGTCATTGTTTAGAAATATGGAATAGAATCGTTATTTGTTGAATGGAGGAAATAAAAACAAACTAATCTCTCCAAATTTATACAGCATCGCATGTGGAATGAATCGACATGTGCACAATCCGTTTTATTCATACGTCGAGTTAACAAGATAACGCCGTCCTTGTCAAAAGTGTGGTACGTCAATTAGTATCGCGCGGCCAGTGCGCGCTTTTAGTTAAGGTCGATAATACCGACGCCTCGCAATAAATTCTAAACGAAACGGAAGAGAAGTAAACGCTAATGAAATCTCCGTCAGAAGAATTTAATTTAGCTCAAGCGGGCTCGACTTCGAGGGAAGTTAACGAAAGTTTAGATTAGCTCGAGCGAATTTTGGTGCAGTCTGTGCTGTTTTGCTTAGCGCGATGTTTTATGCTCAGTATTTACAATTTTAGTTTCCGTTTATACGTGCGTTGTCTATATTATTTATATCTGTAGCACGCAAATAAAGCTATAATAAAATACAAAGAATTCATGGGATAAATTCAGCAACGCCGCATACATACAAAGCGTTGATATAAATAGATATAAGATGTTTGTTAAAAAAATATTGAGTTAATTTTTAAAATCTCATTGCAGGCACATTCTGATTTCCGACAAATGTATAATTATATATTAATATTTATAATAAGTGTGATAATGTGGTAACTGTGTTGCAAGGGGATAGTGATATTAGCAGTAATACATTAAAAAAACAAAATGATTTGAAAAATAATGCGTCAAATATTTTTGAGGAATTAAGAACCAAATAAAATATTATTCTTGCCTTCTCTAAGAATCCATAGAATTTAAATAAAATTTTTTTTAGTCTACATTATTCCTACAGAAAAATGAGTACCGATATCGTATTTGAAGATAGCTTGGAGTATGATTCTGGAAAAAGTTATATTTTTATCCAGGTTATGTTCAATTGAGTGCCTAATAAGTTTATCAGGTAACGAAAACATTGACTCCATTAATAAATAAGTAAGAATGAAAAGTTTAATAAGGATAACTTTAAATTACATTTGTTAAAGGACATTATTTTACTTATATGATTTACATAGATTAAACGTGTCTCCAGGAAACTCTTCATGGGAAAATGAAATTAAATGAACGCAGTTATATTTAGATCAAACGGGAAATGAGGCACATCTAGTATTACTGTGAAGAAATAACCGGAACAAACACAAATCATGACGCAAGCGGGATAAGCGTAAATATACTACTCGACCTAATTTCATTCTTACTTTACATGCATGAAAGAATTCAAAACAATTTTCTTTTTGCGCACTAGAGTACACTTTTCACGACATCAGTTGGAAGCTTGAAGTAAAATATTTATTTGGCCCGCGAGCAATGTTTCTTGAGACTGACATTTAACAAACAGTAAATAAATATACTTCTTTAATCTAAAAACCTCCCCAGAGATTTGATTCGCTCTTAATTCATTCATAATTTCTTACCGTTTATGACCTTTTGTTACTGATTTCCGAAATCAAAATATCAACCTATCTCTGAGATACTGCACATAAATTCTTATATTCAAAAAGAAAAATCGGAAATATGACGATTGATGTTAAGTTTCGCTCTCTGACGTTAAGAAAAAAATAACCCTATTTCGCTGAAAAGAATCAATCCAAATTTACAACAAGCTTTATACTTTGCACGTCACGTAGATAACACAACGCACAGTGCCTTCAGCACGCGCATTCCTTTCAGTTGGTCTATTATTTTATTCATGGCTCGACTTAGCTCCTATCGACAATGAAACCGATATTCCTTATGCTAGATAAGTCCTTAAACTACTACTGACTCTATTTAACAGGAAAAAAGCGGAAAAGGAACGTATTTTGCTTTTTATGTTTCCGTTTATTTTCCCTTGCAATTTGATTGATTCTTGTTTGCCATCGTTTCACGCATTGTCACTTGCGTTAGCTACGCGTTTGATTAGGTTATGGTTCAATTACTTGGTCGAGGGTTTAGTTCTTGTTTTTATATGTGTAGTTAAAGGCTATTTGATTTTTGTGCCTTTATCAGTGTAATATATATTACTGAAAATATGAATCTCTTGAACATCAAACTCTAAAATCGATTTATTAACACAAATTTGCGTAATAGGTTTTTATCGGTTAATAAAAAAGCGACAAAATTCTTTTAGTAGTCTCTTTTTATTGAGAATCCTTGAAGTTGAATAACTATTGCTTGCTTAATTTAAGCAGTATTTATAATTAAATGAACTTCTGACACGTCATTTGGCTAAAAAATTGATTTTTTTTCATTTTTTCCTATTCCCAAAATTTAAAAAGCAGGTGGTTGGAGTTGAATTTTACAAATTTTCTAAGAAACTGAAAAACCTTGGGTTAAATAACGTTCGGTAGTTGTGAATATATTATAGTTAATATTGCTTATTTTATATAAATTTTGAATAACATGAAATTACACAAGAATATTCATTCTTACTAACCCGCTAATTTCTCTAGCAATAAGGATTTTCCGACTTCATAAAAATATGTTATATTTTGTTAATCGTGCTAATTTGCTTAACAACAACGATGGGATGCCAGGTTTTTTATAACGGGACACAGGAGGACTTACTTTATCACAATAAGTGCTCCCGTGAAAATTACAAAAAATTATGTTTAATTTACTTACAACCTTTCTTTGAGAAACAAGAATGACTTCGGCAGATAACTGGTGGTATAACTGATAAGTATACTTTTATGAAGTCTCACTTTCACTTTTCTTCAACTAAACTTTTCTTTAAGTTGGGTCATTCCATACTTTTTAGTCTACCATTGATTATGTTTACTAACACCTCTCGACTATTTAGATTGTCAACAATTCAGTAACTAAAAATTTAAAACGGAAATCTTATGGTGATAATTCGTTATCCATCTGCCATAAGCAGTGGCCGTTTTTCTCAACTACTATTGTTCAGACCTTTTGCTGTATACTTAAAGACTGAATACTTAAGTATATTTTGTGTACTTATGTCTTGAGGTAGTTAGAGACCAATGCATATGCATGAATGGACTATATTTCATGAGTTGTAAAATGGCAACGTTGGTAAATCACAAGCAGTCTCATTATTCTGGTTATCTCTCCACTAGTCTGTTACATTTATAAATATTTTTAAGATAACATATATATGTTTTAATGGTAAAAAATCTGGTTTCAACTGAGATGTGAAGTGATCCTGCAAATAAATTCAAATATTTATAGATTAGTTAAGGACAATATAGGAAAAAAATGTATATGGTTACAAATATTTTTTTTTAAATCATGGGTTCAAATTTATATTTATATAATAAAGTAATTAAAAATGTATGATTAGTGATGTAATTTCAAACAATGTTGAAACTACATTATTGCTCATAAATTTTTAATTTAATTAAATTGGGTGTAGTTTCAAAAACTACCCAACCAATTTAAATTTGTTTACTCATAAATAAACATAATTAAATAAAGAATTCTAATATATGCTAAATTATAATATTCAAGTTGTAAGTTTGGATTCTTTTTGTAAGGAACTTTAACAAGATAAAATATGAAACACTTGTTAGGTCTAGTCTAAGTGAGAATGCCAAATGTCTCATCAATAAATATATTGCTGGCAAAATTTGATGTATGTGTACTTGAAAAGCTCTCTATGGTTTAAACTAAAAAAATGCTCGTCGTGCATATTTATAACATTATCACATCTAGAATCATCGCTATAATTTTCCTACAACTTTTACGTGGACCTCCCAAAACTCTGTTTTTGTTCATAATGTTTATTTGAGTAGATTCGAAAATAACTAACCCTTTTAATCAATACACAGCAATATAAAAGGAAATACAAAATGGGGTACTTAATTTGCCTCGCCTAAAATTTTCATATGAATATTTTTGAGTGTCAGGTTGAGAGATTGAGATATGTGTCTAATAATATATTTCATTTCTATGCCACATTTCAAATTCTAAGCAGTTTTTGAGAAAAATGGCAAAAATAAAATAGAAAAATTGACGGATAGATATCTAAGTAATCTTATACAGGTTCCGTTTTTCCTTTTGAGATATGAAACCCTTGAAGATATGAAGAAGCTTAATGAATTAATCCGTTAACTAATATCAAGCATTTTTGAAAACTACAGATGTTTTATGATAGAACTTTATTTACAACAATGTCAGAAAGACTGAATGAAAAAATCGTGTAGAAATATACGCGATTACTCGAAGTATTATGTGAAAACGTGGAGAAATCATGTTATTGAGTAGATTATTACTAAAGAATAATTTTAAAACTCTAATAACTTTCAAAATTTAATTCTAGTTATAGATTTCAAGTAGCATTTTACTTTCACAATTTTCCACGAGCTCATGTACTTATATGCCATATCCTATAAGCATATAATCCTATGCGCCTGATAAAATCCTGAAAAGAACTCAATCGGACGTTGCTATTTCATTTTACTTAAAATATTGCGACTCAAAACGCCCTACATATCAAAAGCCGCGTTAA
Organism: Druceiella hillmani; assembly: GCA_039881145.1. Classification (NCBI taxonomy): domain Eukaryota; kingdom Metazoa; phylum Arthropoda; class Insecta; order Lepidoptera; family Hepialidae; genus Druceiella; species Druceiella hillmani. Next base: position 28,745,549 of record JAYKKI010000013.1, on the reverse strand, counting down.
TCTATTGAACTAGCCCTCCCTCGTAACGGTGTTCCTTACTAATCAACTTCTCTAAATAGCGTGCCTGGTGAGAGAAAAACATATCATGTGATACATCTATTATCACTCACCCTCCGTCGAAAGTGTCATTTCCCCCTGTGACGTTTTTTTTTGTTCCGGGGCAAATCAACTCGGCAACAAAAGAAAAGTTCATTAATCGTGAGTATGAAACCCGAGATGAACAGTATGGAATTTGTACAGTAGTTCGTTGATTTATTCATATCATGGTTATGTGGGTTCAGTTTGTTAAAATATTAAATGGAGAAATCATGCATTTAAACTGGATGACTAATCAGAAATTATTTTCAAAAATAAAAATGACTGGGAAAATCAATACCTAAAAAATTTATTTCCGAATATAATACTCTAGCAAACACCGTGATAATTTGGTAAAAGCTTTCAAATTGTTAAGATAATTTTCCGAAGATTTCCGTATTTTCCGTTAACAACAATCTACTTTTGGAAGAGGATCGAATTTTGATCAGTTCAAAACTATTTTGAAAAGTAAAAGTGAGGCATACAAAAAAAACGTGAAGTACGAATAGAACACCCATTACAGGAGTTATGATACAATTTTTTGGACATCTCAACAATACACCATCACAAATAAACGACACGCGAACGGAACGAACAATGAGCCGACATTAAGTGACGCAACGAGTTCAGGAACGATGAACAAACACCTAACGACACAGTGCCTAAGAATCAAGAACACATCAGCTATAACTACGTAATTATGAATATGTAAGTCTGTATTATTTTACCTTTCTGTTGTCATCTAATAATATTTCCAGCGTTACTGTTTTCGCATTATTAAAGTTAACAATTATTTATGTTAAATTTAAATAAAATCCTTTTTTTTTAAAACCGCCACCTCCCAACACATAATTAGCGTAATCGGTAGTTTTTTGTTAGGGCTTCATAAAGATTTCCAAAGCTTATAAACGTCGTGAATTTAATTGTTTAAACACGCAATAAATGTAAAAAAATAATATTAAAAAATAATAACATGTGTAAAACAGTGAACAACGGGATAGAAGATAGCACTTATTGCTGTACTGTAAGAACTTAACTTAAGTCGTTCATTGTTTTATGTACATATATTATCCAGTGTTCCTTTATTACATGTGCCATTTCACAGGTCTTCAACATAGAACCATCGTTTTTTTATATTTAAATGAATAACAATGATTGAGCTTTATTTGAGTTGAAGTTATGTAGTAAAATAATTACTTTATTTAAGGGAATTGAAACAAAAAACTATTTTAAGAGTATTCTGCAAAATGTTATGAATATCTTCCTGAATGCATCCGATAAGCTATCCGTGTTTACATATGCCTGTGATCACTTTAAGTTTAGTGAAGCCATCGAATCCAGTTACTGGATTTTTAATTAAATTTATAATTAGAAGACTTAAGGGTAGGGCATTGGCACCTATTAGTACACGTAGTAGCAACCCCATTTGGTCGGAAGTAAAAGAAATATTAATTGATCATTTTCGTGACAACCGCATCGTCTAGTATAAGAATTAAAATGTTTGAAACTACACAAATTCAAGACCTTAGCACTATTTGCAGAAGGATTATATGATGTTAAAAGTTTGAAATGAGTAATAAAAAAATTTGCTAAAGTGTTTCAAAAATTATAATAATACATTTAACCGACTTCCGCATCGTTACATGCAATTGTTTAGTCAGCCGTTTAATAGACCGACTTTTAATAGTAAGTTTAACTCAAATAAGTTTAATCGCCATATTTATTAAATACTATTACGAATACTAGGACCTTTGACAGTAGAAACTCAAGTCACCTTACGCCACAAAATAATAATTAGCAAGCTAGGTCTGGCTCATTTCAACGCCCTTCATGAACATATTCAAATCAGACCAAACAATTCTAAAATTAACATATAAATTTTACTTGAAATAAAAGCCAAATTTATAATCGGCACGGAATCTGCTAAATCTTTTATTAAACTACTACTGACTCTATTTAACAGGAAAAAAGCGGAAAAGGAACGTATTTTGCTTTTTATGTTTCCGTTTATTTTCCCTTGCAATTTGATTGATTCTTGTTTGCCATCGCTTCACGCATTGTCACTTGCGTTAGCTACGCGTTTGATTAGGTTATGGTTCAATTACTTGGTCAAGGGTTTAGGTCGGCACGGAATCTGCTAAATCTTTTATAAGTTCCGAGAAAGTGGAGGAAAATTTTTATCAATTTCTAAAATTTCAACCTATTCAAATACAATCGGCCCGTCAACTCTCTAGAATATTCATGACAACCATTATACATAAATTTCGTGTATAAATAACCAATATTTAATTAGAATTTATAAATACTACCACGCACCGAAAAAACGATAAAAGTTCCTGCAAATTGTAAAAAAGGATAAACTATTATTGATTCACATTCTCACAAAAATTAACAATAACCTAATACCTGTCGCATTAGTATCAGGCGAAAATTATAGAGAGTTACTATAATTAATAATAGAGAAAAATGTATAAAGCTTAGGTTACATGAACCTTTAAAGGTTTAATAATTACAAGTCAAATAAAAAAAATGATATGAATCGTGACATAAATGAGATACTTAAATAAAATCTATATAAACTTAAAATATACTATTTAAATATGAAAAAGCAAAAGGCTACAAAAATATATGCTTTAAATATAGATATTTTTACAGTGAAAAATTACCATGGATATTTACTAATCAGATTAAGCACAGATTGAGATTGAAAAATAATGACTTTGTCTATATTAAAGCATATAGAAATAAATGAAAAGAAACATTTTACAAGCTAAGACAAATTAGTAAAAAAAGTAAAAGAAGTAGCGTACTTAACGCAAAAAATCACGGATAAAAGATTAATACCTAATCAGAACAAGATTAAAGCAATATTCAATTTTCCAATACCTATAACTGCCAAAGAAATTAAAGCTTTTTTTGAACTTCTAGATTATAACAGATGGTTTATAAACGATTTTACGAAAGCCACAACACCATTCAAAAATACTTTACAAGAATGCCTTTTCACAAAACACAATGACGAATTTATAAAGACAGGTAATGTGGGTAAGGAGATATTTACATTATTAAAAATCAGACAATATTACAATATCCGAACTTGGAAGAACCGTTTATACACAACCGTTTATCACAATAGATGCATCTCATATCGTCTTAGGAGTAATTCTAAATAAGCATACAATCAGTATGGTAAACCAATAGCATACGTTCGTAGAACTCTTGCCGACACAGAGTAAAACAACTCTAAAACTACAAAATATATCCTCGTTAACCATGTCAAATAATTTACCCAAGAGAGAATACCGGGAATTAATCGACAGAAATCACTATGCCGACATGGAGAAATGAAGTAATGAACCAAATTAAATATCACACATTCGGAATTCATAATATATATAGAAGAACTAAAAACACTACATATGTCTGATTATGAGTGGCTCTACGTTCTACCAAAGAAAATTACTATCTCTAAAAGTTGTCAAGCAAGGAAATTAGAAAAATTATTAAGGAGACATACTTCCTTACTATATATGTAACTTGAGAAATAAAAATGAAAAAAGTCTTCTTGAAACACCATAATCAAATATTAATTGCAAAAAGCAGACATAATATCATTCGCCTGCGTAAGTTTACCTGACGTTAAGAGTATTAACATAATAAAGAGTTCACACATTAATCTTATAAATGTTAAGTTAGATCCTATAGATTCTACAAAGGCACAATTTGACGAACTAAAGAAGCAAATTATCAAAAATTATAAACAACCACTAAAATGAACGCGAAGCATTTGGAGCTCAATGTTATGTTATACTTACACCAATAATCGTCACAAGATACATATGCATCAAAATAAGAAATAAGAAAATCATTAATCAAATAAAAAATGAATACCCTTTACAGGCCCAGGATAATCTCGGAAGACAAATATCTTATATCTAGGAGGGAAGGAGTCGCGATATCATTTCTTGGATATTGCAGCAATACACTGCTGAGTTACGATATTACTTCTAGGATATCGCGATTGTAAACCGCAAAAGCAAGTAAAACGCAAGTAAAACGACGAAAACTGAAACGATGAACCAGCACCAAACGACACAATGCCTGGGAAAGGACCCCTCAGCTATACTATCAAAATCATAAATCTGATACTCTGCATTTACGTTTCTGTTGTCACATAATAATGCATGAGTTACTCTTTTTGTATTAGCAGAGTTAATAAATATTTTTATTATATTTAAATCAATTCTTTTTTAAATATTCCAACCTCCCAATTTCAAAATATTTAAGGGTTTAAAATAGTTTTTTCTTTTAAATGTATATCGTTTTAGTAACGGTGTTATAGTAACGTTTTAATAACGGTGCTATTGTAAAAAAAGGGAACATGTTTTTCGAAGACATTTACAGAAACTCCTTAGAATTATCTGACATAACGTTCTCGATGAAACAGTTTCCGATTTTTTCTCATTTTATACTGAAGCCTACACATGACCGAATTAAAATATTTTTTATAGCAGACTTCGCTGTTACAAAATTATAACACAGATATTTTTAGACTTTTTAAAGTATTCACCATTATTATAACCAATTTTAAATATTTACTTCAAATGGTTTCTGAGTAAAAAATATTGAAGGACGAATGGACGCGTTACTGGGCAAATTCTAAAAGGTTCTTTTTTTCGTTTTCAAGCGGGAAATTCTAATAAAGCTTTCTTCCATTTCACAAAAATGAAAACTGAGATCGTTATGCATATAAATGTTTCTTTTTTTACTTTTGATGTCATTCTTCAGGGAGTTGAAGTTTTATAATATTATACAATGGAAATAGACTATAGTTTAACAACTTATTTTTCTATGACTACAAAACACAAAGTAGTAATTTTCATGTCGATGAGTAACTTTACACGACGTCACACTCATTTGAAGAGCGCTCATTCATTTCGTTCTCCCGCTGGTATATGATAATTTAACACCATCGGCATATCGTCCGAATACAACTTAGTAAATTTTGACGTTGTGATTGACAGACGTTTAGTTTAACTGACTTGTTTATCGTGTGATTTTACAGCTAAATAAAGGTTTAAACTTGACTCTAAAATATAAACTATGTTGTATTACTAATTTGACGTGAAAATTGAAATTTGAACCAAAAATTGGGCTTCGAGATCGGTAGAATATTTTGATTACTTCACGAGATTTTTTTAAAATAAAAGAAAAAGTTGTTTTAAAGTAAATCGAAGAATTGAGTTAGCTTCTTCCATTGAAGGGTTCCCAAAAATAATAATACACTCAATGCAGACAGGATGCACCCACAACACCACCTTGTGACGACAAGTAGACATTGTCAGACTTAAAAGAGAGCTTACCCATTTTCTTAAGTAAAGAGAATTTGAATTTTAATAAATTTTATAGTATTCCCTGAATCTACTCTTCATCGTAGCAAGCTGAAGTTAATGCCAATCTTTTTTATACTCGGAGAAACTTCGCAGTTGGGTCTAAAAGCTATTAGGTCGCTTTTTCTGTTTGACTGGTATGTCTTCGGGAGTTATGATGGGTTGCTATGACGGCATATATATAAAGCCAGGCTGCTGAGTCCATAAAAAAATAAACAATTCAATCGAATTAAATGGCTGTTAATAAAACGTCTAGCTATACTAAACGTTGACTCGAACGACCTGTCGAAGGTATCGCATTATCCCGCACTAGCGGGGGAGGGGATTAAATGAGCACATTTCAAATGAGTGTGGCCTCGAGTTAAAGATATATCTACTCATCAACATAAAAATTACTACGTTGTGCTTTATAGTCAAAGACCAATAATCAGTTATTGCTAATCACCCAGTTTAAATTAATTCCTTCTGCATCAAATCTCTAAACAAACCGATGAAACAAATCCTCATAGCGACGATAGGAATAAAACAACAAATCGTTGTGCAAAATCCGTGCTGCCATTTCAAGTTTCATACTCATGATTAATGAAATTTTCTTTTGTTCCCGAGTTGAGCTGCCTCCGAAAGAAGAAAGCCGTAACAGGAGAAAATGGCACTTCAGAAGGACAATATATGTGTCACTTGATATGTTTTTCCTCTCGCCAGACACCCTTCTTGGAAAAGTTGGTAGGTAAGAGCTTTAAGCTCTATGGTTGCGAGGGAGGGTTAGTCGAGTAGATTAATGTGGCTTTTATTAAGTTGGGTACTTTGAGATGTAATTTCTTAGATGGAATTAAATTACGTTATTCGATTGAAAGTTTTTTCTTTAGGGAATTTTTCGACAGCGTACAGTTATACATTTACAGAATTCGTGGTGAATTACGAAAACAAAATGTTGTTGGAAATCTAATACAAAAAAGAATTATTCAAATATATTAGACGTTTAAGACAGATGTTTATCAATAATCTACTGAAACAAAATTTTATTCAGCACTTGCTCACAAAATTGTAAATAATCACTCATATTTCAAATAATCACTTTATATTTCTAGGGGATTTATTCAGTCTTCGTGACGTTGTTCCAGTTACAATATAGTTCGATTACGTATATTTTCAAAAATGTTTGAGTGTATGAATTTTAGCTAACTTGTTAGTGAATTTGTGAACATACTAGCTTTTGCTCACGGCCTTTCTCATGATAAAAACGAAAGTAGATTAAAGCATTTATTCGTTAGTTTAACGTATATTTTATGGTTTCCTACCTCAAACGGAAAAGAGGAGCCCTCATAAGATTACTCATGTATGTATTTGTTTCTTTCTCCATCATTTTTCCAGCAACTGTTTGAAATCTTAAATATGACATGGTTGTTAAAATATATTGACCCACACATATCTTAATCGCTCAAGCAAAACCTTAAAAATATTCATAAGAAAATGTTAGGCGTGGCAAATTAAGTTCTCGATTTTTTTTTCACATAATATTGGGTATTGGTTAAAAGGGCTAGGCTATAGTTTTCATAAATGGTAAAAAGAACATTATCTCCCCCCCCACCTCTATTTTTGGAGTTACTCAACCTAACATTACACAAAGTAAGTTTTGGAAAGTCTATATATAATAGTTATACGAAAACTTTTAGAGGTGATCATTTTTTTCCAATATGCACCATATCTTTACGCCCTTTGAAAGATTTATTTTTATGCTTGCTTACATATTTTTATTGCATTTTTTTAAATATTTTAAATTGAAGAGTGTTTTTTAAAGACAATACTCATAATTTGTTATTTATTGAAAATAAAAAATATTCGTTTTGTAGACTTTTCGCTTCAGAAAATTCGAATTCAGTTGCCCGTGAAAAAAGTACTTTGAACTGAAATTGATGCTGTCCATTCTAAAAGTTTTTCCTGTGATTTATTTGCTGTGAGAGAAAATTTTACTTTTATTGGGAACTGCAACCGCTTGTATGCAAATAGTACATCGGTTGAATTCATAAGGATATGCGGAATGAGTGATTAGGCAATGCGTGGTCACCGGCCAACGCTCTCGGCAGTCGCATCACGATCAAATTACGCAACAAAGATTGTTTTAGTTTAACTGTATTTAAACTAAGCGAGAGCTTTTTTGAAACACCATTCACATAGCTTTTTCTTAAAATATTTGACATTCTCGTTAGGGCTAGCCCTAAATGAAGAACAATCGTTTGACGTTTTACTTGTTTAAGTTTCTTATAGAAATAAGACCAAACTTAGAACTTCAGTTTTATAATTTGGTGTATGTTAGAAACGTGTATTTTATTATATCATTATATATTTATTAGTAAAAAAAAAGTTCTAGATCGGTCGAGTAATTTTTGAAATTACCACTAATTGAAAAACTTCCGAATTTGCGACTTTATTGTATTAGTATACATTTAAACTGACGATTTTAAAAAAATCTTTGTCACCATGATAATTTTTTTCCTGTATTTTATCAGATGCGTAACTTATTTTTAATCCTACGAGTTTATTTTCATGGTAATATCACATAAGTTGATGCCAACTTTTTTACCATTATAGTATTCATAATTAAAATTGTAATAAATTGATGAAAAGATAACCTAAATAATAAAACTGCTGATGATTTAACTACGTTACTCCAGAAATATAGTCCCGTCACGCATATGTATTTATTTCTAACTGGCTCAGAACTTTTGATTGGTTGGATACAGACTTAAGATTTGTAAGGTTATTTCAACACATTTTCGATGGTGCTTATAAATGAATGACTATAAAAAAGTAGCTATATGTCACGAATATAATAGGATATTACCTCCACTGTAATGTATCACCGATATAATGAGACATTACCCCCAAAAATTATAAATTGACCACAGAAACAGTTTAAGGACATGATTAGTCTAAGTGGTCGACAATAAAATTTAGTTTTTAAGATACCTAAATTGATAAATCTTTCTATTAAAATGTTTATAAAAAAAACCAACACATTTATAAAAAAATCAAAATATGATAAAAAGTACTTTTTAATTCTTGTATAAATATAGACATCATAAAAAGTCATAAAACGAGCTATGAAACATATATTATATGAAACTGATATGCGATATGAAACTTTTAATCAATTAAAATTTATATTTGTATGTTAAAAGAATTTCCCAGTACACGAATAATAAAGGTCAAAAAAACACACGTCCTAGCAAAACCAGTTTAGCACCTCGGTATGACATTCAACCCTAACAAGCTAGCCGAGCTATCCTGCCTAGCAGCCTCACCCAGCAGATCAGCATATATTCTGGACTGATAGTATAATTGTTTTGGTATTACAATATAAGTCTGGCGCCTGCTTGAACTTCATGAAGAAATTAAATATTGTAGACGTTAAGTGTACAAGCTTATCCAATGGTGACTGTTATGCTCTTTGTCATTGCTTCTTGAAATATCTAGAATTTTCATGAAATGCTACTGTACCCTATAGAGTTACAACATATATTAACTTTCGACTTTCGAATGAACCATTTTTTCCTGTTATGTACGTATGTATGACTGACGGAAATATAATAAAATTTTTCAACATCAAAGCGGCCTCAATAGCGTTTTTCCTTAGTAGAAATTTGCTAAAATTATGAGATTATTACAAACAGACTAGCTATGGAAAATATTTAAAATAAGGCTCATAGCTCCATTTAAAATAAAGGCTTGTAGAATCAAAAATAATTGTTTTCTTATTTTTCTTCATAGGTAACAGTTATATATAGAACTTTATTTCCCCAATCAGTTTTTAATCCTTACCCTATACAGACAATACCTACTATAACTTCAATCAATGTGAACCCAAATTAAACTAACTGAGCGATACAAACTGCGCAAATATTCTAATATAATCGCTCAAATATTCTACGATCATTCCTACACAGAATGATCGTAGAATAATGAATGCATTAGATGTAATATATACGGCCCTATCCTGACGTGACATTGACACATTATACATACTCAGTTGTGCTGTTTGTAATAGGACCAACGATTCATGTATTTTGTTGCGGAAAAGCGATATGTAGTCTATAGCCGTTTGCTTAATGTGTATGTAAGAATATGTTAACAATTTTCCTGTCTTGATAATAATTGATGTTAAAGATCGATGTTTTTCGTGAAAAAAGGAAAACCGACAATGAAAACAGAAAAGATGAAAAACTATTGAAATATGCTATTTTGAAATTTTAATAGGTTTCCGTACCTAGTAGATAAACACTCAACTCTGCTATTGTTAATTATAAATAAAGTGAGAGAGGTAAGGATGGGGAACTAATTATGGTTATCTCATGAACTTGCCTTGGGAATACTGCATCCTTACCGAAAATCGATGCAATGTTCGTTCGTTCGTTTAGCACCTTTGTACGCGTTGTTTCGCAATCCGAAATGAAATCAAGTTTTGTCGAACACTTGACTTGGCCATAATAAATTTCGTGTATGAAAATCTATTAAATTCAATTATTATCATGGCATAAAAAAGAATTTAAAATTATGAATATCTTGCAATTTTACAATGCAATATCTGATAATTATATTTGCCCAAATTTGAATACGCATAAACACACATGCACAAAAATGTGTATATGTGTGTGTTTGTGTATGTGTGTGTATCTGTGTGTGCGTGCATGCGTGTTTACTTGTGTATGCACTTGCGGTCGTGCATGCATTCATGCGTGCATGAGCGTGTGTGTATGTGCGTGTGCATGTTAGTGTGTGTATGGGTGTGCGTGGGCATGGGCAATTTACCTAATGAAAGATGCAGAGATTTTTACCTAATGAAAGAAATTAAATAAGGTATCTAATTACATGGATCATTTTTGTAAATCCTATTAAGGCACAGCTGAATTTATTCCTTTACTATTCACTGTATTTTAAATAAATTTAAAAGCCGGTTTTCTTCTGAAGTCCTACGAAAAAGTTTACTTCATGTTTCCACTTGACGTAAATTTTAATATAAAATTACAAATAAGATAACTGTTTATAAATTTTAACGACAATTCTATGAAAAATATGCAAAAAAATTTTTTTTTCTTATATTTGAGATGAGTTAACTATGGTCACAAAAGGAAAACCAACGTTTTTCTAAACCTCTTTATATATTTAAGAAAATATTTTGTCTTAAAACGTATTTATTTTCACATTTTCAATTAACCACATTGGACAATTTTAGAATTCTCCTGACAGAGAGAAGAATTTCATCCTTTTATCAAAATGTAGCTTTTAATTATTTCGTACAAACGAATTAATTCAAACTAATATTGATATAAGCTCTATGATTTAGAAACATTGATGATTTACTCAAAATCAAACATAAATAATAAAAATTTAGAATAATAATGAGAATAATCTCCCGCGGACCTTTATTTATATCAATTCGAGAGTAAAATTTTAGAATGCTCTTTTACAATGAAAATTTATTGTTTAACCTCATTGCAGATATCGAACTATTATATAGAACTCTATTTATATAGAACTATAGTCTATATCTGTATTATATCTACAATAGTTGCGTGAGATTCACTTTACCGATTTCATTTCTATTTATACTGGATGTACAGTTGAATTTTAGCATACATTCAACATATATTTTTGTGTAATATTCATCAAATGCTAATATCTTTAAGTCAGACCTGTACAAGAGAACGACTGTGATGATTTGTACCAGACGATGTCTACAAAATAACAAAGTGCAAGTTATGGAATTTTTCCAAAAAATATCATTTAACAGCAAATTTTTAAATAATAATTATTATATACATTAAATTAAAAAATAACTGAAAATCGATTAAAAATGTTTACATAGTTGCTTTTAAATTTTAAAACTTTCCAATCAAAAAAATTTAAAATTTTTCTGGGTTACAAAAATATCAACGACCTTATGACCGGCTTTATATTGGCTTTTTTTTAAATCAACTACAATATAAACATATAAAAATATATTCTTATTTAAAAAAACACCCAAATGAGTAACGCAACATACAAAAAAGGATGGCATTATAATCGTTCATTTATCTTGAAGTTATCGATCAAAAATAACCGAATTAATCAAATTCAAAACAACAATTTCGTCCCCATTTTTCATTTGTGAGATGTGTTTTACAAACTTTTTTGCTAATATTTTAATAAATATTAATTAAGATCCCGCTATGAAGCATCCAGTCAAAAAATGTTATGCACCTAATTTTATAACTGTACAGAATGAGGCTGTGACATGTCGAAATTATTAGAGTTCTTTTTTTTCTACAGATCCCAAAGGTGACGATACATACAGCGAAGAAATATCTGTAGAAAAATAAAATGAGTCTGACTCAAAGTCAGTTCACTGTACCTGCTTATTTATCATTTGATCGTTTGTTTTTAATGTATGGCAATAGTAGTAACGAAAATATAGTTAGTTTAATTCTATACATTTATTCTAATAAGGATTTGTCTTTTTTGTGTAAATAAATTTGAATATAAGATTCGCTAGATATATTCGTAAATTAATAATAACGTAAAAGACATTTTAATAGTATGTGTCAGGTATGGCCATTAGAAAGTTATGAACAATTGACATTTAAACTTTATATAATAAAATAAATATTTCGTAGATAATACAGAATAAAACTTATCAGACAATACACACTTCTCACACTTATGTACTTATATGTTTAATTTCTCGCCAATAAATGAGGTATCAATCAAATCGTTTTTAAAATTTCAATTTTAGAAATATGGTAAGTATAATAACAATAATAAATTAACACGTTTAAAACATAAATTAACAGATAAATGAATAAGTTCCGAAATTTAAAAAATACGAAAATTTAAAAAAAAGTTATTAAAAAAATAATTTTTATACAATATTTCCATGAATTTCATAAAAAATCCAAATGTAACCTGTATCAAAAATAATTTTAATATAGTTTTCTTTGGGACCTGTTAAATGCATTCCTTTTAAAATACACTCCGATATGTTTATGCTATCGTCAAATTAAATAAAATCCAACCACATAGGCCCTTCTTGAACATAATTATTAATTTCCTTTTTTTTTTCAAATAAAATAAATTGTGTGACAAAGTGAAATAAATATTTTGGATTAGTACAACGAGCAGGCTTCTATGAATTTAGTTTGGTATTAATTTCTAATCACCGCAAGTGAAACCAAGTTTAAGAGCCTAGTTTAATGTGTTGCATACTATACTATCACACTCACGTATCTATCCGTCTATGACAGTCGATTTATTCAGAAACTGTGCGACCCAGAAACTTGAAATTTGGCGTAGTAATATTTCTTATTAAAAATATTCATAAAAGAATTAAAGAATGGGTAAATAAACCATAGAAAAGAATTTTAAATAAAGTAAACAAACAGACTATTCTCCTTGTACCTTATTTTCAAAATTATGAAACATACATTCGCAAAACACGGGGATGGAAAAATGTTACGGGAAAGTTACAGGAAAACTATAGCAGTTATCCCAGATTTTATAATATTTAAAATTTGCACTATATTAGCCAATATATTTACGTTGTGGAAAATAAATATTATAACAAACAGTATAACAAAAAACTATGTACCTTTAAATGTTTAAAAATACCTAAAGTTAAACTAAACTCGTGTACTTTTCGTATTTTACAGGTTTATTTTAATAAACAAAACCCAATTACTACTAGGCTCCGGTGCTTTTATTTGCTACATTGTATTTAGTTATATTTGCTTAATATTCGTAAATAAATTTTTTTTATTATTTTGCGACTAATTCATAGTTGACCGTTTTTTTAACAAGTATAAAAACCACGTCGATTGGTTAGCAGTTACTTTTGTTCACTAATACTTGCCCGCGACCCTATTAAAGCAACTATATTGGATCTATATAGCGGCGTCCCGGGCAAGTAGGCATGAATTTTTCAACTCGTCGATAATTTTTAGAAAATACTTTCTTATTATTGTTAACATTATTCCAACAAATAATAATCGTAACAACAAATTACTAGCAAATACAATCTCAAAAAAAAACAATGTTTCTGAAAATGTTCAAAAAAATAAATTATTTTCGTCAAAAATAAACTTGATGTATTAGGAATTTGTGGAAACATGTTTGTAAATAAATATTTCCATGAGAACCGCAAAAATATAACCTCATTATCGAGTAAGTAAACCACGAACAACCAAGAACAGGGAAACTACTTCAAAGAAATGCAAAATTACTGTCGAACTACAATGAATGTCGAAAACAAAAGAAATGCAAAATTACTGTACTCATGAATTAAACAAAACGGCTCTTAACTGATTTATAATTATTTCTGTTCTTTGAATTACTTCATAGTCTTATATTAATCATTGCTTAGTAATGTAATGATGAAAATTGTCATCGATTAATTTTATAAAAAGATTAAAGGAAGTTTTAAAAAGAACTGATTTCATAATTTTGCGCTAGTTATTATTTTTTAAGGTCATTCCATGCCAATAAGATGGTAGCAATAAAGTAACAATAGTATCTCTTCGAAAAAATTGAAACATTCTGATTTGTCGTACACGTTTTTGAGAGTTTCCATATTAAATAATAAATAATCCATAAAGTTTTATTTTAAAATTGCAATTAAAATTAGAGTAATATTATTAATAGGAAGCAAATAATAATTTATCTAAATGACAAATGAAAAAATATCAATACAATGCTTGTTGCTTAATTTTTGTTATAGTTATTCCGAGTTTATCTTATTATGGGCGAATTATGCATGTTGAAGATTTTCAAATGGCTAAAAACTACCATGGCCTCAACTTTTTAGATGAAATTTTATTTATGTCTTACTGCTAATGCAAGGCTTAAATTCTTTAATGTTCGAAAAATAATCTTATTTAGTATTTATTTATTAAATATTTAAGAACTTCAGTGCACACAAAATTATCAATTGTATATATTTTATCGCTGTACAGATATTTAAAGCAATTATAGACATTTGAGCATAAATCAAGAAGTGAAAATAAATAAACTATGATAAATCGTATGCATGAAAGACATCAAACCAGAATATAAATTTTAACATAAATTTGAACTGAATGATCAAAGAGGAACGGATACATCTTTTTCAACCACTTATCGAAGATGAATTCCTAGTGCTAGAATTCTGTCAAATCCAAAGTTTTACAATTTCCAGAGTTAATTAATTTTCATAGAAGATAGAAGTAAGTTTTTAAATAAAGAATATTAATATATTTTCAGTACGGAATCCACGGAGCGGAAAGTTTTAAAATGTATTAATGGTATAATTTGAATTCTTTAGACAATTTAAGATATAAAATAGCTTCCTAACAAAAGCAATAAATGTTTAAGGAGTGTGATTTGCTGATCTACAATTTGAGGAAAAACGTATGTTTATAAATAGGAAAATATTTATCAAAGCAGAAAATATAATTAAAGCACATATTTAGATGGTTTCTTTTTCTAGTGTCTTTAAATTTTTCCTCCTTGAAATCTGAATATGGGAGAATTTCATAATAAATTAAGGAGTAATAGAACTGTTTGACAAAGGTCGAATTCTTGTGTAAAAGTAAAGAAATTTTCTAGACGCTGAGATGTGCATTTTACTAAAAAAAATACGATTACTAATATAGTATACTTTTGATCAATAAACTCAAAACTTCCTATCGTTTAAATATATAATTTTTTTAATTAAACTTTACAATAAAAGGTTACCATCGATATTAAAGCTTTAGAAACCGAATAGATATTAATCATTATATTTTACAGATTGAAAAAGGAATTTATTACCAGCTTTTATTAGAAAAAATGTTATAACACCAAGTGAACACTTATTATTAATTTTATTTTCAAATATGCTTAAACTTTCAGCGTAAAATGCAGAAATTTTTTTTTTCAATGATGAAATCTGTAATCTTTTGCAATGATGAAATCTTAAAATCCAATAATTACAAATATTATAAGGCGTATCAACATGAAACATTTACTATATACGATGAAGTTATCCAGTTATGATCAAATTGAGTGTTATATTTGAATAATATAAATGGCATAACCTGGTTAAATAGGTATCAAGCATGGAATGAATAATAAATGTTGTACGCTGCTTCTATACCCAGGATATTATGAAATGCAATTATAAGATTATTTCACTTTCTCGATATAAACATATCTTCATGACCCCTGTCTGGAAACAAAGAAATCGGCGTAGATGAAAATTAAAAATAATAACTTTTTTCCTCGTAAGCGGCAAATTTTTGAAGCCAAAAATTATTCGGATTAAACATTACAAAAATTGTTTTTGAATTTATATAAAATCCTTTCATTTGGTATACCATTTCATAATGTTGTTCCACTTATTTATTAAAAACACCATTACCGACCCAATTTGGAATAAATTGGCGGACAAGCAAATTTTACTACTGTGGGGTGTTTTTCTAAAAAAAAATTGTACGTGTCAGATCCAATGCGCGACTGGAGTTTACTCTTTAAGTATGATTATCTTGGAATATATAAAATAGGTAACACTGTATAAATATAAATAGCAATACCATTAAATGTAAATGGAAAATCCTTTAATAAGAAAATACTGACAATATAATTATCTTCAAGTAAAACACAAATGGACAAGATCAAATTTATTACATGAGTAAACTATTATTATTATTTTTTATATGAGTAAACACCAACAAGAAAAATAGTAGAAAGAATGCTCGGCATTTAGGAGTAGCGATTCCCATATCTAGACCATGGTATAGGTAATAAGTTGACTAACATAGTCAATATCATTTTGTAGCAATGATATACACGCCAAACATAGTCATACAAAACATAGCTATGTATGTAATGATTAGCTTAACAAGGAAACTGAGTAAATATTGAAAGACGTTATCAACGTTCTAGTTGCCTTGGAAAAATATTCGGGATTTGCGAGGCGACAAGCTTTTATTGATACATATTTTTCAATCGGTTAAGGCTTTTACGAAATGATCTGCAAGTTTAACACTAGTAGATCATATGATACTTTTAAATATCGATAAACATTAAACTATAATGTATAACATATAGATCGGTGTAAGGAATATTTTTAATGTTTACACTTACTGCATCCGAATATTTATTCGGTTTATTGTTACATGCTCTTTGTTTGTTTTCAATCAAGACTATAAGGTAAATATTTCTAGTAATGTTTAATTGGATTTGGTTTTATTTTTTCTTTCAATATTTGTATTAATTGTTAATAGTATTTATACGTTTATAAATAACTCTTACTTGTTTAATATATTATTAAAATACGTTGTCTTTTTTTATTCGTATCAATTCTATATCAACTTGAATACCCCCACCCATAATTGACATTTATATGTATTGGAAAGTTTTGAAAACTGTATTTTTGTGACACTTTTCCTTCGTAATTATCCCATTCTTCTAACATTAATTCATTCAATTTCAAATGTATGTATAATAACATTCAATTTCAAATGTATAGATAATATTACAGATACTTGTATCCATAGAACTTGTATCGTTTTATGTATCTACAGGAAAGTAGCAACAAATGGAAATTAGGGATAAATTGACTTTACACCATTTTAATTTAAGAAGTTATTAATACTTATTTATTTTCCGCATTTGCAATGTTATTAAAATGCAATGTATGGTTCAAATATGCCCATAACTAAAACAAAAACGTGCATTAAATTAGTTTCAACTAGATAATACATATCATTCTTTCATAGGGTTTCAACATAAAAATTCTATTTCATTGGTTAATACACCATTTCATTAAACATTTGTTTTACCAATCTCTTACAAATTGTGATGTATACTTATAGGCCCGTATCAACAAAGCTTAAAAAATAAATGCGACATCAACAATTAGTAACAAATTCCCACCATTTTTAGATAAGATAAAAAATATAAACATTTAAATTTATTAGCTTTTAAATATTTTAAATAATATGCTACACTGCCTTTCCACAGACAACAAAATAATGACAACTGAAAACAACAAATAGTATATGATTTCTCATTAAAATTTTAACTGTCGTGGAATGTAAAAAAAATAAAAAACCATAAAGTAAACACGTATTTCATTTCTTTTTCACTTCCCTCTCCACAAGTTCAGCACGAGCCTTCGCTTCTTAAGCTGCTCATCTTCTCTTCATTGTCTCTGCCATCATGCCTCATGCGATTTATTTTTAATTAGAATAAAATCACTACAAATAAATCAATCGGAAAATTGTCGGTGCCCTATTATTATATTAATCAGTTTCTTAAAAACACTATAAACGAAAAATTAATTATATACTTATCGAAATTTACGTTGTTTACCTCTATTGAATTACTGGACAGAATCGTATGATATATTTTTTACTTTCAGAATTAGCTATGACGCTATTAAGGAAACGACGGGGTCAATTTTTATGTCGCTAATTACGTCTCCTCCTAGCGGTGGCCATCCGATGCTTCCTTTCCCTTGCCAACTCTCCTCTCTGCTTGGCTTTAATATTAAGCCAAGTCGGTACAGTTCACTTCCTAATGCCTAAAGAAACACATAAATTATACGTTTCTTAGCGTATGTAGAAAAAACTAAATTACATTCGTGCAAAAAAATTAATTCTGAATTATAATTTTATTATAAACGTGTACATTTGACTGTACTCACCCTTTCATCAATAACAACACTAGCATTGTATTTCTCGGCAATAGTGTTCCAAGCGTTTTCTTTTTCATCTTCACGCTTACTCCATCGGTACGTTTATGTTAAGGGGCCAATATATGTGGAGTATCTTTTCCGTTTAATGCAATACTTTCAACCAAAAAGGAACGACGTTTACAACGTTATAATATGATCTGTGCTTACAACTGTCAATAAATAACTCAAAATATAAAGATGCCTGAAACTGGTTAATGATTGATGCGCAGTAAGTACTGCGCAGACAAAAGTATTGAATCAAAACCTAAATCTCCGATCGGCTAATCGTTGATTTTCTTAATTCGATTAGTTAATACTAGTTTAATATGCGTCTATTGAACCATCGGAGACATAATACGACAATTCATATTAATCTAGGTTGACGTTATCGCGAATTAATCTGATTTTGTACTTTTCTTAACGCTCTGAACTTCGTACGCTCTGAACTTATGATTTTGCTCCTCAGAAAACTTCATACCGGGCTCTATATATGAAAATCGATTCTCCTTTGATTCTTCTTAAGGAGGAAACTTCAAAAATAATTTTGCCTTTCAACTTAATATGATGCATATAAAAATGCTTACCATTTCGTTTAGATTTCAAAAAAAAGTGTCCACGCGTTTACACTCAAATGTTATACTCAGTAACAAACATGGCTTTCACCAAAGTCCTTACTGAGTAGACAGAGAAAATAGGTTCGATAATTATTTATTGTTCTTCAGTACAATGTTTTGATAAAGCATGTTTTATTTTAGTTCTTTAAACTGTTAATTTATTCTTAATTTTTTTTTTAAGACTAATTTTTTTTAATGTAGTGAAATTGTTGTATTGCCGTGGGTTTTTCGTACGCGTGCAAAATTTTAAATAATTTAAGATGTGGAAGTGGGTGAAAATTTTATTTAAAAATTTCTTTATTTTTCAGCTTTTTTGTTTAAGACTAGAACAAAATTTATTTTCTAAATTTGTTATATTGTTATCAGAACTACACACAACTGTCAAGTGTCATAATGATGGAAAAAATACAAGCGCATGAAATTTTATTTCGCAGATTCCATTACATAGTTAATTACATACAAATCGAGCTAATGCGTAAAAAAGCAATCATTTCGGAAACAGATGTATTATAGTTAAAAACTTAACCCCACATAGGATGCATAGAATTATTTACAGCGTCGCTAAAAAAATTCAAATAAATGTAAATTTTCAACGATCTGAGATGATACTCACAACAATGAAGCCTCAAATATATAAAATAGTAGCCAAATTTTGCCAATATTTAAGGGTTTTTACTGAATAAGATAGCATACACAAAAGTAAAAGAAATTAATTGATATAACGCTTAATTCAAATTGTTAACCATCATATAATGGTGCAATATAATTGTGAACAAAAGTGAACAAAAATTTTAAGGAACTGTCTCCGTTCAAATTTCTGAACTCATCGAATAGTTCTCTGTTTTTTGTATTTTAAATACGTTAATGATTAAAATACAAATATTTCCACAAAACAGTAATGATAGGCGCGCTTTTACTCTGTACCTGTTAATATGCCGTAAGCCTATACTTGCCAACTATTAAATTAAATTTGGTAAATATTATTTTAAATGGCGATGAACATTATATCAACTGAAAGCGCCATGAAAGAAAAATGAAAGTAAATTACATATTCATGTACCCAAATAATAGTAATTGTACCCAAATAATAGTAAGTTAACTAAAATATTCATAAAGTTGAATAAAATAAAATTTATGTTAACCTCAAGAGAAATTCTTATAGCCAAAAAAATATATTCATTTAATCTGGAAAAATTTCATCTATATGACCTAAAACTGTAGAAGACGATGATAGACTGACAAACAAATATGGGTTTCGTAGTAAAGCTACGGAACCGTAATGATATTTTTTGAACGACAGAAACATTATAAGTAATTTTGTTTAAAAATATTTTCGTTGCACAAAAGTCCCAAACATGTTTATTATAACTATAAACTATAGATAGAATAAAAAAATTATAATCATCATCATTAGCTGGGAAACTTTCCCTGCTAAAGATAAGCATCTTACATATATTTCTACAAAGATCAATCCCGTGTCGCCGAGCATCTAACAGCTTAAAATTGTTAATGCTCTAAAAACGTCAACAATGAAAAATGAGGTTCGGCCACAATAAGTATTTATATATTTTGCTAATTCATTTTTCTTTCCATAGAAATGTGATGAAAAATTTCGTATATAATTATTGCCTTCTTCATATAAAATTATAGACTTGTCGCTATTTGTTATATAAATGAAAAAAATAAAATTATCTCTCCAAATTCCAACAGCATCATGACAAGTGGAATAGATCAACTCGTTCACAATCCGTTCTTTTCACGTGTCGAATAAAGATATTTACAGACGCGGCGCGAGTTTGGTATCTGAATTAGTACCACACAGCGAGTACGCGTATTAAATTAGGGTCAGCAACGCAAAATAATTTTATTTAGCTCAAGCGAGCTCGACTTCGAGGGAAGTTAACGAAACTTTAAATTAGCTGGAGCAAATTTTGTTGCAGTCTATGCTGCTTTACGTTCTATAGTTTTATTGGTATTTGTTTATCCTATTTATACCTAGAGTTTCGTAGGTAGAGCTTTAATGGAATAAAAGAAATTGTTTAATATATTCAGCACGCCGCACACGTGCTACTCGCATTGACACGAATACATAAAACATTATTTTTAATGTAAATATCGAGTTGTTTCTTGCAAGCTAATTCTGACGACGATAAAATGTATGGTTATTCACTACTAATTTTAGCATTGCGCAATAAAGTTCCGGTGACATAAATGTGTATTTGGGAAACACTCACTGATATTCCCAGCAATTTATTTTAAAAAATCTGTCAACCACGAATGAAACTTGCACCACGAACACTCCGTAAACATTTAGGCGTTCATGATAAGTTAATGGCACTTAATATTCCTATTAAATTAGTTACAAAATTTTACTTTTCTTTGGAACGAAAATGTATTACCTATTATATCTATCGCAGGAGCATATTTAAAAAAAAATTATATTATGTAACTACAATTTAAATATTTTCGGATTTTTTTCTTTACTTGTGCTGTGAGACCTTGCTTCTTGCCAAATTGCTTGATTCTCAGTTAGTGGAAAGTATTCTATACGTGATATAACTACGTACAGACAAATGAACTGTACGTAGTTATATCACATATAGACAGACGAACTCCATTGGATATCCTCGCTCCTGATCGCCGAGACGCTACGCACGAAGTTGGTTTCTGTTGGATGATAGCCTGTAGTCCGGATCACAGGCATGGTTTACTGCATATCGGTTGTTATTTGAAATTGTCTTTTTTGTCTACACATGTTTTATTATTTTAATTATCTTTTATGGCTTGTAGGTAGCGGTAATCGCAGCTACATGGACCCCCCGAAACGAGATATCCAGTGCTCAAAAAATATTTTCGCGACTGATTCGGCGGTGATGTAGTCTATGGGGACCGCCTCTTTTGTTGCGCAGTTGCGCAGTCGATCATTGTAACTCAGAATCGATCGCCGCGCGGTGAGGAGGGTAAGGGCCGGACTATGTCAATGTAGGTCGAAATGGCGTTTGTGGTGTGGCGATGTATCTCGCTTCCTTGAAGAGAATACATGCCTTGGTCCACTTTGCGACGTCCGCGTTTATCGACGGCCAGAAATATTTATAAGTAATCATTTTGCGAGTGGTTCGGATGCCGGGGTGACTGATATCGTGCACTGATTTAAGAGCGGTGGGGCGGTACTCTTCGGATATATACGGAAGAATATTTTGCGTAGACACTTCACAATGTAGTTTGCGCTCAGTGTTGGGTAGGTCAAATTGTTTGAGCGATAAGTTGCTATGTTGGGCTAGCAACTATATCGCTCGGTCCGTTGTTTGTGTCTCTGCTATTTTTGTGAAATCGAATGCCGATGGGCTTAATATCACTTCTACCTAGCTGAGAATGCCGGCGACGACATTGCCTTGCCCATTAATGTGGCGTATATCTGTGGTAAATTCAAAGAAGAAAAGTAGCTATCTCGTCCTCCTCGGCTTGTGATCGGTGAAAATGATAAGTTTACGCCCTTCAAATAATTTTCTAAAGTGTTTCGTTGCCATATAGATTGCCAACAGCTCACAGTCGAAGATACTCTATTTCTGTTGTGAAGATGAAAACTTTTTGAAAAAGTAGCGAAGTGGTTGCCACTTTCCGCTGACATACTGTTGTAGTACGGCGTCGGGAGACAGCCTGGATACAGCGGTGAATAATGGGATGGGTACGTCATGCGACGGGTGAGCGAGTAAGACTGTTTTTTTTGCTGACCTTCAACGGCTTATAACGCTTCAAACGCTTGGTCCGTTGACGGGATCCATTCGATCGATATTTTGTGAAAATCTTTGCATTGTGAAGATACGCATTGAGCGGCGCTTGAAGCCATGCTGAGTCGGATATGTTTTCTTGGCAGTAATTATCTTACCGAGAAAACGTTCGAGTTCGTCAATGGTTTTAGATTTCGGGAACTCGATTATGACTTGTACCTTTTCTTCCGGGGGCTTGATACCGTGTTGTGAAACGCGGTATCTTAGGAATGTCACCGCTGATTTGCCGAAATTGCACTTTGAGGGGTTTATAATGATGCCATTTTTGTCTAATCGTTGGAGTACCGGTTCAAGGTGTTGACGGTGTTTGGCCCCGCTCCCGGATATCACCAAAAGTTGTTGATGAATGGGAAGACGAAGTCAAGTCCACGAAGCACCTCATGGATGAACCGTTGGGCACATTCTTGAAAATTTGAAAACACCGAATTATTGCGGTTTTTTCGATGTTGGCCCGCGAGCATACCAGCAAATCCCGGTTGTAGAAACCGGGATTTGCTGGTATGCCCGGTTCAGGTTAATAGTGCTGAATACAGTTTTATTAGCCAGCAAATATGTGAAATTCTTGATGCGTTGTATTAAGTAGCGATCGGGCTTGATTATTGCGTTTAGCCTTTGGTAGTCGCCGCAGGCTTGTAGGTCACCGTTCTTATTTTGGTACGACGTAGAGTGGAGATGACCAGGGGCTTTTGCTTGGACTGCACTGGCTCTGCTGGATCATGTTGTCGAATTCCTTCTTTACCAGATCGTACCGGTGTGGCGGTAGGGATCTCGCTCGGCAGTGTAGGGGTGGTCCCGTGGTTTCTATGACATGCTCGACGCGGTGTTTGGGAGTAAGTGTCATCGATGTGAGACAGGTAATGCCGGGATACTTGGCCAGGATGTTGTGGTAATACTGCTGTATATCAATGCTCCTAATTGTGGGTGTGTTGGTTGTACGTGATGGTGCATTGACGGCGAGGTTCGCGCAACTCTCAATTATGCGACGGTTTTTTAAGTCCATGATCAGCTGATGATGTTTTAAAAAATCAGCACCCATAATGGGTCTACTGACTACGGTGACGATGAATTGCCATAGTTTTATCGCCGTAGATGGAAATTGCGGTATTGTTGGCGGCGTAAAGCGGGAACGGTCGAGGTGAAGAAACCCTTCTGCGTTACCATGCATTCTACCGAACGGATATATTGACACCCGTATCTACCAGAAAGTTTAGCTTGGACCTTTTGTTCGTGACGAAAAGAAGGTGGGATATTTCGTGAACGCTGGATTCCATCGCGGCCAGTTCTCTTCACTTTAACTTCTCGGAGTGCTTGAACGAGCATGGCGTGGTGCATTTCCTTGTATTGGCACCGAATCTCTGGTGTAATAATTTTATATATTTTAATTTAATAAATTTCAATAGCAATGCGTTGGATTAGGTGGAGTGCGTGGCTTGGGCAGTGATCGCGTGGCAATGATAGCGTTGGCTGGATTTTGTTGGGCTGCGAAAGGGTGATCGGTAGCGCTTTGAGTTGCGGTGAGGCTAGTAGTTGTACTGCGGTCTCGATTTGAGCTCTGCGTTCTCGAGCGGGAGCCTACGGACCTCGTTAAGCAGAGACTCGTGGGTCTGCTCTAACATGTTATCGGCGAGCAGTGCGAGATCGTCCAGTGTCATATTTTTCGTCACAGTGTCACATTATGTCGAGATATTGTCGCTGACTATGAGCATGCTGCAGGTGTTGGCTGATAGTCGATTCAGTCACAGGGTGCAGTGTCCTGTCGGGAACTTGGCCTCTTGCGAGATTCCTTATTTTCCGTAGGAGTTGAGTTGGTCGTTAATCACCCAGTTCAGTTTCGAATATTAGTTTTTGGAAATGCCATTCATCGCTTTCTTCTTAAACCGAGATGATTCGGTTTTTGACAAGTGCGTAAGCTTCTGCATTGTCCTTAATTTTTTTGAGGATATCGCTGATTTGTTCCACGTCTTGTTTATCCAGTTGCACAATGACCATTTGAGCCGATTTCTACGAGTTTTTTTGGTATCGCTGGTGACTGACTCGAAACAGTCAAACCATAGGCGTGGCCTGTGACTCCAAAATGGCGGTATTCGTGCAAGCAAGATTCCGGCGAATTGCAGCTCTGTTTCCAATACCATTATCTGGGTTGTTGTTGAACAGTGATTTTGCCTTTGTATGGTGTTTTTCAAACGCGGGGTCACCACTGAAGCGGTATTGAGGCAGTACTGGTGATTATGATGAGGTCTATTATAGTCCCAGGTGTCGAATACTGAATATAATGAATGAATAACGGACACTGTATACTGAACACTGATACTTTCGGTGGAATGACACGCCCTTTTATAGAACACAACACGACTCCAACCGAAAAAGAAAGAAAGACCTAAGCTAAAACAGAGCGCAGCGACAAGGACGGAACATCGCCGAGCGAGATGGCGCTTATCCCGCAGGCTCTACGCCCCGCACCGCAGAGCTAACAAAAAGCCAGCCACTGGTTCTACCCTTTGCTTGCCGCCGACCACCGCGTTATGCCGACAGACGAACTCCATGTGATGTCCTCGCTCCTGGTCACCGAGACGCTACGCACGAAGTTGGTTACCGTTGGGTGACCCGGGCTGCAGGCATGGTTTACCGCATATCGGTTGTTATTTGAAATTGTCTTTTTTAATCTTCACATGTTTTATTATTTGGATTTTCTTTTATAGTTTGTAGATAGCGGTAATCGTAGCTACAAACTATTTTTCGAATTATTTCCTTTACTTGTGCTATGAGATGTTTATACAAAGTAAAATTCACTAACAAATTTCGTGAATCTAAGTCACTAGAAATTACCCTATAAGTTTGTATTTATTTGGAAGTGTAAAAATATAAAGGAAGAAAAGAGGTTTTTCTTTTATTTGAGTTGACTTAGAAACTTTGAAGTTTCGAAATTTTTTACAACTATAAGCGACCGTAGACGTTAGTATTTGATATTAATTTTAACTTGATACTTCCACGCATTCCTGAAAAAAATGGTCTTGACAGACAGAAAAACAGCAACGACATGATCCTAAAAGTGTTCCTTTTTTCCCCTTTGAGGTATGGAGCCCTAAAAACAACATTGTTTTAATTTATATAGCTATAGCTTATTAAATTATTGTAAAAATACAAATTAATTTAGGGAATTATCGACAAAACAAGCTAAAATATTTTTTTCTACTTTACTCCGTTTGAATAATGGGTACTAAATTTTAAAAAAAGCTTGGAGTACGTTCTGACAAAATAATATTTTTCTTAACATAAAATGTCACGATATTTAGGCAGTTTTAATCTGATTGAGTAATAAGTTTCTCGAGCAATGAAAAGCTTAACTGAATAACTAAATAATTAAGATGTAAAATATAATTTCAAATGCCATTGTTTCACGGAAATTAATTTACTCTTGTGGGTTAATTTACTCAACAAAATTGATTGTCCTTGTTTTATCATTTTCTTTTATTATGTAATGCTCTTCATTATCGAGTTGTCTCGTAAGCAGTTTAAAGTTATTAAAAAATGTAGAAACAAATCGAATTCTGTCTGACCATTGCTAGATAAACTATTGTTTAGTTCGTTTGCTGTCTGGTCATTGTAAACTAAACCTCGTAGAGTCCTTTATTTTTTTAAACCTATAATCTTAAGATAAAACGAAACTACAATATTTACTTTTTCCAAACAACCTTTGGTATAATGTATTGTTAAATTAATACAATTTGTATATTAAAGACTTAATTTTTAAATGTCGTCTTTACGAGTAATATTCCAATAGATCAAAGAACGTAGAAGTAGATAACATGCATCAATAAAGTCTACATTTATATATAATTAAAATACCGCAAATTTGCTTCACTACTGATCATTGTAGTAGTATACCATATATAGTCTGGATCACTAAAGAAGCTCAGCCTGATAATCTAAGTGAACAATATTATTATGCTAACTAGGATACATGGATTGCAAATGACCTCATATTAGAAATCTTGCACTGGTAATTTAGATGTTCGTGTATTAATGCAATGGATTATGCCTTTTTGCAAGAAATAAACCCTATTTTGATACTAAAAGAAAGTAAATTCGAAATAAATTTTGGTAGTCTTTGTAATTCACTAATTTTTTTTACATTCACTATATACTTTTCAATTTAATTTTTAAAGCACAACTCATTATGAGTTTTGATAAAATGTCCATAGATTAAAACATAGCATCCTAATGGAGATCTGTCCTCATGTTGAATTTAATATTATATCCAATATTATCCGCAATGTTTATAAAAACATAAATGACACCTTCTTGTTTAAAAACGTTTAATAGTTTAGAAGCTACTGTGAAACACGTAGGATTTGTCCTCATACATACATACTTACACACATATATAGGGTTAACTTCCTAACACTCCTTCCTTTTGACTTTTTCATAGTTAGGTAATTGTAGTCACAGCGTATAATTACCAACTTTTAATGTGTAATTAGCAAGTTAATTGCATATTCTGATGTTTCGCTATAAACGTTTCGGAGTCGAAACAAACGTTCAAGTGTGGTTAAGAGCGATGTATGAAAAGATTGCTCTCAACATGCTTCGGGTGAAATTTTGCAAACTTTGTTAATTATCTTGGAAAATGTAATGCCCTTATAGTCATTTAGCCGAAAAAGTTTCATCCCTATAAGCTATTCACTTGATAGCTCTATAGAATTATTATAATTTTAATAAAAATGTGAACATTGTAAATTGGAAATATAGTAATCATTTTATAATTGTACTCATTCTTAACTTGCTAAAATACATGAATTTTATAGATAGGCAGGTCTATCAAGCAACGTATCTATTACTCGCAAAGGTGTTTCAGTGTATATTTTTTATTTGTAAAAAAATTTCTTTTTTCTTCGTTGGAATCGCAAATTTGACAGTGAGTTATTTCTTTTAAATCTACCTCATAATACCGCATTTTAAATAAAAAACGGTTTTAGTTTATTATCATAAATGATGACATTTCACCAATCATACATTTTTTTTAACCACTAGTTTAATTTTTATAAACACTTTTATTACTCTCCTTCAAAGTGGTGTCAAATAAATTTTCGAGGTTTGTTTATAAAGGTGATAATATAGAAAGTGTGCAAATTGATCTAGCCTGATGCCAGATGCCTTGATGATGCCCATTCTTTGCTAAGCCCGATGTACTTGCACATCGTCATAGTGTAACAGATAAGTGCGCAACTAACTCTTTGGTCACAACACTTTTAGTGTACCTAAAAGCGGTAGCAAAGCTGCGTTGACTTTCCCAAGAGATGTATTTAAATCATAAAAATAATCCTCTTCTTAGTCGAACGGGTTTGCTTGAGCATAGTCAGATGAGCGTCTCCCTCCAACAAGTTTTCTATTATGTTCCATAGAGCCGCAATCTATAGCCCTTAGTTTATTATGTTCATACTTAGAATAATATATCTAATTTAACCAAATCCCACGTGACCGAAATCATGAGCACATCTGTAAATAATAAACATAAGGCTTTTAGTAAAGATAACAACTTTTCCATTTTGCTATCAAAAATCTTAATTCATTATCATAAAACAACAATTAATGTCTACATTTAGCTTTTATCGGCAACATTAAATCATCGTGGTGACATCCTGGGTTTAATTTAATTTCGTTTTAATTGTTCTGTACCTCAAAAGAAAAAAAAGAACCCTTATAGGGTCAGTTCGCTATATGTCTCTGTGTTTATCCATCTGTCCAGACCCTCGGGAAAGCGTGGAGGTATAAATTTGAAATTAATATAAAATACTTAGGCCTACCATCCTTTGAACCTGTAAAAATATCAAGCTTCTAAGTCAACGCAGTAACAAATAACACGTACAAATACGTACATTTATGCCGCGATTTTTTTTGACACTCGCAAATATATCAAAACCTATAGGGTACTTTCTGTTGACCTACGATAATGAAATTTAGCAAAAAGCAAAATCTCAAAGCGTAAGTAAAGAAAAAAATTGGAAGGAATAATTTGTGGTGATATCACAAAAAAAAATTGTTTTTTAAATATGCGCATCTAAAAGGTATAATAGTGAGTAATATATTTCTGTTCTAAAATATTACAATTTTGTAAATAGGAATATTATGTACAATTAAATTTTTGTAAATGCCTAAATATGTACGAGACCCTTGAAATGCGATTTCCATTTACGCTTGACAGTTTTTTTTAATAATGGTTTTATTTAGGTTAGCCTCTGTTTATATATCCTTATAATGATCTTTTCTGAATGCGGTTTAACTTTGAAATCTTTCTACGATATACTTTTACATACACGCGATTGTGTAGTGAAATTGAAGCGATTTTTTTTTAAATTATAATCTTGCATTTATTGTATACCCTTTGCAGCTAATAAGAGGCGTTGTTCTTAATATTCACTGCTATGAATTATGCTTTGCTATCGAAGAAAAAGAGGAATTTCAGGATTTATAAAAAATAAGAAAAGAATACTAGTTCCTTGTATACGCTAAATTTTTACGTTCGCAAAATTTCAAGTTTGTTATAATATTAATGTATTTGTATTTTATGGTGGAAGTCTCCACTTTTTGATGCCTTTCAAATGTCCCTGACGCATGATTCAAATATAATAGTGAAATTAAGTCTGTTAGAATATCTTTGTTACTTTTGATTATTGTTAAATGAACTATAAATAAGAATAGCTGCCTTAGATAACGACAACCCTATTTTTGATGTTATATGTTAACATTAAAGTAATAAAATAATGTATATTTATATAAATTCATAAAAGATTTATATAAATATTTTATAATATTTAATTTTATAATGCTATAATTGAAGTAATCTACACCTTTATGTAAACATTTTGTTTTGTTTTCTTATATGTAATTTTATTTTATTTTTGATAATTCTCTAGCTCTATTTTGATCAAGACACTCTTGTATAAATATTGTCTATTTTATAATACCTATTTTCGTTGACAATGTTAAACAAATTTTGTTTTTTATTAATTCTACATTTTATTTCTCTAACCATCTCAATTTGCCGTAGCATGTAATATTTAAATAACATTATTATGGTTTAACTGCATGTCAAAACATTTCTAAAATTCTTCTTTTCTTCGTACTTTAACGTTCAAATGGATTTGAAAAGTTACAAATAAAGTTCGGTGAAAACAGAGGAAATCAAGAGGTGATTGGTAAATTTTCTGAGTGGTTTCAATTACAGGAGCATAATGATAATAGAGTACATTCTCTGTATTCACGTTGTGATATTTTGGGTGTAAGATTTACAAAATTGTTAGTTGTATTTGATAGCGCAGAAGGTACCAAAATAAGTTCATATCGGACGAAAGAAAAGTGAGAACGACATTCAAGCGATAATAGTTATAATCTATTTTCCAATTTTCAAGAAGTGAGGTCGACCAATAGCCAGTTTATCTTGAACGGTGTATCCATTAGAAAGGACGTTAAATATTTAATATGCCTTCGAATTCATTTGATACTTTGAAATGTGCTCTAAAAACACAGACATATTTTTTTTCGAATAAATTGAAGAGTTCCACTGAGAATCGTGTATGGTTTAATGTCTATATTGGAATGAAATTAAACAAAGTTCCTCCTGTTCTAACTTATCGATTACTTCTTATTTTTATTGCCTTTGATAGATTGATCTAAAATAAATCTTTATATTATTTATCTTACAAAGGAGCTACAAATTTTCATTCTATAAGAGTATTCTATAATTTTAAAAATCGTTTTTCAGTACATTCTAAAGAAGATGAAATACGGTAAAATTCTTGAATTTATATAAATAGTAGCTTGAGACAAGTCATTTTAATTATTTTTCAAGATACTTATTTGCAATGCTTGGTTTTCAGCCAACTATTGATGATTCTTGAGCTTAGAACTTATGTAAATATTGGTTTGAATTAATTCGTCTGAATGAAATAATTCAACACTTTACTTTGGTAAAGGAGAGTCTTCCCTTTTAGAAGAATTCTAACATTGTCCAGTTTGGTTAATTCCGAAATAATGAAATGGGATGTAAAGACATATTTCAAGACGAAATATCAATAAATTAAAGTAGAATAACAATCTTTTGTGATCACAATTAGGTCATGATCTACAAAATGTATTTTTACGTATATTTGACTTGCATTAGGTAATCAGTCAAATATACGTAAAAACACGTATATTTGACTGATTACCTATTAGAAACCTAAAGTACCAAATGAATTCGAAGGTATATTAAATATTTAACGTCCTTTTTAATGGATACACCGTTCAAGATAAACTGGCTATTGGTCGACCTCAATTCTTGAAAATTGGAAAATAGATTATAACTATTATCGCTTGAATGTCGTTCTCATTTTTCTTTCGTCCGATATGAACTTGTTTTGGTACCTTCTGCGCTATCAAATACAACTAACAATTTTGTAAATCTTACACCCAAAATATCACAACGTGAATACAGAGAATGTACTCTATTATCATTATGCTCCTGTAATTGAAACCACTCAGAAAATTTACCAATCACCTCTTGATTTCCTCTGTTTTCACCGAACTTTATTTGTAACTTTTCAAATCCATTTGAACGTTAAAGTACGAAGAAAAGAAGAATTTTAGAAATGTTTTGACATGCAGTTAAACCATAATAATGTTATTTAAATATTACATGCTACGGCAAATTGAGATGGTTAGAGAAATAAAATGTAGAATTAATAAAAAACAAAATTTGTTTAACATTGTCAACGAAAATAGGTATTATAAAATAGACAATATTTATACAAGAGTGTCTTGATCAAAATAGAGCTAGAGAATTATCAAAAATAAAATAAAATTACATATAAGAAAACAAAACAAAATGTTTACATAAAGGTGTAGATTACTTCAATTATAGCATTATAAAATTAAATATTATAAAATATTTATATAAATCTTTTATGAATTTATATAAATATACATTATTTTATTACTTTAATGTTAACATATAACATCAAAAATAGGGTTGTCGTTATCTAAGGCAGCTATTCTTATTTATAGTTCATTTAACAATAATCAAAAGTAACAAAGATATTCTAACAGACTTAATTTCACTATTATATTTGAATCATGCGTCAGGGACATTTGAAAGGCATCAAAAAGTGGAGACTTCCACCATAAAATACAAATACATTAATATTATAACAAACTTGAAATTTTGCGAACGTAAAAATTTAGCGTATACAAGGAACTAATATTCTTTTCTTATTTTTTATAAATCCTGAAATTCCTCTTTTTCTTCGATAGCAAAGCATAATTCATAGCAGTGAATATTAAGAACAACGCCTCTTATTAGCTGCCAAGGGTATACGAATAATGCAAAGGTGTTCTTTATGAAAAATTATCTTTATTCTATCCTTTTTGTAGAATTTACGTTGAATTTTCTTCAATTATATCAAACTCTAACTTACAGATGTTCGAATTGTCTCAAATAAACACATTTTCAAATTAGGTAAGACTTTTTTTCAAAATGTTTTAATATCATCTAAAATGTATTTTTGTATAAAGTCGCTGTAGAAGAAGAATAACTATCGTTAAAATGTTCCGCCATTCCTTTCGTCTCTTGATTCCATCGTGATTATTTTTCTTAACTGTATAAAAAATATTTGCAGGGTTGAGTTAAATGAAAATATTTACCAAGTATTATTTATTTTTTTTTTAAATATCTCCGTGCATACCGAATATTGGGAATTTTTTTTTCTTTCACGCCACATCGTACGCTGTGTCGTCGAAGTGGTCTTTCAAAAAACAAAATGAAATGTTTACTGATAATTTTAGTAAGCCATCTCTTACTGAAGCGCCTTTCTTTCAAAAGTCTCCAAAGCGTTTTGTGGGTTTTCGTCACTTGTAACTTTTTAAACAAGCGTATCAAAAACAAATTTGATCGGCATTTAGTAAACATTTTAATGCAAAATTGTTTTGTCTAACTTGCGTTGATAAATTAAACAAATATAGATAATTAAGTTTTTTTTCTTACGTTTTTGAAATATGCCCTGATCATAGAATTTGGAGATAATATAATGTCTATGAATAGTTTAATAGCTATAAATTACTGAAGGTTTTTATCTTTCCAATTAAATAAAATTAATGCTGTATTTTTCTAAGCACAGTGTATAATGTTTTATTCAAATCAGCGCAACAGTTCTTGTATAAAAAAAGAAAGTATAGGTCATTCTAAAGTAATTGATGGAAAGAATTGTAAAGGTATTCCAAGCATAGTTCTTTATGAAAACTTGTTTAATTTGTAGTTGATAATAAATAATTTCTTGGCTGCAAATTGGCTAGAGCTGTCTAGAAGAGGATTATCGGAAAAAATGAGTTAATGATGATGAGTTAAATTTTGAAAAAAAAATAGTAACATAACTTCTCTGCTTGGTTCTTGAGTATAAAGTAAAACAATTTCTAGACTTATAACCACCTTCAGCATATCATTTCCAAAGTACATTGATTTTGAATTGTTACAGGAAATTAACAATTTTACAAACATCAGTATATTTCAAATAGCAATTCTTAATTTATATTAATTTCGAGCTATTCGGTTGGTCCGAGACCAATTCAAGTATGTTATCCATGTTATACCAATTTACTCATTGTTATCAACGTATTTTCGCTTCTATAACATATATATATATATATATATATATATATATATATACATATATGTGTGTGTGTAAATTGGGTAACGTCATAGAATAATCATGGAATAATATGGTCATGGATTTGTTTATAATGAAAATAAAATTAAGTTTCTTAAAGACATAATTCCACAACATTAGATACTCATAGTTTCAAATATAGAATATTTTTTCCGATATTTAGATTTGTGTTTATTTTTATGGTTTTCATTTAATACTCTGTCCGAGAAAAGCATGCGCCTTTATACTCAGGAGAACACTATCGTCAACAAAATTGACAAACCTAAACAAAAGCGAATGACCATTTCGAAGATGAATAGACCACAAAAAATACGTATGAGAAAATATATAAAATAGAACAATTGAAAACAATACAAGCTTTAACCCGACTAATTTGGGGAGACTTATATAAAAAAAATCGCTATAAGCTAATTTAATTAAAATAAATATTTAAAAGGGAAATTTCATCAGAGAAAAATAAAGGAGACAAATCGCTCTCCGGTCAGAATTATCCCACACGTCGATTATTTTATTGCAATATTTAATAGTATTAATTAAAGCTGCATCGTCTAAATAACAACTCAAGAACTGAATGCAGATTTTTTATCTTAAAAATTGCTTGAACAGCATAAACTTTTCGAATTAATTATAACTTTTGGGAAACGTATTAATTATAACTTTTAGAAATCACAGAAACTCGGAATTTTGAATATTCGACATAACTTTTCAGAGTATTTAATGATTGTTCATAACTTTTCAGAGCGTTTAATGATTATCTAAAATATATACGAGAAATAAAATATTTCTAGTCGAAACTGCAACTTGTTTCTTTTATAGCGTTTTTGTGAGATATTTTAAAATGTCTATCTCTTGTATTATTGACAAGGTGAAGGGAAAAAATAAAGCAGGGGTTTTGTTTCCGATTTTTGTGAGATCTCCCAGCAAGAGATTATTATTAACACTACTCGTTTTGGTTTTTTTCAATTTTTTAATTAAATTAAATCAATGGGTATTAGCAGCAAAATAATACTTTTGTTGTTTATATAATATAAATTCATGCTCTTTTTGGATTCTCTCTGCAATAATTCCTATTATAAATTGTTTAAGTTAATCAAATTAAATGATTCTGGCATACATTTTGATAATTTATTTTACTTTTTAAAGTTTTACGAACAAACGGCTATAAATTTATTATTTTCTTCTGTCCGTTCGTATTCCATAGCATGATATTTCAATCAGTTTAAAATAAACTTTGATTAAATTTTATAGAAAATTGTAGGTGAATTACGCGAATACATAGAAATAAGTAAAAAAAGTTATTTTGTTGTAAGTACTTCCCCGCATGTCGAACTTGGGGATAAAACATTTTTTCTAACGGATCTCATCGTATACGACATTGAGAGGTCCATTAAAATAAAATGAAATTGTATAATATTATTGGTAAATTACGCGAATACATAGAAATAAGTAAAAAAAGTTATTTTGTTGTAAGTACTTCCCCGCATGTCGAACTTGGGGATAAAACATTTTTTGTAACAGATCTCATCGTATACGACATTGAGAGGTCCATTAAAATAAAATTAAATTGTATAATATTATTTAGATATGGCCTCTTCTTTGTGAGCTCTTTCTTAGCGAGTTAAGAATTAATAAAGTATTGAATACATTTGGAGTTAATTTTGTAGAAATTCATTGTTCAAAATGAAATGAAACTACGTGATGTAGTTTCATTTCATTTTGAACAAAGAATGTGTGTACGCTAATAGCCCACCTGAAGATGTTCTAATACAATGAAACCTAGGTCGTGGTAAAGAAATTAAAGAAAGCAGAAACAATACTACATCCCGTAGTTTCATTTGATTGTGAATTAATAAAGTGATATACCTGAAGAAATACACATTTTAGCAACTAAAGCTAAAATCATTTTGAATAATAGGGCCCTGAAATTGTGTTGAAAAACTGGTTCCCTTGGAAACTTAAAACCCTTTGGTTTTATATTTAAATAAATCCTTTTTTTTAATTTACTCCTCCGTTTTCTGTAATTAATTTCATCATTATTTTCTTATTTAAATGCAAATAACAAATATTCTTGTACCCGTAAACATTAAATCTTCATAGAATTTTATTTTTTATAATAAAAATTAATAATATCCGCTAATCTATTGTGCTGTTTGGCTTGATATCGTGGTAAGCGGTTGATAAATGTGCAGGCTACACAAAACCTTCGTAGAAAAAATTCAGTGGACCGGAAAATTGTGCACCGCAACGTTATTAGCCCTGCAAAAGATCAGAGTTCAAAATCGGTGACGTGTGTTTGCATACACTTCCGTGAACTAGTCTTTTCTATGTTATTTTATACAGACAAAAAATAAGTTTTTTGCTCTATTGACATCACACCAAATAATAAAATATTATTGGTTTTTTAAAGTTTCCATCACACAGTTTTTATTGTTTCGTTAAATTATTTAAGTCTAGCAGGAATTTACGACCAAAAAATCGAAAACATTTAAATATATAAATGATGAATGAATGTCTATGCGTATACCTATCACTATTATGTAATGTTTATGTTCATTATTATCTGTCATTTAGGGGAAAATCTAAAATAATTAAAGTATTTCAATGCATCCTATTTTTTCCAGAAAAGAGATTTGTATAAAATTTATTTCTCAATGTCATTCTGAATAGATCAATTGAGAGTTATTATAAATTTAAAATTGTGGTAATAAATTTTATTTTGCTTTAGACTTTAGTTATTCAAATTACTATAATATTGGTTTTTTGAGTTTAGATATTTAGCAATTATATTAAATTATATTATTAAATTATTATTTGACTTATTTTTACCTTTGTCGCCATATTCACTCATTAGATCATATGGCAAGTATCTCTGTCATTTCATTAAACTGAATGGCTTAATTTTTTTATCAGGATCATCGTACGTTTTATAGTTTAATTTCATGTAAAAAAATAAATGCTATGTTGTTTGTACATTATGAAAATGTAGGTATGTCCAAAATTAATAAAAGCGCAAAGTTTTCTAAAATGAAATAGGCAAAGTTTTAATTATAATGATCTGAAACGAACGAAACCCTATTTTTGCTTTTCGTCTTCCCCTTAGTCAGTTTGTCATATCGCAAATAGAGAACAAATAAGAAATATTTTAATGCATACCTAACTATTACAGTATTATAGAGTTTAAGTTTCCTTTAAAAATTGAATTTAGATATATCGGCTTATATTTACTTATACGATATCTGGATATCGTTGTGAGCGTTCGATATATTTGTAAGCAACATCGTAATATTCGAATGTTTTTAAATAGGTGGAACGCATGTTACGAGTGAAATAAGCATATGTGATTCAAATATGCGGAAGCGGGAAAAGGTTGATAATTTTGTGCAGGAATGGAGCGTGCCCTACAATGTAATTGGTTTATTTAAAACTCATTTATTTTAACTGACGACACGTATTTTCACACATTAATATGCCACTTCTACCTTTTTTTGCTCTGTGCTTGACATGAATCAAATAATGAAATCTGATTAGTTTTAGAGAAGGAAATATGAAAAGTATATAGGTCTCAGGTAAATTGCAATCGATATAAACTATAGTTACAATTTTGCTGATGTAATTGTTTTCAAACCAACTATTTTCATGAGTATTTCAATTAATGAAATATAGTCGTTTTAAGTAGTAAAAGAATATGAAAATATTTAACTTTGCGGAGCTCATGTTATACTCGATTTTTGATTCCATTTATAACTGAGAAGTAAATTTATCTGTCGATATACTAAAATATTTGCCGATATACTTAAAAATGTTTTAATATCTAAATAGTCAGGAAATAATTGATCACGAATGGTTATATTTAAATGGGTAATGAAGGAGCGAATCAGCTGATGTACCTTAAGGAGGGTTTTTTTAATTACTTTTTTTAATACTCTTAAGTGAAAATGTGCATTGTAATTATCATCTTTCGATAACTCATAAGTATATATCTATACTGAAATACACTCCATGAAAATGGTAGCCAACGCCCTCAAAGACCTTCCCTCAATCGGTAAATAAGCAATATTCTTATGTATATTCACTTAAGCCCCAGATATTATTATCGATAGTAAAAAAGAAATACTTAAGCTAGGCTGTTAGATTTATGGAAGCTTACGAAACTAGAATTTTACACATTTAAATGAAACTATGTGATGTAGTATTATTTCTACTTTAATTAAATTCTTTACCACCACCTAGGTTTCGTTGTATTACAACATCTTCAGGTGGACAATTATCAAAGGTAACTCTTAGGAACTTTCAACAGCATTCAAATATTTCACAAAACAATAGCAGAAACCGGGTTTGCGCGGGTTTTCCCACTGCTTATGTTAGTAAGTTTATTGTAGGGGAGCGGTGTAGTTTTTATTATATTTTCGAAAGTTATATAATACACAAGTATTTTAGTGAGGGTAATA
Source organism: Druceiella hillmani (assembly GCA_039881145.1). Classification (NCBI taxonomy): domain Eukaryota; kingdom Metazoa; phylum Arthropoda; class Insecta; order Lepidoptera; family Hepialidae; genus Druceiella; species Druceiella hillmani. Next base: position 28,707,813 of record JAYKKI010000013.1, on the reverse strand, counting down.
ATAAATTCATAAAGGATGAGATTTTACTACCGGATATAAAGAACACATTGCTAGCTGGCGAAATAGCAACCAGACACATCTAACTTTGCAAAACATTAAGAACAAACAATAATATATCATCATATAATACCAACAATGCTTCCTATGTATTACAAATAAATACAAATGCAATAAACTCAACATCTTAGAAACTTTAGAAATAAACAGACATAAAATATACACCAACGTTAACATATTAAATGAACAACTAAATGCAATATTATCAATCATACTTAATATATTCTAGGCATAGTTAGACAACATTGATACTGCAATACAATTCAAATTGTTTCAGCCCGCCCACACAACTAAGGAGACACAATGGGATATATATATATAGTTAGTTGCGTAACCTAATGCCAAACTACAGATACCCTTGCTATTGTATAAACATATTACTGAGAATAATATCCCTTAAATTTTATTACATACACCGGAACATTTATATTGGATAACCTCATAGAATAACATCAATATAATTTCTTACCCTCACTAAAATACTTGCATATTGTATAACATTCGAAAATATAATAAAAACTACACCGCTCCCCTACAATAAACTCATTAACGTAAGCAGTGGGAAAACCTGGCTTCCTCTATTGTTTTGTGTAATATTTATATGCTGTTGGAAGTTCCTAAGAGTTATTATTTGCTAATTGACTAACTGAAAACGTTGTAATACAACAAACCCTAGGTCGTGATAAACAATTTAAATAAAGTAGAAGTTATGTTCCGTCACGAAATTCATTTGATTGTAAATAATGATTTCACCAAATACATTCAGTGAAAAATTAACACCAAATACTTTCAATAAAAACATTTTATTTACATTAAATAATAAAGATTTTGGTCTTCTGATCAATCAAAATTCTAGCTAACAACTTCAAACAAGTTATGTTATTCGTGATTATTCCAGGGGACTGCACTCCCTTAAGGATTTTCAAAATTGTCTAGTTGTTAAAACCAAAGCTTACCTTTGTTAATTACTCTTCCAACCTCTGCTTGACTCCGGAGATACATTGCACTCTTTAAAAAATAAGTAAGTCTTTAAAATATGTCCATCTATTTCATTTGTGGTTGCAGAAAATATGAACATATTTCTGAAATCAGAGCTCAATTTAAACAAATTGATAATTCACGATTGATGTACTTTACATATTGTTATGTTTCTTTATAATCATTTGAAGAATATCAGTTATCCGAAATATCTTAAAAGCATAATTAGTCACATTACAACGTTGTTTTTCTAAGAATGATACCAATTTCATGAAAAATACTTCTGAATCCAAGTTGCCTAAGTTTGCATTTAATTTTGTACTGATACCAATAATTCCTCTAAAAATCTTTACAAAGACATGAAAAATTCGTTCATCTTATAATCTTATAATCCTTCTCCTGCTTAATTCCATCATGTTCCCATTTCCTCAAATATGCCATGTCAAGGTTTTTATTTATTCATTTTTTTGTTGTAGTTTGTTGATTTGTTATTCATTTTATAAATTACCAATACATTTGCAATGCTATCATTTTACACTAAAATGTTTAGTACGCGGACAACATACAATAATAACATATAAATGTTTAATTAGTAACCTGACAAAAAATATGGTAACTAGTCAATTTGAAAACCTCTGATTTTTTATTTTTACACCTGTTATTTTTACTTTTCCGATTAGTATGTCGCAATAAAATAACACAACAATAACCTTGCCGGAGACTTGATTCGTTCTTGATGAACTTAAAATTTCATATATGGTCGTGTAGTATACACGTAAGTACTTTTGTTAAACATGAAATGCTTTAAATATAACCTTATATTTCTTTTTCTCTGTGAAAAATTCTAACGCCATCATCGTGATCCTTGATAAAAAAAAACCTATTTCAAAGAAAACAATAATTTAAAATGAACAACACGCTTCCTATTTTGCACGTCATATAGATAGTAAAGTGTATAGCGCCTTCAGCACTCGCCCTCCTTTCAGCCCGTCCATTATTATCTTACTTATGGGCAGACATAGCTTCTGTCGATAATGAAACCGATATAATTTATCCTAGATAAGTCCTTGAATTATTAGGAAAAGAAATATGTTTCACTTCTTTCATATTTCCATTTTTTCCTTTGAAAAGAGTGAATTTTTATACGCAATTACTTAATATATTAGCAGTTAAAGCAGCTCCGTCTTTAATTACGGTATAGTTCAATTACGTGGTTGATATTTCGATTTTCGTTTAGGCCTGAGTTTGTTAAGCGCTGCCTAATTTCTACGGGTTTATTAATGTAATATATAGCACTAGTATTATGCGTATTTTAGACATCAAGCACCGGAATCATAGATCTTATAACCACTGGAAGTGCCATACTTAGTCAACCCCGCTAGCTGTACGCAGGTGAAAAATCGAATATGTCAGTTGCATATAGCTTACCCTTCGCGAACACATTGTCACAAAATGCCAAATTATGCAATTAATTGATGCAGAAGTAGGAGTGAGACATAAATTTGATAAAAATATGACATAACATTTCATTAACATAATATTTCATGACGAATTAAACGAAACTACGTGATGTAGTATTATTTTTATTTTATTAAATTTTTTTACCACAACCTAGGTTTCGTTGTATTACAATATCTTCAGGTGGGCAATTAACAAATATGTTTCACTTATTTTCTGCCTGAAAATGTTGTAATGCAACGAAATCCACATTGTGATAAAGAATTTAAATAAAGTAGAAACAATACTCCATCACGTAGTTTCCTTTAATGGCGAATAACGCATTTCTACAAAATTAACGCCAAATATATTCAATATTTCATGAACATATAATATTTAAATTATGTCATTTATTTCAAAACTTATAGTTATTATTTTTAATAGTATTTGACATGACTTTTAATACAATAGTATTGGATCAAGTTTAAAGAAGAAGTACACGTTAGAGAGAATGCTTTTGGATAATATTTTAGTAAGTAACTCGGTAATTAAATACTATCAATGTTATCGATATTGTCACAGCTGGACAATTACGTATTGAAGTACATGTAGTTGGTTCATTTTTTAACCTATTGCAATGAAAGGTATGCACGGTATTAGTCAGTCAGAAGCGAGTACTATCCCCCTGTATCCCTCAAAATGTTGACAACCTTTGCTTCATAGTGAATCTGTTTAATTACTCGCCCTGTTGTTATTAGTTCCGTGACCGGAATAAATTTACTAACAGAAATTTATGTAAGGTATTTTTATCGGTTACTAAAAAAGTGGCAAAATTGCGTTAAGAGTATTCTTCAGTAGTACTTTATGACTATATCAGTTTCCACCTGCGACTTCATGTCGATGACGGAATGGGATTTATTTATAATACCTCTTATCTCTTAGGACTCAATATCTGAAGGATCTGAAGAGTTAACTCTATTGTGGTAATGTCATCTGCATGCCTGACAAAGACTCCTACTTTCTAAATGAAATAGTATGGTAACTTTAAATTCACCTACCATATGTAGTTCCTCATTGTAACACCAAAAACGATATTTGAAATGACTAATTTATATTTTGAGGAGCATCAAATTATACAGGAAGCTTGAAAAAACAAAACATTTAAATTTTAATGCTCACTTCATTGTGTTTCACACAACTTTTGCAGTGGAGTTCTACTCGTGCTTTGCAGGATTATTTTTCTTCTTTATTTTTTTCACGTGGGTGTGTTTACATTTGGGTGTGTTTTTATTACTTTTAATGCTTCTAAATTATAAAAGATTTTCTCTATATTTAAATGTATTCATAATTTTATTATTTTAAAGCAGATATATACTGGTTTTCTGGAATCCCCACTCCGGACAACCCAACATAGATATAGTTTTAACCATGAGAAAAACACGCTGATGAAATTTGTTTATTGTGACAGTAAGTAATACTCCCACGGGTAACCGTAACTGCTTGAGAGCATGTAATATGTCGGTAGGAATGATTAAGATACGCGGATTATGTACTTTGTTAATTCCTTCAATCCCGCCCAACGCTTTCTGTAGTCGCCGACTGCAGACGGTGCGCAAACAGTAGGCTGGGGATTTTACATGATGTAACCTGAGGATTATTTTAATTTACATCGGCAAGAGCTATGTTTTGAAATACTTACCTTGCCGAAATTTAGGATACTGTTTTCATGTCTTATTTGTTTATTTAAATTGCCCCCAAAAATGAATAAAAAAGTTTTACGTATTATGTCGCTAAGTCCAGGAATTGTAATAACAAATATAAAGTTTGTTTTCCGACTTCAATTATGCAACAATTTCATTGAATAAAATTGGATATGCCTTCTGCTGCAACCTCATTGAATAAAATTGGATAAAACGTAGCCTATATTAGAATATTTTCCATCTATCCCCGGTGAAAGAATTTTTATATTTCCTAAGGTACTTTTTGAAATTACTTTTATTAACAAACTCACAAACTTTATTTTTTTCTTTATTCTATTTTTAACTGATATTCTTATATTTATCTATTATGTCACATAATAATGGATTTTATTATTCTACATCTGACGTCAGCGTTATTGAAAATATTGCAAAAAAATTTTTTCAAATATTTACCTACATTTCTTTAATATAATATTATTTCTTTAATATATATATATATAATATTCTTTAATATAAATTAACTTTAATAACTATTATACATTTGTTATAGTGTATTATTAAATTACACTATTAACAAATGTTTATTTAAATTTCATCATCATTGTACAGCAAACCAATAAAAATTAGAACCTTTAAAGTGCGATACCACCCACTAACTTCCTTGATGTAATATGCGGTATAAAGAAGCGCGATTACTATTGAACATAAATTTTGTTTACCTATAATTTTATTAAAACTCCCAGTGAGACAAACTAAGACAGTACGTAGTATAAATAAGTTGAAACAACAATATGTACTTTAGAAGAACAAGTACGCAAATAATTTGTTTGTATGTTTATGCTTATACGTTTGCTAACTTTTACCCGCGTGGTTTTTCCATGAAGACATTCGGATGTATCATTGGCCCAGTAAAATTATTCCCATAACTCAATAAATAATATTAAACGTTTATTTCATAAATACGTTGCTCCACCTGTTGACAAGTTACGCCATCTATGAACATGGAGTAAAAACACTGAATTTGACATGAAAGAATTTACACATTCCACTATTTATAATATAGTTTATAGCTAGGTCAAATTACGTCTGTAAGATATATCCGTTTATCTGTGATTAAGCAGAGACAAACCAATCACACTTTCCAAAATATCAGTATAAACGCGAGCGGAGCCGCCATTTATTGCTTTCGTGTAGAATTATTTAAAATATACGAAAATATACTTTCATATTAATAATATTAAACAAATTTGAATGTAACATTATGAATTTCTCTTATTAGAGTTTTCTTTATCAAAAAGAGAAAAAGAAACTTACAATATTACTATGTACACATTGATCCGTTTGTCTATCATAGCTATTTTTGTATGAAATATTTGACATAGGAATAAATTTTAAGAATATAGTTCTAAAGACATTGTCAAAAATATCCTCAAAAAGAGTTTCATCCCGCTCTTCTTAGATCCGAAATTACATAAGTCCAAACAGTGGAAAAAAGCGCTTAATTATAAGTTTATAAAATTATGTCAGTGACTGCTAATCTCATAATTTTTCTTAAAATTGCAATACATTACGTCTATAAACGATGTATTAAGCCATGTATTCAAAAGGTAAAAAAATTATTTGTAAATAGTTTAAATTATATGGTATGTACTATATGCATTTGCCTAAGTGTGTTAGGAATCGTTATAGCGGAGTTCTAATCATACTGAAAAGGTTTTATTTCCTTTTTTCTTTTAATCAAATATAACAATTTAAGAATTCTCTTCATAAATATATCTACAGCCATTTTATAACAACGTCATAAGCCAATACCAGACAAAAGACTTAAAAATTATTCTTACATATTACACTTTCTTCCCCGTATGTTAACTTAATGCAACTGTTGATGTGTATTTTGAAAAATGATGATGTCTTTGCTAAATAGTGCATCGCTTCCTTACTGACGCTGCAGTAGCGAACTACAAATTATCAACTGATGCTTAAAATAGTACGGTGACAACTCGTTATACTAACAGCTTCTACAAGCCATGTGATATATTTCCAAAAAGGGTGTTCTGACTTCATAAAAATACGTTATATTTTGATAATTCTTACATGGATATTTGTGTATATAGAGCTAAGTTTTATATTGTATCCTACACGTCATCTTTTTTTCAGTCTTTTAATTTAATACTTGCAACTACTAAAAGTTTACATCATTTTGCATCGAAGCAGACTAATCAACATCAATGGAATGCAACGCTTTTATATCGGCACATTTCTCTTTTCTTATTTATATCTATCCAATCTAATCCATTTTTAGGTTTTTGTACCAGAAAGATTAAGCAAACCCCTATTAATGTGGCTCGGTTGTTCGTCAGACTATCTGTCCTCACTTTCTAGCCTGAGTATTATAAATAAATTAACATACCTATAGATTATGTACAGCTGATATTACAATAATATTTCTACAGATTAGGTAAAATAACAACTCAAAGCCAAGTTCATATTTAAATTTATCAAATAAAATTTCTGGTATATAGGCTAGCAGATGCAAACATTATGAAGACAACGTAATTTTTAACAAATAAATTATACTTGTAAGAAATATGTCGGAAAAAGCGTTTTATGAAAAGTTTGAAAATGTCATTAAATTTTTTTCCATTTTAATTTCAACTTGTTGCACCAAAATTGCAATAAGTGTATATCTTCAGAAATACATAAAGTAAAAAACAGGAAATATCCATGTAATTATTCTATTTTACTTCCTATACGCTCAAATCTTACAGCTTAGCTTTCCATTGGTGATTTTTAGTGTCGCGCTATTTCGATTCTACGCAAATGTAATAATTGTTGTACGTTTGCATTCGTAAACTGTACTTATTTACTTTCAACCTCCTTTATAAATACAAGAATGACTTCGGTAAATAATTAGTGACACGATTGATGAAATTAGGTTATTCCTCAGTTTTAGTCTAATATTTATTCTGTTATCTAAAACCACTCATACATCTAGATAGTTACCATCTTTAAGTTTATGTAACTAAAAGCTAAAAAATTGAACTTTCGTGATGACCCTTTAGTGTCTATCTGTCCCCATGTGTCGATTGTTTTTTTCAGCAACTACAGGTGGTCCGAAAGTCCGTTAACATGATAAAAAAACTAGTTATATGAAAGAAAGAATGTTTATTTATTCTGAAAGCAAACAATTTGGAATTTTATTTCTTACAAATCACATCGTTCATATGCGATCCTTCATTTTTTTGCACTGCTGCAACCTAGAGCGGAAATGTTCAATGGCCGACTGACAAGTGTTTCGCGAAATGTGTTGTATTTCCTCGCGAGTATGAGCCTTTAATTCCTCAAGAGTCGCTGGAGCGTTTCCTCTTTGATCTTCATAAAAATATGGACCAGTAATGCCTCTTGCTGATAAAGCTGCCCATACAGTAACTTTCGGTGAATGCAGGGGTTTTTGATGCCTCAATTTCGGATTAGTGTCACTCCAGTATCTACAGTTTGTCTGTTTACATGTCCATTTAGGTGAAAGTGAGCTTCGTCTGAAAAAAAATATTGCAAATGCTGGCGAACCTCTCTATCATTTTGTTAGCGAATTGCAGCCTGTCAGCATAACCTTGAGGCTTTAACTGCTGAACCATTTGTATTTTGTCCGGATACAAATGTAAATCCTTGTGTAGAATACGGTTTAAAGATGTTTTGGATACGTTTAAGACGCTAGACCGCTTTCGAGTAGAAAGTCCAGGTTGTTGACGAACAGACGCTCTAACAAGCTTTATGTTTTTTGGGATCCCGTGATGTTCTAGGTTGGACAGATCGTGGTTTATCTATTGTTTAACCAGTTTCTTCAAAGTTCTGGACCCATTTTTAATCGATTGAATCGTTGGGGCTTTATTTTTATGCCGTATATTGCAATGAGCGCAAAATTTTCGTTGCGCTAGAGTTGAAGAATCGTTGTTCCGATAGTACTCGCGTACGCACGCACGTTGTTTCTCGTTGAATGACGCCATGGCACTAAATTCCCATCAGGCGCTCAAACATTCCGTATCTCGCCCGCCCCACCTCTCCCTCGTTGCTCATCGCAGCTGCCGATTCAAATGTTAACGGACTTTTGGACCAACCAGTAAAATGGCTATCAACTTAACATTTGGCAGAGTTTTAGAATTTACTTGTCAGTATCTATTTTGGGAGAAAAAAATTTAAAATGTTTTTAAACGGGAGGTGGCAATTTAAAAATGGGATATGAAGGTCAAATCAGAGCGGAGTCTTTTTAAATATTGCAAAACTATTTTTAAATTTGGTTTAGTTTTAAACCACATAGTTTCTTTCCTATTTCCAAAAATATGCAAGAAAAGATTATTCACCACCCTTATCTCTGAAGCTTACGAGACAACAATTCTGAAAAAATCGAACTACAGGAAATCTTGTGTACATTAGAAGAAAAATTGAATAAATTTCAGACATTTATAATTTTAGAGAAAAGTGAAATAAAACGTTTAATTCATTTAAATTTTATTCTTTAATAATATTTTTGAGTCGTAAGTGTAATTCCGGTATAACATTGAAATTAGAAATGTAAAAAATCAACTCCTCGTTCGACTATAAATTAGATAATTGCCGTTCAGACCTAGCTTAAAACAATAGGCTTATATCATTCAGAATGTTTAGGTATTCATCACAGAATTAGCGCTACCAACAGAAACAATAGAGGTCCATTTCTGCCCAGCAGCAGTTAAATGACGAGGTGAACATTTTGAGCAATGGAAGGTAATTTATAAAATTAGGACTTATTTCTAATATACTTTCCTCTTCCATAATTACTGATTGGCTGCAGACCAATCGGTTAATTTCATCATGACTTGGAAAACTGGTTTATGATGATACTCGTATACGTTTTCAGAATTATGTTTTAATAAATAAAGTTTAGTCTGTCATAACGTTCTGCATTTACACTTTTTAGCTACCATTTGAGAATATGAAGTAACCTAAATATTTATTCAGGCTATCCGCATATTTATTGCTCCTTGAAGGAACCTATAGGTTCTGATGATATGTCAGTAAGTAAATAATCGACAAAATTTATAGTTATTTGAGTTTTTTATTTCAAAATAAAAAAGGAACCCTTGTAAAATCACTCGCATATCTTTTCGTCAGTCCGTCCAAAACTTTAAATTAGTCACAGTAATAAAACATGTCTCAATAGCTAGACTTTGAATCTATCAGCATACGATTCTTACACAAAAAGCAGATAGCGCCTCAAAATTAAAAAAGGTAACCCCGCGTAACGAGACAAAGAAGAAGAATGTCTCCATATTAAACTCAAAAATATTTGTTTGAAAATTTTAAGGGGGCAAATTAATTACGTAATTTTTTTTACTCCATATATATAGCGGGGTGCCCTTTGAAAAGGCTCTTTATGTGGGTACCAAAATATTTTTTTTTTATAATTTCAGGAATTTTACCTATAAAGATATATTGAAAAATGTGCAAAAAAATATTCTGCGTCCCTTAACCCTCCCTCCAAAACTACTCAACTTAAAATCATATAACAATGTAGGAAAACTATAGTGTTATAAATGGATGTCATAATTTTTTAAACATACTTGTTTTTTATGGACATAAGACATGGTTAAAAAATGTATTTACGTTTTTCCATGTTCACAGCTGTTTATCTGAAAAACCATGCGTTATTTAAACTTGACATTTAGCGTAGTAATGTATCTTATCAACTCAGATATTTTGCACTAATAAACTTTTAAATGTTCATATTAAAATTAAAGAGGGGGCTAAGTAAAAGTCTTAATCTTTTTTATTTAAATTTTAAACATCATGCAGGGTATAATTTTATATGTAGTTTTCATAATTTTAAATTATATATTAGAAAAAGATAGTCCAAAAATATGTGAAAATGGAGCATTCACTTCCTCCTTCCTTATTTTCAAATATGCTGATCCAAAAAAAGGTAAAAAAATCTTATTAGAAAAATGTGACGGTTATCCTACATCATATATTTTTTTAAATATTCTCCATGTTTTTATGCATATGAAAGGGGAGGGGAGGGGAGGGGGGTGGGAGGGGGAGGGAGGGTAATGTGAATGGGAAGGGGAAGGGGAATTATAAAAACTTTTCTAATTATTTTAGTTTTTTCAAAATTAAAAACTGATATTAAAGTTAAAAATTAAAATTTAAAATTTTTAAGGTTTCACTTCTACCACGTGTGAATTGCACACATGATTTTTAATTTTTGTTTTTAAATTTATTTGTATATATTTATTTTACTTTATTTAATGATCTTCTTTTTGTTTAATTGTAGCCAACTTCTTATTTAATTTTTATTATATTGTTTACTCTTTTGTTAACAAGCAACAATGACAAATATACGAAATATAGCTTAATCAGTGTTACTTAGCCTTTTTTTCCCGCGCTTGATATTGGCAAAAGTACCTTCTGCAGAGAACAAACGCCATATAATCAAAAATAAAAATAAAGAAATATAAACCATAGACAAATAGACTTTATCGTTTTCTGAATGTTGGTACAAAAACAAAATGTAGTGGTGAAAGTGACAGGTTAGAAAAACATTCTAATTAAATAACTAAATTTACTTATTTATTTTTATTATAAATGATAATTAAAAATTAATTTTTGCTTTTAATTGTGTAATAAGTGCTTAATGACAAAAAAAGTAAAGTAAGTGGAAAAAATAAAGTTTAAAACACATTACCCCGCAAACAAAATCGTCAGGTACAACATTTTTCAAATCGTTTTTTTTTATAATAAATAAGCATCAACTGCAGAATTTCTTTCTAGATATGTAGTTATTAATGTGTATACTTTCATATGATTTCAAAAAAATGTGGAAATGTTCCTGGTTATATCCCGACTATTTTGACGGGTCATATCTCAATTTCCTTTCCGCTGCTCAACTTATATTTTTTGGTCTTAAAGGTGAAAAGGATCTTTTTTCGTGGTGTCGATAACATTTAACTATAAGCTTATAAGTCTTAAGACAAACAACCAGTTGTAATTTGAAACAGATAAGAAACTAATACATGAATATGTTGGTGGCACATGTCTGGAAAGACATAGGTAAATCATCAGCAATCTCTTTATCCTGGTAATCTCCCCCTCAGTTTGGTACAGCTATAAATGCTTTTAAATTTTTTTAGAACATCCTAATGGATGTTCTAAAAAAATATAAGTTGAGCAGGGGAAAGGGAATTGAGATATGACCCGTCAAAATAGTCGGTAATAAATTATAATTCTTAAAATATGTATATTAATAAATCTTTCTATTGAAATATTGATAAAAAAATTGGAAAAAATACATTATATAACCAGGAACATTTCGACATTTTTTTGACATCATATGAAAGTATACACATTAATAACTACATATCTGGAAAGAAATTCTGCAGTTGATGCTTAAACGACAAAAATGTGACTTCATATGAGACGTGCTGTTATTTTATAAATATGACTAAATTCATGTAAGTAAAGAGGAATTCAGCTTTGGAAAAATTTATGAAAAGAAATTGGTAAATGGTTAGAAATATTTTTTGAATCGAGATTTTAAGTCCATACTAAGGAACAAAGGAGTAAAATGTGAGAGCTACGTAATTTTATATAATTTCAAAAATTAAAAACTGTTTCACTTCACTCACAAATTGTTTCACCCGTATATATGTAGGATATAATGCCGTGTTCTAACTAAGGCTCTATTTTATACAATTTTACAGGCCGCAAGAGGATGAAAATGAGAAAAGTCGGAGAAAAACTAATATATTTGTCAAGAAAATTCTTTGGTTATGCGGCATAGTAAAATTTGTAGTCATTTTTACAAGCAACTCAACTGAGAAAATGAAACTTTACACAATTACTGCCAATTTAGGTCTACTGTATCTGGATAAAACTCTACGTGGTGTAACTTATGAGTAGCGTGCTTAAAAAAAGCTTTTGATATTTTAGATTAAAATTAACCTCTGGTTATATCATTTAACAATTGACACTCTACCTGCCTGCCCTTTTGCTGTTGCCACTTTTAGAAGAAATAGACGCCACGGTGTGAAGAGCGCATACCATCTGCGTCGTTATCATCGGCCGCGATGCAGCCACCGAGAGGATCAGCAAGTCAGCAAGCATTACCGAAGCACATTTTCTACTATTTCCAACCACTGCACCATTCGTTGACAAGTGATTCCCCGTGAAAGTACCGTTTGCTCTCAAAATAAATAAATCCATGCGTGAACTTTTAGAGTGATAGGACAGAGTGTTTTTCCCATTGGCTAAATTTCAGTGCAGAAACTCCAAAAAACGAGAATATTTCATTCCACAAAATAATGGACTTTAACCTAGAATATAGGAAATATTTTATTAATTAATGATTAACTTAGAAATTCAGTAAAAAAATTCTTTAATCCTTTTCTATTACACACAAAAATTGCCTACATTTCCGTTTTCTAAAATACTCTCAAATATTTAAAGTATTATTAATTTTATATAACGTCGAAAAGAGGGAACAAAAGATCTTATAGAAGTAGGAATGATGAAAAGTGAAATAGTTCGAAACTTTGCGGGAGTGCAGTGGGTAAAAATACTCCATTTTATAAGTTATTGCTAATTCTATATCTTAAAACTATACTAAACTTAAATAATTCATTTTTATTTTAGATTCCTATTAGAATTTCACTTTCATAATTTCCTACGAGATTATGTACTTACATACAGAATTCTATGAGCCTACAGCTGCATGCGGCCTGTCAAGTTTTTTACCTCTAAACTCACAACCGTTGAGCCTAAATCTCTTACCTAACAACTTTCACAAGCAGGGTGCCTAGCAAAAGGGAAAACATATCACGTAACACTTCTGTTGTCCCCCACCCTCCTTCGGAAGTGTTATTTCTCCCTGTGACGTCTTTTTTTGTCCGGAGGCAGCTCAACTCGGAAACAAAAGAAAATTTCATTAATCATGGATATGAAACTCGAGATGGCAGTATAGAGTTTATACAGTGGTTCGTTGATTTTATTTCTATTATCGCTATACGGGTGAGGTTTGCTTAGAAATTTAATGGGGGGCACGTCGGAGATAGAATACATCTAAATTGGGTAATTATTCAAACATTACATTTTTTATGTAAAGTTACTAGAGAATTAAATAATGGTACACAAGACAAGTTTTACTGGCAAAAAATTAGGAGAAATTTCCAAAGTTTTCCATTTAGGAGTTCAAAGCATGAATGTGAGTTTAATAGAACTCGAACAAAAATATTAAACTTCTAGTTTTTGAAGAACAATCAAAATTTTAAGATGTCCAAATGATTGCAAAATAAAAAAAACTGTTATGTATCAGCGAAACATACACTTCGTTTGTCATATATATAATAAGTATATATTGTATTTCTTCTAACTTTATTACTTTAAAATAATTTTTTCTTTATCGAATAGTTCTAATAATTTTTAATGAATTTTATTAACTTCTTTTTTATAGTTATTAACTTCGTTTTATACCTTTGAAAATGTAGGGTACTTGTTTTTGTAGACTTTTTTAGGACTTTTTAGAGCCAGCTCAGATAAAATTCTAGTTAAAATAGTTCTGGATTTGTCTGTCTTTCAATACTTCAATAATTCAATAATTTTTTTCAACAGAAGTTTGCTATAAAAAATATTTGCCCCAATGAATTCAAATGTTTTGTTAAAGCAAACGTGTCTGCTTCAAAATTCTTACAAAAATATTTCTAGGCTCTGTCTGTTGCGAAATATGCAATATTATTACACCAAATTTCAAACACTGATCACACGCATGATTGGATGGGTTTATCCAACCATGAAGATTTTTGTTTTCTCTGCGGTGCGCGCGCACATTTTCTTTCTCTGTTCCTCTCATAGCCAGGGCATGACATATATATATATATATATATATATATATATATGCAAGTTTGCTGGCGTTACGCGAACGGTGACTTTTTGGTTTAATTTGTAATTTCATTCCGTTCTTGAACAATTTTATAAATTATTATTTTGTTCAATGCATTAAATATTCTACGTTTAAAGTGAATAAAATTGTAAATTCATCTTAAAGTTCATATTTTGTGAATTTGTAGTTTTACTTCAGTCGTGTGCATACTCGTTTTTTTTTCATTTCACAACATGAAAACTGAGACCGTTACAAATATAAAAATGTCCTTTCTTCTTTTCCATCTTACCCGAAGGAGTACGTGTTCGATGGCATAATGAAACATAAACAGACCACATTATAATAGTTTATTGATCTGTGATCAAAAATTAAAAAAAACAATAACTTAAGAGAAGTAGCTACGTCTTTAGCTCAATAGAAATGTCACTTGAAACGCTCTCGTTCATTCTCTACTTCGCAGGTGCGGTTTAACGCGGCGTCTTCGACACGTCGTCCGGGCCCAAGCTTAGTGTAGTTTGACACATTGTTACTGGCACACGCTTCGTTCGATTGATAAGTTTATGGTAACTGATCACGACTTACGACCTAAAAGAAGAATCCAGATATCTCCATCCGTTGAAGAGTTATGTTCCCAGTAAGTTGATGGTACGACCGATGCAGTCATGACGTAACGCCATTGTGTAACGACGCACCTAAAACTTGCGACCATTTTATGTACGCTAATGTCACATTATTTGTATTCCATTATTTTACTAAATTTTTGACCTCTGAGTGCATGTTTTTTTATACAACATTTGCGAAAAATAAGACGTGCACACTATTTATACGATAAATATAATATATAGATTACAAGGCCCTTAAAATAAAGGCTCATCAAACCCAAAATAATTAACTTCCAATTTTTTTCAATTCACAATTAAATTAAACTACGTGATGTAGTATTATTTCTACTTTCTTTAAGTTATTTACCACGACCTAAAACCGTAAAGTAGAAATAATACTACATCACGTAATTTCAATTAATTGTAAGCCAGAATTGATCTTGGTATGAATAACCCCCGTCCTACCGACACACGTACGTTAATAGCCATGATTCGCATATAATCTGGATACATTAACTTATATATGAACCTGTTCTAAAATGTATAGTTATATATAGGACAGCGTAGCTCGCACCGGTTTTGAATCCTCACAGTATATTGACAGTACCTTCCATAAGTTCAGTCAATGTTAACCCAACCCAACTAACCACAATCGCGCACATATTCCGTGACCATTCCTACGCTCAGACTGAATGCATTAGCTGTGATATATACGACCCCGTCCTGACGTGACATTGACACATTGTACATATGCCAAACACCTGTACGGTATGTAACGGGACCGATGATTCGCGTGTTTTATTGGGGGAGAGTGATGTGTAGTCTGTAGCTCTTTGGTTAATGCGAACCATAAAGTAATAATGTCGTCTGTAAAAATGTATATGTAATGATATCTTAACATTTTTTCTGTCGCGATCTTAGTTGATGTTAAGGAACGATTTTGTACAGTAGATAATCTTGGAAAAAAGGAAAATTGATTATATAAGCAAAAAATAAAAAATAATTAAAATAGTTAGTCTAATAGATAGTCTTAGGAATTGCAACAATGTAATCATATATTATTGAATATATTTGGCGTTCATTTTGTAGAAATTCATTATTCACAATTAAATGTAACTACGTGATGTAGTATTATTTCTACTTTCTTCAATTTCTTTACCACGACCTAGGTTTCGTTTTATTTATTATAACATTTTCAAATAAATTTCTAGAAAAATTCCTACAAAAAAATTTCTTTGCTAATATCCCACCTGAAGATGTTATAATACAACGAAACCTAAGTCGTGGTAAAGAAATTAAAGAAAGTAGAAATAGTACTACATCACGTAGTTTCATTTAATTGTGGACAAATATATTAATTAATATTGTCAAATTCGTCTATGTCAGAAACCTGTCTGAAATGGAATAAAACACAAAAGAACTTATTAAAATGAAACTCACTGCTATAATCCTAAAGATCCACACTAAAATTTAGTTTGCCTTTATCTTTATTAAATATTACTTAAACAAATAATAGCACTAACACAGCAAGAACCAAGTGCGTGCACTTTAGAACTGTTAAAGAAGAACTATCTAGTCTGTTACGGCGATTCAGCTTGAAGTTTAATTTTCGTTATAAGTTCATTTTATCCTGATCAAAAGTACTTTAGAGATTCAAACGTTAAAGATGGAAACGAAGATAGCATGCTGTACATACATATATAAAATGAAGCAAAAATCTTTGGTGTATGACGTCATAAGGATACTTATATAAACATCGTCTGAATGTTGTAACGTTATATCATTGTGGTCGCGAATAACGTCGGAAGCGTATACGATAATTAATGCGAAAAAGGTAATGCGAAAACGCTCTATGGAAACCGTTTTGAATAAGTTATGCAGGCAATCATTTAAAAGATTTTGTTTTTAATATCTTGTGGTCGAACCGGCTTTCGTTATATTATACTCTTATCAAAATAAGTACTTTCACTTGCAAGGTAAATGTTGTAATAACTTATTAATACGAGTAGAACTCCCACTACGATGCTTCCATACATAATTTTATTTTTCACCGTGTAAATAAATACATTGCAATGTATGTCCTTCACAAACGTGAAAATAAGTGAATTACTTTGAAAACTATAGGTAAGATTTAGAGTCATCCCCATTAAATATTAGATAAATCTATATAAAATAATTATGACATATCTCAAATATTTTTTTTATAATTCACTAGACATGTGTTTTTGTAAATATTTCCAGCAATATTTTCAAAACTAAATTACAAAAAATTCTGAAAAAATAATTGTGGAATTAATAGAAGAAACTTAATCTTAACTTGACACCTATACTATGTTTTTCTTACACTTTTGATTGTTAACTGTTTTTATATATGAAAGTTAATATAGTGTCTAAAATAATTACTGCTGTCAGCTACGGCCTTTTTCTGGAAACCAACAGATACCAAAGTGATCTTATAACATTTCCATTTATTTAGAGTGGAATCCTACTTCGTTAAGTATATAAGGCAGATTCTACCATTTTCCTCAATTCATCCTACACTTTCTGTGACATTGTTCGAAGACATTATAAGTTCATCTAGAAGGTATTTCATGACAGTTTAGATTTTAAGAAATGCTTAAGAATGGCAGTATCAATTCTTGGCAAAGAATGGCGGTAGAAATTCTTGGCAGTTTACCTGAAATAGTCGATAAAAACCAAGGGTGGATAAATTAATTTTTATGTTAAAACACATCTAATCACCACTTGAGTGTACCACACAAACTGTGCAAAAGTTTTATTACAAGTTTACTTCTTGAAACAGTTATATTACATAAGTTGAAAAATATTCACGAAAATAGTTTAACAAAATTGTAATTAGAATTGATATAATTTTCTTTCTTGCTCAAGCCTCTCTTATTATTCTTCTTATTTGTTTAGCTAAAGCTAATCTAATCTCATTGTTTGATTAATGTGATGCACAAATCTCATACATTACTTCAATCGAAGTGTGCCAAGTTCCGATTGTTAATGGTATAAATTCATATATTTCTCTCCGTTTTTAAGATTCCGTAATCTTATATAGAAATAACCAGTTAAATACGAATGCAACGCTCACTATAAAGGTTTCGTATACAAACACATTAACCGTTTAATGGCAGTTCTAATATTCAAATTATTAATATAGATTTCATTATTTCACACCTTTAACAGGCTGAACGACATTATTTTCAAACCTATGTCTCTTTAATTTATTAAAATGATCTGATCAAAACAATTTCTTATTGCAATACTCACCAAATACCATTATCCCTTTTTTCACTTTTACTACAAACATAGTAACATAGTAACTAGTGAAAGGAGCACAAATAAAAACAAAGAAAGGGCTCGCGAAAAAAGAACTCGCAAAAAAGAGAGAATTTTTTTTTAATTTAATTTTAAAAGCCCCCGCAATAGTATATAAATCCACACACTCCACAAGAAAAATATGTTTCATTCCTAATTTTACTTACGGGAAAATTATTAAAATAACATGTTTTTTAACTTGTTTCTGTGTATTCATATAATCAGTCTTCATTTTCCTCTAAAATCTTATCACAATTGTTTTTAATCCGATAGAGTTATGATACTATGGCCTACAGACCGATAGAGGAACAAACGAAATTAAAAATATTCTTTTTCTGCCATTGATTACGGAACACTAAAAATTTAAAAAAATTTCACAGCGCATCACGAAAAAATTACTTTGATTAACTCAAATAATTTTAATGTCGTAATCTGATCAAAAAGAGAGGTGAATATTAATTTTTTCAAACGCCCTAAGCACTAGTTTTCTGCTGCTCTTCCGAGAGTTAATTTTGTTACTGTATAAAAAACAAAACTGATGGTATCGATAATAACCTCTCGACAAGACCATTTGTTGGCGAGAAATTAAATATATACTTATTAATAAGAGTGAGAGGTATATATTGTCTGATAAGTTTTATTTAGTATTATCTACGAAATATTTATTTTATTGTATACAGTTTAAATGTCAATTTTTCACGAAGTTTTTAAGTATTACTAAGTTACTAGTTACTAGCTACTATAATTACGAAGTTACTAGCTACTAATTCAAAACAGTGTATATGTATGGACTGTCAGCAACCTGATCTTGCAGTGATAGTTTATATGTTTGTGTTAATATGTAAGAAATATTATGCCCTTTAACTATACATATACCATATTATAATACTAAATTTTGTTACTTGTTGCAATTGGGAATTTTTTTTACATTTACCATATATTTTTCAATTTATCTTTTATGGCACAACTCATGACGAGTTTGGGTAAAACCGTTTACAGCTGAATACGTTGCGTTCCGTTGGAGTCCTCATGTTGAATTTGACATTATATATCAATACAAACACAATTGATATCTTACTTGTGAAAATACGTTTGTTAGTTTAGAAGCTATTGTAGAATACATAGGATTTGTCCCCATACATACATACTTACATAAGATTAAATTCCTAACCCCCGTTCTCTTTGATTTCGTCGTAGCTGAGTTATTGCAGTCTCAGCGTGTAATTACCAACTGAAAGTGTAATTAACAAGTTAATTATTTATTTCGTTGTTTCATTGTAAATTTTTTGACTCGGGTAAATATTTAAATGTGGATAAGAGCGGTGTATTGAAAGATTACTCTCCATTTGCTTCAGATAAAATTCGAAGAAATTGCTAATGGTCATGGGAAAGGTAATGCCTATAAGGAGCCAAGAATGTATCATCTCTATAAAATATTATCTCAATAGCTGTGTAGAATTATTGGAAAGTCAAGAATGTATGGACATTCTAATTGAAAATATTGTACTTATTTTATTATTATACTCATTCATAAATTTGTTTGCTTCATATATTTTTAAAGATATACAGATGTTACAAATAACGAGTCTATTATACTTATAGGTTCTTTCGTCTCTCAAGCAGTGTATATTTTTTCATTTGTAAAACAATTTAATTTTTTTTCGTTGTAACACAACTTTGACAGTTATTTATTTCTTCTATATACTACCTCGTAATTCATATAAAATAAACAATTTTCAGCTTTTAAGTTTAACATTTAAAATAATTCCCTTTTACCAATAATAAAATCTATAGTCGTTTTAATTATTAGCACAATTTTTATAAGCAGTTTTATTGTCCTCATGTAAAGTCGCGTTAAATGGAGTTGCGAGATTTCCTCATTACGGCTTCCTTAAGACGATATGGAAAGTGATCTGGTCTGAAGCCAGATGGCTTGACGATGCTCATTGTTTGCTGAGCCGGCGCTGTCATGGTGTAACAGCTAAGTGCTCAGTCAACTCTTTGGTCGCAATTCTCTTAGCGTACATAAAAGCGGTTGCAAACAGGATAAAATAAGAAAGTTTACTATGCTGCGTTGATTTTTCCATGGGATTACTTTAATAATATCACAAAGACCGAGGAAAATAACAATAATCCTCTTCTTTGTCGAACATATGTGCTTGAACATAGTCAGATAACAGTCTCTCTCCAACAAGCATATGCGATTTCCATTATGCGGCTTTAAACGATATTCATATATTGCATTATGTACCGTAGGGCTGCAGTCTTAATGCCAAATTCGGGATTAATTACGTTCATACTTTAAATAATCTACCTAATCAAATCAAAAATATCACGTGGCCGATGTTGTAGGCACATCTAGTGATTGGTAAAATAAAGCATTTTAGTAAAGGTAAGCACTTTCCTATTTGGATATCCAAAAACATAATTCACTGTCAGAGGCCAAAATAAATTATCATTAAGAATTATATTAAAATGAAAATTGTAAAAATTCACGCAGTAAGCCTTCGTAGACATTCTCGTTTGCTCTCAGTAAATTTATTTTTCTTTAATAAATTTACAGAACTGATAAGAATCTGTTGAGGAAGCTTATGAACCGTTACTTAAGAAAATTGACACGAAGATTAGTTTTTTAGTCGTCAAACGATGATAAAATAAAGTCAGCAAAGTGCACGCTACGAAGTTTTCCAGATGTTAAAATTACGCATGGTTACTATAAATTTTAAAATGTTTCTGTCAAAAAAATTAATAAGCATTCTGGAAAACAAAAATAATGCCAATACTATGACCAGCTTTATATTTGCTCTTTTGAAAGTCAACTGCGATATTATTATATAAAAAGGTTTTCTTATGCAATGCACAAAAAATATGATTTTTATAGTAGTTTGAAGTTTATTATTCTTCAAACGGGGCTTAAAAACGAAAAAGACGAAATTCCTATTTTATCATACCCAAAAAGTATAAAAAACAACTTCGTCCCCGTTTGTGGTAAAGTACCTTAAAAACTTGTTTTTTTTTATTATTTATATATATATATATATATATATATATATATATATATATATGTATATATATATATATATATATATATACATACATATATATATACATATATATATATATATACATATATATATATATATTAACTAACATCTCGCTACGAAGCATCCAGTCATAAAATTGTATGCAACTAATTTTAAAACTATACAGATTAAGGCTATGACATGTCGGAATTATTAGAGTTCTTTTTTACTACAAACCCCAATAATGATGATAGATACCAGACAGAGAAGAAATATCTGTACGAAAATAAGTCTATGACTCTACTTCGGTCTATAAACTTATTTCACATTTGATCGTTTGTTTTTAATGTATTAAGTAACGAAAATATAGTTAGTTTAATTAACATTTATTTACACTCATTATTTTGAATTCCATAAAGGTATCAACATCGAATGTTTACTATACGCAATGAAGTTACCCAGTTATGATCAAATCGAGTATGATATTTGGATGATAAATATGGCATCGCGTGATTAAATAGATATGAAGCGGGGAATGAATAATAAATAATAAAGTGCGAGTTGTGCGCCGGTTCTGTACCCAGGAAATTAGGATTGCAATTATAAAATTATAGTACTCTATCAATACAAACACGTCTTCATGACAACTGTCTGGAATTAAGAAATCAACCTAGGTGTAAATTAAAAATATTACCTTTTTTCTCGGAAGCTGTAAATGTTTGAAGCCAAAAATTATTTTGATTAAATTTTAAAAAAATAGTTTTCGAGTTTATAGCGTTGTTGGTCCACTTATACAATTCAAACATCATTTCCCGACCCTAATTGGAATAAAAGTAACATTAATATATTTTATAACGTTAATACAACGTTAATTCACATTAATATATTTTACAACGTTAACTCAAATTAATATATTTTACAACGTTAACTCACATTAACATATTTTACAATGTTAATATTTTTAATTCAAAAATCTGAAAAAAGTTACATTTTGTTTTTATTATTTTCATATATTTTAGAAAAAGATCTCAAATTAATATCCACAATTCGTATTTGTTGGCGACATCATGTAATCGTAACGATATCATGGGTTTAATTTCATTTCATTTTTAGTGTCACGTACCTCAAAAGAAAAAAACAAACCCTTATAAGATCACTTCGTTGTCCGTCTGTCTGTCTATCTGGCTGTCAAGACCCTTTTTCACAGGAAGGCATAAAGGTATCAAGTTGAAATTAAAATCAAATATTTAGGTTCTTTATTCAATACATTTTATTACCTTTGTCCTCTCACATCATAACAATTTTTATTTTCGTATTAAGATTTTCAGGATATATCTATAAATAATATCAAATCCCACAAGTAAATTGACATCCGCGAAATAATATCATTACAATTTATATTTTCTATCTTATTGAGGTAAAACTTCTTTACGCACGCTTGACTTGGGGAGTATGCTGGTGAATGGGTTACGAGAGCGTTACGAAAAGTGTGATCGGGCGAGGCGAACGGAAGTTGAGAGGGAGATATAAGTTAGTGAAGACAGAAAGAGAGAGAGTTACGTTTCGTATATTACTGTAGGGACAAGAGAGAGGTGCGAGCATACATTTTCTTTCTCTTTTTCTCTCATAGCCAGTTATATTTCGTATATCTAAGACACAGTGCAAGTCTGTTGTCTGTATCACACTGTAGGAGCAAGAGAGAGTAGTGCGCGCGCACATTTTCTTTCTCTATTCCTCTCATAGCCAGTGCATGAAATATATATATATATATATATATATATATATATATATATATATATACGAGTTTGCTAGCGTTACGCGAACGGTGATTTTTTTATTCTTTTCTAATTTCATTTCGTTCTTGTACAATTTTATAAATTATTATTTTGTTCAATACATTAAGTATTCTACGTTTAAGGTGAATGAAATTGTAAATTCATTTTAAAGTTCATACTTTGTGATTTTGAAGTTTTACTACAGTCATGTGGTCTAAAGCACACTCGTTTTTTATTTAGTTATTAATTAAATATTTTCATTACTCGAGAAACTGATCACTTAATAAAACTAAAACTGCATAGGAAACTAAAATAATCTTTTTAAAAAACAAACATCTATTTAATTATAATAACCATTTCAAGAATTTGTATTTATTTGATAATTACTACAAAAGACTTGTAGCCACTACGAATATCAAATCCGGTCTGGCGTTAGATTAGATTAGGTTATGAGTACCACTGCTTAGTCAGCAATATGTTCATAATGCTGTTTACGTGAAAGAGTGTTTGTAACAACAAGCCCCCCCCCCCCCCAATATGAATCGTCATCCCTCAGAATGATGTTGAATTAAAAAATAGAAGAAAGAGCGTGAGATGCGGAAAGGACTTAAGAATAAAAATTTTTTTATAACAGAAATCGTATTAATGAACTAGCAATATCGGTTACGTCTAATTAGAAATAGTTACGTAGTTACGTAGTACTATAACATAAATATATGAACTAGGATTAGCAAGGATATTATTTTATGTACCTTTTCTATAAGACTGGCAAATACGTAGTATATATTTCATCTTCATTTTCATATTCAATTGTAGAAATAGTTTCCTCTTTTGAATTTTGCTCTTTATTGTTTTTACATTGATAACACAGTATTTACTAGGATTTTTACATAGAAATCTTCTACTTTTAAATGAGAAATAAAAAGAAAATAAAGCTACAATGGCATAGGGAAGAGATAAATAATGATAACTATGTTTCTGCAAATGAGAAGGATTTTCCAGTTTTTCTAAATCATTATCAAAATGGTCGGGATGAATGCTAGCTTGCAAGAGACTCAAAATTATTATTACCAGTTAACTTGACGAATGGTAAATCAGGTAATGTTTTATTAATGCTGAATCTTTCTCAACAAATGTCATCAATTAGGTGGATGTTTGAAATAAAATCAGTAAAATTAGAAATATAATTATCATTTAAACTGAACAATTGTAAAAATGTGAAAGTTTTATAAAATGCTTTGCAATTTTTTAAAAGAAATGAGAAGGGGTGGATCGCGGGAATGAAGAAAAAGTTTGAGGACCGAGAATATGTGTCAAAATTCGATAATGTTCAATAAAATTTTAATAATTTCTTCAAATTTCTAGAACTATCCAAAAAAACTGGAACTTTCGTATTGAAACTCACATTTTCGAGGTCGACTACTTCCAATTCCCATACCTTCCACACGCTTATAATTATCGACGTACACCATGGGGCATGATGGAAGGGTTGAGATCCATTCGTCTGCGATATGTAGTTTTGGCTGCATGACCAATTATGTATATATATATATATATATATATATATATATATATATATATATATATATATATATATATATGAGTGTGCAAAGTTTCTGCTCAATTTGACCTTGTATCGTTTATGTAAACTTAGTGTCGTCATAGAATAATCATGGTAAAGTATATTCGTCGTTCCAAATTCAGAATATTTTCCAAATTTTTGGATTCACAGTTGAAAAATAAAAGAAGCCAATGAGTGAAAAGATTTAACATCTCTCTCTTCACCTTGAAACTTAATATTTGACGAACAGGACTCAAAAATAGAAAATTAATACTGAAATCTCACATTCATTTTAAAAATCTATCCGACATTATAAATATAGGGATGTAAATTAAAGAAAAGATGATATTGTTACATGTTAATTAAGATCTACATAAAAAGCATTTATTAAAAAAAGTTATACGTGAAGGTCTAAAATTGTAGAAATTATGACATACGGACGGATATCGCAAAGTTTAACGATGGAATTTTAAATATAAACGAATTTCATTCAAAATAAGACGAAGGAAAAGAAGAAATAAATAATTTAACAGAAAAATCCTTCCTAGAAAATTAAACAACTGTATATGGCCACTGATGCCTTTAAAATTAACGAAACTTGGATTAAAGTAAAATATCATTCAACACAGGAAAAAAGAAATGGAAATAAAATAATTTGAAACTCTCAGTTGATTTAGAAATTGCAGAACGGTTTACTTATATGGATTTGATTGAATTATCTACTTGAGAAAAGCATGTACCTATATCCACCGAAGAACACTGGATATCGTCACAAATAAATATGTGGATATCGTCACAAAATAGAACAATTGCAAACAATGCAAGCTTTCATTTTACCCTAACTAATTTTGAGAGAAAACTAGATTAAATAAAAAAAAATTATCTATGAGTTAATTTAATTAAAATAATTATTCAAAGGAAAATTTCACCTAAGGGAAACAAAAGAAACAGAACTCTGTCCAGGCAGAGTTGGATCCACAGGTCGATTATTTTGTATCAATTTTAAATAGTACCAATTAAAATTCCATCATCTAAGCAACAACATAAGAACTGAAAGTAGATTTTTATCTTAAAAAATAAATTGGAAAGCGTAGACTTTTTGTAGCTGTTATAACTTCAGGGAAGTCTAGAAATTAAAGAAGCTCGGAAATTAGAACATCCATATAACTTTTCAGAGTATTTATTGATTGTTATTATCAAAACTAAAATATTAAAACCGCTAACCGTTATCAATACCGCTGTTTATAAAACTTATAGCGTCTTCAGTAGTGTCACTGCCATGGAGGCTTAAATCCTCACGACCACATTTTAGCAACTAAAATTAAAATAATTTTGACCAATATAAAAATTGGGATTAAAGTTGTTAGGAATTATAGGTACTTTTATATTGGCAACACTGCTCTCTCTCTGCTTTGCAAAAACAATGGCGGATTACTGTTAAGATGTGTAATTGTGTATTAAGGTTTTATAATAATAAATAAGAAGTTAAACATATAAAAGTATTTCTAATTCATTAAAGTAACATGGTAGCAGAGCGCGGTTGAGAAGTTTTCAAAAGTAAAACGTAAATAAGGAATTTTTGCAAATATAAAAAGGTGAACAATGGCGGCTAAGAACAGCGATATAAATATTCCAATTTTCGATGAAGCAGATTATAGTAACTGGAAAATACGAATGCTTAAGTTTCTGCAGTATAAGAAGTGCAAGCATGTTATAATGAGAGCAAAAATTGAAGCCGATGACGACAAGTGGAACGAAAGGGATGTCCAAGCAACAAACTACATTTACGTGCAATAAGTAACAAACAGCTAGAATACATAAGCAAACTCGATACAGCTTACAGCATAATGCAAATGTTTGATGAGATGTACTTAAAAAAGTCTACAGCTTTGCAAATGGTGTGCCGACATAATCTTGAAAATATCAAGTTGAAAAATTATTCTGAAGTATCTTTATTCTTCGATAACTTTGAAAAGGCCGTGAATGAGCTAAAACAAGCAGGGTCAGAGATTTCAGAAACGGAAAAACTAAATTACATGTTAAAAGCACTACCAGAAAGTTACAGCTACATAGGTGATTTAATTGATGTCTTGCCGGAGAAAGAAAAAACAGTTCACTATTTAAAGAGTAAAATAAAACTGAAGAAAACGGAAAATGTGAGTGAAACGCCAAATAATGAGACATCAAATGTTTTTAAAGCAAATGCCAAGCCGTCTGATTATAATTGTTTTGGTTGTGGTAAACCTGGCCACTTAAGAAGAGACTGTCAAGCTGATAATGTAAACCGTGATCAAGGACGCGGATATTTTAATAATAATCGAGGACATGGATATTTTAATAATAATCAAGGACGTGGATATTTTATTAATAATAGAGGACGTGGATATGGTAATAATAATCGAGGACGTGGGTTTTCAAATCAACAAAAAAGTGAAGGTAGAGGACAAAAAAATTATCAAAATAATAATAATGGGAGTCAAGGTAACAGTTTTCATATTGATATTGCAAATAATACTTACACGACAAGTGAAAAAGAAAAGCTAAAGAACGGTAAAAGAGAATGGTTACTTGACAGTGGATGTACAGACCATATTATTAGTACTGATGAGTACTTCGATGCCTGTGAGACATTAAATAAACCTGTCAAAGTAAAAATTGGTGATGGAACAATATTAGAAGCTACAAAAGTTGGTAATATTAAAACTAGTTTCTTAATCTATGGACAAAATCTGAGGTAAACCTGAGAAATGTT
This sequence comes from Druceiella hillmani, assembly GCA_039881145.1. NCBI lineage: Eukaryota > Metazoa > Arthropoda > Insecta > Lepidoptera > Hepialidae > Druceiella > Druceiella hillmani. The sequence continues at coordinate 28,680,697 of JAYKKI010000013.1, read as the reverse complement.
TTCTATGTAAAAGAAATGAAGGCAAATTTATTAAGTTATTCAAAAATCACAGAAAAACATTAAATTGTTTCAAGCGGAAGAGTGTCAAAAATTTACAATTATTATGGAAAGACTATAGCAGTTCCTATTAAGGATGAAAGATTATATAAGATGAAAAGTTACATGAATGAAGAAATATTTCAAGCGAACATGAGTAGAAAGAATATGACAATGAAAGGAAAACTACATTGTACATTGGGTCATATAAGTTTTAATAATTTGAAATTAATGTGTAAAAATGAGTCATTAATTGGAAGGATTACCAAAAGGTATTGAATATGAATATTTAAATGTGCTACATGTATTGAAAATAAAATATATAACTTACCATTTCATAACAATTGACGAAGGACAGAGGCGATATTAGATATTGTACACACAGATTTAAATGGGCCACATCAGACTACTGGATATCATGGAGAAAAATATTTTTTGAGCTTTATAGATGATTATAGCAAGCTGGTTAAAATTTATTGTATCAGATCAAAAGATGAGGTATATGACTACTTTGTGGAATATGTAAAAGGGGTTCAGAACTTAACAGGAAAAATGGTAAGGGAACTGCGATGTGACAATGGAAAAGAGTACATGAATGCAAGAGTTTTTCAGTTTGCAAGAAAGAAAGGAATAATAATAAAACCTTGTCCAGCATATGTTCATGAATTAAATGGAAAAGCAGAGAGATACAACCGTACACTAATGGACATGAGTAGATGTCTTTTATTAGAAGCAAAGATGGAAAGAAGATTTTGGCCAGAAACAATTAAAACCGATACTATTGTGAACAAAACACCATATGAAATATTTTTCAAAAGGAAGCCATCGGTTAAACATTTAAAAACGTATGGAAGTAAAGTTTTTGTGAGAATTCCAAAAGAACGGAGGTCTAAATGGGATAAGAAAGCAGAAGTTGGAATTTTACTTGGTTATACTGATACTGGATATAGAGTATTAATCAACAACAGAGTTATTATTGCTAGACATTGTGACATAATAGAGGAAGATGTTAAATTGCGTGGATTTGAAGATGAGGAAGAAGATAAGATTAAAGATAATATGGAAGGAAGAGAAAAGGGAGACAAACAGACACAGGAGAAAAAGGATACAAATAAATATTTCGGAAGTAATGAAACACATGAAGAAGAAAGTAAAAATGAGATTATAGAAAGAAGATCAAGAAGACAAGTCAAACCTCCACAACGTTTTGATGAGGAATTTGGTTATTATTGTATATACTGTAACTGTTGTGACGCTTCGGCTCCTAGTGATTTTCAGGAGGCGACTACATGTGATGAGGCAACTAATTGGAAAGAAGCAATGAACAGGAAGATGGACAGTTTAGTGAAAAATGATACATGGATCCTAGTAAACAAACCTCCTGAGGACAAAAAGGTAATTGATGTCAAGTGGATATATTTATGAAGAAAATAAATATAAAGCAAGGCTAGTGGAAGAGGTTTTCAACAAACTGACTGTATTGATGATACTTATTCTCCTGTTGCTAAGATGCCAACTCTTAAACTACTATAATCTTATAGTTGTAAAAATTCTTTAATTATTCATCAAATGGATGTTGAAACAGCTTTCTTAAACGGTAAAGTTTTATGTAAAACAACCAAATGGTTATGAAAATGGAACTAATAAAGTATATAAATTAAATAAATCATTATATGGTTTAAAAGAAAGTCCCCGTGCATGGTATGAATGTTTTAACGATTTTTTGACTATTTTAGGTTTTTGCAGAAGTAAATATGATTATTGTTTGTATGTCAAAAAGAACAGCTTAACGGTTTATATATTATTATTTGTTGATGACTTAATCATATGTTGTGAAAATGAAGATGTAATTGCCGATATAAAAACTAAATTGTCTAAACAGTTTAAAATGAAGGACATGGGTAAAGTAAAAAAATATATTGGAATAGAAATTAAATATAACTATAATCAAGATCACATTTTAACTTTAAGTCAAAAATCTTATATTGAGTCTTTATCTAAACGTTATGATATTGAAAGTTCAAAATTGTTTAAAACCCCTATGGAAATAAATTTAAAATTGGAACAATCTGATATTAATGAAGATGTAAAATACCGAAATTTAATTGGTGCACTCTTGTATAATATTAGTTCAGGCACCAGACCAGATATTTGTTACAGTGTAAATTATTTGAGCAGATTTCAAAACTGTTATAATGAGACACATTTTAAATATGCTCTGAGAGTTTTAAAGTATTTGTATTTGACAAGAGATCTTAAATTATCATATTGTAATAATAATTATGCTGATATTTTGGATTGTTATGTGGATGCCTACTGGGCAGGATATATTTTGGACAGAAAGTCTACTACAGGATTTGTTATTACATTATTTGGAAATATCATTTATTGGAAATCAAAGAAACAAGGTAGTGTAACAAAGTCTTCTACATTTGCTGAATATGTTGCGTTATCAGAAGGGGTAACAGAATTAAAATTTCTTATTTGTTTATAGAATTATGTTTTTACTAAAATTTGTATACCAGTTAAAATTTATAAAGATAATTCAGGCGCTGTAGCTATTTCTAAATATGGAAATTTTACAAAGAATTCCAAGCATATTGAAATTCACTATCATTTTATGCATGAGAATGTTAAGCAAGGCAATATTGATGTTGTAAAAATAGAGTCCGAAAATAAAATTGCAGATGTATTTACTAAAGCGTTGGGAAATGTTAAATTCATTAAGCTCAGAGAGATGTTAAATTTAAAAGAGTAAAATTAAGTGTCAAGTTAATAGAGACTATTGTAAGTGTTTATAAAAGTTTGTTGCCAATATAAATGTAAAGAATTATAGATACTTTTATATTGGCAACACTGCTCTCTCTCTACTTTGCAAAAATAATGGCGGATTACTGTTAAGATGTGTAATTGTGTGTTAAGGTTTTATAATAATAAATAAGAAGTTAAACATATAAAAGTATTTCTAATTCATTAAAATAACAAAAGTAAAATATCAATCGACACAGGAAAAAGAGCTTGTTTTGAGAAACTGGTTATCTTGGATTTAATTTAAAAAATAATTAAATTTAATTAACACTTGTTTTTTATTAAAAAAATATTCCAACATCTTGTATTATTTATTTCAATTTTTAAAATTATAACCATGTGTACACATTATTATTTTCTTATTTAAATGCAAATAATAAATATTCTTGTGCCAGCAAACTGCTCAATATCGTGGTGAGCGGTTGATAATATATGCAGACTACATAAGACCTCCGAAAAGATTTTCAGTGTAAGTAGAATTGTGCACCGCAATTAGTGACATGTATATATATTATATATATGTATATATATATATATATATATATATATATATATATATATAGATATATATGTGTGTGTGTTTGTGTATGTACATATATATTACTTTCATACACGATATTTAAGAACAATCAGAAATTTTATGTACATTATTATCCATAATTTAGGGAAAGATTCAAGAATGATTAGGTTATCTCAATGAATCCTAATTTCTTCAAGAAAGAGGTTTGTATTAAACTTATATCTTATTGTCGTTTAGGATAGATCAGTTGACAGTTATTATAAATTAAAAATGTACAACAATTATATTAAATTATGTTACTAAATTTTTATTTTATATATATTTACCTTCGTCGCTATATTAACCCATTAGATCATACGGGAAGTATTCCTTAAGCACAAAATGTTCTTCGATGAAGCCAAAACCAAAGTTTCAGTTATAATGCTCTAAAAAATACGAAACCCTATTAGCATACTTTCGTCCTCTCATTAGCCAGTATGTTTTATGGCATGTAGATAATTATTGAAAAAATATTTTAGTTTATACTTTACGCTTATAATTGTATAGAATTTATTTTTCCATAAATATTAAATTGAGATATATCGCCGTTTGACAAAATTTCTTAGCAATTCTGGAACCTTTTTAAATTAGTGGAACGCTTGGTGTGAACGAAATAATCATATGTGACTCAAACTTGAAGAAAAGGAAAAGAGTTTGATAATTTTGCTTGAAGATGAGGTTGTGCCCGTTAGTGTGATTGGCTTATTTAAAATTCATTTGTTTTAACTGGCACACATCGTTTCACATAATGCAATGAATTTGCCACTTTAACTTTTTGTATTTTTTTGTCCTGTGCTTGACATGAATCAAATGATGAGATCAGATTAGTTTTAGAGAAATAATATAGTCCTTTTAAGAAGTAAAATAATATGAAAATATTTAACTTTGTAATGCCTGTGACATACTCGAATTCTGATTCTACATACAACACTGAAATGACATAAATTAAATTTACCTATTGTTGAACTGGAATATTTTTCAATATTTTTAAAAATGTTTTAATATCTAAATGGTCTTTAAATGTCTTTTAGATTATCTTACATTGTCTTTAATAATGTTTGAATTGATACAATTTATATGACTGCAGTGAAGTATAGCTTGAATGGAGGCGCGTATCAATTAGTGTAGACAAAGGATGGGTACTTTTTGATTTACTAATAATTAATTGAGTAAGTGAAAATATGCATAGTAATTATTAAGCATATAATATGTATATAGTAATTATTATTAATTATTACTTACGAGTGTATGCCTATACTGAAATACACTATAAAAATCACCGCCAATACCCTCAAAAAGGAGCTTCCTTCATTATCCCCCTTCTGACCTTCCCCATGACCTTCCTCATGTATCCGTTAATCTACTTAAACCCCAACTATCATCATTAATAGTAAAAAATAGATACTAAAATTAGGCTATTACATTTATGGAATCTTACATTAAATTGAAACAAGAATTTTATTTACGTCAAATATGAAGGACTTGTGTCTACTAGTCAACCAACATGGTAGCTAGCACCTTCAAGTAAATTACGTTAGTTTTCATTATTTCAGATGAATGTACTTCCTTAAGCATGTTCAAAATTTTCTAGTTAAAACCAACACTTGCTTATGTTAATTACTCTTACAATCTCTACTTGACTACGGAAATTCAATTTACTGTCTAAAAATTAAGAACGTCTTTCAAATTTATTCATCCAATATATCTTAAAAGTATATTTAGTAACTTTATAGTCTTCTTTTCCCAATTGTAAAACCGATTTCAAAAAAATACTTCCGCATCCAATCTCTATAAATTTACAAACAATTGTATGAGCATACCAGAAACTCACCCTCTAAACAGTTTAAAGAGGCATATGAAAAAGTTCTTCCTCTTATAATCTCTTTGATTCCATCACATTAACATTTCCTCAACTACGCCAAATCAAAATTTTGATTTAATCATTTTTTTATTATAGTTTGTGTCCTGTTGTTTTTTTGTTTTTGTTTATATAGTATTTTCTATTTCTCTTTAAAGACGTTATATTCCAATTCGTATTTTTTCTAGTAGGTATATGAATATCTTTTATAGCCTAAAACATTACTAAATTCCCATGTTCAACCAATACAGTGGACTGGAAGAGACTGTCGTATAACACCAAGTATGTGTACAATTTCATGTGTACATTAAAGTTTAAAATAAATTTGTAAATTCGTAACAACTAAATTATATATAGGTTTATACTTTTCAGAGTTTAAATATCGGTCTCTTTGGATGAATTTTACTTTTCATGAGGGAAAAGCTGGAAATTTGTCAAATAATATACTCATTCCTCAATATAACATTATAAATGTATTATATAACTACATAAAATAAAACCAAAACTTTATATTTATTAGGCAATCGCGATAACAATGTTATTCTTTTAGTAACGTAATTGTTTTTCATACAAAATATTGATGTTGTAGAGTACGAGTCTCATATTATAAAGAGAATTCTCTCATTACTTCTCCTAGATGGTGTTATACTTGAATAACGTAATCAAATGAAATAAAAATATTTTATATAGCGTCCTTAACACAGAATAAAATTGTAACAAACCTGTATTGTTAAATAAAAATAAACCATAAATAAGTGTATTATAATTTAATGTGGCTCATTTTGTTCGACTTGTAACTTCTATTACAAACAGTGATCGCGGGGAGAATAAGCAGAGTGAATCAGTGAACCGATTGCCATCGTGAAAATTGCGTATATTTATTGCATGACCGGTGAAATACCGCTGGAAACAGATAATGTGCTGGCGATATTTGTATTATTATCATTCTCATACACAGTTAGTTACATTTTAATGATGATAAATTATTTGTTTCATATTTTCCACTTTAAAGCAAATTGATGAAATAATCAAATATCTACCACATTATTACTACTACTCTGTAGTAACGCACAGTAGTAGTAACGCTGTGGTAGATATTTGATTATTTAATCAATTTGCGTTTAATTACTCACTATTTAAAGTAGCATAGTTGTAATATTGGCAATCCAGTTGTTTTAAGTGCATTTTTTTAGTTATTAATACATTACTTCTCATTTATTACTAACTAAAACTTTATTCATGTAGTAAAGTTGACTAAAGTTGGAGTTGGATTCCAAAAAACGCTGAAGCCAAAAGAAAACATCTTGAAAGGTACCATACAAAAAAATAACTTGTAAAAGATATGATCATTAACATTCCGATTCCCACACCATGTTCAGGACCTCAGGTTCCACCTAGGTCTTTAGGACTAGGTGGACATAAATAAGACATGATGGATCTGCATTATTTAGAAAAAAATGGTAAATTGTTACAAGAACTAGAAAAACTGAAAAAGAAGTGTAATAAGTACCAAAAGAAATATCTAAGAGCTAAAAAAGTCAAGCAATGATTCTCAAGAAAATACATATTCTACGTTATCTAGTTCTATAAAAGATCATTATAATCGATTGAAAACTGTATAAAAAAATAGCTTTTAAATGCATTTTTTAATCAGAAGGCATATCAAAGTCAAAAATGAGCACTGCTATTGTGCGTGAGACTCTGGGCCTTGATCAGCTTAAACCAAAGCAGAATGTTCCTAAGAAAAACATTCTCGTTAAGAAAATAAAATTTTTTTTGATCGCGACTACATGTTTAGAGCTCCAACTCAAAAACGAAAAACTGCAACCTATAAAAAAACAAATATGAAAGCGATACCTACTATAAACAATTAAAAACCTCAGACATGTGAGAAAGATATTCCAGATGATATATTTATATATTCATATTTCATAAAACACCAGCAATTTCACATAAAGCCATCTACATTTGGTGACAGAGAAAATTATCTATGTAAGAAACACACTAATGCGCAGGGCATGGTAAATGCTCTTCACAAAAGAAATATAATTTCTGACCTAAACATGAACAACCTTATAGCAAGCATAGTATATTCAACAGATAAACGAGATTGCATGACTTATAATTAGCTAGACTGCAAGACTAAACAAATGCTGTAACATGAAACACGAAATGATCTTGAGTTAGTTGGATGGCCTCAGTGGATTAGAAAATCGGAAACGATAAAAAATAAGGTAAAAAAGTAAAAACCGAAATAGTTAAAGGAACTGCTGAAAGGGACGAAATTGTTCTCCTCGTCGATTTCAGCGAAAACTATAGTCGCTAATATTTTAAAGAAGTGCTGTCCCACGAATTTTGCCGATCACGGAAGCAAGTAAAAACACATAATCGAGTTATGTACACAAAAACCGAAGGAGAAAATAAAGCAACAGTAATTTTATTTTATACCATCTCTGGAAATAATTCCCTTGTCTTTATTTGGACACACTTTCATCCAATTGTTAGCCATAAAACTGATTATCCTCATACAACAACAATTTATTTTTTCTCCGATGATCCTGCCGGTCAGTCAGATAGATCAGTACCGGTAGGAAGCTAAATTTCCATTCCATATGTGTAAAATTATTCGAAGTCTACAAGTTCGTCCGCGTCACATGGAATTTTTTTTAAAACAACCACGGAAAAGGGGTCACCGATGTTATTCGTGGCTATCACAAACATACCGGGGATGAAAAAGTAGCCATTGGTACCGATATTTCCGATTTAGAAACCGTTTTTCACACCCTAAAAAAGTTAAGCAAGGTCTATCTATATTTGGAGACTAACAATGACGTTAAAAATATCGAAAAAATTCTACCTAAAAACTTAATGTCGCTACGGGATACTACGCAAGTTCATCAATTTTTATATACTCAGGCCAACTGCAATACAAAAACCTTAGTTGATTTCGACAAAGAGGTTTTTGCACTTGCTTTAGTCCATAAAATATATCAGCCAGTTTCTATGCCAGTCACTGACACAATCGGCCACTCTAAAGAAAATATTTTTGAATGGATTGAACGAGGAATAAGTACTAGCAGAAAAAGTTACTACAACATGGTTTATTCCTTATCCTCCAGTTCTGATGAGGTCTCAATTACAAATTTTATTAGACCATAAGTTACTAACATAAAAGAAACGTAGATAATTTAAAAGGAAAACGTTCATCCATCGAAAATTATCAGACGATGTTTATGTTTTAGTTAAAATTTCTTCCGTTAAAGACAAACATTATACCCACCTTGTCGTCGCTAAAAGGGAAGTCAAATTGTTCCTAATTCTAAAATGATAAAGAAAGGGAAACAAGCATACCGCGATTTTGATAAACCGTTGAACATTTTTGAAAAATAACATTGATTTAAATGAGCATAATATAATTTTTAAGATGTTGATTTATTTTAGTTAATTAGTTTCTATGCAGCTCATTCAAAGTAACTATTGCGCTGAAACTTTCAAAGAGTTTTTTTTCTTTTGAAGTACCGTTATTACGTTAACTTGATGTTATATGTGTTACTTCATACTGCGTTAAGTAAATAAAAGTTAATTTGTTATTTTATTTGCTAATTTACTTTATGAAAGTACAGAGTGCTCTAAGAAAGATACAGCTCTAAGAAAGATAAAGATACTTTAAAAAGTTTGAAGTTTTTAAATAAGACTTTGTTAACGCAATGACCTAAACTAAAAAAAAACATATTTAATTTAACTGATTATTACTCTTATTTAACTTTATGAGAGAACAATATAAGTATACGAATTTTAAAAGAGCCCTATTAATGAGCTTAATTTTATAATTTAAATCTCTTACTTAACTACTTTTCCGAGCAAAGCACCTAGCGAAAGGAAAAGCATATCACGTACCACTTCTATTATCCTCCATCCTCCTTAGGAAGTGTGATATCCCCCTGTGACGTCTTTTTTTGTCCGGCAGCGGCTCAACTTGGGATAAAAAGAAAATTTCATCAATCATGAGTATGAAACTCGGGATGGCAGTGCGGAGTTTGCATAGGAGTTTGTTGGATTTATTCCTATTATCACTGCGCAGGGTTTGGTTTGTTTAAAGATGTAAAGGGGAGCAGATAAGAGTTAGAATACATTTCAGATAAGATATAGAATATATTTCATATATAAAAATTACTAGAGAATTAAATAATGGTACGGAAGACAATTTATATTGGCAAACGTAATATTTAAAAAAATGTCGCAATAATGTATTTAAAATTTCAAAGCTTTTGAAAAATCTTATTACCCCAGCCCCACCGACACACACATATGTCAATTGCCATCATATTCGCTCATGATCTGGACATATTCACATTATGTGTTCTAAAATATACAAACTATATATAAGACAGCACAACACGCATCGATTCTGAATCTTTGCCGTATAACAAGAGCACCTTCACTAAGCTCAGCCAGTGTTAACCCAAACTTGGGGTAATTTAGCTTAACATAACTATCGAACGCCCACCCAATAACCACAACCGCGCACACACTCCGCGACCATGTCTACACACAGACCGAATGATGCATTAGCTGAAATGTATACAGCCCCGTTCTGACGTGACATTGACACATAACACATATGCCGAGCGATTGTGCGGTGTATAACGGAACTAGCAATTCCCGTATTTTGTTGGGGAAGAGCAATATGCAGTCTGTAGCCATTTGCTTAATGCGTACCATGAAGTAATAATGTCGTCGGTAAAAATGTATATGTAAGAATATTTTAACAATGTATTTTCTCTCGATATTATTTGAGGTTAAAAAGGAAAATTCTATAGCAATAAAGTAATATAAGCAAAAAAAAATTAAATATATTTTCGTGAAATCTTATTACGTTTTCATGTCCCGGATGAGAAAAACTCAACTCATAGTCATGCAAAAAAGAGGCAGTGGGGAGGTTGTGGAGACGTGTTTTAAGAGGAGAAATTTACCCCGAGAGTTAATGAATGCCTTGGAAATTATCACATCGTAATCATACACTTGCCATTGTCCAATTTTATACAATCACACAATTATAGACACACGGGTGCGTACATGCATCCGTACGCATGTGAGTAAAAACGACCTATTTTTTGAGTTGTGATATGCTTAACACATGGAGATAAAATGAGACTTGAAAATTTCCGGCAACAGATGTCATTTCATAAAAATATTTTTACGGATGAGGCCAATAAAACACTCGATTTTTTTTTATTGACTATGTCTTGCGATCAGCATCGATTTAAAGAAAGAGCTTTTTATCCATTGATAAAATCTAACAAAATATTTATATAACTTTCATTACTACCTATGTAGTTATGAAAATAATAAGAAAATAATATTCAGTCTGTATACCGAACGCAAGCTATTGTAAAATAAAAAATTCTTCAGCTGTGAATTTATTCAAAAACACACTCAATAATTTAACCAGTTTTATCGTATTTAATTTTTATACTTTTCGTGTATTTCTTTCACGCTCTGTAAGTTTTATTATATTCTTTCCTTATATTGTGAAAAAAACTTGACTTCCGTTAAATTAGCAGGGTCATCATATGTAAAAATTTGTTTATTAGTTTTTTTGTTACCCAACAATTCCGTAATTAAGTGACGAATTGCTTCCAAATGCTGAAGCCCTGCTTTCGTAAAATACAAATGTAATAAAACGTGTTTTTCGAAGAATTTTACTTAACCAGGTCTATTGAAATCAACATAAAGTTTACTGAAAAATTAACCCGCGAAATAGATTTACACTTGTATTTCGCGAAGTAACGTAATACATGTAGAACAAAATTCGGTTTATTCAGTAACATGTATATAAATGATATAACGTGTACATTAAATCTACTGCGTGCATGTGTTGATATAAGAGATATATTAATTAAAATATATTAATTATAATTATCAAATATGTCTATATCAGAAACTTGTGTGACATCGAGTAAAAAATAAAATACTTTATTAAAGTCGGGTGTCAGTTTCGTCTGTTTGCTTCAGCAATACGGAAAAACTGCTGGGTCAGTTTGAATGGAACTTTAACTCCTATAATTCTAAAGATTTCTACACAAATTTAGCTTGCTTTTGTTTTGATAAAATATTACGTAATAAATATAAATAAAATTACTAGTACTAACACAACAACAAAGTGCGTGCACTTTAGAATTGTCGAATAGGAATTATCAAGCCTGTTACGGCGATTGGGCTTGAAATTGAAATTTCATAATAAGTTAATGTTTTCCTAGTTAGAGGTACGTTTGAAATTCAAACGTAATTGTTGAAGAGAAATTCCTCCCCATTGTATATCCTTCCTCATCATAAATTTACGCAAACGAAGATAGCTTGCTATAAATACATACATAAAACGAAGCAAAGTTTTCAGCATACGACGTCGTAACAACACTTTTTCATAAACCTCAACTGAGTGTCGTAACATTATCATAGAGATCGCGAATAATGTCGGAAAAATATACGGTAGTGTAGTTCACAGAGCATATAATATAATGTGTAGTTCATTTGATATCGTATATCCTTTTTCGTTATCGTAATATGCGAAAACGCTCTATACCGTTTTGATTAAGACTTAGATCTAATGATATAAAAGATTTGTGTTATCAATTTGTGGTCGAACCCGTTTTAATTCCATTGTACTATTATCAATATACGTGTACATTCATGTGACTGATAAAAGTTGTAAGAACGTGTTAAATATGAATAGATCTCACACTACGATGCTTCCATACATATTTAGGTGCATATTGAACGTTAAGGTACATATTGAACGTTAAAGATCACATAGTACATATTAAACGTTAAAGGTGCATATTGAACTTTAAAGATCACATAGTACATATTGAACGTTAAAGGTGCATATTGAACGTTAAAGATCACATAGTACATATTGAACGTTAAAGGTGCATATTGAACGTTAAAGACCACATAGTACATATTGAACGTTAAAGGTGAATATTGAACGTTAAAGGTGCATATTGAACATTAATGGTGCATATTGAACATTAAAGGTGCATATTGAACGTTAAAGGTGCATATTGAACGTTAAAGATCACATATTTAGGTGCATATTGAACGTTAAAGATCACAAAGTACTCCTTTTAAACTGTGTAAACATTGATATTATTTTTCACCGTGGAAATATGTTGCAAGGCATAACTTCCGCAGGCGTGAAAATATAGTGAGTTACTTCAAAAACTATAGGTAAGATTTTAAATCATCGCCACTCTATAGAAAATAATTAAAACACATGTAAAATATTTTGTCAATTTTAAAGTTCGGAATTATAGAAGACATGTAGTTTTGTAGATATTTCAAACAATATTTATAAAACTACGTTACATAAAATTTTGAAAAAATTATTGAAGTTTCGTTATAATATGCCATGTCAGTCCATATTCCACGAAACATATGAAATAAAAAAACTAAAACTTAATTTGATACCCATAATATTTTCTTTCAAATATTCTTTTTTTTAATTTTTGACTGTTTTTATACATGAGAGTTATTATTGTATCTGAAAAAATGACTGCTGCCGGCTAAAGCATTTTCTGGAAACTAACGGACACCCATAGTAATCTTATAAGATTTAAATTTTTTTTTGAGAGTGGAATCCCACAAAACTCGGTAAGTATATAAAGCAGATCGTACCATTCCCCTCATCGCAATAATGTTGATTGTATACATTGCAATGACATTATGAAATCATCTAGAAAATATTTTAAGATCATTTAGATTTTAAGGCATCTTTAAGAATGGCGGTATAAATTCTTGCCGAAGATTGGTGGTAGAATTTCTAGGCAAAATACCGAAAATAGTCAGCAAAGACTGGAAAATGGAAAAAGGACGAAAATTAATTTTCCCATTTCTGTGTTAAAACACATCTAATCATCATTTGAGTGCACCACAGGAAATATATGGGTCCACGTTTTCATATTAGTTTACTCCTTCAAATGGTTGTATCACATAAGTTGAAAAATATGCAAGAAAATAATTTAACAAATTGTAATTAGAATTTATATCGTTTTCCTTCTCGCATGAACCTCGCTAATTATTTTTCATATTTTTCGGCTAAAACTAATTCAGTCTCATTGTTTGATTGTGATGAATAAATGTCAAATATTATTTCAATCTAAGTGCACAAAGTTCCAATTTTTAATGGTATAAATTTGTATATTTCTCTCCGTTTTTAAGATTCCGTAATCTTATATAGAAATAACCTGTTAAGTACGAGTAGAACGTATACTACAAAGGTTCCGCATACAAACACATTAACCGTTTAATGGTAGTTCTATTATTCAATTTATTTACGAGTATATTGATTGTAATTGTCATTATTTAAAATTAAGGTATAGTATACCTTTAACAGACTGAAGAATATTATTTCTAGACCTATGTTTCTTTAATTTATTAAAATAATTTGACCAAAATAATTTCGTATTACAGTACTCACTAAATACCCTTATCCCGTTTTTTCACATTTTCAACAAACATAGTTAAAAGGCTGGGGAAGAAAGCACACAGCAAATCATTTTGCAGGCTCATATCATGCAAAGAAGTAGCTTGCAAAAAAATATGTCTCAAAGAAAGAGGTCACAAGGAAGTGGCAGTGTATAAATATTATTATACAACTTTTTAAATTTAATTTTAAAAGCCCCTCACAATGACGCTGTGCATAATGGGATCCGTAGAAAAAACATGTTTCATGCCTAACTTTTATTTATGGGGAAGTGGTTAAAATAAAATATTTTATAATATAGTATTATTTCTATTCTATTTAAATTCTTTACCACGACCCAGGTTTCGTTGTATTACATCTTCAGGTGGACTATTAGCAAATATCTTTGCTAATTGCCCACCTGAAGATGTTATAATACAACGAAACCTAGGTCACGGTAAAGAATTTAAATAAATTAGTAATAATACTACATCACATAGTTTCATTTTTCATAATGAATTTCTACAAAATGAACGCCAAATATTTCAATATTTTTTAAATTTATTTCAACATAATTCGCCTTCATTTTCCTGTATAATTTCATTGCAATTGGTTTTAAACTGGTAGGTTCATGATACTGTCACCTGCGGACCGACAAATAAACGTAATCAAATTAAATAGATTCGTTTTCTGCCACTAGGCATCATAACTTTAAAAATAAGAAAAATTTTCACAGTTCAACTTAAATAATTTCAAAGTCGTATTCTTGCCAAATAGAGAGGTGAATATTAATTTTTTCAAACGCCCTAAGCACGTAAGTACTGCGCAAGAAACAAGTAGCATTTTAGAAGAAAAATATATATATAGTTTTATTAGAAACCCTTATTAAATTCTGTTAAATTTTACCTAAACAATCCTTATAAAAAAATAGTGAAAATTTATAAAAATAATAAAAGTTACAAAATTTTGAATTTTTCTTTCTTTTTCATACCTCATGCGAGACATATCCTTTTTTAACACTTTGATGAATATACAGGCTTCTTCTTCCTACATTTAGTTGTTTGTGTTATGATTGATTTTTCTGCTAAACATTTTTTTCTCGTTTCACATATTTTTCGTAAAGGGTATACTGACAGGGTAGCAAAATATTTAATACTTCCAATTTGACAATATCCATCCGTTTGTCACAATCTCACAGGTTTTATAGTTTTAGACTTATACGCATAACTTTTTTGAGCAGATGCTCCTTACGTAGACCCTAATTAATACGTAGCAATATCATATATCTTTAATTTACGTCCCTGTATTTGCAATGTCGGATAATTTTTTTTAATTTTTTTGTAATTTTTTTTAAACGAATACGAGATATTTTTTTAATTTTTAAGCTCCACTTTTGAAAAATTAACGTTTACAGTAAAGAGCAAGGATTGTTTCTAACTCATCAAGCTGAAAATCTAGAAATGTTCTAAATTTAGTGTGTCTATCTAGTTTTGCAGATTTATGGCATATATATATATATATATATATATATATATATATATATATATATGGCTTCAAATTAAACTACCTACTTTCAAATTAAACAAGAAACATAAACGCCCATTATCCTTAAGAATTCCTATCTGATATACAATACCGTTTGTTAAATTGTTAATTTTCGTTTATATATAATAATAAATTAACGTATGCTGAAAGTTGGTTGTAATTTTTAAAACTGTTTTATTTTATATTGGAGGACCAAATCAAGAATTTAAATCACTATTTGTTTTTGAAGAATTTAAATCAATATAAACTACACAAAGAGTATTCATAAGAAATACGCTTGATATAATTTCGCAATTCTTCTTCGAAAATGACTTTAGAATGACCTTTATTTCTATTTCTCATACAAGAACTTCTCTGCTGGTTTGAATACAACATTGTACATGGCACTTAGAAAAATACAAAATGCATTGACTTTAAATAATTAGTTGTCTCTTTCCAACTAATTATGAGTCTAATTCACTTTCCAACTTATCCTTAGGATTTGAAAATTACTTTCAATCGAAATAATTATAAAATATTGAGAAAATTAGTACCGTTGTATTAGAATTAAGAAGTCATTAGTTTTTCCAGCAATTCAAAAAAAAAGTCAGAATTTATAAAATCGAAATAAAAATAATTAAAAATATTTTAAGTACGAACGCAATTCGCACAACGAAGGTTTCGTACCCATTTAGATGCGAAAAATTTAAGGGTACTTGGTTTTCTTTTAAACAATTTATAAAAACAGTATATAATTCACAAATGTAAGACAAGTAACTTAACCGACCATATTATTTTAATTTATAAGCACAAATTTACTTACGTCATTTATTTTCTAGCCTTCTTATCATTAAATGCAATCGTAGAAAAATAAAGGGCAATGAAACATTCTGAAAAGAAAATTTCTTACCTAATTTGAAAATGTGTTTCCCTGAGAAAATACAAAGATTTAGAAGTCATAATTTGGTGTAATTTAACAAAATTGAACGATAATTCAAACTAATATTTAACTTTTAAGCTTATAAATCATTGATGGTTTACTGAAAACCAAGCATGGCAAATTAATGATAGAAATCTGGAAAAATAATGAGAAAAATCTTCCGCGGGCTTTTATTTACATTTAATTCACAGGTTTGCCATATTAAAGATTTACTATCGAAGAAACAAAAAACGATTTCTAAAATTCTAAAATACTCTGTTACAAAGACGATCGATTGTTGTTTTGTAAGCTAAATAATATCAAGATTCTTATCAAAACAATCTAGTAAAGCAAAATAACGAAAATAGTTAATAATATGGAAGAGAGGAAACTTATGTGTGATTTATTCAAGAATTCTGTACACGTATTTTTTTAAGATTTGTTTAAATTTGAAGCGAATTGAATTAAAATTTCTCGGTCATGTTGCAAAACAGTAGAAAAATGCAATTTTAAAAAGACATCTTTAAAAAGTTACATCTCATTTTTGATATAAAACTATAAATTTTCCAAGAGTTTTTTTCAATATCCTTTTTTTTTAATATACACTTAAAAAAAATCATTATATTTTATTTTTCAGTTTGAACTAGCATTTGCAGTCAAAATCTGAAATGTTATTTTTGGATCTTCTGGAGTGATATTGTTCCGTACATCAATTTTTTATTACGATAAAAATATGAATAACTTTGTTAACTAGATGATGGCAAGAGCAAGCATTTATGTGCTATTTATTTGATTCTGAAGTACTCCCGAAGTTTATTTGATTCTGAAGTACTTCTGAAGTACTCCCGAATCCGAATAATAATCTTCATTATGTCATACGAAAGGAATAAATAGAAATACAGAAACAGCCAATAATAAGATACTGTTGACATACAAAGTATATTTGTTTTGCTGAAAAACAAAGTTACGGCTTATTGACTCACGTAGAGTAATAAGCAAAAACTTAGTTGGTATTTTTCTTCACTCATACTCCCTTTATGTGCGTATTATGTATGTACATGCAACCTGATATCGCATGTGCAGTGTGTGTGTGTGTGTATCTGCACATACATGGTATGTATATATACGTGTGTGTATATGTGTATTTGATTCAGGACCATATAATAATTTGTTATTACGTAAATAAAGTTCACGGGTATCCTTCGTTCGATGTGAATTCGTTTTTGCATTTTATCAAATGCAATTGACAATTATGTCAATTTCATCCCAATATATCACAACGTGAATACAAAGAGTGTACTCTGTTATCATTATGTTCCTGTAATTAAAACGCCACCTAGAAAATTTACCAATCGATTTTTGATTGTCATATAGCATATAACTTTCTCTGCTTTTCGCCGTACTCATTTTAGAGCTCTTCGAATCCACTTAACCCTTAGCAGGCGAAGAAAAGAATAACCTTAGAAATGTGTTAATCCAATTCAAATAAAAACAATAATAAATATTCTTAATCAACGCGCAGCTAAAGGACAATAATTTTACTTGAATATTTCGTAGTACGAAACATTGAAGTGATAGGAAAAACAAAATTTAGAATTATTCAAAAAAGTAACTAATTTGTAAAACCTCGCCAAGGGTTCTTTAATAAAATATAGCTGGGAAACGTCCAAACATAATGTTGAATTGGACTTAAAACCATCTATGAGAAAACAATATAAAAAATCTGATAAAATGTCTAGATCTAGATATTTCCTTCAATATAATTTTTAATTAATTAAATAATAAGTATTTAACATAAAAAATATGAGAATCTTTATCCATGGCAGTTTTTTCTCCATAAAAATAATTAGAGTTGTTTTTCTTATATAAATATTTCAAATAATTACAAGTAAAAATATTCTATTTGAATAAACTTAATTTTACTTATAACAAAAAAATATGTTTTTTAATCGTGCGTTACTATTTGATATTTAAATGCAAAGTGGAAATCTGCACCGTAAACCTTAGATACAATGATATTACAAAAGGTATCAAAGTTAGGTAAACATACAAACTTATCTCGCGCAAAGAATTAGTATTCTTTCCGTAATATATTTCGCAAAATTCAGTAAATGTTAAAAAACAAGTTCAGTTCTGAATTTCAAAAAGTCTATCAATATCCAAGATTATGATGGAAGAAGAGAAAATAATTTACCTTCAAATTCACTGTCTTGTGTTCGAATAAGTATATGGTAGAAACGTTTCAAAATTAAACCGTGTTTAGCAAAGTTCATTATAAGGATATACATAGGCGGATTCAAAGGAGGTGGCACGGGGCACGTGCAACCCCCCCCCTCCCAGAAGTCCCAGAAAAATCAATCTATTTGGTTTAGTTCTCGCAAGTTACAAAATAATATACGTAAAATTCCATACAAATATTTTTTTAACAATGAAAAGTGCGTTTGCGTGAGCGAAATTATAGAATAAATAATACCGGTACTGGTACCCATAGCTACTAAGTATATAGTTTACAGTTTTGAGTTGCACGCGTCGGTTTTTTTCCCGCCAATTTACTTCAAATGTTTATGACGGGTGCGCGGGAGGGCGGAAACTGGGCGCGTGGTTAGCTAGATGATAAATATGTAATTATTGTCCTCACTCGACGGCGACAGCATTGCACGTGCACGCATTTTATTATTAATTTGATTAAATTGTATTCGGCTTACGTATTTTATCATCACAGTGATCGTATATAGTCAAATGACTTATATTATAATGAATGACAATGACAGGAAAAGACAGAAGAGCATAAGTGCGTTTTTATTTACAAAAAAACGAAAAACTGATTTGCAGAGAATGAAATTCGTCAGCCCGCGCGACCTTGGCAGTCAACTATTGTTGGTGATGTGTTTCCATGTCCATCCTCACTGACGGCAACTATATTAGCTTCCGCTAGTTTTTCCAGGAACGTGATATAGGTACGTATCGCTTATCGATTACTCATAACTCCGAATTGATTAAACATTTAGGCTGGCATTCGGAGACAAATTTGAATTTTATTTCAATATCCGTATTCCCGAATTACTATTCATTTATTTACATATCTTTCTACACTACAGGGAAAAAAACATAACAAAAATTTCTTTGGTTTCTATTATAAATGTGGTACGAACAGCTTCCATAAAAATTCTTAGAGATGAAAAATGAAAAAAATTAGTTGTTTATATAATTTTTATCGGTTAGAAAAGGAAAATTTGACGTTAACCACAATAAAATTTACCATACATCACGATACAATTTTGCTTATTTTCATACATAAGAATTTTATAATCGGATTTAAGCAAAAAATGTATAATTACAACGTACAGTGTTGTAAATTTCTCAAATAAAATGTTATCCTGTTGCCCACTAATTTTCACTGTGGCTATTTAAACTTTAACGCCGATAAGTTCGGGTATCACTCCGATACATGCACTCGAAAGAGATGACGTATTTGTTGGGCCTCTTCGGCTTTTTCCTACCGTTGTCAACCCGAATTAACTGATATCGTGTCGTTTTTTGTAACTACTGTATATTGCTATAGACTTTTTCACTTTCTATGAATTATTCAATAATCAGTTTACGCATATTTAAATATATATTAAATGATGAGAGCGTTTTCAAATAACTATTAATAAATATTTGTTTCTGTTGCAAGGGATATAGCATCAGAACAGTGAGGTTAGATAATATTATTGTGGAGTCATAAATGTAGTAATGTTTTTCATATTTTGTAATTAATTTTTATTTTTATGTAATAAAAAATTTACATCTGCACTGTTATTGTAATTAATTTTTATCTATATATATATATATATATATATATATATATATATATATATATATATATATATATATATAATAAATATTTACAAAAGATATATAGATTTGTGTTTTTAAAATTATTTGTCCCATTCTTATTAATCCAGAAAGATGTACATAAAGTCAATTTAATTTCTTAATTTAATTATAATAATGCAGACTAAAAAAATTCTGATAATAAAAAATCATACCGTTTAATAAAGATTAAAGATTAATTATATAATTCGATTAAATTTAGAAAAATTGTATTATTACAGAGCAAAATAAATTTTACCATGGTACCATTATATTTTTTATTAAGCTTATGCTATAAATTTTATTTGGCTACTGTTTCGCACTATGGTAATTTTTATCAGGGTCCTCTATAAATTTTATTATAATTTTCTTTCCGTGTATGTAAGTTAACGCATGTGTTATGATAATTTATTTGTGTTAACCGTAACTTATTTAGTTTTATTTTATATTTACAGATAAACTACTTAACAACAAGGACGTTACAAGTATTCTTACCGATGAAGAAAAATATCAATGGTTGAAAAATATTTGGCAACCTACAACAGACTTTAAGTTTCCACAGGTATGAGACAAACCGGTTTTTTCAAATGAACTGGCTAAAGGTACATGAATGGCTTGCAAACAGCAAAATTGCCGATGGCGGATTGTGTAAGATGTGTATTATTTTTGGACTGTGTGAAGCGGGCACGAATGATGTAAAGCTAGGGAAGTTAATGACGGAACCGGTGAAAACATTTAACAAAGGTATTGAAATACTAACGCATCATGGGAACACGAAATACCACCAAATTATATGGTAGTATTTAAAAATTGTTGATGATAATGGAGGGAAAGTCGATGGATGTTGTAGCCCAAGTGAGATCTCAAGAAAGAAAAATAATTGAAGAGAATCGCAAAAAAACTTGTATACATTATAAAAACCGTTATATTATGTGGAATGCAAAATATACCATTAAGAGGACATAGGGATGACGGTTATTTAGAATCAGATAGTTCTCTTGGAAAAGGTAATTTTCGAGCGCTATTGAAATTCAGAATCGACGCCGGGGACGAGATACTGCGTGATCACGTTAGAGATTGTGCTAAAAATGCTTCTTACATTAGCAAGTTAACACAAAATGATTTGGTCGAGTGATGCGGGGAGTTAATCGCAAACAAAATAGTGAACAAAATTAAAAAATCCAAATATTTTACTATTACAGTAGATGAGACCACAGATGTTTCTATTAGTGAGCAACTGTCCATTTATGTTCGTTATTTTGATGTTGATACGATTGAAATTCAAGAATACTTTTTGAAGAAATTTGTTGAAGTTGTGCATCTTTCTGGTGAAAATTCTCCTCATCATATTTGGAGACGTTAGAAAACTTGCATTTACATATTTCGTTATGCCGAGGTCAAGAATATTATGGAGTAGCCAATATGAGTGGTAAAATAAAAGATGTTCATCCATATGTGTCCAATATTCAGCCTTTAGCTTTTTACACACACTGTGTAAGTCACCGACTCAACTTAGCCATTAGTACAGCTTGCACTGTGCCTAGCATAAGAAATCCTTTGGGGGTTATTTCGACCGTTGCAATCTTTTTCCGTGAGTAACTTGGACGAATTAATATAATCTAAGAAAAAATGCAAGCTAATTTGCCTAAGGAAAAACAAAACATACTAAAGAAAATATATGAGACGAGATGGGTGGAAAGACATGAAGCAGTTCTAACATTTTTGGACGTTTTCCCGTGTCTTTCTGCAATTTTGCAAAAAAATGACCGATGAAGGGGATAAACGTGCTACAAATGCATTTTCATTGCTGCAAGCTGTAATCTCGCCGGAATTCCTTGTAACCTTGGTCATCCTCGCTGATATCTTAGGAATCACTCTCTCTTTATCTCGGTCCTTACAAGCCATTGACATACTTTCCAAGAAATTGACATACTTTCAGCTATGTAGCTTGTTGAAATGACTACAGCCAGCATCCAAAAGCAACGTGATACTTGAAAAGCTTTTTGATAAAGTTGAAGATCTGGCAAATGAAATAGGAACAGAAATAACTGTATGCAGAGTAACCAACCGTCAATCCAACAGATCTAACATTCAGGTTCGGTCTGCTAAAGAGTATTACCGATTGTCGGTATACATTCCTTTTCTGGATTATTTATTGAACGAAATGTCCTCTAGATTTCCCGAAACTCAGCTGCAGAGAATCGGACAGTTACAAAATTTACTGTCGCTTAAATTTAGTAACGAAAATATAGAGCATGTTATTCAAGATGCTTTATTATATAAAATGACCTTCCCTGTTTCTTATATTTGAAGGGTGAACTAGAAATTTGGCAACAGATGAGAGAAAATTTGCCAAAGTCTCAAGCGGAGGCCTATAAAAGAGCAACGGCGTTGCCAAAGATAAGAACCCTGTGTCAATTGTTGTGTACGTTTCCCGTAACAACTAGCACTGCGGAGCAATCTTTCTCCACTCTGCGACGACTCAAAATATATTTTCGTAGCAGGATGACAGAAGATCATTTAAATGGACTGGCTTTAATGCATATTCATAAAGACATTGCATCATCGATGAACGTTGATAAAGTATTGGATATATTTAGCAGGAAACATAAAATAAAACTTTCATTTAAGTATTTGTAACTTTTTCATTAAAATACGGGTAAATAATAGAAAGGATATTATTTCTAATGTCTTTATTTGCAATTAATTTAAAGAACTTATGAGGACACTCGTTTCCAACTTGGTTGTGCCCCCCCAGAAAAAAATTCTGGATCCGCCCTTGAGGATATATAAAAAGAGTTATATTCATTATAATATTATGTCGCTGGCAAAACCTAAATGCGGATATTGACAAGTATATTAGCTATTTTTGTGAAAATGATAAAAAGAAAATTAAATGGTTAACAAATTTTCGAATTAAAAATACCAATGTTATTCATATAAAATGTATCAGTATCAGATTTAAAAATAATTTTATAGTAATGATCGTACTATTTGCAAAAAATTTATTGGATGATTATCAAAAATGTATAGGAGATTCAAATGTATTTAACTCAATGTGATATTAATAAAAACTTCTACATATTCAAAAAATGGAAGATGAAACATTCAAATTAGTTGGGTAGAACTGTCTTCCAAATCATTCAAAGTTTTCAAAATAAGGGTAGAGATGATTTATCAGTCTGTAAAGAGATTTAGATAGTTGGCAAATTCCAGTAGAGAACATTAATTTATAAGCCTAGTTATTTATGCAACTCTGAAATCATGATACCAAAAAGGCAAATTTCATAATAGTTATTACGATCGAGTAACAGATGAGCGTATATGGTTCTGATTACTATGTCGATTAATTCCGATAAGAATGATTATATAAGTGGTAGTAGTGTTACAAATTTATTAAAGGAAAATAAATTTACTGAGCAGGGATGTCTGCGATAGCTCAATACGTAAATAATTACACTTTTCATTTTAATACATTTTTAATGATATATAATTATGACCCCTGATACTGAATTAATGTTTTTGATACCAAATAGAAAACTTCTTTCCTTTACTAAAAGGTTTTTTTTATTAAATGCTTGACGTGCCTACAACTTTAGTCATGTGGCTTTTTTATTTAACTTAATAGATTACTTAAAGTATGAACATAATTAATCAAGGATTTAGCATTAAGATTGTGGCCATATGAAACATAATGGAAAACATGGACATCGCCTCATTTGCTCTTCGGCCAGGATTTCGCTTACGATGAGCTACTCTTCGCAGTCAGTTCACTAAACAAATGGAAATCTGCCGTTCCTGATGAGGTCTTCACTGAGTTCATTACAATCCTTGGCCAACTGGCTCTAAGAACCTTTTGAGGCTCATCAATCTAACATGGCATACTAGAGGGCCTCAGAAACATAATGAAAAACATGGATATCGTTTAAAATCGCATAAAAAAATCGCATATGCTTGTTGAAAGGAGACGGCTATCTGACTATATCCAAGCACATACGTTCAACTAAGAAGAGAATTATTATTATTTTCTTCGGTCATTGTGGTATTATTAAAGTAATCCCTTAGGAAAGTCAATAGAGCATAGTAAACTTCCATATTTTATCCTGTTTATTACCTCTATTAAGTACGCTAAGCGAATTGTGTGTTGTTGCGAGAATTTCTGGAATCAAAAGACGTAATTAGTAACTGTCAAGCAGGATTCCGTAAACATATATTCACTATGAACCAGATAGGAAACTCGCTGGCAATCAACCTGAGCTATAGAGATTTCCGTCTCAGGCAAGTTCCTCTGTTGAAATGTGTCAGAATTAGCCTTGATACCAAGCTATCCTGGACTCTCACATTACAAACGTAGCTGAGAAAGCTCAAAGACGTATGAATCTCTTGAAAAAGCTTGCGGCTACCAAGTGGGGAGCTACGCAGGATGCACTATCCACAGTGTGTAAAACATATATGCGTCCAGCCCTTGACTATGGTAGTGAAATAGTCACATTGAGAAGTAAGCCCAGTCTTTCCAAATATAATGTCGTTCAGAACAGTGCCTGTAAACTAATAACTGGTAGGACAGTTTAAACGCCTATAACAGCAATGTAATTCCAATCTGGTATTGAACTTCTGAATAGTCGTAGGGACAAATTCACTCCGAAGTTCTGGGAAAGGGCGAAGCGAGTGGATAGAAATTACTGAAGCAGGTATAAAAATCAACCCAACGACTGAAAACCCAGACCACACCTTTTACACACGCTGACTCCCTAATTAATAACTGCCAGCTCTCAGTGCTGAATGATCACCGTACCCCTATATAATTTTACACCACAATTGTACAAGAAAAACATTATACTATAGAAAATAGCTGCCATCCCTGAGGAACTCAAATCATGTGCTCGGAGACCATCTACTTCAGATATCCTTCGAGTGAATGGCTCCATATTTACACAGATGGTTCGCCTGAAACAAAAGTAACTGAAGCAGGATGGTTCTGCTACCTGTTTGAAGATTCACTAGCAGTGGCTATTTGACTACACGAAACGTTTCGTCAATTGTAACTTTTCCCCATCCCAAAGCTCGCTTTTGAATATTGAAATAATTTGAAAACTAAATTTAAAGTATATTAACACTCATAATGAACAATATAATTAAAGAATCATCAGCCATTAATTGCTTAAATATCTAAATACTTTTTGTTGTTATTACTTTCAATATTTTTGAAAAAAAACATAAAAATCTATAAAAAAGGAATTAGTTACGGGATGCACTTGCACGCACAGTATTTTGTACTCACTTATATTTATATATGAAAGTTTAAACTAGTGACATGTTCATATGTACCCAAATAATTTTTAGATCATTAAAAATATTCATGAATTAAAGTTGAAAAAAAATAGATTTCTGTTACCTCTGGAAACATTTTTATCATCAAAAAAGTATGTAATATGGGCTCCTTGCTTTATTAAGAAACTGTAATGGTGTTATTTTCTAAACGACAGAAAAATTGTAAGTAATTTTGCTAAAAATTATTTTTGCTGCAGAAAAGTCCCAACATGTTACTATAACTTCAATACGCAGATAGAATACAAGTTTTATCATCAACATTAGCTGGAAGATATCCACTACTAAACATAGTTAAACATAGCATCTTGCGTCTTACATTTCCACAGGGATCAGTCCCGTACCGCTGGCATCTAGCAGCAAACATTCTACTGCTTTGAAAAATCTCAACAGTGGTAAACAAGGTTCGGTCATAAAAAGGTCTTTTTTATAACTACTTTACTCCCATAGAAAGCTGATAAAAACCTTTGCAAAGAAATTGTCCTATGTATGTAAAATTATAGATTATTGTCGCTATTCACTATATGAATGAAATAAAAGTAAAATTATCTCTCCAAATTCGAAAATCATCACGACAAAAATAATAGATCAACTCGTTCATAATCCGTTTTCTTCATGTGACAGGCTAGATAAATGAAAACATTTACAGACTCGGAGTGGAGGAATTTGGTACGTGAATTAGCACCCCACAACGAGTACGCAAATACTGAATTAAGGTCAGGAACGTGGCCGCCTTGTAATGAATTCAAAATGAAAGGAAAGAGGAGGAAACAGCAGTAAAATTTCCGTCAACGGAATTTTATTTAGCTCAAGCGAGCTGGACTTCGAGGGGAATAAGCAAAAGTTTATATTAACTGGAGCGAGTTTTGTTGCAGTCTGTGCTATTTTCTGAGCAAGATATTTTATTTTCTGTGTACACAACCGTAATTTTATTGCTGTTTGTTTATAATATTTATACCTACAGTGTTGTGGATAAAGCTCTAATTGAATAAAAATAATTGTTAATATATTTGGCACGCCGTACACGTGCAAATCTTATTGATATGAATACATAAAATACTATTATTAAAGTGAATATTGAATTGTTTCTTGCCGGCTGATTTTGGCGACTCTAAAATGTATGGTTATTTACTGCTAATTGTAGCATTAAGCAATAAAATCCCTGCGACGTAAACGTGTATTTGAAAAATACTCTGTGACATTCGCAGCAATACATTTAAAAAACACCTGTCAGGCAAGAGTGGAACTCGCATTACAAGGGATACGTTCACATTTAGGCGTTTATAAAAATTTAAGGGTACATGGTATTCTTACCAAACTAGTAACTAAATTTCAATTCTTTAAAAGGAATATATTTTGCCTCCTATAATTTTCACAAGTGCACATTTAAAAAAATATTTTCATATTTTCACGCGATAAAAAGTGTAATTTAAAAATTTTAAATTTATTTACGAGTGTCAAATTATGCGGTTTAAATGGCCGTCTTTTTTATTGCATTGACGTATTTGATATTAATTCAATTTTATACCTCCACACGTTCCCGAGGAAAGTGTCTTTACAGAGAGACACAAAAACAGAGGGACTATGAAGTAATCCTATAAGAGTTCCTTTTAAGACATTTTGAGGTACAGAACCCTAGATACAACCTTGTATTAATTTAAATAACTATAACTTTTTAAATAAAAAATACAAACTATTATAGGGAATTATCGCCAGAAAAAATAATTATTTATATCAATTTAATTCTTTCATTCATGAAGAAATAATACAATTTTAATTCAAAGTACTTTCTTCCACGTTTCTCCCATTAAAAATGGAACATTACTTAAAGGTAGTTTAAAGAACGTTGCGAAGAAAAATAATATTGTTCCTGACGTAAAATGTCATGACATTTATGCGGTTTATATCTTATTAAGTTTTTATTTTTTGCTTGTGCAGCTATGCTATAAGCAACATCGATTTACACACATACATATACATACATACATATATATATATATATATATATATATATATATATATATATATATATATATATATATATAATTTATATATATATATATATATATATGTATATATACATACACACACATATATATACAGACATATAACTACATATCGTTATTACCTGAGGAGGAGAAATAGCACAAAAAAAGAAGTAAAAACGAAAATACGAGAAACAAGAGAAAGAAGGAAGATACTAATAATAAAAATAATTTTAATAAAATAGTCTCGAAGTGCCCATATTTTTCGTTTATACCCCTTGCATTTTATTCCCTTTTGCGGTTTTAGAAAGAAAAAATTCAACTTTTTAGGTTATTATCTAAAATGATGTCATTTTACTAATCAAGCCCAAACCCCGATAACCGGTTGTGCGATGTTCCGGACTAAGAAAAGTCGGTCTTTAGCCGCGTCACGTGGCGATGAGCATTGCTGAACCAATTTAATATATCGGAAAGATACTTCGGCTCCTGCCTTGTGACAAGTCCACGCAAAAAACAGAGAGTGTGGTAACTGCGACTATTGTGCATTCGGAGCATTCGATGCTCATTTAAATAGGGTGATACATGGGATCATCGTGGGATGCCGAAACAAAAACGAGAGCATACATTTTGAATTCTTTGGATTAAATTAGCTGTTTTTGAATTCAAACGCGAGCGGTATACGATACCACCATAATCGAATACAGGTAGAATGAAGCTCTCAACTAGAATCTTCTAACGGGAATAGAGAGATAAGGGGGGTGTATCTGTATAGCGTTTTGAGATGCATAAAACAAAATGTAATTTTTGTAGTTACGTATTCATGAAATCTCAGCTGTGAGTCCATTATGATGCTTAGATTCTTAGCGAGTTTTACAATAGGAATGGGCTGCCTACTTATGACGAGCTTCAGTCTTCCTGATCTTGCTATCCGAGCCCTACTTCCCGTAATTAGAAAACATGATTTGGAAAGGTTTAATAATAAGCATGTTTACACGACCAATTCTAAATTTTTATGAGATCTTCATTAATCTTTTCGCTCACTTTGTCTTCATACACTATAGACATAGATATATAGACATAGATACAAATATACCAAAAAGGATATCATCGTCTTTTATTATGTAATACCCTTAATCATCAAGTTGTCTTGTAAAAAATAATCTCTTTAAATAGTTAATGCAGAAACAAATCCTTTTGATACTTCGTTTTCGGTCTGAACATCGCAAGATAAACTTTCATTACTTCGTTTGCTGTCTGGTCATTGCAAGGTAAACCTCGTAGAGTTATTTCCTTTATATTTTACACCTATAATCGTAAGATAAAACGAAAAAGTAATTACGAAGTTCACTTTTTCCAAACAATCTTTCGGTGTTATTTATTATTAAATTACCAAAATTGTCACATAAAGGACTTGGTTTTTATATGTCGCCTTTACGGGTGATAAGTTATTAGATCAAATAACGTAGATGCAAGCATCATTAAAGTCTATATTTACTTATTATTAAAGTACCACAAACTCGCTTGATTGCTGATCATTGGAGTAGTACCAAACAAGTTCTAGAATAATTATGAAAAGCTCAGTCTAATAATTCAGATGAACAGTATAATTATGCAGAATTGAACATTTTAATCAAAATTACTTGCTATTAATTAAAAACAAACTAGATATATATGGACTGCAAGTTACTTTCTATGGAAAATTTTGCACTGATATGATGAGATGTTTGTGTGTTAATATGTAAGATAGATTCTGATTTTTACTAGAAGGGAATCCTATTATTATAGGAAACTTCATAACGAGTTTAGATAAAAATGTTCATAGATTGATACATAGCATCTTATGGAGATCAATCCTCATGTTGAATTTAATATTATTTGCAATGTTTACAAAAACATAAATTACACCTTACTTGTAAAAATTCATTTGATTGTTTAGAAGCTACTGTAAAATACGTAGGATCTGTCCTCATATATAGGGTTTACTTCCTAACCCTCCGTCCCTTTGATTTATTCATAGTTAGGTAATTGTAGTCACAGCGTGTAATTACCAACTTTTAATGTGGAATTAACAATTCAATTAATCTTAATCCGATATTTCACTATAAACATTTCGACTCCAGCAAATATTTAAGTGTGGTTAAGAGCAACACATGAAAAGATCAGGAACACTGAAGATCGCCATAAACGAGCAGTCCATTCCTATTGTGAAACTTGCCAAGATACTAAGCATAATAATGGACTCACAGCTAAGATTTCATGAATAATTGCAAAAATTAAATGTTGCTTTATGTGTCTCAAAACGCTATACACTATACCTTATACCTTATCTCTCTTTTCCCTTTAGGAAAATTCTAGTTAAGAGCCTCATTCTTCCGGTACTCGATTATGGTGATATCGTATACCGCTGGCGTTTGAATTAAAAAACAGCCAACTTAATCCAATGAATTCAAAATATATGCTCGCGTTTTTGTTTCGGCATCCCACGGTGATCCCATGTATAACCCTATTTAAATAAGCATCGAATGCTCCGAATGCACAATCGTCGCCGTTATCACACTCTCGGTTTTTTGCGTGGACTTGTCACAAGGAAGGAGCCGAAGTATCTTTGCTAAATATTAAATTGATTCGGCAGTGCTCATCGCCACGTGACGCGCCTAAAGACCGACTTTTCTTAGTCCGGCAATATCGCACAACAGGTTTTGTTTGATTAGTAAAATGACATCATTTTAGATAATAACCTAAAAAATTGAAATTGTTTTTTCTCAAACCGTTTTATTTTTCTTTGAATTATTATGAGGTATTATGAGGTAGTACATAAAGGAAATAAATCACATTTGCGATTCCAAAGAAAAAAAAGGAATTTATTTTACAAATGAAAAAATATACACGGAAGCACCTATATGTATAATTGATACTTTCTCTATTAGACCTGTATATCTGTAAAATTATATGAAGCGGAAAAGTTAAGAATGAATATAATTATAAAATGCGTAGGATATTTTCAACTTACAATGTTCGTATGGAGTATATGTGCATATTTTGTCAAAAATTAATGTTTGCATTTAGTTTTTGTCGGTGACATCATGTCATCGTAACGATATCGTGTGTTTAATTTAATTTCATTTTTAGTGTTCCGTATGACAAAAGGAAAAAAGGAACCCTTATAGGATCATTTCGCTGCCGCCTGTCTGTCTGCCAAGGCCATTTGTCATGGCATGGAAGTATCGAGTTGAAATTAAAATCTAAGTATTTGATTTTGTTTTTTTAAAACATTTTATTATGTTTGTTCACACTTATCATTTTCTTTCAACATAAATAATCAGTATGACAATTATTATTTTCTTATGAAGATTTTCGGGATACAAGTGTAATATTTAATCATTTGAGCAAATTGACATACGGGAAACAATAGCATTTGAATTTATATTTTCATTTTTAATTATATAGTTATTTCGTTAATATTTTCATTACTCGAGAAACTTATTATTTAATCAAATAAAAACTGCATAATCTTCATGATATTTTACGTTAAGGAAAATATTATTCTCAGAACGTGCTTCAGGCTATTTTAAGTGTGTTATCCATTTTCCAGTAGAAATAAGGTAGAAAAAAGTACTTCGGATTAATTATATTATCTCTTAAAGAATCCAAAAATAAAATTTTGTTCTGTGGATAATTGCCTAAAATAGTTTGTATTTCTAATTTAATAAGCTGTAGTTATATAAATTAAAACAATGTTACTTTTAGGATTCCGAACCTCAAAAGGAAAAAAGGAACATTTTTAGGATCACTTCGTTGTGCGTTTGGCTGCCTGTCTGTCAAGACCCTTTTTCTCAGGAACGCGTAAAAGGTATCAAGTTGAAATTAATATCAAATGCTTAGGTCTAAGGTCGCTTCGAGTTGTAAAAATTCAACCCAATTAAAAAAACCTAAAAATACGGTCATTTATGCCGCATATTTTGACACTTGCAAATAAATAAAACCTATAGGATATTTTCTATCGGCCTAGAATCACGAAATTTGGCAAGGAGTATTAGTTTGTATAAACATCTTAGAGCACAAGAGGAAGAACTCCGAAAATTGTTAATGTACAGTATGACATAAAAAAATATGTTTCAAATATGCGCCTGTGAAAGATATAGTAAGCAATATGTTTTAACTCTAAAATAAAATTATTAATTTTCTCAGCAACTCGTTGATGTATCAAGTTAAAATTAATAGCGAATACTTAGATCTATAGTCCCTTGGAGATGTGAGAAAAATGAAGCTTCTACGTCAACGCAATAAAAAAATGCGGCTATTTATACTACATGTTTTGACACTCATAAATAAATCAAAACATATATGGTACTTTCCATTGACATAAAATCAAGAAATTTGGCAAAAGTAAGGTCTCACAGCACAAGTAAAGAAAAAAAATCAGAAAATATTTTATTTGTAGTTATATCACACAAAACATATATTTTCTAAGTATACGCCTATGAAAGAAACAGCAGGTAATATATTTTCGTTCGGAAAGAGATTAAATTTTGTAAATAGTTTAATAGAAATAATATGTACGTTAAATTGTTACAAACGCCTAAATGTGTACTGAATTTTCGTAGTAAATTTCATTCTTGCTTGACTGGTTGCAACTATCAGCGAGTATTTCCAAATACACGTTTACATCACAGAGATTGTATTGTTTAATGCTACAATTAGTTGTAAATAACCGTACATTTTAGCGTGGCCAGAATCAACCTACAAGAAACATCTCGATATTCACTTTAATAATATTGTATTCATTGTGTATATTTTTGTATTCATATCAATACGCGTAGCACGCGTGTTGAATGCCAAATAAATTAAACAATTATTTTTATTCATTAAGAGCTCTACCCACGACACTATAGGTATAAATAGGATGTACAATTACCAATGAAACAACAGAACTTGAAACATATCACTAAGTGAAACAACACAGACTTCCAACACTTGTCCAGCTAATTTAAACTTATCTTAACTTCCCTCGAAGTCGAGCTCGCTTGAGTTAAATAAAATTCTTTTGATCCAAATTTTGTTATCGTTTCTTCCTCTTCCGTTTCGTTTTGAATGTATAGCAAGGCGATCTGACCTTAATCCATGGGCGTACTCGCTGTGCGGTACTAATCCACGTACCAAACACGCGCCGCGTATTTTAATATTTTTATCCATCTGACTCGACATGTGAAGAAAACGGATTGTGAAGAAATTGATCCATTCTACTTGTCATCATGCTATTTAAATTTGGAGATATAATTTTACTTTTATTTTATTCATATAATAAATAGCGACTCTAAGGTATAATTTGATGTAAAGAGGAAAATAATTTTTTTCACCTTTCCACGGAAAGGAAAAAAAATAGTAAAATAGTTACAAAAAGTACTTATTGTGCCTTATTATTTTAATATGTACCTTTGTTATTATTGTTGATATTTTAGAGCTATAAAATGTTTTAACTGTTAGATGCCAGCGGCAACGGGATTGATTTTTGTGGAAATCTATGGGAGATGCCTATATTTGGCAGCGAAAGTTTTCACCTAATGATGATTATAACATTTTTATTCTATGGTTTGTAGTAAACACGTTGGGACTTTTCTGCAACGAATTTATTTTAAATAAAATTACTTATAGTTTTTCTGTCATTCACAAAATAACACCATTACGGTTCTATATTAAAACAAGGATATGGTTATATTTGTTTGTCCATCCACCATCGCCTTCTGCAGTTTTAGGTAATATACATGAAATTTTGCAGGCCTAATTGAATGTATTTGACTATAAAAATTACTTTGATTTTTGAATATTTGTAATTATCTTAATGTTGTATGGGTGCATATGAATATGAGAATTAAACGTTTACATGTAGATATAAGTGAGCACGAAATCCTGGGCCTAGAAATTTTCCTGGCAACTAATTTTTTTTCATAAATCTTTATGTATTTTTTTAAAGGTAGAAGAGTAACATAAAAGTAGAAAGAATTGAGATATTTAGAAAATTGACGCCTGATGATTTTCTAATTAAATTCTTCGTTGCACATGTTAACATAACATAAATTTAATTTTAAAATTATTTTAATTTTCAACAGAATTTACCGTGTCGAATTTTGGAATCGGGAAAGTTGCAATTAATGAAACGTTTCGTGTGACTAAATAGATATGACGTCAAATGTGCGGCTATAATTATGCGAGCCAGATATAAGTGATATAGTGTAGCTAAGAAAGATGCGATTAAATGGCTTAAAGCAAGGACAACATAAAGACATTATATTTCTGAGCGAGGAAAAGAAAAAAAAATGAGTGCACTGAGCGAGCAAAATGATTCGTGTTACATGAAACGAAAGGCTACAAAAGTAAATTTTCGATGTAAAATTCTATATCATCTCGAGAAAATTTATCAACTATATTTGGTCATGTATTCATTTCATTAAAATATATTTAGAAATATTAAATATTTGTATACACCGCAATCATAAAATTCCTTGGCATAGGTACATGTAATAGTTTCAATTCTACTGAAACTTTTTCATATGAATTATGCTAATTTAATTCATATGAAAATAAAAGATTTAAACCTTTTTTCTACCAGAAAATAGTATACGTTATGAAAGTATTTTAAACCTTTCTTTTTGTATTTCTTCTGAATAATCACAAATGTTGATACTAAATCCAGACGATAAAACGGAGAAGGAAAACTCCTCTAAACATAAATGTTTGCACAAAATGTGAATCGAAATGATACATACTACAAAAAATTTCTCAAGTCCTATGATACGATATAGATTGAACCGGCCCTAGTGTTAATTTTCGTGACAAATGCTTCGTCTTAATTTATGTCGGTGACGTCCACTCGCGATAAATTCAAAATGAAACGGAAGAAGAGGGGGACTGTAATGAAATTTACGGAGAAAGAATTTTATTTAGCTCATGCAGAGAAAGAATTTTATTTATTTCATCTTCGAGGAAAGTTAGCAAAAATTTAGGTTAGCTGTAGCAAGTTTTAGCATTGTCTGCCTGTAAAAAAACTGGTGGAAAATATCTATGCACAAAAATAAATATTTCCTGTTTTTAAAACTTTACTATTTCAGAATACAGTCCTCTTAAAAAGGTATTGCAAATTTAATTTAATTTTTATTTCATGGCGCTTTCAGTTCAAATAATACTCGTCGCTATTTTCCAATAATATTTGTCAAATTTAATTTAAGGGTTGACAATGTCGGCAATTACACGCCTATGGCATACGAACAGACACAAAGTGAAAACACTTGTGTTATTATGATTTTATTAGACATACTTATATCATAATCATTTACGTATTTAAAATACGAAAACGGAGAACTATGCGACGAGTTCAGAAACTTAAACAGTAACAATTTATTAAACATTCTGTTAACTTTTATTCATAATTATATTACATTATGAAGGCGAACAAATGTAATTAAGCGTTATATTAATTATTTTTTTTTACTTTTGTGTATGCTACCGTTTTTATCCAAAACCCTTAAATATTGACAAAATTTTGTTACTCTTTTATATATTTTTTGCATATTCGATGCTTCATTGCTGTGATCATCATCTCAGATTTTTGAAAATATACATTTATTTAAATTTGTTTAGCGAGGCTGTTTGGAATTCTGTACATCCTATTCGGGGTAACATTTTTAACGATAATACATCTGTTTACGAAATTGTTTCTTTTTAACACGCTTTTATTAAGTCGACTTTTATGTATCTAACTATGTAACGGAATCTGCGAAACTATATTTCTTGCACTTTTAATTGTTGCAACCTCATGAAACTTGACAGTTGTGTGTAGTTCTGATAATAGTATAATTACTTTATAAAGTAATTTTTTTTAGTCTTAAAACAAAAATAGGCTAAAGATATAAGGAAATTTTTAAATTACATTTTCATCCACTTCCAGATCTTTGAATTATTTAAAATGTTGCTCACGTATCTAGAACAATACAATAATTTTGTGACATATTTTTTTCTTTTAAAACAAAAAAAAAATTTTACGAAATAGAAAAAAATTGGGTTTAAAATAAGAAAAGACTAAACAAAAAATAATGGAATTATTCAATTAAATTTTCATCCACCTCCAGACGTCCGAATATTTACAATTTTGCACAACCATCAAGAATTGATGAAAATACAATAATTTCATGATATAAAGAAACGTAGTCTTGATACTAAAATAAAAGATTAAAAAAAGAAAAATAAATTAGTAGTTTGTAATACTATATGCTTTACATGCTTTTACAAAATATAGTACTAAACACAAAAAATATTTTTCGAACCTGTTTTTGCTGTCTCCTAAGTAAAAACTTTAATCCATGTCGTGTGTATTATTGAGTTTAATATTTGAATATAAAAGCATAGGAAACTTTTCCTTGACATATAAGGTAAATGGTAAGTATTTTTATTCACACGATATTTATTTGAGAATCAAAATCATTTATTTTTGGGAAAAAGTGCCCCACGCTTTGACTTTCAATACACTTTCAATAACAATCACTACAGTCTTTATTGAGTAAACAGAGTAAACAAGTTCGATAATTATTTTTTTGTTTTTTAATGCATTATTTCTTAAAAACGTGTTTTTTTAGTTTCATAAACTAATAATTAATTCCATATATGATAAGAACAAATCGCAAATTTGTTTTGACCGCGTCTTTGATAATTTTCAAGGGTTTTAGTTCTTCGTTTGATTCCATACCTAAAATATGAAACGGAATTCTTACGAAGAGAATTCGGTGTATGTTAGGTGTCCCTTATTTTTCAAAGTTTTTATTTTGTAACGCATACCACCTATTTTTTTTCATTTGGCCATAAAACACTCGAAAATAAATATTTATCTTATTTGAAGCACCGCAACCCGTGCCGAGTTGAGCGCGAAACGTGTTCATACAAGTAACGCGGATGACCGGCGCATACTCGCTCTTGTAGTCATTTGTTTCCGAGTTTCACCGGCGTATCGCTTAATTAACGTGCATAATAGTTTATTTTCAAGATGTCAGTGGAACTTAGAAGTAATAAGAAAAATATTTTCTTGGTTGGTGAGATAAATAACCGAATAACGGGTGCAAAGTTTCCGTCTAATCGTCAAGTTCTCTCAGTTCTGTTTTTAATATTCGCGAGGTAAAATTGACTATTAATGAAAGTGCAAATCTTGTGATTCGTGAGTGCATCATATTTTGGGAAAAAGCTAGTATACCTACCAGAGCTGTACCTAATTGTGTGAAAAAACTTGTGGATCTTTACCATATTTGGAGAGAGCTACAAAAAACTGTAAAAAAACACAGGACGTTTATAAGCACCGCGAGGAGAAGTTCCAAAAAGATTTATATAATTTATTTGATGTCGCGCATGCCGATGCTCTACAAAGAATCAAAATAGAGGAAGACAAAATATTTTTACAAAAACAAAGAGAGCCAGGGCGTTCGGGTTGCTTAGCGGGTGTTGACAAAAAGTTAGTTGAGAAAGAAGAAATAGTAAGGCAGAGAAAACTAGGAGAAGAGGAAAAAAGACTAAAGCATTTGACTGATATGAATTTATTGACTTCAGATACCTCTATTCCACCTCAAGACCTTCACGAACAGTCTACCAGTTCTGACGAAAGTTTGGAAGAAAATTTACCTTCCACCTCGCAATCGCAATCCGTGACTTCGCTATCTGTTACAAAAAGAGGAAAGACGTGTTTTATTACCCTTAAACTAGTTGCAGCTTTAGATAGATGTCAACTAAGTGTAAGGGATTCTGTTTACATACTTCAGGCTGTTATAGAAGCACTTGGTCTCAGTTGTGAACACTTTCCTATCAACAAGTCTTCTATTCAACGAATTCGGACCCAAATGAGAAAAGAGAGAGCAGAATCGATAAAAACTGATTTTCAGAACAACGTGCCTGAAATTGTAACTATTCATTGGGATGGAAAGCTATTGCCCGGTTTAAATGTGACAGGTTCAAAAGAAGAACGCCTACCAATTCTCATTTCATTCGGAGAAAAAGACCAACTTCTAGCAGTGCCAAAACTCGATAGTTCTACTGGCAAAGATCAAGCTGAAGCTGTTTTAAATGCCCTTTCTGATTGGGATCTCAATGACAAGGTACAGATTATGTGCTGCGACACAACGGCTTCTAATACAGGCCGCTTAAATGGGGCTTGTGTGCTCTTGGAGCAAAATTTAGAAAGGGAATTGTTACTTTTTGCTTGCCGCCATCATATGTATGAACTAGTACTGAAATTTTTGTTTGAATAAAAAATCCATCAAGTTACTAGCAGTCCCGATATCCCGTTATTTAAAAAAATTAGAGACAATTGGAAGAACGTTAATGCAACTGCTACCGAAACATGTACTGATTTCGTAAAGAAATATTTTTGTGAAACGATGATTAACGAACTTATTAATTATTATAAAAAAGAACTACTGAAATCTGTTATACGTGACGATTATCGGGAGTTGATTGAACTGTGTATAGTATTTTTGGGGGGAGATAATGAAAAGAAATTTAAAATCAGACCACCTGGCGCCATGCATCAGGCAAGATGGATGGCAAGAGCTATTTACTCTTTAAAGATATGCTTGCTGCAATCACAGTTTAAAATGAGTGCTAAGAACAAACGAGCACTGCAAGATGTTTGCTTATTTATTGCAATGGCTTATGTAAAGCCCTGGCTTGAGTGCAATTTGGCGGTAAAAGCCCCGAATCAAGATTTATGTTTCTTAAAAACATTGAAAAACTACGAAACAGTCGACCAAGTGATTTCTAAAGCAGCTTTGACTGAGTTCAGCCAACACTTGTGGTATTTATCAGAAGAAATAGTTTTATTTTCATTATTTGATGATGAAGTTGATATACAAACCAAAGCTGATATCGTATCGAATTTACAAAGGGAAAGTTTGTATGATTTTGGGAAGAGATATATTCCATCGAAGGAAGAAATATCTGCTTCTTTGTACGGTGAGTTAAATAAGTGTTTTTTTAAAATTTTATCATTAGAAAATGTGATAATTTTGTTAATATATTTCTTTTATTGTTTCAGGAAAAGGTTTGAGTGATTTCGTGACCATCAAGAGCACAAATTTATTATGCGGTTAAAAATTGATAACGCTTTTCTCCACGAAGACGTCTCTTCATGGGAACAAATCCCTTCCTTTCAGGAAGCTAAAAAAAATGTTATGCAGCAGAGAGAGGTGTGAAGCTCATGCAAGATTTTCATGGATTAATAACTGCTGCAGAAGAACAAAAACAGTTCTTGTTACGTTGTGTACAAGAACACAGAAAGTTGTACCGAGATTGCAAGAAAGATACTTTAAAAAGAAAGTATCCTGAATCCTGAATTACATATCTTTTTCTATTTTATAAATAAATACATAACCTAAATTAGTCTTCCACTATTCTCTATTATAAAATATGTATTTTGATCATAATAAACCTTACATGCAACTAAGTCTTCTAAAACCGTTGTTTAGAAAAACAATGATGCCTTGTTGGCACGGGTCGCCATTGTCATATGACGATGAAATTTTGCACGAAGGTAGCCT
Source organism: Druceiella hillmani (assembly GCA_039881145.1). Lineage (NCBI taxonomy): Eukaryota > Metazoa > Arthropoda > Insecta > Lepidoptera > Hepialidae > Druceiella > Druceiella hillmani. The sequence continues at coordinate 28,641,794 of JAYKKI010000013.1, read as the reverse complement.
TTAGTACTTTAAAAAGAATTAGAGGGTATGCGTTACAATATTTAAAAGAAAAAAAAATCGGTGATATAAGGGACACCCTAGTGTATGTATGTCCGTACATTTCTTAACAGCAATTATTGCAGTGTTTCTTAACAGCAATTATTGCAATTAACTTGAAATTTGCCACAGTTGTGGAATTTGCTTGTCCACATCCATTTCAAAATTTTGGAAATATATATTAATTTGCAAGTGAAACAATAATATAAATGGGTGTATCTTATGAACGGATCTGTTGTAAATTCGAAAATATTTTTTTTTAAACTTTAATCCAAATAATTTTTGACTTGTCACAAAAAAATATGCAAAAAAAATCCCCTCCCTGCCTCCAAAGTTCACCAACCAAAACATCTAATATTATTGGAAGTAATAGAAGATTTTATATATATATATATACATATATATATATATATATATATATATATATATATATATATATATATACATATATATATATATATATACACATATATTTATTACATAAAGGTAAAAAAAGTTTCGGACCTTTATAGCTTCCGAAAAAAAGATAATATTTTTATTTTTACCTTCGCTGATTTCTTAGAACATGGTCATTGAGATACGTTTACGTTGATAGAGTGCTATTTAAATAATTTTATAATTGCAATCCTAACTTCTTGGGTACTGAATCCTCGGCGCACAACTACTTTATTGTTCATTCCTCACTTGATACCTATTTAATCACGCTATACTATTTTTGTTATCCAATATCACGTCATAACTGTGTAACTTCTCATAGTACATAGTAAAAATTTGAAGCTGATACGCCTTATATTTATTGGCTCTTAAGATCTCATCATTGAAAAGAAATAATTTTTTTTCTGGAATTCACGCTGAAAATCTAGAATATGAAGTAAGGACAATAATAAATTTCTACTTGGTCTTACAACATCTTTCCCATAAAAGCTGGTAACAAAAACGAAATGAAATTATTCCTTTTGTCAATCTGTAAAGTGTAATTGTTAATACGTATTTGGTTCCTAAGGCCTCGATTGCAAAGTTAATTAAAAAACTTGTGTATGTAAACTCTAGGAGGTTGTGAGTTTATTGAGTGAAAGTAGAATATATTAGTAATCGTGGGTTAGCAGAACATATACTCCATATTTCTTTACTTTTATACTAAAATCCTCCTTTGTTAAACATTTCTAATACCCTATAATTTATTATGAATTTCTCCCTAATTCAGAACTCAAAGAGGAAAATTTAAAGAAGTTAGAAACTATCAAAATATGTGCTTTCGTTACATCTTCTGCTTTGATAAATATTTTTATTTATCAAAACAGAAGATGTAAAGTTTTAACCTCAAATGACATATTAGTAAGCAACGCTCTTTTAATATTTATCATTTTTGTTATGAAGCTATTCAATATCGTGTATGGTCAAAAGAACTCAAGTTATACCATTGATACATTCGAAGAATTTTCGGTCCGTGGGTTCCGTACTCACGGACCTCTATCTTACCTCTATCTTGTTTGAAAATTAATTAACTGTCGTAGTTGTAGAACTTTGTGTTTGGTAGAATTCTAGCATCAAGCGTTCATTCACCTTCGATAAGTGGTCGAGAAAAATATATCCGTTCCTTTTTGGTCATTCGGTTCTAATAATTCACGTTAATATTTATATTCTGATTCGATGTCTTTCATAGATTCGATTTATTATTGTTTATTCATTTACTTTTCTTGAATTATGAACAGATGTCTTTACAATTTCTTTGAACATCTGTATTTCGATTAAGTATATACAATTGATTTCGTGTACACTGAAATACTTTAATATTTAATAAACAAATAATAAATAGGATTCTTTTTCGATCATCAAGAATTTTTAACACTTGCATTAGCAGTAAGATATAAATTATTTTTTAAATAAAAGTTTGAGTACCATCGTATCGGATCTAATACTGAGGTAATGTTCCGGGATATCTGACCCGATATTTATAGGCTAATATGTTATTTAGTTCCCTAGGCTAGTTTGGATAGCTGGTACAGTCGACTTTATAACGTCAAAAAACTTTTAGCACTTCTTCGAAGTAGTTTCCCAGTTCTTGGTTAGTAGTAGCTTAGTTACCGAGTAAAGATATTATGTTTTTGTAGTTCTCCTTTTTTTCTGCATGTATCTGTTTTTGTAACTTCTGTAAAATTATTATTGCTAGTGTGCATTTTTATCATTCTGATTAATTGTTTTTGGTCCTTTAAATAATTAAATAAGCACTTTGTGTATTTGTAATAAATGTTAGTGTCTTTTTAAAATTTTAAAATAAAGGTAATTTCATGAAAGATATTTCTGTTTTTTATAAATTGTTTCCAGAACGAAATATTTATTTACAAATGTGTTTCCACAAATTGCTAATAAATCAGGTTTAATTTTGATGAAAATTATCTCTTTTATTAAAAATGTTCAAAAACATTGTTTATTTGTCAGATTTTAGTTACTAGCAATTTGTTTTTACGATTATAGTTTATTTTTTGGAATAATGTTAAAAATAAGAAGAAAGTATTTTCCGAGAATTGACGAAGAAATAAAAAATTCAACCGGGGTGCTGCCACATCAGATCCAATATTATGGTTTTCATAGGGTCGCGGGCGAGACTTTTAATATGTTAAGCATTAAGGAACAAAACAGTAGTAACTGCTAACCAATCGACGTTATTTTTAAACTTGTTAAAGAAAATGTCAATGAATTTTCATGAACATTCTGTATATACGAATATTAAGCAAACATAATTTAATACAATGAAATGAACAGAAAAAGAATCGGTCCCTAGAAATAATTAGGTCTTATTCATCAAAATAAATCTGTAAAATACGAAAAGAATTCGAACTACAGAAGTTCCGTTCGCCTTGAGGTACTTTTACACGTTTGAGATTACACAGTATTTTTACTAAACTCTTTACAAATATTAATTTTTCACAGCGTTAATATATTTGCTAATATGATGCATATTTTAAATATTATAAGATCTTCAAATCATATTTTACTAACCCATAAATAAGACGCAAGGGAGTTGTGTACTTTATTTACCCCTTTCTTTTATGAATATTTTTAAAATGGTAATGCAAAATATTTGAGTTAATAAGAAATATTACTAAGCTAAATTTCAAGTTTCAACGTCGCACAGTTTGTGAATAAATTAGCTATGATAAACGGGCAGATACGTGAGTGAAGTTATAAAGGTTCAATTGTTCCTTTTGAGGTACAAACCCAAAAACTAGGCTTAACTTGGCTTTGCTTGCGGTGATTAGAAATTAAGACCAAACTAAATTCATAGAAGCATGCTCGTTATATTTAGCCAAAATAATAACTTCACTTTATTACACAATTTATTTCATTTAAAAAGAAAAAAAATAATAAATTTGGGCATATGTACCCTTTATGTGCTCCGATATTAACGACAGCAAAAACAAAGTAGAGTGCATTTTAAAAGAAATCATGTGCCATCTATCAGGTTCCATAGAAAACTATGATAATATTATTTTCGACTGAGGTTGTTATTTGGATTTTAATGGAACTCGTGGAAATATTGTCTAAAAATAATTTTTTTTTAATTAATTTTGTAAATTTTGTTGCTTACTTATTCATTCCCTTATTTATTTATGTTTACAATGTGTTTGTTTTTTGTTATTATTATTATACTTATTATTATTTTACGTATTACATTTCTGAAACTGAAATTTTAGTAATGATTGGTCAAGGATTACTACGCCGCTTCTTGAAATCATAGCTCATTGATATGCATCTCATTTATTGGCGAGATATTAAACATGTCTAGTGTATAGGAGTAAGAGATGTGTATTGTCCAATGAGTATTATTTGATATTGTCTACGAAATATTTATTCTATTCTATACGATTTAAGTGTTAATTTTTCTTTGTAAGGGCAATATTGACATAGTCTACTAAAATGCCTTTTATGTTACTACAAATTTACGAAAAGACCTAGCGAAATTTTCATTCAAATCTGTTCGTTGATGTCTTCGTGACGAGGTATTATCACAAACAAAAGAGGCAAATCATAATTATAATAAATTTATAGAATTAAAAAGTTATAGAAATAAGAATAAGAATATGAATAGAGTTAATTCCTTTATCTTTTGAAGCCTATAATACTAAGATATACTGAAAAAATAACCTTAATTTTAACTTTTTCCAAATGATCTTTGGTGTTCTTTATTGTTAAATTACCAATAATTTCCAAAGTATGATTTTAATTTTGATGTATCGTGTTAACGGGGAACATATTTGCTGGTGATAAGTCATTATATTAAATAACATGGAAGTTGATGACATGTATCAATAAAGTCCATATTTACATATTATTATAATAGCTCAAACTCTTGTAGTTGCTGCTCATTGGAGTAGTTCTAGAATAAATATTATAGAGGCTCAGAATAATCATCCAGATTAATAGTGTAATTTGGCCGAATAGAATATTTTAATCGAAGTGACTAGGTATTAATTAAAAATAAATTAGATATATGGACTGCAATTAAGCTGATGCAAGAAATCGTTATATCGAATAGTTTAGGTGCCTGTGTGTTAATATGTAGAAGAGATTGTGCCCTTTAACTAGACGTAAACCCTAATATGATACCAAATTAAAGTAAACTCGAGATATATTATGTTAACTGTCGTAATTCGTTAATGTTTTCTTATATTTACTATACATTTTTCAATTTAACTTTTAAAGTACCCCTAATGACGAGTTTAGATAAAAATTTCCTGATATTGATACGTTGCGTCCTACTGGAGTTCCCATGTTTGAATTTTATTTTATATCCTACATTATTCGCATTGTTAATACAAATGCAAATGATATCCTACCTCTGAAAATCCGTACGATTGTTTAGAAGTTATTGTGAAACATATAGGATTTATCCCCATACATACATACTTACATAGGGTTAACTTCCTAACCTCCCTTCCCTTTGACTTATTTATAGTTGGGTAATTGCAGTTTTAGCGTGTAATTACCAACTTAAATTTGTAATAGTTAAGTTAATTGTTAATTTTTATGTTTCACTATAAACATTTTGACTCACTATTGAATATATTTGGCGTTCATTTTGTATGTATATTATTGATGTAGCATTATTTCTACTTTCTTTAAGTTTTTTACCACGACCTAGGTTTCGTTGTATTACAACACCTTCAGGTGGGCTATTAGCAAAGATATTCATCATAAAGATATTCATCACAATCTTTTATAAATATTTTATAATTAATAAAATATTTTATAATTTTGTTCGCTGGAAGCAATTTAATTATTTGAAGTCTGAAAATGAAAACAATTACCAAATGATTCTTAGTAATTGTACAAAATCCCTGCCGTTTTTTTAAATATTGTATTCAAACCAGTGTAGAAGTTGCAGTGTAAGAAAAAAAAATGAAGGAATTAAAATAATTTAGAACGTTCTAAAATAATTTACGACTTCTTTGTTGTGTTATTTAATTAAAAATGTTGACTACATATTGAGAAAAAGCTCTCTCGATGGGGATATCGTTACATATGAAAGACTAAAGAGTTCAATTTCGAAAAAAATAACAACTTGACGTATTGACTTGAGTCTTAAGTATAAAATAAAACAATTTTAACAATTATAATCAGTCTGCAGGAATGATTTCCACGTTCAGTTGATCTTCAATTGTTAAAGCATTTTAACAATTTAACCGACGTCAGTACATATCAATTAGCCTTTCTTAATTTGTGAGCGTTTGTTTTTCTTGGTGTTAACGAAACTTTACATTCGTTTCAAGCTATTTAGTTAGAGACCAATTCAAGCAACATTGCTTAGTCCTTGCTGATTGCTATCAATGTGTTTTCGATTCTATTATAATAGACACACACACACACACACATATATATATATATATATATATATATATATATATACACACTCTTTTGCATAAAAAACGGGCCGTTTTAATTTTTAACAAAATATTATTTATCAAGAGGTTGTATTAATTGTAATTGTTACTGGCAGGTTTAGTGTATTCTGGCACATAAAAACGAATGTCCTAAATTTGAAATATATTCTTTTTGAATGAAAATTCTCTTTCACTGACAAAAACGTATTTTTTGGCGGTAAATGAAATCTAACTCTTATTAAGTTCTTTTTCGTTTGTTAATTTTTTTTATTTTAACGAATAAATTTTAATTTAATTTCGGCTGTTTACTGCATTACTTCACTTCTGTTTGCTGTTGAAATTGTATGGTTGAAAAAATGATAAGAGCTAGTAAAATTATTGCGCTGCTTGAAGAAGGCTGTAGCCAATGTTATGTGTCTCAGCAGTATGATGTGAGCCGTTCCACCTTCCAAAGGACCTGGCAACGATACCAACAAACGGGCTCCGTCAGAAGAAGGCCCGGTTCTGGAAGAATACGGTGCACTGAGCCACGGGACGACCGCTTCATAGTAAGTCAATCATCAAATTACTAACGTGGATCTCAAACAGAACAAACTCGAGGACATCAGAGGTACACGAGTAAGCCTATGGACAGTCAGAAGGAGACTTCAGGCCGTCAATATACGTAGCTATCGCCCAGCTCGGGGCCCTACATTGCTCCGTGAGCATCGAGTTACCAGATTGAGATTCGCTCAAAATGTTTTGTCATAGACTCAACAAGACTGGAATAGTGTTTTATTCTCCAATGAATCTCGTATATCGATTAGTGGCAAGAATCGACGTCGGCGAGTCTTACGAAGACCTGGAGAACGCTTCACAGAAGTGTGCTTTGACGAAATCACCCCTTACGGTGGAGGCTCGGTAATATTTTGGGCCAGTATTAACTCAGATGACCGTACCTAGTTAGTTTTTATTCAAAATGGCACACTTAAAACAGAGGTTCTTATTCCTCTAACCCAACACGCATTAATAGCAGTTGGAGCCGAGTCCATTTTTTGGATGAGAATGCTCGCACCCACCGCTCTAGAGACGTTAATGAGTATATCCAGGAGGCCGGAATTCGTCGGTTAGAATGGCCAGCTATAAGTCCCGACCTCAATCCGATAGAATACATATGGGATAATCTCAAACAACGCGTCAGAGCCGTAAAACCAGCTCCAGAAAACATTCAGACCCTTAAAAATGTAATCGTCACTGAATGGGAACGTATTCCTCAGGAAATGATAAAAAACATCGTCGAAAGCATGCCTATCAGATTAAGCGCATTGATTTTAGCTAAAGGAGGCCATACTCGCTAATTTTCAAATTTTATGTTAAATTAATAAAAAAACATTCATATGAAAACTCTCGTCTGTGGACTTTACATCCTTTTTTTTTATTTATTCGCATTTTTAATGACCGAAGTAGGTAAAAACGATATCTCAATAATAAATTACAATATTCTCATAATATCGCCATATAAAATGCATTAAATAATAATAAAATAACTCTGATATGGCTTATTCCTATAAGTGCCCGTTTTTTTGGCAAAATAATTTATATCTATATATATATATATATATATTTATATATATATATATATATATATATATATATATATATATATATATATATCCGCATACACACTTTCTACTTCAAGTTGATTTTGTATTGCTCATGTGTGTTCAGAGTAATCATTATACAGTATAATCATAAATCATCAAAATAAAATTGAATTTCTTGAAGTCACAAATCGGTTAAACTAGAAAGTTATAAATCCAGACTTATTCATATTTTTAGATTCGTGATTGAAGAACAAAAGAGGCAGAGGAGTGCAGATATTTGACTTCTTTCTCTTCACTTTGAAGCCTAATATTTTACAAACGGTGATCAGAGATAAAAAATAATAAATGAAATCTTATATTCTTTTTAAAAAATCTATCCGATTACATTCTGCTTAAGGCATGTATGAAAAAAATGTATGTTACACATTACAAACATAGGGTGGTATGTCAAAAATTATGATATTACTGCATATTAACTGAGACTTACCTTTGAAACATCCATTTATACATATAAGTCTGAACCTGTGTTCCACAGCATGATATCAATCAGTTTAAAATTAACTTTATTAAATGATACCAAAAAACAATAACTTTGTCTATAACTTCTTTCCCGCACGTCGAATTTAGAGATGAAATCTTTTTTTTGTAATGGGTCCCATTGTACACGGTGTCATTGAAGAGGTTTTTTGAAAGGAAATTAAAAACGTGTAATAATTTTTATATATGGCGAGTTTCTTGCCAGTTTTTTCTTTACGAGGTCTTTCTTTGAGAGCTCTTTCTTGGCGAGCGCTTTCTTGACGAGTTCTTTCTTTACGAGTTCTTTCTTTGCGAGCCCATTTTTACGAGTGATGAGACTCCAAAAATGTTTTGCAATGTGCTTCCTTCTCCAAGTTTTTATACATATTATAAGTGTAAAAGAAGTCGAGGTAACGGCATTTTTTAATATTTGTAAATTAATTTAATAGGAAATAAATTAATTAAATGTAAAATAACTTTTACCAAAATGAATTAATAAAGTAAAAAGATATAGCCAAAAATTAGTTTTCTTAAATCTATGAAATATATGCCAGGCATTATATTCCAATAATGAAGAATAAAATAGATATTAATAAATTGTATTTTAGATATGTTCTTAAATGTTTAAAATTTTACATGCATCTAAAAATGTACGAGCCTTTAGACGTACTTACAAGTTACATTCATTTCATATTTCTGTATTGTAATGGAGATAATTATGCTAATTTCTACAATTAAGATATCGCGAATCCGCACACTTTAAAGTTTTTAAATATTAGAAGAGATTGGTGCTTGACATTAATCCTACAATGAGATCGGATAGTTGAGGAAAAAAATATGGAAATAAAAAAATATCCAAATGATACAAATTCTAATTAAAATTTTGCTTATGTAATTATTTTCAAAACCAGCTACTTTTGTGAATATTTTTCAACATAGTCCTTTTAAGAACTGAACCAATATACCTTCTAAGAACTATATTTTGCAGTGCCCATGGTAAACCCGAAATTTGATTCTGTATACAACACTGAAATGGCAAAAATTAAATTTACGCACTACTAGACTAACATTTCTACCGACATGTTTGACGATTTTTTAATATCTAAATGGTATCAAAAGTTTTCCTAGATGCCCTTAAAATGTTTTCAATAATCATTGATGGAATTGATATAACCTACATGACTGCGATAAAATAAATGATACGACCTTTGTTGTATATTTCACGAAGTTAGGAGTTAAGCCTTTGCACGTCATAGCAAAAGAGTAGATACAAATAAAATATTAATATAACCCTATACTATTAGGATATTTTTAGGGTCTCCATACTCAAAAGAAAAACTAAGAAAAACTTTTATAAGATCACATATCCGTAGTCAGCCTGCTACAGTCGTTTTTTTTCTTAAAACGGTCCATATTGAATTTGCCGAAATTTTCATTTTGACATAGTTATACCTGTATATTTCTTATATACTAAACAGTTAACACTCAAAAATATTTATGTAGGTATATCATAGGTATCAACCTACGTTTTGATTTTTATAATTTCACATATAATATCGGAAATGGATGGAAATTGCGTAATATGACAAAACCAAACGTATGTTTTCCCAGTTATGTTTTTATTTATGTGAAATAATTTTAGAGATGCGGAAAATATCTAGAAAAACATCCCATTCCCAACTTAGAAAGTGACAAAGCTATAATTATGAAAAGAACAACGTTCTAGAGATGTACCTAATGTTTTTTAAAAAAAATATAGCGATACTGTCACATCTGTAAATGAAAAAATATTAATATTAGGAAATAATTTAATAGGCATACTAAGTAATTTTAAATATTTTATGTGTTTAATATTTTATGTGTCAAATCATTGCGTCCATATCTCAGTCCTCACGACTTCCTTATAGCATTTCTCTATAGCACGATATTTGATCTAAAATAAATTGTACTATCGTATGTGTCTCGATGATAATGTTATGACATTCAGTTTTGCTCCAAAATCTCTCTTTGTCTAAATTTCATTGTGATCTCATAAACTAATGATTTTTGCTTCATTTTATGTATTTTTAGCATACTGTTTTTGCCGCGACCTCGTTTGCGAATTTTTTTTTATGAATGAACGAATTTTTCTTTAATAATGACCCTTGAACTCAAGTGTCAAGATAAAATTAATTTCCGTTAAAATCGATTTCCGTTCCGTTAATTTCCATTTCAAACAGAAAATTCTTACTCATCACTTCTTAAATCCGGACATTCGGCTGTTACTGTATAAAAATATAAGATAATCGTAAGTAATTTAAATTGTTTTAGAAAAGATTTGACTGGAATAAAGCAAAAAGTAGATTTCAATCTGATTCTGAAGCGTTCCATTCAAATTGGTGTAGTAGTTTTTGCATATTGCTATGGCAAACAGATAAAACGGGAAACAGGAGTAATTTGACTTCTAGCTGATCTCAGAAAGATTCCAGTCACAAACATTTCACAAATTATTTGATGTGCAAACTCATTTTACTCCTAATCTCAATATTTAATATATAAAGTCACCTCACCCCCCCCCCAATGTTAATAAAAATTTCCAATATACTTATATAAAATATATGAAACTACTGAACATTTTTCTTTACTATAATTACTTGGTTTATTTAACATTTCGCTTTCATCTTTAAAATATTTTAGTTATATATAAGAGTTACAGATTTGTCAGAAAACACTTTTATATTATTTTGTTAAACGAGCAACAAAAAAACTAGTTGTTTTGACATTTATCACAGGTAATTAAAAAGACTTATATTTTTACGACAAAATTTTTATCTCATATACTACCAAAAAATAGGCTTAATTAGTACTAATATAATGGTCGAAGTCAAAATATTTATTTCTAAAATACTAGATTTTTGTTAGGAATTAACCAACTTGCAAAAAATTAGAGAAGTTTGTAATTTTAATTTAAAACTGTTGACCGTTTAAAGATAGCTTTGTTACACTTCTATGATTACTTTCGTAATACTTTAGTTTTTTATTTCTTTATAAGTAATTACTCAAAATTTGTTTTAAAATAGTTTTTCAGATACTTTGCTTTGTTAAAATTTGGCTGGATACCCCATATCCAATTAACAAACTTATATTTATTATTCACAAAGTTAATGTTTAGTTGATGAATGTAAGGCACATAATCCATTACCCCAATATTTCTATAACACATTATGTATCGTAACAGAAGTAATAATTATTCAAATGTAATTAGCTCCATTGTGCACAAAATTTGGTAACGTTTGCATTGTCAAATAGCGGCTGAATTATTAAGTAAATACCATTTACCCACTTTTTAGATTTATTTAGTAAATGGTTTTTGCACACTTGGGCAAAGGTAAGAGAAAGATTTCAAAATAATATAATTCAATTGTTTTTATCTTTTCTGTTTTCATTGTTGATTTTCCTTTTTCCACAAAAAACATAGATCTTTAACATCAATTACTATTGAGACAGGAAAATTGTTAACATATTCTTATATACACATTAAACAAACGGTTATAGACTAAACATCGCTTTTCCCCAACAAAATACGCGAATCGTTGGTCCTATTACACACAGCACAACCGCCTATATACAATATGTCAATGTCACGTGAGGATGGGGCCATATATATCACAGCTAATGCATTTCTGTGTAGGGAATTCAGTTCTGTGTAGGGAATGGTCGCGAAGTATGTGCGCGATTGTGGTTAGTGTCGCTCAATTGGTGTAATTTTGGTTAACCTTGATTGAAATTATGTATTGTCTGTATAGGGTAAGGGTTAAAAATCTATGCGGGAAATGCAGTCCTATATATAATTTTTACCTTTTAAGACAGGTTCATATATTAGTTAACATATCGAAATCATGCACGGAGATGATGGCTATTGACGGGATGAGCATCGGTGAGGTTGGGATTATTACGAGGTGACATATTGTATGTACGCAGTTGTGCTGTGTGTAATAGGACCAACGATTCGCGTATTTTGTTGGGGAAAAGCGATGTGTAGCGATGTGTATAACCGTTTGTTTAATGTGTATGTAAGAATATGTTAACAATTTTCCTGTCTCAATATTAACTGATCTTAAAGATCTATGTTTTTTTGTGGAAAAAGGGAAATCGATAATGAAAACGGGAAAGATAAAAACAATTGAATTATATTATTCTGAAATATTTCTCTTACCTTAGCCCAAGTGTGCAAAAACCATTTACTAAATAAATCTAAAAAGTGGGTAAAAAGTATTTACTTAATAATTCAGCCGCTATTTGACAATGCAAACGTTACCAAATTTTGTGCACAATGGAGCTAATTACATTTGAATAAGGGTCTATTACTTCTGTTACGATACATAATATGTTACAGAAATATCGGGGTACTGGATTATGTGCCTTACATTCATCAACTAAACATTAACTTTGTGAATAATAAAAATAAGTTTGTTAATTTTTTTCAAAAATTTCTTCTTCACAACTTTTATTTAAATAGCCATATAGGGATATGGAGAATCCAGCCAAATTTTAACAAGGCGAAGTATCTGGAAAACTAATTTTGAGTAATTACTTTTAAAGAAATAAAAGAAAACTAAAGTATTACAAAAGTAATTATAGAAGTGTAACAAAACTATTTTTAAACTTATCTTTAGTACATTAGAAATAAATATGTTTACTTCGACCATTGTATTTGTACTGATTAAGCCTATCTGTTGCTAGTACAGCAGATGAAAATTTTCTTGTAAAAATATAATTACCTTAGATGAATGTCAATTAAAACAAATATTTTTTTTGTCGCTTGTTTAACAAAATAATGTAAAAGCATTTTCTGATAAATCTGTAACTCTTATATATAACTAAAATATTTTAAAGATGAAAGCGAAATGTTAAATAAACCAAGTAATTATAGTAAAGACACATTTTCAATACTTTCATATATTTTATATAAGTATATTGAACATTTTTATTAACATTGGGGGGGGGTGAGGGGAGTTTGTATATTAAATATTGAGATTAGGAGTAAAATGATTTTGCTAGGTCGGGTTGCTAGGGTGGAAATCTGGGTCAGAATGCTCGTCTGGCCTATCGGCCGTATCGCTATGTGAACTTGCGAGGCATGGGAGGCCGGACTACTAGACTGAGCTGCTAGGCCGGCTTGCTAAACTCGCGTGCTAGAATCGAATGTTAGGTCGGACTGCTGGACTTGGTTGGTAGGCCGGGCTGCTCAACTTGCCTTTTTGCCGGACTGGTAGACCTGCCTGTTAGACCGGGCTGCCAGGCTGTGCTGCTAGAACAGGTTATTTGACCGGGTTTCTAAACCGGCCGGCAATGCTGGGTTGCCAGACCGGGTTGTTAAGCCGGCCTGCTAGACTGGACAACTAGGTCAGGCTGCTATATTGGCCAGTTAGACAGGCCTGTTAGGCTGGGTTGCAAAGCGGAGCTTTAAGGCCAGGCGGCTAAGCCGGCCCACGAGGCCAGGGTTGCGAGGCCGTCCTGTTCAGGTCAGGTTGTTGGTCCGGCTAACTAGACCAGCCTGCTAGACCGACCAGCTAGGTCAGGTTGCCAAGCGGGCCTGCTAGAGCGGGTTGCTATGTCGGCTTGTTTGGTTCGAATGCTAAGCTGAGCTACCATATATAGCTGAGCTACCATAGATAGCTGCTAATGTGGTCAGCTAGATCGCGCTATTAGACGTGCCAGCTAGGATGACCTGCTAGACAGACCTGCTGGTTGAATGCCACACAGACCTACTAGACTGGTTGGCTAGGGTCAAATGCTAGCCCGACTTAGACGGCCAGCCTGCTAGAGCGGGACGCTAGGCCGGGGTACTGAGCCGCGCTACTAGATCAAGCTACTAGGCCAGGCTGCTGAGCCTAGCAATGAAGCCGGGCAGTTACGACGATCTGCTAGGTGGGACTACTAGGCAGGGTAGCTAGGCCAGTTTGCTAGAGACGAATGCCATACCGAGCTGATAAACCGGCTTGCCAGGCCATACCTGGTACATAACGTGTATTATAAATACGATTTATATAATTTGTTTTAAGTCATTCATTACATTATCTCTTTTGAAGGGAGTATTTTTGACCCTTATTATTTGCGTGCTGGATAATTCTACTTCGATAAAAGTTCATATGGTGGTTTTTCCATCATTTCTTTTTACGACTTTTTTTGACGTCTGTATTCATATAACAATTAAAAAAATACTTCTAATCGCATTTTGATTTTTATATAAATATGTTAGCTTTTTTGTAAACATTTCAACTTAAATATATTCAATAACCTTACCACTATATAACCAACGCCACATATATTCAATAACCTTACCAATCTTAAGCCTGTATCGAACCAGTCGAAAGTTTTGAGCCAGTTACAGATTATAAACGCTTTTAAGTTATGAATAGGATAATGGTAAAAAAGGTGGCAGCAACTGTGGCGTGATAGTACAAAATGAATAAATATGAGTAAATTCATATGATTAAAGATAAGTTAAGGATCTAGCAAAAAAAATTGACATGGTGACAAAAATGAATTTAATCGAGAGTTTAAGTCTACATTAATATTATAGAGACGTAAATTTAGGAGTTTTTAATTAGATGTAATTTCAAAAACTGCTAGACCACTTTAATTTTTTTTTACTTGTAAACAGATATAACAAATAAAATTTTCTACATATACACTAAATTGCAAAATTCAAGTTATAAGTTTCGTGTTATTTTTACAAGAAACTTAAAAAGGATGAAAAGTTAAACGATCATTCATAGTTGATGTTCGAAAAAAGCTCTCTGTAGGTAAACTAAAATAATCCTCGTCAATTGAAATGAATATTTTTTACTCCCACAAAATAATAAATAATAAATATAGGTATGCAGTAGCACTCTCAAGTTTAAAATATTTTAAAAAATACAACAAAAATATGCAAGCATACAAAACACATTATAAAACGCACACTACTACATTTGAACCTTTATTGTATTTCAGTTTAATTTTTGGCTACTGTACCTTTCAAAGGCGTAAAGATATAATACATATGTAAAAAAATTATCACATGTAAAATCATCGCTATCATTTTCGTACAACCTTTATACAGACTTTCTGTAACTATTTGTAGAAAGGTTGAGTAACTTCTGAAATAACGAGGGGGCGGGGAAGTAATCTTAAATTTACATTATGAAACATAACATTTATGACAACTATAACTAGTCCTTTCAACTAATAGCCAATGTTACGTAGAGAAATTTAAAAAATCGGGTACTTAATTTGCCCACCGTAAAATTTGCATATGAATATTTTTAAGTTTTAGCTTGAGGGGTTGAAATATGTGGGGATTAATAAGTTTTATTACTATGATACAATTCAAGCAGCTTCTGAGAATAATGGCGAAAAGAGAAACGGATGGATACGTGAGGGATCTTATCAGGATTTCGCTTCGATGTACGGTTTCCTTTTGATGTACGGAACCCTAAAAGATACAAATAAGTTTAATGAGTGCATCCGTTAACACATTTCCATTATTCTCGTGAATAAGGTCATGAGCGAAAGCTAG
Source organism: Druceiella hillmani (assembly GCA_039881145.1). Classification (NCBI taxonomy): domain Eukaryota; kingdom Metazoa; phylum Arthropoda; class Insecta; order Lepidoptera; family Hepialidae; genus Druceiella; species Druceiella hillmani. The sequence continues at coordinate 28,626,234 of JAYKKI010000013.1, read as the reverse complement.
TATGTTCACAAATTTACTAACAAGTTAGCACAAATTCATACAAACTACTTATCCTTCCATTTACTGATGTACTCGCTAATTTTTTTGAAAATATACATAATAAAACTTCATTTTAATTACGACAACGTCAGAAAGACTGAATAAAAAATTGTATACAAGTATACACAATTTTGTTTATATGAATATTTCTTTCTTGTATAGATTATGATAGCAGCATAATATTTTCACAATTTCCCATTAATTCTGTAAAGATATAACCATATATAGCCGACAAATTCCGAAACAAAGAAAACTCTCAATCGAATAACGCAATTTAATTCCGATTAAGAAATTACGTCTCAAAGCGCCCAGCTTCACAAAAGCAGCCTTAATCTATTCGTCTAGCCCTCCCTGAGGTGGGGCCGAGTTAAAAATATATCTACTCTTCGTCATGGAAATTACTGTTTTGTAATTTATAGTTGTAGGATATCTGTTAAAATGTGGTATATTTCCTTAGCATATTATCAAATTAGCGCCCCTTGAAAGATTTCAAAACAAAAAGAAATTATTTGTATCGATACTCATTGTGTCGCTTGGTGCTCGCTCATTGTTTCCGTTCAGGTATTGTTTAACTACGACGGTGTATTATCGTTATGTCCAAGAAATGATATCGCAACTCCTCCCATCCTAGATGAACAATATCGCTTTTTTGAGATGTTTTTCGATTTCATTGGTGTTTTTTTTAAATATAGATGTAGCTTCTGACAATTACTGGTGTATGTATAGATAACATTAAGCTCCAAATGCTTCGGGTTAATTTCAACAGTTGTTTATATTTTTTTATCATTTGCTTCTTTAGTTCCTCGAATTCTGTATTTGTAGAATCTATGACATCTAACTTAACATTTTTAAAACTAATGTGTGAACTCCTAAGTATGTTAACACTCTTGACGTCTGAAAAACTTACGCTGACGAATGATATATTGCTTTTTACAGTTAATATTTGATTATCGTGTTTCAAGATAAAATTTCCAATTTTTCACAAGTTACGGATATAAAAAGGAGGTATATGTAAGGTTATGTAATCCAAATCCATAATAATTTTTCTGACCTCTTTGTCTTGACATATTATAGATAATTTTGCTTGGTAGAACGCAGAGCCACTAATAATCACATATATATTGCATTTATGTTTCTTCTTTATGTATTTCATGAGATAGGCATGTGTGATATTTAATTTGGTTTGTACGCATCGGCAAAATTATTTATATCAATTAACTCCAGGCATTCCCTCTTGGGTAAAATATTTGACGTGGTTAACGAGGATATATTTTAGATTTAGGTACAATCTTTTAGAAAAGGTTGTCAGATGTAGGAATGGATAAGGAATATAGATAGTAATATTCGTAATGTCCTAGATCTGCTAATAATACATTTAAAGCAGAATTAAATGTAAATGTGCTTAATATAGTCTTTAACTCTAATTGCCTGTTTTAAATTTACTATATTTTCTACGCTAATTCATTTGGAATCTTAAATAATTAGGTAATGTTATCTTCTGACATGCGTTAGCAAGATCTATTAGGTTAACGATTGAGGAGTGTATCTGGCTTATTTTGAAAAAAGTTATTGGCATTCTTAAGCTAAGAAAGTATTTGGTACATAGATATAAAAAATGTTATTAATTAAACAAATGTTTTGATAAAATGAACAGCCCGCTAGTCCTCAAGGGCTATTATAAATAGTCATTAATGTATTTCCATTAGTATAATTCATGACGTCAGTACCATTTGGCTCATACTGTATTTAAATTATGTTCTGAAACTAACTTATGGCATCTGACATTGGAATAGTTTGTTTTTTTTTCACAATATTAATTTATCGTGTTTTTGATTAGATTTTAATTGGTAAATTATTTTATTTGTTGCTGACTTCAATATTGACCTAATGGCATTCATTAAACCTCTTTTCAATAACTTTTCAATAACTAGGTGTTATTTGTTAAATTTATATTAAGTCTTAATTAGCAGGTAGTTTAACTGGTGGAAGTAGTTAAAAACTTCATTGTAGTACATTGTTTTATTTTTAGAACATAATTTAATTTCACATAACTGTCCATATTATTTCCAAATTCTAATTGAATATCAACTAAATTAAAAATTTGTTTAATATCCACTGATTCCTTTGGGTCATTGCTCTGCTTAAGTTGTGAGGGTACCTTAGATTAACAATGGTCCTGATTACCCCTATAAAGATCAAAACGATCCTATAAGACTTGTTTAACGGTTTATTAATTTTTTAACTTTCAAAGCAAAGATGAACGCATTTTTATTAAAATTTTAAGTGAATTTGTATCCATAATTTCTTCTAATATCTTCTAATATAATTTCTTCTAATGCGTTGAAGGCCGTCTTCGTCCAACGCGTATATTTGCATTCATGATAATGCGCCCTCATTCGTATTTTAAGATCCTTTCTTACATACGATGTAATAATCATACTGCTCTAATTTTAACCTCTATCTCGTTAGTTATGAATTTTGTTTCTTTTTAATTGACTATAGCCCAGTTAGTGGTTAGTGATCCATACATACATACATACATACATATATATATATATATATATATATATATATATATATATATATATCGTAAATTTACGCCAGTATTTAAATATTACTTTAAATATTTTGTTGCCCACAATATTGCTAATAGTTATTCCTCTATCGTGGAGTAATCTGTATGAGCAAGAGTTCTACTTGCGTACGCTATCGGTTTATCCAGACTGTTTGCATCCTTAGGTAGAACTGCCCCTAAAACGATATGAGATGCGTCTATTGTCAGTATAAACGGTTCTTCCAAGTCCCGGTATTGTAATGTTAGTGGATTTGTTAATATTTGCTTACCCGCATTTACTGCGTTTATAAGTTCCTCATTGTGTTTTGTGGAAAGGTATTCTTTTAAAGTATTTTTGAATGGTGTTTTGACTTTCGCAAAAATTGCATCCATTATAACCTAGACCTCGAAAAAACCTTTAATTTCTTTAGTAGTTTTAAGTATTGGGTAATTGAATATCTGTAATTCTGTATCCTAAATACTCTTCTTCTTTACCTAAGAATTCATTTTTATTTAACTACATTTTAAAATTAATTTGCCTAAAACTATTTGAAATATTTAAAATATTAAATATATTTGGAGTTCATTTTGTGTAAATTCATTATTCACAATTAAATGAAACTACGTGATTTAGTATTACTTCTACTTCATTTCAATTCTTTACCAAGATGTAGGTTTCGTTGTATTACATCTTCAAGTGGGCAATTAGCAAATATAGAATTTTTGCTAATTGCCCACCTGAAGATTTTGTAATACAACGAGACCTAAATAATTTAATTGAATATTTAACTATAAAAACCTAAAGAATTTAAATAATACTACATCACATAGTTACATTTATCTGTCAAGTATTTATTTTAATTTATTTCTCTACGCTTTAATAATGACAGGACCATTATTATTTAATCTCAGTCTATGCTTAACCTAATTAGTAAATGTCAGTGATTGTATTTCACTGTAAGAAAACATCTTTATATTTAAAACGTATAGTTTTATTGCTTTTTGCTCTTCCATCTTTAAATGATTTATATTAAATTCATACAGGTTTTATTTACGTATCTCATTTATGTCATAATGAATATCAATTTTTTTGTTTGACTTGTAATTATTAAACATTTCTACTTCTAAGCGTGCGTGCAACGTAATCTTTATATACTTTTCTCTGTTATTAATTAGAGTAACGCTATATAATTTTTGGCTTATACTAACGCGATAGGCATTGACAATATTTGTGTGATTGAATCTAAAATAGTTTGTTTTTTCATAATTTTTAGGAGCTTTTACCGTTTTCTCCATGTAGGGTAATATTTTTAAATTATAAGGATATATTGGTTTTTCATTGTTTGTAGGTATTAATGCATGAATTTTTTTAAATTTATTTTTTATACTAATTTTTGTATCGTCTAAGTAAATCTCTCCTAATGCGGTCGCCGTATTTTTCAGTCATACACCTAAAATTTATATCTAATGGTTGTCTGGAAAGGGTTGAAATTTAAGAAATTTCTAAAAATATTAATCCACTTTCTTGGAGTTTATAAAATATTTTGTAGTTGAACTCCAAAGATAATAATGAACGTCACTGCGGTAACTACAACCAGGGGGTGTAATCCTAATAAAATAATTCTTCTTAGGTAAAGTTTTCTATTTGTTCTGACTATAAGCATTATTTGATCCAATTTCGGGATATCCGGTCAGTCGGTGTAGTGTAATTTCGATATAAAGGGCGTAGGTGTGCCAGACCTCGGTTGCCAATTATTATTTTGTGGCATTCTAAAGCGACCTGAGTTTTTCTATTAAAGGTCCCAGTATTCGCGATAGTATTTAATTAGGGTAGTTCATGGAAATTAAACTTACTTGAGTTAAAGTTATTATTCGAAGTTTGTCTTTTAGCCGGCTGACTAAACAGTGGAATATGACGATGCGGAAATTTGTTAAAAATATTTATATAATTTTAAAAATATTTTGGTTTAATATTTTTTCAACAAGCTTCTGACATTATTTACTCTTTCTGCAAATTATTCACATACAGTTTTAAATTTGCGTAATTTCAAAAAAAATTGTTGTACTAGAAAACATTCATTGCGATTGCCACCAAAATTATCAATTAACATTTCTTTTACTTCCGACCACGTAGGGTTGCTATTATTATAAATAGGTGCCGGTACTCTGCCCCCATATCTACTAATTATAAGCCTAATTAGAACTAGCACTAACTGAATTACGTGTTCATAGGCAAATATAAACACGGATAGTTTATCGGATTCACCGTTAAAGCTCAAGAAGATATTTCGTTTTGCGAAACGCGTAATACAATAAAGTAATTATTTTAATAAAACTTCATGTAATTAAAGCTCAATAATTGTTAATCATTTAATTTAAATTTTGCATGGGAACAAAAATATTAGGAATGTAAAATAATGGTTCCATGTTGAGAATTCGTGGAATGGCACATGCAATAAAGGAACACTGGATAAACCATGAAAGATATACGTGAGACAATAAACTATTTATTAAAGCACTTACAGTACAACCATAAGTTTCATCTTCTGTAAAGCGCCTGTTGATCACCATTTCACACATGTATTATTATTACCAATAATATCTCATATGCGCAATTTGTTTTCTTTTGTACTTAAAAAATTCAAATTCAAAGCGCTCAAAACCTTTGAAAATTTTCATGAAAGGCTAACAAAGAAACTACCGATTGCGCTAAATATGTTTTGGCAGGTGCCGGTATTTAAAAAGAAGGAGTTTATTTAAATGCAATAAAAATGATTGTTAAGTCTAATAATGCGAATACATTAATGGTAGAATTATTATTAGATGACAACAGAATGGTAAAATAATATAAGGTTTCATATTTACGATTGCGTAGCTATAGCTATAGGCGTTGTGTATTTAGGTAGTGATTCATTGATCCATTTCTCCTTGTGTCACTTAGTGTTGGCTCATTGTTTCCGTTCCGGGTGTAATTTAGTTGTGGCGGTTTATTGTCGTGTCCTACTCGTACTCCACGTTTATTTTTTTTGTTTTGCACTCATTTTTACCTTTCAAAATAGTATTTAAAAAATAAATTTCTATCCTCTTCCAAAAAGTATGTAGTTGTTAACATTAGACTTTGGGACGGAAATCTTCGGAAAATTGCCTTAAAAATTTCAAAGCTTTTATCAAATTATCACGGTATTTGCTAGAATATAATTTTCAGAAATAATTTTTTTTATATCTTTATTGATTTTCGCAGTAATTTTTTATATTATAAATTAAATTTCTGATTAATCATCTAGGTTAAATATATGCTTTCTCTTTTAAATCTCTTAATAAACTAAACCAAGGTAATGATGATATTAATAAACCAACGACCCATTGTGCAAACTTCGTACTACAATCTCGAGTTTCATACTCATGATTAATGAAATTTCCTTTTGTTCCCGAGTTGAGTTACGCTCGAACAAATAAAGACGTCACAGGTGCAAATGACACTTCCGAAAGAGGGTGAGTGACAATAGATGTGTCACGTAAAAAAAACTGCGTGATACAAATCAACTGTTGGATTATGGGACACTCTTCAATAGAACTGCACGCACCGTCGTCCTTCCAGCTGCAAAAAAACATACTTTATGTCTTGACTGTTTTAATCATGGGTACACACCCGGATATCTCTTAATGTAAACCTGTGTAAACTCACACGAAAACTGCTGTATTTCGTAAAAAAAATGTTTGTTTAAGAGATAGGTTCGAGCGAGGTTATCTTAATCCATACAGAAATATTCTGGAAGAATAACCTATTATATAACGGGAATAACATAAGGGGAAGAATGCCCTTAGAAATCGGCGAGGGTCCTCGTCCTGCAAATGAGCATCATATGCGGTTCTCTCTGGTGTGCTAAGACAAAACAATTTGAGAATAATTGAAAGAAGTACGCACTCGTACGCTGGGGATTCCTTTGACGTCATAATATAAGTTGCAAAAAATATGCACGTATCTGGATGATCACGTATCTGCATGTAAGAAATCAGAAAGTGGAACCAATCAAAAGTTTTCTTTTTGTCTTAAAAAGGTATAATAGTCTGGAACTTTGTTTCATTTTTTTGCAACATATAGAAGACACTCTATGAATTTTATTTTTATTAGATTTTCTAACTTGCGAATTTCAGATATAAGGATGGGGAAAAGTTTATTCTTGCATATGTTTGGTAATAAATCCGAAAGCATCTGGCTTAAATAAAAATAAAAATAAGAGTAGTTTTGCATTTTCTAAATAAAAATATTTCACATGATACCAGATTTGACCTCGTTGAGCCCATATTAAATTTCTATTCTACGTAGTTTTTAAAATAGTGTCTATTTTTATTTCTAAATAAAATATATGCAGATATGTTAATAGTATAATTGTCCTAAATATCACGTTTTTAGCAATACCAGTTGAGAAAACAGCCATTACTTATGGGGAGATGGATACCGAATGATTACCATAAGATTTCCGATTTAACTTTTAGTCACTGAATTTCAAGTAATCTAAATGGTCGAAAGATGTCAGTAAAGAGAATTAATGGTAGACTAAAAGTGAGGGATAACCCAATTTTAAGAAAAGTAAGAGTTCATAAAAGTGTACTCATCAGTTATACCATCAGTTATCTGCCGAAGTCATTCTTGTTTCTCAAAGAAAGGTTGAAAGTAAATTAAACAGAATAGAAATCAGATCCTGTTTCTGTCATTTTAATGGGAGGTCCTATTGCGATAAAGTAAGTCCTCCCTTAAAATACTGATATGGTAATATTGGCAAAAATATGCAAAAAAATTGTCGTTGTTAAGCCTAAAATAGACACTCAATTTTTGTATGTTTTTTTTCGCAATAACTTTAAATTAAATTAACTTTAGATATTTTACTATCTTGCTATCAACAAATTGGATACATACAATATGTGTAAATTAAATATTTTGTTATGATCATTACCTTTGAATATGCTACACAACAGAAAATATTTTTGCCTAATTTGAATGTGGTTCTGGGTTTGATTTATGGTTTTAGATAGTCCATAAAAATGTTATATAAATTTATTTATAATTACAAAGCTAAAAATCATGACATATAGACTAATAAACCAACTAGCGAAAGTGATAAGGTTTTGTTTTTACCTTTTAGATACAGAACCCTAAAAACCAACCCTAACCCAGCATGGGTTGGACAATTATCAATAAGACAAAAGAATGTGTCAAGGTAAAAGAACGTGGCATCCCATCATTGTTGTTTTACAAAATTAGCACGATTAACAAAATATAACATATTTTTATGAAGTCGAAAAACCCTTATTGAAAATACATCCCAGCATTTTGTAGAGTCTAATAAGTATAATGCATGGTACCCGCACTATGACGCAACAGTTGACGATTAAAATACTGATTGATTCAGCGTCAACAACAAGTTTAGCAGCAAGGCAGCGATGCATCATTTAGCAACGTCATCGTCATTTTGCAATATGCATTTTGGCAGTTGCATTAAGCCAACAGGCAGAGAAGGAAGGGTTAATCCCACGAATAGGTTTTTAACTTTTATCTTACATGATGCTCTTCTAAAATTAGTGAAGATATGTTTATAAGGATTAATCTTTCAATGGATATATTTACCTAAAATAAAATTAGGAATTAAACGTATTCCGTGCTCACTTAGACACATTAAAAAATTTATTAATTATTACCATATTTTTATAAACTCCTGGCAAAGACGTTTTCTTCATAATTAGGTCTTCATCAATATAATACAGATAATAGTGTAAATAGGGAAGTTCGTGTAATTAGTATAATGATTTGCGCACTCGTGCTTTATTATGAAAGTGTAGCTACACAAAATTTACGTTCAGTAGTAATCACAGACTGTACACAAGAGGAATTAAGAGGTTAGTAAGGCAATATTAATTTTTATTCGTCTGTTCACTTCACGTGATTCAAAATGGAGATAAAATAGACAATATTAGCTGTAATATATTCATCAGTGCCGCGTGCTATTTCAACTAAGGCTTTTCAGTTCGTAAGAAAATTTGAAAAATTCAACTCCAGCTAGCTGCTCTTCTTTCAAATTTTTATGGCATTTACATACAGCATAAGATTTAAATTTGAATGGTGGTAGTTTTCATTTATTTGGTATTCTAATTTATATTAAAAAATTTATAAAATTTACATAGTTATAAAATTTACATAGTTAATAGTTAATTTAAATTTAAGTAAATAAATTTGGGTAATATTATTAATTAATTTTTTGTAATATTTTCCATAATATAAATATCAGATGTTAATTTATATCAAAAAGGATAAGATTCATTATGATGTAGCCAAATAGGAAAAAAAATAAATTTTTAACAAAATTATGTGTAACAAGTTCAATTAGTTATAAGAACAACTTAAATTTAATAAGCAATGTTAATTTTGGTAAAGAAATTTTGCTGAACTTCGTAAATTCTGAATACAAATAGAATTTTTCCGCTTTTGTTTTTAACCGATAAATAACTTATTACACATATTTGTGTTAATAAATCGATTTTAGAGTTTGATGTTCAAGAGATACATAATTTTAATGTTATATATGACACTAATAAATGCATAAAAATTAAATAGCCCTTAGCTACTCATGCGTAAACAAGAACTAAACCCTCGACCAAATCAAACATAACCTAATCAAACGTGTAGCTAACGCAAGTGCCAATACATGAACTGATTGCAAATAATAAATCAATGAAATTGCAAGTTCTACATGACATGCGAAATAGGAAGTATGTTGTAAATTTGGAACAATTCTTTTCGACGAAATAGGATTTATTTTATCTTAGGTGATACTTATCATCGATTGTGACGTTAGAATTGTTCGCAAAGGAAATATTAGATTATGTTTCCGGATTTTCTTATTAAATATAAGAGCTTATGTGTAGTATTTCAGAGCTAGGTAGAGATTTTTATTTCGTTAGTTAGTAACAAAAGGCCATAAATGGGATGACATTATGAATTGATCAAGAGCGAATCAAGGCTCTGGCGAGGCTTTTAGGCTAAATAAGTATATTTATTTACTCCTTGCCACATTCCATTGTCAAGAATTTTGCTTTTATGGGCAAATAAACATTTTCCATATTGCTTTAATGGGCAAATAACACAACTACATGTACTCAACGAATGTTTCTTGCTGATATATCGATTCGGCCGCAAATATTTCACCCTTTATCAATTAAGGAACTATTAAAGGGGACTCAATTGTGACTATTGTATGATCTTTTGCGGAATTGTGTTCCTTAGTTTTTTTTTCATTTTGCGACAACTTTCATTTGTATTACGCCTTTCAAAATATTACACTTCATTACAAACTAGATTTTTGGAACAACTTATATTTTCTACTACTTGGCGAATTGATTTTATGTCAATAAGCATTAAATTTTACTTTTCGCATTGGTGTATTACAACACTTAGTTTCTTCCATTTAATTTTAAAAATTATAAAAATTAAAATGAAAATATATATATTAACTCTATGTATACAAGGATTGTCCCAAAATTAATTAAGTTAAAGTGAAAAGGTATATACTTAAAATTTGAGAAATTACGACAAATATTTTATTGTTCCCAATTGGATCGTATTTAATATTTCAGTAATAACTTTCATTTAAATAACCATAAACTACCTGCAAGAATATTCGATAATGAAACGGGAGTTGAAAAATAAGTTTTGACCAGAATTCTGTAAGTAATTAATTAGTTGACCACGATTATTTATACAAAGATATGTATAGGTATGTATATATATGTATGTGTATATATGTATATATATATATATATATATATATATATGTGTGTGTGTGTGTGTGTGTGTGTGTGTGTGTGAGAGGATTTTTCTTCAAACATATTTAATTTATACAAATGACATAAATAATATAAAGTTTTTTAACAAATGTTAATTAAAGTTATCCTTATGAAACCTTTACCTGCGAGTTAACATATTTTCATTCTTACTTATTTATTAATGCAGTCATCATTTTAGTTACCGAATAAACTTTTATTTATATAACTTATTGGGCACCAAATTAAACATAAACTGGATAATCATTAGATATTTTTCGCAAACAAAAATATAATTTCTTCCAGAATTATACTTCAATATCCGTATTCATTATTCTGTTGGAATAATGGAAAAATTCGATCAATTCTTGGAGAAAGCACGAATCAAATTTTGTCTGGTTCTTAATTCCTTAGAAATATTTGACGCATTCTTCATTTAATGAATTACAGCTATCCAAATTAAAATCACTTTGTTTCTTAAAATTATCTTGCTGCTAATATTTGTATTCCCTTGCAACAACCACAAAATTATAAATATTAATAAATAACCATATATTTTAATGTGGCTGAAATCATATCTTAAAAATTAATTCAAAGTTTATTTCAATAAACGTTTGTTATTTATCCATATTAACGCGTGTTGTATGTATGTGGTATTGCTGAATTTATCCAATTAGTCTTTTCAATTTTATTATAGCTTGACTTACGTGCTACAGATATAAATAATATAAACAAACAAACGTATCGAAGGGAACTAAAATTGTATATACTGAGCATAAAACATCGCGCTAAGCAAAACAGCACAGACTGCGCCAAAATTCGCTCGAGCTAATCTAAACTTCCGTTAACTACCCTCGAAGTCGAGCCCATTTGACCTAAATTAAATTCTTCTGACGCAAATTTCATTAGCGTTTACTTCTCTTCCGTTTCGTTTTGAATTTATTGCGAGGCGTCGGAGTTGTTGACCTTAACTCAGAGTGCGTATTCACCGTGCATTACTAGTTCATATATCACATTTTTGACGAGGATGGCTTTAAATATTTTTAACCGACTAACTCGACGTATGAATAAAACGAATTGTGAACATGTTAATCAATATCACTTGTTGTGATGCTATTTAAATTTGGACAGATTACTTTGTTTTTATTTCCTTCACTTAATACATAGTGATTCTATTCTATATTTCGACGCAATGACGACAATAATTTTTTGCAAAGGTTTTTTCACCTCTGCACAGAATTATTAAAATGTTGTCGAAAAATTACTGCGGTCAAAGTTTGCTTTTCAGTATTTAATTATTTAAATCTTGGATGCAAACAGCACTCTATGTTTATGGAAATTAAAGCGGAGGTCTGTTTTCAGTAGCAGATATCTTCCCGCTGATGATAAGGATATTTGTATTCATAATTTGCATGCTGTCTATGTTTTGTGGTTATAGTAACATATTGAGACTTTAGAGGTAAGAAAATCATTTTTAGTAAATTACTTATAATTTTCCTGTCAGTAACAAAATAATACGATGAGGGTTCAGTAATTAAACAACCCTTACAATTTGGTCCATCTTTCACAACTTTACAGTCCATTTGTTACAGTATTAGATTTATATACATGCAATTTTCCAAGTGTATAACCTATATGGTTATTAAAATTAATAGATAATTGTAATTGCCACATAGGATAAACAATAGAATATTAAGAAGATACTTTATATACTTAGGGAGGTACATTTATGTTGGTATAGAATCCAAATAACAAAGTAAAGAAGAAAACGTCTCTCTATATATTAATGATATCATGGTATGTAAATAGAAATGATATAACCAATATTAATTTTTCCACGTCTTTACGATATAAGTAGATTGAATCAACCTTGGAGTGAATTTCGTGACGAGTGCTTTCCTTGAATTTACGCTGGCGACCTTGACTCGCGATAAATTCAAAACGAAAGGGAAGGGGCGGGGTCTGTAACAAAATCGGCGTTCAAAGAATTTTATTTAGCTCAAGTGGACTCATCTTCAAGGAGAGTTAACGAAAGTTTAGATTAGTCGGAGTGAGTTTGAATTCTGTCCGCGCTGCGACCATACGGCTGTGCTTTATGTTTTGTATGAAATATTAGTCTTGTGTTTTGGAGGAATTTTCATTTTATCTATTTTAGCATAATTGTTAGTGTGTCAATTTTTTATTATTAGTGAATTTCATTATTTAACTATGTATTACTTAATTTTATTTTGGTCCTCCGAAAATTATATTTAAAATATACATATGCGACATAATAAGTGTTTTGGACGTTTAAAAACTCATAAAAGAGGTTGTAAACTCGTCATCATTTCACAATACTATTTGAAAAATATAATTTAATAGTTAGGAATTACAGGGCTATGGTGTACGAACATTTAATTTAGCGAATGAACTACCATTAGCGTTCCGTTCATTTACCATTAATATTTAATGGCGATTAACTGGACATATTTCCATTAAAATCAAGACTTTAAAGATTTAGATACTGATAATTATTGTTGAAAATGTACTTCTGTTCACGTTCCCTCGCAATTATGTAGTCTTTAGAAAATTAATATTAGGTTGACAGCTTATAATAAACTTTTCGACCGATTTCTGAAATTTATTGAACCTTCTAGAATATTTCTTGTAAAGTTTTTAAAAATAATGGCATTCGAACTTTGTTCAGTTTGCAATTGAGTAATTAGCGAATAAAGAATAAATTAAAATTGAAAGTATTTCGAAGTGAACTTGGAGAACATTTTTTTATGAATATCGTGTAGGGTGAAAAACCAGCGAAGTATCATGCAATGTATACACAATGATGGGTAAAGTTATATCCTCTTATGACACAGCCAAGCACTGGTTCCAAAGATTCAAAAATGAAACTTTTAACCTGTACGGTAAACCTCATCCAAAGCGACCTCCTACAATCGATTTATAAAAATTTAAAAGCCTTATTGAAACAGATACCAGATTAAGTTCGCTTTGTTTGGCACAGCTATTTTCATGCTCATATACTGTAATGGAGAACAACTGCATGATTTGATAAAGAAGTGGAAATATTCCGTTTGACTGCCACGTAAGCTGACACTCTTTTTCAATTTGAGAGGAGAGCTAACGTGTCCTTGGAGCTACTGAGTTCCCATCATACCAACAAGAGGTCAAAGTATCTGGTTACAGGAGATGAACAGTGGGTGGCTTATGTTAATTTTTAACATAACGGTAAGGAGCTGTAAAAAAGGTGAATTTACGAAATAAGACGATTAGGGTTCCATAATGAGACAACGAACCTTTATCATTTCTTCCATTTGTTTATAGTTTTAGACCATATAATATGTAAGCTACACATGGTGATTTCAGTCAAGACTTGAAGCGAATGTTTTTTGCGCATTCTTGTGAGTGGAATACAATGGATAAGTCTTCTGAAATCAAATTGAGGTTAATAAGACATTTTTCAAAAATGAGCTGCAATTAGTGACAATAAAAATTGTAATATATTCTAATAATGCGTGATTTTTTTTAATTCAATGCTTCAGTTATATTTTTTAATATAATTTAAATTAGTTTTTGAATTGATATACAGATTATAAATAGAAATTATTAATAGATTATCAATTAATTTTTTTCCTATTTTATTATTATAATTTTTTTTTATTAAATCAGTCAAATTAAATTTCAAGTTACATTTAAGTTTATACTTAATTATTTTTAATTTAAATTACTTCAAAAATAAATTAAATTTAAGGTTAATTAGTTTCAATAAATTTTATTTTTCTAAAAATTTAATCTGATCTCATTATTTTAAAATTTATTTATTGAATCAATTTTAAAGTTATTTTAAGTTTAAATTTCATTATTTGTATTTTTTAAGGTTAGTTATTATAATTATATTAATCAAATGGAAAATTACTTTTAGAATTTAATTTAGTTACATTAAAAATTAAAACTTATTTATTTTTATTTTAATTATTTTATTTCAAATGTAATATTTCAAAAATATAAATGAATATAATGAATTGTTAAATATACTGAAACAATCTAAATAAAGTTTAGAATTGAGGTTATACAGTTGACACGCAAGAACACACACACATACAACCGTATATAATAGAATGTTACAGAGAGAGAAAGAGGGAAAGGTCGCCTGGAGGTGGCATAACGCTTTTTTCCTTACGTGGCGATTTCTGCCAGTAATGTACATGATACTAGCCCTTTCAGTCTTCCTTGTTTTATTTCCCTTTTCAGGCTTTCTTGTTTTATTACAGATTTTGGTGGCCAATGAATCGAAGAAGACAATTATCTCTTAATTTAAATGGCGTCACTATAAGTGAATTGAAATTATATGAAATAATGATTTTTCAACATGGTTATGCTATAATTTATATTTACGCAGACCTAATATGAGTTTGCCTGAATTCAACTTGCGATAAATTTAAAATGAGACAAATGAGAAGAGAAAATAGAAAAGAAAGGAGCTGAAGTCAGTTGTAATGCTGTTCGCTCCGCGACGCGCTTTTGTACGAAATATAAATTTTAGACATTGCAGTAGTTTTTTTTTCATTTTACTTGTTTTTGTATATTTCATTGAATTGATATTTTGTTATCAATAAATTTTTTTCACATTTTGTTAAAATAAGGGGGAAACACAGCGAATTTAAATCTCGCTCCGAATGTTCAATTTAATATATATTTTATATATATATATATATATATATATATATATATATATATATATATATATATATATATATATATATGTATATATTTATATATATATATATATATATATATATATATATGTGTATATATATATATATATATATATATATTTATATATATATCTGGGACCTTGACGATTTTTCATAAAATATACTTCTGTTCACTTTTGGTCACAATTATATTGCATTATGAAGTAATTTATGTTGATGGAGGCCTTCCATTAATATATCTTTGTTTGCTTTTAGGACACTAAAAGCTTTCTCATTCTTTCAGAACCTTTAAATTTTCACAACAATCTTTTACCCTCTAACAAAAACGTTATTTCTAGTGTTACAAATTTAAAGGTAAAAGTGGAAACCTTTTGGGGAGACTCTGTTGATCCGTATGTTACGGTTTTTTTCTCAGCAATTACTATTGTTATTAACTTAAATTTTATATGTACATATTTAATGTATACGATTGGTACATATGGCAGTCTTATTCAATTGTTTACAACCAACCAGAACATTAATCCATCCCTACTCGATCAGCGGGCGGGAATCGAACCCAGGTTCTCGCGGTGCACCGGGCCGTCAGACGCCGTATGCCTTGTGATCAATCCAACTCACCACGGTGACAAAACTTTGGAGCAGTTGTGTAATTTTCTTGTCTTGGAAAGACATTCATATTAAATTTTATATATTTAAAAAAAATTGTAGACGATAGGCTTAATGGTAATGTTTTCTAACAAACGCGCACAGTGCTGATCTGCGTTTCCTTTTTGGTAATGGAATTATTCAAGCGATACTTCAACTTTCCAAACAACTACTTTTACTGGTGGTCGTCAATCGAACCTTACTGATATGTCGGTATTTGGTTCTGGCTCAAATACTTATCAATACGGAATCTTGAATGGGGTTCTCTCTTAGCAATTGTGACTATCCTATGATCCTTTGGCGGGTTGTTTTTCTTGATCTTTTATTTTAGAGAACACTTTCAGTTCCATTATTCCTTTTAAAATATTGTAACCGAAATGATATTTTTAGTGGAAAAATATATAGTGTTTTGCCCATAAACCTAATTTAAGTCATCTTCATGTATGATAGCGATTACAAAAAACTAAAATTGAGTACAAAGAACATAAAACATAGCGCTAAAAACAGAACCGACTATACGAAAACTTGCTCCAGCTAATGTAAAGTTTAGTAAGTAGAGCTCGCTTGAGTTAAATAAAATTATTTTGATGTAAATTATGTTAGGTACCATTTCCTCCACTTCCGTTTTGTCTTGAATTTATTGTGAGGTGACGGTATAGTCAACACTAGTTCAGTCGCCATACCGACCAAACATGTACAGTATCTGAATATTTTTATCCAGCTAGCTCGACGTATGAACAAAATGGAGTGCGAAAATGTTGACCAGGTCCACTTGTCGTGATGCTGTTTGAATTTGGAGATACCATTTCACTTTCATTTCATTCATAAATCAAATCTATTCTCTAATTCTATGTAGACGGCAATAATTTTATGCATACAATTTTTCCCATCTTTGCATAGAATTATAAAAAGTATTATCGAAAAGATATTTATAAAAATAGAGGGTTATTTGTCATTGTTGAATTTTTGATTTATTGAGATTGAGATTTCTCAGAGATTTACGACGTTTAAATCATTACATGCGAATGAGTGCTGATTGATAATTGTAGAAATCTATGGTGGAGGTTTATGCTTAGCGGAGGGAATCTTCCAGCTAATGATGATGGTGATAATATTTTTATTCCAAATTTTTATAATATTTACATTTTATAGTTATAATATATTGGATTCCGAAGTATTTATGTTTTTTTTTAAATATTAAGCCATTTCTCATTCGAAAATACATTGAAACAAAATTACTTCTAATTTTTCTGTCGTCTACAAAATAACACGATTAGGAATCCCGTTACAAAGAACCCTTATAATTTCGTCTGTTTGTCCATCTATCACAGCCTTCCATAATTTTAGACCATATACAATTAAGTTTTAAAAAAATTATAGAATTTTTAAAAAATATTGTCAAACAATTAGAAATCTGTTTAACCACGCTAGTGATATAACTACTAAGCCTCCATGAAATACTCATTGCACAATTTATTGCAGAGATCAAATATTAAAAAAATAGATAATATGAAATTTTTAAATGCAAAAATTGATACGAATATTGAAAATATTTGAAAATGAATGTGTTGTTTTTTTGTTCATTTTCCTACATAATAATATTAACGTATTTATTACTCACTGTTGTACTGCACAGTGATCCCACACTTAAAATATTAAAACAATAATCGAACTAAAACACAATTTAAACAATGCACAGCATATACACATTGAAATTTTAACGCAGTCAGTTTAACTTTACTTGCATAGATATTCCCAGTTCTAATGTTGCACAACACGTTACCCTTATAACTACACATATATTCCTGTACAGAAGGTCGGTGACGCGAACTCACAAGATTTTCCTTATTCAAAAAGCGTCCAATGCACACATCATACAGTTGGGTATATACAATGTGTTGGAGTATAAATGTGTATACGTGTACACGGGCTGTTGCACGTGCGCCAGTCTGGTGCTATAGAGAACCCTTTTCAAGATTCCGTATTGATAAGTATTTGAGCCAGAATCAAATACCGACATATCAGTAAGGTTCGATTGACGACCACTAGTAAAAGCAGTTGTTTGGAAAGTTGAAGTATCGCTTGAATAACTCCATTACCGAAAAGGAAACGCAAATCAGCACTGTGCGCGTTTGCTAGAAAACATAACCATTAAACTTATCCTCTACAAATTTTTTAGATATGTAAAATTTCATAAGGATGTCTTTCCAAGGCAAGAAAATTCCACAACTGCGCCAAAGTGTTGTAACCGTGGTGAGTTGGATTGATCACGAGGCATACGGTGTTTGACGGCGCGGTGCACCGCGAGAACTTGGGTTCGATTCTCGGCCGCTGATCGAGCGGGAATGAATCAGTATTCTGGTTGGCTGTAAGAGACTGAATAAGACCACTATATGTACCAATTTTATACACTAAATATTGCTGAGAAAAAAACCGTAACACACGGACCAACAGATGTGAAGTTTACACGGGCGCCAGTCTGGTGCTAGAGCAGTAAATGCATGTACTGCTCTGCTCTGCTATATATATATATATATATATATATATATATATATATATATATATATATATATGTATATAATATATGTATATATATATATATATATATATATATATATATATATATATATATATATATATATATATATATATATGCATATATGCTTTCACTGCTAGCCAAGCGCAACACGTTATACTAGTAGCTACATAAATACCGTTAACATTAACATGTCGGTTAACATTAACGGTCATGTTCCTATAGAAAATCGCTCAATCTACCTAAAAAAGTTTTCACTTCAAAAAACAACCTTAATGTTCTTTTTTGACGACACGTATTTTCCCTGAAGGAGTTCAATTTGTAAATATTTCTTGTTTATTAATATTTACTTTTTTAATTATCCGACACAATATTTTTCCGTAATTTCAATTGTTGATAATGAATCAATATGTTTCATTATGTTAATATTATTTGGGCACTTCTGATTATGTTTTTCGATCAATCTTTAATATGTACGAGTACATATAAGTGAGCACGAAACACTGGGTGCGCAAGTTGAATCACAAATCATTTTATGTAGGTTTTTCAAAAATATATCAAAAGTAGTGACACTAGATACTATGAGATTTTCAAATACTTGTACAAGATTCTTCAAATAAATATTTAGTTATATGTCTTCATACATTTTAATTTTGTTTTTGAATTGATTGAATTTTTTTTAATGTTCTATGCAATTTTAGGAAAATGTATCTTTTAAGTGAAACTTATATATATGAAACGTTACGCACGACCAATTGGATGTGACGTTAAGTGCACTGGAATAATTTCCGCGATCTTAATATAAGTGATGTCACGTAGTTCGGAAAGATTTCGTTTCATACGGTGAAATGACTTAAGGCGAGCACAAAGTAAAGGTATGGCGCTTCTGAGCGGGAAAATGAAAAGGAAATTAGCGCACCGAGAGGGCAATGATTCCGTAAATTTAGAGGGAAATTATCGTGTGACGTACAACGAAACGGACACAAAAATATATTTGCGATGTTTGATTCTATAACATTACCTCGGAAAAATTGTTGAACAATATTGGATCATGCATTGATTTTCATTTTAAAATAAATTCATAATTTTTTCCATACCCTTTTCTATCCAACGTATTTGCCCTTGTTATTTGGTTGGCATAGATAAATATAGTAGTTTCAGTTATTCCTTTTTCCCGGAACACATAATTTTTTCCTCAAAAGTCATGGGTAATGATGAACCTGAATTACACCAATTTTATTCATATCAACACATATTTTTTCCCCCATATTATTTAACCTAGTTGAAACTAATATATGCATATTATACATTTTTCACATCGTTAAGATACAATGTAGAATAGGCTTATTCTGTCACAAATTTGTGCCACGAACATGCTCACTGAATTTATGTCCGCGACGTCAACTTGCAATAAATTCGAAACGAAACCGAAGAGGAAAGAGCTATAATAAAATTTGCGTTCAAATCATTCTTTCTAGACCAAGCGAATTCATCGTCGATGGGAGTTAGCAAAATTTTCAATTAGCCGGATGTATTTTAAGTTTTGTACAAAATATCAGTTTTGAATTTTGTGGGAGTTCTTTTCAGTTTGCCCATTTTTTAGATTATTTTTAACATAAAGATATTTTATCTTTGGCAAAGTCTATTAGTTTTATTTGTCATCTCTTGTTACGAAAAGTGGTCCATAACTCTTCGTACATATACATAAATCCATAGTGATGCTGTGAATGTTAAATTTACAAAACATTACAAATAAAAATTGAATTTGCTTAAAATTTAGTGAAAGGGAAAATAAATATAGCAAATTCAGTGTAATTTTTTTTGGGTTGGTCTCTAAAATAATATTTAGGAAATTTAATTTAACATTTAGGAATCACCGGTATGTGATATATGAACCCACTCCTATCTCTAGTGTTCCATTGATACTTTACGACGTTTATTTATGAATAACTGGACTGATTTACCTAAGAATCATCTATATACATGAAACACGAAAACAGAAAACGGTCGACGATTTCAAAAATTTGGAGGGTTTTGATTTTTGCGTCAAATATAATTGTCTTCTCTTTTGGTCACAATTGTATTGCATTATGAACATTTACTATTCTTTAGTAAAGTGTTATGTTAATTCATCTTCGTTTGCTTTAAGTAATTGGAAGTTATATTATTCTTTTAGAACCCTTAATTATTCGCAAATAGTAGTTTATGTTCGATATTCCATTGTTGATGATTGTGATCATCGTCTTAGATTGTTGAAAATCCACATTTATATCTGTTTGCAACGATGCTTATGATTTTGCTTGTCCATATCTATTTCAAGAGACTTTAGAAATATTGTTAATTTTATTCAAAATTATGTCCGAAATGAACGAATAAAGTATAAAAATGGAGCAAAAACATCAAGTCGGCTATCATATGAAAGTGTTTTGCTTTAAATCCTATTTTTTTTCTTTTCCGCTTAAGTCACGCAGTTTCTGACTTATAAAAAAAATGTGAAAAAATTTCCCCTTCACCCACCTTCAAAGTAACAAGCAATTCATTCAAATTGTTAGAAGGTTTTACACATACAGTACTCATGTTGTATGTTAACAAACACTGTTTTCTTTGTATATTTATAATTTTTGTTATATAGCTGTTCAATATTTTAATAAATGGTGCGCAGAATCCAAATTATATTATCGATAGATTCAAAGACTCTTCCGTCCATGACTTTGGGTTTTGCACCGAAAATATACTAATTTACTTTATTTCAAAATTTACTCCTACCTTATACGAAAATTAACAGTCTAAGTCGTACAATTTCGGAATTAACAGGATCTACGTCAAAGTATCGGTAAAGGTCGATTGGTAAACAGTCAAAAGAAACTTTCTCAAAGGCTTCTTCATTTTGAACACCTCACTTTTCCTTATTTTATTTTAATTCATGTTAATATTTTAAGTAGAGTTTGACGTCTCACTTAAATTCGATTATTTTTTGTTTATTTATTTACATTTCTTGAATTATGTGCAAACGTCTTTACAATTTTTTTAAATATATGTGTACAGTTAATGGAAATATATACTCGTGCAATTGATTATTTTGATTACCTTGAAATATTCAAATATATAAATAAACCTTATTCAAATTCCAAGCATAGTGTCCTCAATTTGTTTGTAGAAGATCGAAAATTTTCATTGAATGTGCGTTCAATAGCTACCACAATTTTAGATGGAATCATTTATGTAGGTCGACCTGATCGTGGAGCATCGTCTAAATTAAAGTTTATGTACAAGTTATCCTAGCCACAGATCCTTTGAAAACCAGTGGTAGGGGACTCATCATAGTTTAAATGAAAGGAAAATAGTTACACTACAAACTTAATGGTTTCTAAGTTATTTGTATTTTTTGAAATTTGAGAAACTTGCCATTTTGTTAAAACTGTTCATGCCATTTCAACAAATAAAGGAATTTTATAATATTCTTTGCTACATATTCCTCAATACCCTCTAAATTTTATTGGGATCCCGCATTCCATCAAAAAACGTATTTTCTCACAAGATTCATTCCACCTTATGATATTCGTTCATGTTGCAAGATTATAATGTACCGTTTTCGTCTATTACTCGATATCAAATAGACAAATAAACATAATATTATTTAACAAAATATAACAGCCGTAATATAGTGCAATACATTGTTTTTATTTTAGGAATTAGATACTCAATTCACCTGTTAGTGATATTAGGAGATCGAATTCCTTTAATAAATAATAATGGAAGTAGATAATGTCAGGGTTTTTTTAGATACCAATACTAATTAAGAAGCATTATGCTTAAGACAATTATATAATTAATTCTCATTAAAAGGTACATGAATGAAAAAAGTATTAATGGGAAAAAGAAACCAGGGACAAACTGAAGCAGAGCAGGGATATATCATTTCAAGACATTCTTTTTATCGGCAGAGTTTGAATGTCACACTTTAGTTTATATTGTTTTCATAGAGTTTATACCTGTTTGAAATAATTTCATTAAATGCTATACTTAATTTTAGTCACTACTTTTAAGTAGCGTATAGCTATTATTAATTTGAGCAATATTTGAGTAAGCGTTAAATAATACTAGGGAACATGATAATGATATTTTAGTGGAATTGTTACAATTGCTGGAATTCCGTAACAAGAATTTAAAGTAATTACGTTTAAATATTATTAATTATTACTTATAAAACGTAAAAACATGAAATCGTTTTAGTACATAGTAAAATATGAATAAATATATTCTTTCAGAATTACCCAGTTATGTTTGTATATTCTAACCGTATTTTATTATTGTAAGATATACTAACTCTAATTTTAAATTTACTTTTACTTTTTCCAATTAAAGTTCGTATCACAAAAAAATAAAACATTTTCATATCTTTGCTTTAAATTTCAATTCATCTTTTCAATATGACGTATATTAATTACTAACCGTTGTAATATTACTTTCTCTGAAATTATCGTATTTATGTCATTCTACTGTTAATAATCCTAAAAAAATGTTTAAGGCGATATGTAGATTCAAAATGTCACATAATATTTTTAAATAGACCTTTATTATCTAAATAATACAAATATTTACTTAAAGTATGGTGTAAAATAAATATGTGTATTGTTATTATTATATAAGATAACATGAGACTCGATAAATTATATTTTTCTATAATATTTTCGTCGAGCAGTATCCTCGTTGTCATATTAGGCACCCAAGTTCGAAAGCCGGGTACGCAAGAAAAAAAAAATAAATAAATATATGTATATATATATATGTGTGTATATATATATATATATATATATATGTATGTATATACATGTATATACACACATACAGATATGTGTATGTGTGTTTATGTATCAAATAAACAATATATGAATTGCATAATTAAGCATGTGAAATTATTTGTAAATAAATAGTTAATTTGGAGATTAACTGGCTACCAAATGGACGTATCCTTTAATTTCAGGTAACATAGGTTATTCCAATGTATTCTTACCGTATAATATGTATAATATTAATCATACAGTAGTAGTTCCTCAACTGAGGCACAGATTATCATGATTACTAGTTTTATTAAGTACACTTATCAAATTGCCTTATACCATAATACATTTGCTTTTTTTGGTTTATATAAATTTATATAATAAAATAGCATGAAAGATACGACGTCGATTAACAGGAGTATTAAAAGTTATAGGATTGTGTTTGTTCTAGAAATACGTTGCCGACAATATGATTAAATTATTCAAATCACCTTTGAAATTTAGGCATGGCTATAACAACACACTCAATAGGAGCAAAGTTACTTTGAGTATATAATATCGTAACGAAACATTTGCTCGGGTTCGGACAGTATAATTAACCTAATTTCTCAAAACTACCTTGCTTTGAGCGGGCTGTATTAAAATTATCATAATTTCGTTAAGTAATTACATTAAAAAGTAAAATGTCTCAATTATCAAGATCAATTGAATGTTTCATTCCATTTTATTATTCCAATCGTGACAGCCGTAACTTTAGGCCAACTTTATAGTCTTTATTCTGGAAACACATGGCCCCTTTTGCTGGGGTGACTATAATTTAAGTTTATTTAATTAATCAACTAGCTTTTACCTCTTTTAAAATTATATATTTTTAATCTATTTGGTGGTCATTTAGTTGAAAGGGCAATTATATATTATGATTATTTAGTATTTCACAAGTCTAAAAATTTACATGGAGTTCAATTGGATGTTGTTCTTTGTTTACAATAAATACTGTAAAATATAAATACTGTAAAAGTACTTCAGGCTTTGTATGATTTAAAATGTAACCTGAAATATAAAGTAAAATATATGGGGAACGTTGTTTTACAATTTTCCTGTTAAATAATTTGCTTTAAATGTAAAATTAACAAAATGCAGAAGTTTTAAGTCCGAATGAAAATCACTCCCACTGTAGACGAACAGGAAGTTTAAAAAATTTTTTTTTTACCTTTTTATATTAACAAAATAAAAATCCATACTCCATACTTTTATGCACATTTTTTTATGAATTGAATATGAAGAATTTTTTTTGGAAAAGCATTTTTTGTTTCATTTTAAAATTTACTTTTTTACTCTATTTAAATACTTAGTTACTAATAAAATTTGTAATTTACCTTCCACTACTACATTTGTGTACATAAATCAAATAAGCACTAAGTATGAGACGAAATCATGTGTCACAGATCTCTTAATTTTTCGGTTGATATCAAAATCAAATAACGCCATCTATTTGTGTTTTAGTAAAGAGAAAATATGAATTCAAACTCTTTTAAATACGAGTTCAATGTTAATCAATGCGTATAAAATTAATATTTGAGGAAACATTTCTATTGTAATTGTTTTTGCCCCAAAACAGGAACCAGAAAAATCGTTTTTTGAATTGTTTTAAATTTACCAAAATAAACACCATTTCTATTATAAACTTATAATTACCCATGGAAATATGTCGTATTATAATGAACACGTACGGCATGGTCACTCATCATTTAAATTTGAAATCTTTTTCCTATAACTTTTCAAAAGATCACAAAATATGAAATTTAGATATTTAGAACACAACAAAACGGATAGATAAATAAGACTAAGAGGATTTTAGATATCAAAATATAGCCATAGAAAGCATGTTCGTTCAAATTATCAAAATATAACTTGATTAAGGAAATCTTTTCATACTTTACGTTTCAATAACGGTAACCCCACAGTTGGAACCATTACGGCCATAAACAAGTCACAGGCTGCTGGTATAACGGCCGTTAGAGCCCATAAACGTTATTCGTGAAATACTTTGTTCATCTGTTTGTCTCGAAAGCTCTGCCCATAACGGAAAAGCGAGCTTTTATTTTAACTTTTTGTTAAGTTCTGGGAATCGATGTTGAATATAACCGCGGTTCCCAGAATTTTCAACACTTCCTACTTACTTCCTGCACATATATTCATTTTAAGAGATTGAATAATTGTAAAAAACAATGTTTCGAATACAAGAATTCGTTTGGACCACATTTTTTGCGTTCCACGGGGAGTATTTTTTTGTAGCCATAGAATTAAAACTGATAGGCCTACAATTAAAAGTACGTGCACTGAATAGTTTCTGTTTTAGTACATTAAAAAAAGAAGTTATATTTTTTAAAAAATTAAAAAGCGAAGACGTATTCAAACTTTTTTCATATGAAGGGCACAGTATAAAGTGAAAATAAAAAACTCTTAAGTTTTTCTTCAAATTGAACAATGATTTTATAAAATCAAGAAATTTTTTAAATTTATTTATTAATGGTACCTTAACAATAAAATTTGTCAAAATACATAAAATAGTAATTAGTTTTATATTTCAACAGTTACAGATTCTTCATAAAATATTTTTCTTTCTTGACCAGATTAATAATTTTTAAATAATTCATTAGTTACAAAAAAGTCGTTTCGAGAAAAAAAAGTCAATGTATTGATGGACGTTTTGTTTTATAAATTTTTAATATCAAAATTCCCTGTATGATTTCCTTCTGATTGAACAAAAGGACATATATTATTCCATTGCCAAATAATACATGTCATTTATTCGCAAAAACTTTGAACAATACCATTTTTGACGGAAATATTTGAACATTTCATACCCGTTCAACTAGAAAAAATTTCTCTATACTTTTTCATTTTATTTTAAGTCACGTCGCAGGAAGTATACAGCCTTAGACAAAGTATTATGATGATATTTGTTGAGCCATGAATAATATTCAACTGTTTATTCTCATTTTATATTTGTCATTAGGTTCACATCCAATTATGTGAGCTTTCATGCTTTATTAGTTTGCTTAAACTTAGTCAGTATTTCTCAACCTTCTTTTTAATAGATTTCATAGTACACACAGATTTGAATAATTCAAATTGAACTCCAGGTTTAATATTCTGATTTTACAATTTCAAGTTTTATTTAAGATTAATTTCTTGGTTTATCTTTAATACATTAGAAGCATTTATTACAACTCGCAAGGGATAAAGAAAAAAAGAAGAGATATAATGTTGAATTAAGAAAAGACACGTTTTTATACAATCATTTACGGTATGTATGATGAAAAGTGATGTTGTTTTATAATGACGATAATATTAGTTAAAGCTATGAACAGCATATTAAAAGTTAAATGAGGTTATTGTGTTTCTCCTAATTAACATGGCACAGACCAAGAATGCGCAAATTGTATCAATGATAGACTTCCAACTGGTACGCAGAAACTACCATTATTAAAGAAAATTTTCAGATTTATCCAGTTATAAACTTACTCAACATCTTCAGACTATTTCTTTTGGGAACTATTATATAAAATTGCTTTAACATTGTTTATTTAATGTCTTTTATAAAAATAATTGTAGGGGCTTTTTGGCTACCTATATTTGTCCTCAAAACGTTTATTTAAAATTATCGTGTGTTTGGCCGTATGAGTGGTATGCCAAAATTATTGCATCGGTTTGAAAGAAGCTTTATTTACTAATTAGAATTAGAACCAGGGTTACTTGGAGAAAAACTCTACGCATAATTAGCTAACCTGTCAAGCAGTAGTAGAACTCGCAATACCAGAGTTTGATACACATGTAATCAATTACAAATATTGAAAGATGCAAATTTGTCTTAAATTATTTACAAGTGTTAATTTTTCCCAACGTAAATATATTGCTTATTATATCTTTCACAGGCAATAAAACATGGTGCATATTTGAAAAAGCTATGTCATCTTAGATAATCGGTAGAATTTTCCTACTGGTTGTAGGCCCAGGCTTCTGAGAACTAATTGTTTTATAATTTTATTTATTTACTTACTTACTTTAATGTATACCAATTATATCTCCCACCGCCAACCACGACAGTAGTCCAGCCGCGCTCAACGAGTGGTCGAGAATTGAACAGGAATTCCCGCGGTGGACTGCGCCATCAAAGGTCGTATGACTTATGCTCAACCCAACACACCACGAATATTAGAGATAAATAGTTTCGGAAATAATGGCTCACCCTCCCCCATTATTTCCGAAACATCATATTTTTTTAATTTTTTTTCTGTGTATGTCTGAAAATATACTACCTAAATTTCTGAAAAAAAGATATTTTGGGGCTCATATTATTAGTCCTTCCGAACGATACCATATATTATTCGCGGAACAGAAATAAAATTGGATACCCGTCCATCCCTCAGACTCCCCGAAATATGCGGGTTAATATGTTTTATTATTATTATGCTTAGTTTCAAGTTACTGAGCCAAGTGATTTCTGAGAAAAAAACGGTTATCACATACAGACGGAGATACGAGTGAATTTATAAGGGTTCTATTTTTTTTCTTTTATATGGGACTCTAAAATTTATTCAAGTGGAGCAGCGTTCAAAAGTTTGTCTTTAATAAATTGAAATTAAATGAAACAGAAAAAAAGAAAAGTTACACTCGCTGATTTTGAACTCTCATATATTTATGACATGAAATGCTTCTATACAAGTTTCACTGTAGATTAAAGAACATAAAAAATGGAATCTAATTCATTTAATCGGCAGTAAATGTTTACACGCAGGCTTATTCATCAAAGCTCCCTGCTAATGAAAGCCTAAATGGAAACTCGTAGCTTTACGGAGCCAATTGACTTTCTCAAACAAGATATTAATTACTTATAAAATAACTTTCAACGACATTCTTTGATTTTCCCAAATTCCAAACGCGTTTTCTACAGCGTTTGGAAAGGATTACGAAACGCTATATTCAGGTTGGGTAATAAAGTTTGATGCTCGTTTTCGTGTCCTTTCTGCTTTGTGTGAAAGTGGTATTTATCTAGTTATTTAACGCTTTTAATGTACATATATTGAATCTGCAATTTCCTTTAAATATTATCAAGTCAACTAGTGTGAAATAATATAATTTCATGTAATTATTAATATTAATGTATCAACGTATCCTTAAGTTTTAAAATAGCGTAACTCAAAGTACTCTTCATGAGAGCCAAAAAATTTCTTCTTGCAGTTAATAAATTTATATTTTTTTTGAAGTACTTATGTTTTGAAATGTTTTAAATACACATAAAAAGTATTTCTTTTATTAACGAAGTATCTTTACATTCTATATTGAATAGTTAAATATCTGGTTTTTTTTTAAATTTTACTTAAAAACCTATTATCTGTAATGCATTAATAAGACAGTAACAAACATTTGAAATCCATCTCGGAACAGCTTATATTCTATAGCTATATTTGGCTTAAGATATTGCTCTTGTAATAATAAATACTAAATAAATATGTAAAATGTATTATTTATGTTATTGAACAAACATATGCCTTAAATTAAATTTGTTAAAATTCGTATTTTATTACATAAGCGTTTTTCTGGGGACAAATTTAAATAATTAATTTTTGTCTAACTGATTTTTATTATTACTGAATAAATTACATTTATTTTTGCTTAGTCCCAAATTTTCTTATAGTTTTTATATTAAATTAAATTTTTCAAATATTAGAAATTAAAAATGAAAAAAAAATATACGTCACGGAACAAATAGGCAAAATTAAAATTTGTTAGTGAAGTGGGTTAGTTGCTAATAATTAAAAGCCCGTAATAAATTATGTATAAAAAACCATGCAAAAATTACTTTGACACCTAAATTTATTTCATAATAATAAAAGCTTAATTTATACAATTAATAAAATTTCTTCTTCTAAATGTCGAAAATGTTAAAAACTGTTTTAATATGGTGAACAAAAAATTAACAACGTACGAATGCATACAAAATTATACAGTATAACCTGAAATGTATAATATTAAGAAGGCAATATAGCTGAACGGAGAACAGAGGAGGTACGAATATATCCGTTTAGGGTGAGAGGTTGTTTGTTTGTTTGTGTGTGCAATCAAATATGTATCTCCTAAACGGTTTGATCGATTTCTTCTGTAGAATGTTTATGATTCATTAGCAATGGTTCTTAGATAGCTGTTACGGTGATTACACAACAGGGGACGCCGCAATAAACATTTCCTTTCAAACGAAACATTCGTTCCATTTTTCTCCCAATTGGTTTGACCAATGTAGATTGGAACTAATTGGCGATGGTTCTTAGATAGATGTTATGGTAACTACTTACCAGGGGGCGCGGCAATAAACATTTTATTGCAAATGAATTTTGCCATTTATCTCCAAAATGGTTTAATCGATTTAGACACGGTTTTCTGTAAATATTTGGGATTAATCGGCGATGGTTCTCAGATAAGTGTTATGGTGTTAGCCTACCAGCGGGCATTGCAACATATTGTTGCAAACGAATGTTCCCATTTATCTCCAAAATAGTTTAACTTATTTGGACACAGTTTTCTGCAAAATATTTGGGACAAATTGGCGATTTTTCTCAGATAGATGTTATGGCGTTAGCTTACCAGGGGGCGCTGCAACATTTTGTTGCAAACGAATATTCCAATTTATCTCCAAAATTTTTTGACCGATTTAAAGACGGTTTTCTGCAAAATATTCACGACTAATCGGCAATAGTTCTTAAATAGGTGTTACGGTGTTAATTCGCCAGGGAGCGCTGCCTCGTTTTGTTGCAAACTAATGCTCTCATTTTTCTCCGAAACCGTTTGACCGATTTAAATACGGATTTCGATAAAAAGTTTGTGATTTTAGGGCAAAGGTCATCTGACTAATAAGCCAGATGTTATTAACTCATCAGGGGGCGCTGTAATAAATATTTTTGATTGATCTAGACTAACTGCTTTGTGGCCTTACTTCGGCTTCGTCAATGTGTAATCCACGTAACATGCTTCCCAAGCGCTCTAGGTCTTTCAAGGCTATGATATTTTGTGGGTGGTTTAAGAGTTTTCTTTGATTTAAATCGGTTATTACTACGCCGTCTACAGTTAGTAGTCTACTAAGAGATACATAAGCTTGCCCTTTGGCGAATGTTTTTTTATAAGCTTAATTATTAAGATTAATAATAAAAAGCGAAATTTAAAATTTGATTAAGCCCACAATAAATATAAACGTTTCAATAAAAAAAATATAATATAAAAAAATCATTAAAAATTTTGAAAAAGCCAGATGGATGTATTCGTTGTAATTTAAA
Source organism: Druceiella hillmani (assembly GCA_039881145.1). Taxonomy (NCBI): domain Eukaryota; kingdom Metazoa; phylum Arthropoda; class Insecta; order Lepidoptera; family Hepialidae; genus Druceiella; species Druceiella hillmani. The sequence continues at coordinate 28,595,824 of JAYKKI010000013.1, read as the reverse complement.
ACCGAATAAATATTTTTTTAAAACACCCCCCACTAAAAAAAATTAAAAATTAATAAAATAATATTAATATAATAACTATTAATATAATTACAACCCCAAGAAAATCCTTCGGGGCTGCTATGCCCTGCCTATGCCTAAAATTTTGCAGTTTTATAGCAGTTCGTGACTGATTGAAATTCTCTTAGGTGTGCAAATAGCTTTCCCATGATGCTACAATGTAATTGATATTGGCAACGGAAATAACAATGGCACCCCGACGGATTGTCTTGGATTTTTAATTATGTTAATAGGTTATTACTTTCTTTTAGTCGGGAGGGGTTTTAAAAAAATGTACATTTCAGGTTACACTGTATAATTTTTTGTGCATTCATATTTTTTGTTCACCATATTCAAATAGTTTTTAACTTTTTCGACATTTAGAATAAGAAATGTCATTAATTCTGTAGAGTGAGCTTTTATTACTATGAAATAAATTTGCGTTTCAAAGTAATTTTTGCATGGTTTTTTATATATAATTTATTATATGCTTTTAATTATTAGCAACACTCTTCACTAACAAATTTTAAAAAATAAAAATCAGTTAAACAAAAATTTATTATTTAAATTTGTCCCGAGAAAAACGCTCATGTAATAAAATATGAATTTTAAGAAAATAATCCATATTATGACTTATGCTCTAACATCATGTACGTCAAAAAGTGGAAGTCATGACATTTTACATATTTATTTAGTATTTATTATTACAAGAGCAATACCTTATTCCAAATATAGCTATACAAGATAAACTGTTCCGAGATGGACTTCAAAAGTTTGTTACTGTATTATTAATGCAGATAATAGGTTTTAATTAAAATTTAAAAAAAAAGACATATTTTACAATTCTATATAGAAGGTAAAGATACTCCATTAATAAAAGGAATTATTTTTATATGTATTTAAAACATTTCGAAACATAAGTACTAGGGTGTCCCTTATATCACCGATTGTTTTTTCTTTTAAATATTGTAACGCATACCCTCTAATTCTTTTTAAAGTACTAAAGGCTACCTTCGTGCAAAATTTCATCGTCATATGACAATGGCGACCCGTGCCGACAAGGCATCATTGTTTTTCTAAACAACGGTTTTAGAAGACTTAGTTGCATGTAAGCTTTATTATGATCAAAATACATATTTTATAATAGAGAATAGTGGAAGACTAATTTAGGTTATGTATTTATTTATAAAATAGAAAAAGATATGTAATTCAGGATTCAGGATACTTTCTTTTTAAAGTATCTTTCTTGCAATCTCGGTACAACTTTCTGTGTTCTTGTACACAACGTAACAAGAACTGTTTTTGTTCTTCTGCAGCAGTTATTAATCCATGAAAATCTTGCATGAGCTTCACACCTCTCTCTGCTGCATAACATTTTTTTAGCTTCCTGAAAGGAAGGGTTTTGTTCCCATGAAGAGACGTCTTCGTGGAGAAAAGCGTTATCAATTTTTAACCGCATAATAAATTTGTGCTCTTGATGGTCACGAAATCACTCAAACCTTTTCCTGAAACAATAAAAGAAATATATTAACAAAATTATCACATTTTCTAATGATAAAATTTTAAAAAAACACTTATTTAACTCACCGTACAAAGAAGCAGATATTTCTTCCTTCGATGGAATATATCTCTTCCCAAAATCATACAAACTTTCCCTTTGTAAATTCGATACGATATCAGCTTTGGTTTGTATATCAACTTCATCATCAAATAATGAAAATAAAACTATTTCTTCTGATAAATACCACAAGTGTTGGCTGAACTCAGTCAAAGCTGCTTTAGAAATCACTTGGTCGACTGTTTCGTAGTTTTTCAATGTTTTTAAGAAACATAAATCTTGATTCGGGGCTTTTACCGCCAAATTGCACTCAAGCCAGGGCTTTACATAAGCCATTGCAATAAATAAGCAAACATCTTGCAGTGCTCGTTTGTCCTTAGCACTCATTTTAAACTGTGATTGCAGCAAGCATATCTTTAAAGAGTAAATAGCTCTTGCCATCCATCTTGCCTGATGCATGGCGCCAGGTGGTCTGATTTTAAATTTCTTTTCATTATCTCCCCCCAAAAATACTATACACAGTTCAATCAACTCCCGATAATCGTCACGTATAACAGATTTCAGTAGTTCTTTTTTATAATAATTAATAAGTTCGTTAATCATCGTTTCACAAAAATATTTCTTTACGAAATCAGTACATGTTTCGGTAGCAGTTGCATTAACGTTCTTCCAATTGTCTCTAATTTTTTTAAATAACGGGATATCGGGACTGCTAGTAACTTGATGGATTTTTTATTCAAACAAAAATTTCAGTACTAGTTCATACATATGATGGCGGCAAGCAAAAAGTAACAATTCCCTTTCTAAATTTTGCTCCAAGAGCACACAAGCCCCATTTAAGCGGCCTGTATTAGAAGCCGTTGTGTCGCAGCACATAATCTGTACCTTGTCATTGAGATCCCAATCAGAAAGGGCATTTAAAACAGCTTCAGCTTGATCTTTGCCAGTAGAACTATCGAGTTTTGGCACTGCTAGAAGTTGGTCTTTTTCTCCGAATGAAATGAGAATTGGTAGGCGTTCTTCATTTGAACCTGTCACATTTAAACCGGGCAATAGCTTTCCATCCCAATGAATAGTTACAATTTCAGGCACGTTGTTCTGAAAATCAGTTTTTATCGATTCTGCTCTCTCTTTTCTCATTTGGGTCCGAATTCGTTGAATAGAAGACTTGTTGATAGGAAAGTGTTCACAACTGAGACCAAGTGCTTCTATAACAGCCTGAAGTATGTAAACAGAATCCCTTACACTTAGTTGACATCTATCTAAAGCTGCAACTAGTTTAAGGGTAATAAAACACGTCTTTCCTCTTTTTGTAACAGATAGCGAAGTCACGGATTGCGATTGCGAGGTGGAAGGTAAATTTTCTTCCAAACTTTCGTCAGAACTGGTAGACTGTTCGTGAAGGTCTTGAGGTGGAATAGAGGTATCTGAAGTCAATAAATTCATATCAGTCAAATGCTTTAGTCTTTTTTCCTCTTCTCCTAGTTTTCTCTGCCTTACTATTTCTTCTTTCTCAACTAACTTTTTGTCAACACCCGCTAAGCAACCCGAACGCCCTGGCTCTCTTTGTTTTTGTAAAAATATTTTGTTTTCCTCTATTTTGATTCTTTGTAGAGCATCGGCATGCGCGATATCAAATAAATTATATAAATCTTTTTGGAACTTCTCCTCGCGGTGCTTATAAACGTCCTGTGTTTTTTTACAGTTTTTTGTAGCTCTCTCCAAATATGGTAAAGATCCACAAGTTTTTTCACACAATTAGGTACAGCTCTAGTAGGTATACTAGCTTTTTCCCAAAATATGATGCACTCACGAATCACAAGATTTGCACTTTCATTAATAGTCAATTTTACCTCGCGAATATTAAAAACAGAACTGAGAGAACTTGACGATTAGACGGAAACTTTGCACCCGTTATTCGGTTATTTATCTCACCAACCAAGAAAATATTTTTCTTATTACTTCTAAGTTCCACTGATATCTTGAAAATAAACTATTATGCACGTTAATTAAGCGATACGCCGGTAAAACTCGGAAACAAATGACTACAAGAGCGAGTATGCGCCGGTCATCCGCGTTACTTGTATGAACACGTTTCGCGCTCAACTCGGCACGGGTTGCGGTGCTTCAAATAAGATAAATATTTATTTTCGAGTGTTTTATGGCCAAATAAAAAAAAATAGATGGTATGCGTTACAAAATAAAAACTTTGAAAAATAAGGGACACCCTAATAAGTACTTCAAAAAAAATCTGTAAATTTATTAACTGCAAGAAGAATTTCTTGGCTCTCATGAAAAGTTTTCATTACTTTGAGTTACGCTATTTTAAAACTTAAGGATACTTCGATACATTAATATTAATAAATACATGAAATTATATTAATTCATACTACTTGACTTGATAATATTTCAAGGAAATTGATTCAATGTATGTAATGGACACAAGGTGTACAAAAGGGTTAAATAACTAGATAAATACCACTTTCCGTTTTTTATATTCTTTAATCTACAGTAAAAGTTGTATAGGAGCATTACATGTCATAAATATATGAGAATTCAAAATC